>JAOTOL010001616.1:0-600000 GCA_034440575.1 Imbricaverruca yamaguchii
TTGTGGTGTAGTGTGGTGTGTGTTCGGGTGTTGTCTGTATGCTTGATGGTACGAAGTGGCTAGTTTATTTGGTAATTGTAAGTAAAACAACATGTTTGGGAGATGTTTTATTCAATCTTGTATTAGTTTTTTAGTGGTATTTTTTGTTGCTTCCACATGTTTGTGTCTGAGTACATGTGGAGCCCATTCTATCTAGGATGAATCTGGAGTGCAAAAATGTTAAGAGAGATGAAATCTCTCTTAAGAGATGAAATATCTTAAGAAGTGCCTTAATTCCCACCCTGGGGTGGACTCCAGGTGGTAATAGACGAATAAGCTTATTTCACCTATTCTGGGAGAAAGATGCTGGGAAACAATGGTTAAAATTTATATATAAAATACTTGAAATTGATAAACCGAAGTACCATTGCTGGTATCACATATTGATACGTTCGAATATTCCTCCAACATCCAAAAGCTACAACGGTATTGATGAAAACGAATGCACAAATTCCTTGACAAGATATTCAATATTTATAAACTAAAAGAATAGTTACTCACCTCTGTGTGACAGACTATCCCGCTATTGTTCAAAAGATCGCCAATTATTTCTTTCTCACACCAGCAATAAACGGCGCCATAGCCAAGGACAGTCGAGCATTACTACTCTACGAAATGTAAACAAGGTAGCAAGCTGATGGCCGTTAATGTATGTATGTGGTGCGTGAAAATTGTCTAACGTCCGTATCTTCCACACCTTATAACCTCCAAATATTGAAAGTTCCCTTCTAAAAAATGACATTAGCTTTCAAAACAGCCGAGCAAGAGGCGTTCAAATATTTCGGAAAATTGCTCAGTTTCTAGTTTGTATTTCACCTTGGTTAAACTGAATGGACACTAGATTCCAATGCAGCACTAAAAATAGGATAAACTAGACCCATGCACGAAAAATTGTCGTCGAAGGCCACTTCAGGATGTCCTCGATTTAGGATCGCATCGACTTCTGCTGGTCATACAGCGGAGAATGTCCTCGAAAATATTTGAAGATCAATAAGAACGTTAATGTCATAGTGTTATTTGACTATTTCGTGCATGTTTGACAATGACAATACAACATTGTACTGTTTGACAATGAAATGCGCTGTGATTAAAGTACTACAGATTCAATAGAAAGTGGAAGCTGATATTCGGATACCACGCTGGAAGAGAAACGCCCTAACTGTATTCAAAGACGCTAAATTATCCTCTCCACATCCATAATTGCAATGCACCTATAAATCCAGCCATGGTCCGGATACCATACCACTCCAGACGCTTGATCGAATGCTGCAGTCCGGATATCGCAGCTCGTATGTCACACATCATACCCTGAGTATTACACTCCAGTATATCGTTGCTAGCTACAACAGCCCAAACATCACACTCCAGATACCGAAGCTCGTATATCACACCTCACATCCTGGGTATCACGGCCCGGCATATCGTGGTGTAGTTAAAATACATCCAACGTCACACTCATACCACAGGAAGAAAGCCAGTCCGGATCATATCACGGCGCACATACTGCAACCCGGATGCCACAGCACCGATACTGCAGACAGTGCGTCATTTCCGGCAGTAGCAGAACACGAGTCTCGTCGTCCGGGGACCACACCACGGATTCTGCTCACTGGATATCTCAATCTGGATGCTGTGGTCCAAGAAACACCTCCAGGATGGGAGAGTCCTGGGTCTGGATCGCCCATGCATCGCGGATCACGGATTTTGTGCATTATATATCTCAACCTGGATATCACAGCTTCTGGTATCACAACCAAGATAGGGCAGTCCAGGGTCCGACCGTCCCCAATACCTGATAACATATCACGATTATCACAATCTGGATATCACAGTCGACAATCGGGTTATTTCAGATATAATATCACATTCCGAATAACACCAGTCTATGGACGTGAAATGCAGATACTGGAATACGAATGACGCAGTTAGATGTCAGTGGAAGCACCGCAACCCGAGTGTTGTATTCGAGGGGCATGCGACTGCCGGCACCACAGCTCGAATGCTAGACCAGATACCATACCAGTCGGGATTCGATGGTACGGATTCCACGTCTGGCACTTCGTCACTTCCATATTGCCTTTAACAAATCCAACGAATGTTAGCTGTTCAAATCCGGTGAGTTTTGAAGTCAGATATTTTTATATTTCCTCCCACCCAAACTGGGATTCAGGATCTGCCCCTGGTGGCTGGTACAACATAGATCGCATATCACAGCCAGGATGTCACATTCGGGATAGCATCAGTACGGACACTGCAGTTCGAGTAGCAGTGCGGGTACTATACAATGAACCGGATACCACTGTCTAGATATGATTCGGATACCGAATTGCACCAGATACTGTAGTTCTGACACCGCAATGTTTGTCACTGCTAGTATATTATAATCCGGATACTGAAGCTGTCCAGTCAACTCAAGTACCCGAGTCACTTGACGCTCGCCGTGAGCACCTGGACAATCTTGCCACTTGTCACAAGATCCTGAACACGTCCTGGATCACCGGAAATGGAAGAGAGCAAAGCTCTGCTCCGGACGTGCACAGCCGGCACACAATCGGTTGCGAGCTTCAAGACTAATGACTAGTTATATTAACGTCAGACTAAAAAAAGATGCAAATTCCAGGCACAGATGCCTTCAATGACTAATCTACCAGGAACCCATTTTGTGTCAATAATACCTTTTCGATCAAATAATGACAAGAAAACAATCCCACTACACCTTTCTTATCCGGGTAAATTTCAATTTTAACACGCGCCCTGGAGGGGGGAGGGCGAAATCCGCCCACCCCTCCGGTTTTTCGTAGATAACTCCAGATTTTACCGGCCGATATACGGCATTGTGTGTGTACCTGCCAATAAATGACCGGCGCGTTGTTTGAAGGAAGAAAAATTAAAATCGACCGAAAATTTTTCGAGTTAAGGTTCGCTAAAGTCCAAAAAGATTCCAGCGCCAGATCACAAATATCGTCGCTGATGCGCTTCCGGTATACTAGCAAAAAGGAAGTGTTCTTGGCAAAACTAGCGACTTGTTTGATTTACATTGTCATGCTACATTGTTCTGGAGTCATGTCAAGTCACCGAGGTCAAGTCAGGTCAAGTTCATAACAGGTTAACACACGCTCTAGAGGGGGTATGGCGAAATCCGCCAATCCTTCCGACTTTTCGTACATAACACCATATTGTACCGGCCGATATACGCCAAATTTATCGCGTACCAGCTTAGAAATGACCGGCGCATTGATTAAAGCAAGAAAAGTGGAAATCGGCCGAGACGTTTTCAAGTTAGGGGCCGTTAAAGTAAAAAGAATTCACAGCGCCAGACCACAAAAATCGGCGCTGATGCGCTTCCCGTATATTGGCAATAGGGAAGTGTTCTTGACAACACTAGCGACTTGTTTGATGCATATTGCTATGCTATATAATTTAAAAGTGATGTTAGGTCGCCGAGGTCAAGTCAGGTCAAGTTCATGACAGGCTAATGGAGGCAAACTTGGTCAACTGGAATGTGTCATAAATGCAAATGACTCATGCGATTGATGTCACTTTACATGTTATTCCCTATACATCCCGAAATCTACTGTTTGTCATTGTGTGCCTAAGCATTTCCATCCTTTATTCATGTATTTCACTCCTTTATTTGCGAAGCCGATTGTGCCGAGCCGCCCAACGGAGCAGTCGGGATGGGAGCTCGGTTCCGGTAACTGGAGCAGGTAATGACTTAATAAAGTGCTCCTATATAGGTGACCTGAGGTCAAATGGCGGATCTGACATCTGTATTGCATCATTAGTAATGTCCAAAACATCTTTAATGCCAATTTTGGAGCATTTAAACACAACCGCAGTGATCCATAACAATGACAAGCCAAGCCACGCAAAACCAGAAAATTTTGCTATTTTGACCTCATTTGACCTTGAAGATATTGACCTAAGGTCATGCACTTTGCACACAATAGAGTTCACTATCGTGCCTATCCACCCTGTGAATTTCGTTGCTCTAGCCTTCATAGGAGCTGAGATCTTAGGGGGGGCGGAATCCGCCCACCCTCTCCAGGGCGCGTTATTTTCAGAGGCCCTCCAGGGCGCGTGTTAACAGTCGGAAATACAATTGTCCACCAAGAAACTAAGGTGTCATGAAGCAAGTATATATCCAGCTCCAATCATTCTTGGGAGAGGTCAATTGCCTTCTAGACACAAAGAAAATAAAGTTGCGCTTGGTTGCTAACGAAGTTCGCCGTTCATTCGACCTCGGGATATATGGGAACCTGTCTCAGATGCAAGAAAATTTTGAATTCTTGTAATCTGTGCAGGTTATTTTACAACGCATTCGAGCGCCTATTTATATATATATATATATATAGCATATATATATACATACACATAGCATAATTGTTTCATCGCCTCTTCCGAATACGAGATCTTCCACAATACCCAAAAATATATCTACAGCTAGTTTTCGCTCGTGAATGGAATTTTCGCAACAAGTATGTGGCGTTCGTCTGAACTATAAGTGCGGTGGTCGGAAAAAGATACTCATGCCTATGGCCCGCACAAATTGAAACGAAATCAAAACATAACATTAACTTTTACATTATCTCTGAATATCCCGTCCAATTTTCAGCTTCCTTTATTCTGGCTTAGATCGTTCAGTGCTTGTATGTAAGGCATGATTATACGCAGTATGTAGTTTTAAACTAAGTTAATCTGAAAACTTTCAAATAATTGTAATGAGTGCATTCAAAAATACTCCTTTATCTTGTTGTTATTGCCACCTCGATAATGTCCTCGTACAACTAAACAGAAAGCATGGCACTACCCTAGCCTCCGCTCTTCAGAATAGTGATCAGGAAAATAACGCCAAACGTGACAGCTTTCATTTGATATAGTAGCAACAGGTTATCTCTAAGCTGTATATGTGGATGTCTACCTAAGAGCAACTAAGAATAACCCGATTCATTAAATACAACGTCAACGGATTATCATTTTGTTTGCGGATGTATTAATCACACCGTAGCAATACGTACAGCAATTTGATCTTGCAAAGATTGTGGTGGTCATACTTGCATAGGTAGCAAAGGGCTTTTGTCCCCCGCATAGCACTGACCCTGTAGGGCACACAACTTGACGAGAAAATTCTAAGAAATGCTGCATGCTAAAATTTAAAACAAAACTAAACAAAAATTAATGTAAAAATTGCAGCATGGCACACAAACGAGCACCTCCAGATGAAGTAACTGAAAAGATAGACATACCTAACACACACTTCATAATCACTGCCAGGGTTGCGACATTTCCTGGGTCCTGGACCTGGATTTCCAGCCCAGGATCACCACCATCAGTGACCTCAGCAGTCTGGGACCAACAACCCAGGATCACCACCATCAGTCACCTCCGCAGTCTGGGAACACCACAACCAGTCACCTCCACAGGCTGGGACCTCCAGCGCAGGATCACCAACATCAGTCGTCTCCCCGGCCGCGATTCTGTCAGAAGGTGACCTTGCCACGTTTGGTGCCCGGCGGCGGGTCGAGTCTGAGGCCGGACGAGCCGCCCAGAGGGGCGCTGATGGTGGGCGTCGCCGAGCCCAGCAGACCGATCGAGCCGACGCCGCCCAGCAGGGCGGCACTGGGCGGCGGCGGCGGGGGTGGCGGTGCCTGGCCGAGCACGGCGGCCGCGGCCGCCGCCGCCGCGTTACGGTCGACGGCGAACGGCGACGGTCCGGGCCGGCGGTCGGCCGCCCGGTCGGACACGCCGCAGCCGCGCGTGGCCGGCTGCCGGCGAACACGTCGGCCGAGTCGCCCACCACCGTGCGCCGGTACGCCCGGTAGTGGTCCTTGAGCGCCTGCACCTTCTCGTGCACGGTCTGCAGGTGGCCGGCCAGCCACACGAACGCCTCGTGCAGCTGGCGGATGGCGCGCAGCAGCTCCTCGGGCGTCACGCAGCCGGGCGCGCCGCCCAGCAGCCGCTCCAGCTGGTCGATGTGGCGCCGGTACTGCACCATGGCCGCCTCGTACTGGCGCACCAGGTCGGCGAACAGCTCCTGCGGCGCCGTGTTGTCGTACTGCAGGCCGGCCGACGTCTCGGCCGTGCGCTGCGCCACCTCGGCGCGCTTGAGCGCGTCGCACACGTCCGCCTTGAGCTTGCCGGCGACGGCCGCGTGCTGCTGCACGGACGCGTCGACGGCGGCCAGCAGCTGGCGCAGCTCGGCCGTCTCCTCGCCGGCCCGCTGCACGGCCGCCCACGAGTGGCGCGAGATCAGCTCGCACTCGGACTTCTGCGCCTTCACGTGCGCGCGGAACGCGTCCACGGTCTGCACCACCGACTCGGGCACGGCCGTCTCCTTGGCGGACTTGCCGTCGGCCTTGGCCAGGTCCGCCGCCGAGCTCGAGATGGCGCCGGCCGCGCTGCCCGCGCCGATCTGCAGCTTGCCGCCCAGGCCGACCGACGCCGTGGTGGCCACGGCCGCCGGCGCCACGCCGATCCCGGCGGGCGCCGGCGCCGCGGCCACGCCGCTGGCGCCGAAACCGAAGCCGCTGGACGGCTGCTGGGCGCCGCCGAAGCTGAAGCCGGCGGAGGACGTCGGCAGCAGCGCCGGCGCGCGGTTCAGGGAGAGGTTAATGTCGGCCGGCTTTGCAGCCAGTGGAGCACCGAACGAGAATCCGGTGGTGGTGGTGGTCGTCGCGGCGGTTGGGCCCGCAGACGTGGCACCAAACGAGAATCCCAGGGTCATCGTCTGGTGCTTTGTGCGAGCAGAAAATCAAATCTGAAATCAGGCACAACTCTTACACATTTGAATCGTCACTATGGAAATCATGAGCAGTATTCAGTACGGCATCCACAAAAAACGTCCTGTGAAAAAATAGTTAGCAATCCTGAAGATAAAAGCTGATGGTGACTGGCTCTAAATGGCTCAAAGGGAATTAAAGTATTCTACATATGCATCCGGTTCCCCATACAAGCTAGTTAACTTTGCAGCTCATCTCAGGAAGTCATACCATGCACAAGTCAAGAGAACTTTGTTTCCTGTTAATGTCTCCTGTGATGATAGTCATTTTGATATGGGGGCTTCATTCACCTTATACATCCAATATGTTCTTGTCTTCAGTATCTGTTGCACCGCGCCATTCAGTGACACAACCAACCCATTCAAAAGTGAGATATAACAATTTAAGGTCACAAATGAAGTACTGGCTTAATGCAGGAGGTAAATTATCTTTCTGCCCTCTCACTTGAGGCTACCTATTACATAAAAAGGCCCAGTCTTATAAAAGACTACTTGAAGGAAATATTCTGGCTGTCCCATGTTCTGTCACTTGCATAACAGTTCAGGTGCATTGAAATGATGAATAATAGGCTATATGAACCTATTATGCATTATATTTCAACCAAATTTTTACTGAAGCTTTTCCAAGACCAACTTCAGGAGACAAATTATGAACTAAATTATACTACTGCTTAATCTTAAGCTGACATGTATTTTAGATGAAAACAGTAAATGTCATCCAAAATGCCACCAAACCAGCATGCATTTCACTGCCATCACAGTGTAGAGAGAGTACAAAAGAGGGCTACAAAAATGGTTAATGGCATAAGCAACCTGGCATATGAAGAAAGATTGAAGAAACTGAATATGTTTTCACTTAGATATAGAAGGCTGAGAGGAGATCTCATCGAGATCTTTAAATTTGTCAATGGTCTGGATAGGGGTTACCTTGGGGAAATGTTTGAATTGATCAGAAATGATGCAATTAGAGGTCATAAATTCAAAATTAAAGTTAACCACAGCAGAACAAGGTTAAGGCAAACTTTCTTCACCAACAGGGTAGTGGAACACTGGAACCAGCTGCCAGAAAACATCGTCAGTAGCAGCACATTGAACATCTTTAAAAACAGCATAGACAATCATTATAAGAATAGAGGGCTTGCTTTTCAGTATTACAGGGAGGGCTGATTGGCAGATTTGGTGGGCAACTGGTTCAGTGTACAGAGTGCAGCCAAGAAGGGCCCATGTGGCTCATAGGTGCACTAATCTTTTATGTCTTTATGTCTCTCCACAAGCCATGAACTCAGCACCGTCGGATCACACAGGCTTCCTCATTGCAGGCTGCACACAAGGAATCATCGGAACACACACGTTCTCCTCTACCAGTCATACATCCTGGATTCTCAGAACACACGTAGACTTCCTCTTCACAGAGTGCAACCAAGAAGGGCCCTTGTGGCTCATAGTTGCACTAATCTTTTATGTCTTTATGTCTTTATGTATGTTGTTTTGTCCATAGGTGATTCCTTTTGCCAGCTAGATATCATAATCTTGCATGCAAACTGCACACACCTTTCTCCACCAGTAGTAAGCTAGGACTCAGGAGAATCACAATGCCACATCAGCCTAAATTTGTCTATTTATAAATTTATGGGCAATTAAGTAGAAGCTCAAGGACATACATTGGATACAAAATGTATGGACTGCAATTGTTGTGGCATACCTGGCATCTCCTTCTTCTACCATTTCATTGGGAAATTGCATGTAACTAAGATATGTACTATTTAAAATCAGATTCCTATTGCATTTTAAATATACCATGTAAAATACACAATAGTTGGTTTTAGGTAACTCAGCATCAGTAGGCTTTATGATTTCCAACATCAGTAGGTTATATGCAATCCAACATCACTGGTTTCTATGTGATTGAGCCTCAATAGGTTAGGTTATGTTCTTGATTTTCTGTTTTTCTTCATTATATCCCACCCCACCTGAAGTCATATTGCCCACATACTTTCCCATATTGTGTTGTGCAAAGAGTGAAAAACATGTGTCTGCATCACCAAATGTTGTTAAATATTTTTCCTTCTGTGGACATGGGATTTAACTTGGATTGCTGCTAATAACTTGACAAATTAATATTTCCCCAATGAAATAAACAGACAATTCATTTAAAAGAACATAAAAGTACCAGAAATCCTGTTTAAAAATGTCCATGGGCCTCCATACATATACCAATTGAATTTGTATGCATTTAATTTTTCAATGGCAAGGGATAATCTTCATTCAGGGTGAGGGGACAGAGTATTATCAGCATCAATAGAATAATAGCAGTATATGAGGTATTATCACAGTTTGGGGTATCCACAAGATAAATATTAGGCAGCTTCCCTCTATGAAGCAGGGAAAGAGGTTAGGCCTGGTTCATGTAGGTTAGGTTAGGCTTCACTGCAGTCAACTGGTGGTTGTATGATGACTTACTTGTTAAGATGTTTTTGTGCTTAGTTCAATATCCAATTGAAATGGTTGTTTGTGTGTGTAGGGTAAAACCATCACACTTTGTTCAGTGTGACAGAGCCTGCAGGCATCAGTAAGATGCACACATGTCTGAGTGAGGGGGGCTTTAGGGCACATCGACCACATGTCTGAGTGATATTAACATCATGCAGCATTAGTAACAGTGTAAGGACAGCAAGGATGGAATATCAGCAAGGGACCATCATCACAGATGCTGGTCATCAATTAAGAAAGCATGTGCAAAGGAAGGAACCAGTTCCATCATCATAATCACATCCATATGTAAACCTGACAGAACAAATGCTTGAAAAACATGTGCATCACATGTCACATCTACATGTTTGTATACATTTGGTCACATTTCACAACAATTGGTGTTTGTTTTCTTCAAAAACAGGTCAGGCTAGGTTAATAGATTTGTGAAATTATGAACTGCAGGGAAAAAAGAGAATTTTGCATTAAATGTATTTCCCCCATGGAAGATTAGGCTATGTTGCAATTATTCCTATATTTTGAACTTCACCTTTATGTTATATTAGGTAACTAACTATAAGTCCCATTTGGGTGTTATTCTGCCCAAATAGGCTAGGTACCTATTGAGTACACATTTGCAGAGGAAATGAGTGATCACGTAATGTTCAGCACATTCATAAACATTGGAAATACATAATTCTAAGAAATCAAACATTGACCTAAACCGGAATTATAAAATCTACAGAAATATTAAGCACAAGATCCTAGTCTCATCCAAAACGATTCAAAGAAAGTGAAGGGAATGTCAAAGCACAGCCCACATCTCAGCACAGTCATACAGGTTGACATGCATGGCCTAATAAAACGATTTCCATTACGTTGGAAGCAAAATGCGTACCAATGCAACTCATCCACTCTCAACGCGACACAATTAATTCACACCGCCCGTTAATATACTGAGGGCTAAATTCTAGCATTAGTACCCAGGGTTACTTCACCGTGAGTTCTTGATTGCGCGTGCACTGTAACAGATGCGCGGTGTATGTCGCGTTTCTGAAATTACTAGCCAGCCAAACATAGTGCAATAAAAAATACCAAAAAGTAATTAAAAATACATTTTCTGGTCGCCGTGGGCTAGCATTAGGGTCGCCACGGATGGAAACAGGAGACGCGCGCCTTCACAATGCGACGCGAGAAACATTTCCTTATAGCGGTCACTAATTTATGTCTAATCATTCTTAGAAAGTATTTAGCATGTGATAGGATCCGATGTGATATATTTTGGAGGACTTGCTTTTCGAATGGCTTCCCATTAATCATCCTTATTGCGGATAATTTAATCGCATGATTTTTAATGTGTGTACTGATAAACAGTCGTAACCAGAGCAGAGGGGTCCTTGGCAACCAAAGATTCACTTTATATATACACAAGCTCCCAAAATACACTTGGATATTTTGGCACACACTAATTTCTTTTTTTGATCAGTGCGTGACGAATGCGGCTTCTGTTACACTTATATTCTGGATGCCAATTCTTGCGCACGAATTTCAAAATATGGCAATGCCAATGGCACCATTTAAATGAAGGGAACATCTCTGGTTGATTCAGTTTCGAAGTCATGGACTTGGATTTGGTGGAGGGTAATCTTTTTGTTGGTGAGTATTTTTAGGATTACAACATAATTCCGCCATCATTGTGAAAATAAGAGCAAAAAGCATGAGTGGGGTGCATGGGAAATCTTATATAGGTTCCTAGTTGGTATTTTGATAGAAAACTAGTGAAGTTCACTAGTTATCCATCAAATGCAGCCAGTGAACTTCGCAGGCACTATTTTGGGCTCCCAAGAGCTTAAGGCTTAAGGAAACCACAAGGAAGTGACTTTCAATATTTTTTCCAATTACACAAGCTTTTTTATGGCTTCTAATTGCTTGTACCACAACAGCTAGTGAGTTAAACCTGCACAACACCATGTTCATGGTCACAATACACACACCACTACAAAATAATCAGTTCTGAATTATTTTGAAGTTGCTCATTGCTAGTTGTTAGAGGATTTTCATTGAAAGGAGCTGTTTGAACATGAATAGCTTGTTTGTTTTTTTGTCCAGTAAACACAGTACAATTACTGGTTCAGCCATACAGAAGCAGCAGTAGAGCTATTTGTTTCATGTTGCCTTAGGTGTTCAAAGGCCCCTCCTCTTCACCTACCTACTTAGTTACTATGCAAGGAACATCCAGTAAATGTGTAATTTAAGTTTGTTTTGGAAAATTTGGAATTTCTTCATTTTTCAGTTCTTGTCTCATGTTTCATCAGAGCAATAGTATCATTGCAATCTAAGATAGACAAATATAAAATTGTGTTAACACTAGCTTATGTTCATTGACCATTTAGCTGGACCTTGTGAATGACTGCACAAGGCTCCATCATGCACAAGGCTTATCACCATGACTGCACAAGTAATCTTCAAGTATTTCCCCTCACACTTTCTTTATATCAGCAATACATCTGAGTCACCATCAGCTGACTGGCAGTCAGCTGTTGGTGATGTTGCTCAAACATACAGATGCATCTCCAGCTGGGTGCAATGAATAACCACTGTGTCACCAGAAATATTTTTAAGGGGGTGAAAACCTAACCTAACACTAACCTAACTGAACCTAACACTTATAAATATTCCTGGTGACTCCCTTGGATCATTCAGTGTGCCTGGTTGGGGATGTCTTGATACATTTGAATGGCATCACCAACAGCTGACTGGCAGTCAGCTAAAGATGGCTTGGATACATTGTTGAGATACAGGAAGTTTAAAGGGCAATAATTAAAGATTGCTAACTACACAACCATAAGTTGGAATGTAAATTCAACTTGTAAATATGTGACCATGCCACCTTGAATTCTTTCCAAGTCCTCATTGCCATTCCTTGAAAACTGGTCATGTTCTCCAGGAGTGTGCTTCCCCTGCTGGGAACTGCTGGTCAAGACACAAGCTCCAACCATGGTGTCCTGTTAATAATTGTAATATCACCATAGCCAAATATGTATTTTGCCTAAAGCATAGGTTGTATTTTTCCAGTTCATGTCCAGATTTATTATCAAAGGGATTAGCATAAAGCTCTTACTAATGTCTTTCTGATCAACCAGCAACAGCCTTTTCTTGATGAAGTCACTGAAGTGCTATTCTAGGGGCAGGGGTTGAGCCTGGAAGTGTTTGCTATACTTCATGTTAACTGACAATTTGGACAATTTGAGGACTGCAAGGGGAGCTCATTTCCTCTTCTCTATCTGTATTCTGACTCCAGTGCAGAAGCAGGCTGGCCATAGCTGATTACCATCACACACATGTTTGCTTGCAGGAAGCAGAAGAGCAGTGCAAGGATTTATTTTTCAGCACCAGAAAATGGTGGTATATATCTTGTCAGTTGAGTCTGATGGTCTCCACAATGTCCCACATGGAGTGGTGCATTTACATGTTCAAGGTACAGTATTTGATGGTCATAATTGCTGATATTGATGGAGGTATTAAATTTAGAGGAACAGTAAGATCACCAGTCAATAAAAGCCTCATGTTTCCAAACTAGGACTCAGGAAGCATTTGGCCATGGGTTGTATTTTTGTTCTATAATTGACCACTGGTGGCAGAGTTGAAAGAAGTTGATTTTCTACTCAAGCAAAGGATACACCAGCTGCTTTGAAAAACTGAATAAAAAAAAACAAGCACAGGCTAAAGATCAACTATTGTTTTTTCCTTCAATTTGATTGGTTCCTGCCTACCTATTGAAAACTAGCCTATATGTATGTGTGTTATGCAATAACAGGAAGGATGGCAGTATTTAGCTTCAAATGGAAGATACATATCTTGTAATCTCACTTCATTTGCAAAGTTGTTAACAAATCAGTAGTATTTGGATGTTGGATAATGCCCTTCAAGTCAGTCTGTTGTCTTTTATCTATTAGAGATTGTCTGAATTTTGGGAAGGTCTTTTGGCAGTGCTTGAAATCTGAGACATGAGAGGGATCTTGATTATCACTGAGGTCCATCGTTGGCCAAGAAGTCTATTGGAAGGCATAATTTTGCTGGCACTTTGTTCCTAAAATACTGCTGGGCCTGAGAGAGTTAATTAGTTATTTGAGCTTTAGGATGCTTCAACCAGAATTGATCATTCACCCCCCAGGCCTGAGAAAAGGTGCTGTTATGCAGGGTGACAATGTATGGAAGTATGTTTCCACAGTGGAGTATGGTGTACCTATTTGTTTGTAGTCGGTGGTGTTGCATATATTGCACTTCTGCTTGCTGTTTTCTGATGTTTTTTTGCAGTTGATGATCTGGAGAATGCTGACCTATTATCACATTTTGATGCCATGAATGTCTTCATCAGCAAGGGACTGCAAAAAGGTGTGGTGTTGGTCCATTGGTGAGTGATCTTCTCGTATTTTTCTTTTTCAAGCTTGTGTTTCAGCATTAGCCTTATTCTTTACAGTGATCATGACTGGCTGGGGTATTTTTGTCATTCCTGTTTTTGTTTCGGCAATTACGCCCATATCACTTGTTCTGGCTAACTTAGACTTTCACTACCATCGGATGAATTCATAAGATAGTTTGGCGATGAACATGTTGGTCTGTGCTCTCACTTAGCCATGTCGTAATAACGATATGCATCTCATGCCACAGAAGGTTTGCTCATTTGGTCACCGGAAATTTGTAGAAATTTGTATTAGCGTGCATTAACCCAACAATTTTGTTCGATGGAGTGCAGCAGAAGTTCTGAAACATCTGGTAATGTTGAAAATTTTAAACCTTATTGGCACTCCTTGGGTGTATTCGCTTATGCTGATTCCAGCGAAACAGCCATACTATGATGCATACAGGAGTGCAACAAATTTGAATCCACCACCATCCACTGATATCATGTCGTCCCTCTCCAATGATGCGGCATCACGAACTGGATTTTTAGGTGTTATGCTCAGGCGATGAAGTTTGGTGGTGGCGGTGGCAGCAGGCTCGATACCCCCAGCTCGTGGCGGACGACTAAATACCGCAGCCAGCCACGTATTAACGCTGTCACGAGCATCTCGCATGGGGTACGCTTCAAATTCATTCGTATTTGTAGCAAATATTCAGAACGGTGGTGTTGAAGCATACTCACAAATGATTAACATGTCCACTTCGTCACATGCATGGCTGGAAACTGTTTGATTTTTAGGCAGGCTCTGATTGTCTGGCGGCAGGTATGGTGTTCATGATTATACCCCGTGATTCGCTGCCCATTACACAGCCTAATTGGACGGCGTCGCAATTTGGACCGGATCTCAGGACATGGGTCCTTTGTTTCCTGTCAATGTCTCCTCTGATATGTCATTTTTATATGGTGGCTTCATTCCCCTTATACATCCAATATGTTCTTGTCTTCAGTTGCGCCGCGCCATTCGGTGACACAACCAACCCATTCGAAAGCGAGATATAACAATTTAAGGTAGCAAATGAAGTACTGGCTTAATGCAGGAGGTAAATTCTCTTTCTGTCCTCCCACCTGAGGTTACTTCCATGACATGTTGGAAGTATTTATGGGACATGGTACATGGGTTTCGACGCTGCACGGGTAAAACTTCGTGTTGTGTCGCGTTGTGCACGACTATGCTGGGTTGGCCACTCGGCTGCTGGATTGAAGATGCTCCGACACACTGGATCGTGTGCAGTTCACCATTCACGACGTGATGCTGCCCACAGTCGTCACGGCGTCTCGCGCAGCGCCGCCGCCTGCGCCGCCTTCCTGATGAAACGCCACCACATCGGCGCCGAAGCAGCTGTCCGACGGTCAGTTGTGTTCGGCCGGTGGCGGCTCCCCGCACAGACCGGTGATCCATGGAGAATCAGCGGCAACTGTCCACGCATACCTTCAAACGTCCACAGGAACAGCGACAACTGTCCACTCACACGGAACCTCTTCACGGGATCAGTGACAACTGTCCACTCACACCTTCACATCTCCACGGCATCAGCGACAACTGTTCACTCACACGGAACACCTTCACGGGATCAGCGACATCTGCCCACCAACATTAATCCACACAGTATCAGTCCCACTGTCTACTAACCCATCTTCAGAGGATCAGTGAGGGGGTCTTGCACCGAAAGACTTCACAGGATCAGTGGGAACCATTACGTCACACATTGCCAAACTACCATTGGCAGAAGGTTAGTACAGGTGCTGTTTACCGACAGGTTAAAAACGCTAAAATGTTCCAAGGCTAATGAAGAAGTGATGGCATCTATTTTGCTGACATGTGAATTCGGCCCATGCTGATTAGTCGAATGTGGGGATGGGTAGTCTCGGGGTAAGTTGCCCGTCTCACAATCGAAAGGTTGTGGGTTCGAGTCTCACCTGCCGCTATTCTTCGCCCGCGGCCAATCGGCGTGGGAGATTGGCGACGCTACATGGCCAAATGGTCGATGTGTCGTAAAACCAATAACAAACCGATCAGCCAAATGTCAATTAATCAAGATGTAAATTATTTGAATGTAGGTTTGTCCAAGCATAATTATTCCAAATGAAAATCGTAGCCTAACGTGGCCTAACCGAACCTAGTTCCATCCCTCTTAGCGCCGCACAACACAACCATTTTGAGTAGATGACATTTATGCTGTTGGATATTCCACTCAACGTCATTCGACTGGTGAACTTTGTCAATCGACTACTTGGTGAAATTTCATTGAAGGTTTCGACGAACCGACTTTCGGATTGTTCGATATTTTGAATAATTTAATTCCACCATTTAATGTTTCGGCCAATTCTATTTGGACTAGTTGACATTTCATCCAATTGACATCCAATCATCGTGCATTCCATCAATTAACATGACGGTAATCGACATGTAACTACCCGTTGTATGAAATGGCATTCAAGTAACCCATATTTCGATGAATATGCATCTGACGTATTGCCATTCAACTAATTGGAACAACGATAGATAGATATTGGACTAGTTCACAATATGAACTTCGACATGATGCAAAAAAACGTCGTCAATTTGTCATTCAACCTTTCGCCTTTCACTTTTGTACATTGTTGCTTGGCTGACATTCGTCAAAATAACGCTCACAAAATTGCATTCGGCGAAATACCATTCGTCAAGCCAAAATTTAGATTTTTGGCTGGATGCCACAGATAACTGTCCAATCTCATCTGAATCTATCACCTATCGAAAGTGGACAAACCCGGAGAATTAGCGGGGACGAGTAGTCTAGGGGTAAGTTGTTCGTCTCACAATTGAAGGATTGCGGGTTCGAGTCTCACCTGTCGCTACTGTTCGCCCATGACCAATAGGCGTGAGAGATTGGCGACGATACATGACTCAACGGCCGACGTGTCGTAAAACCAATAATCACCATCACTGGATATTTAGCTTGTCACAAATGGACGACAGGATACGGGGTCACCGCCCTGGCTTGACATCAGACCGAGGACCTTTCGCCAGGGTGCGGGGCCACCGCACCCTCGCTTGACATCAGACCGAGGACCTTTCGCCAGGGTGCGGGGCCACCGCACCCTCGCGTGACATCAGACCGAGGACCTTTCGCCAGGGTGCGGGGCCACCGCACCCTCGCGTGACATCAGACCGAGGACCTTTCGCCCGCGTGCGGGGCCACCGCACCCTCGCGTGACATCAGACCGAGGACCTTTCGCCAGGGTGCGGGAGCGCCGCCCCAGCGCGTCTCCCAACCGCGGCTTCGTGCGTCAGCTGGAGCTGTACGGCCGGCTGGGGCTGACCACGTCGCTGGGCCAGCGCGAGTACCGGCTCTTCCGCCTGCGCGCCGCCGCTCGTGCTGTCGCCGCCGGTACGAGCACCGCCGTCACGGCTGACTACTGCGTCACGTGGGCCGCCCAGCAACGTCTCGTGATGCAGCTGTGTGTGCTGATTGACATTGCCAACGGCTATTGCGCCGGCTTTACGTAATGCCATTCTCCTTCCGTGCTGTTACTTTGTTGCAGTACGTGCTGGTACTTGGTATAGTATGGGTAATCGTGTCATGCACAGGGTCTTTGCTCTATCTGTATGCTATGTGTACTGGGTTGCCTTCGGATGTGCAATAATGTGCCGGTCCGAATATGCAATTGGGACCGGTCATAGTCTAGCGAGGCCTCTGAGATACATGTGACAGTGTCACTGGTCATTTTAGCAATGCTACGTTCGGTCTTTCCCGGCAGATGCGTCCCAGCTGTGTTCGATTGCAGCGCCTCTGCTTCTGCCAGACGCGGGGATGTCGTGCCGTGGCGCCATCTATAGATGTCGCCGCTGTCGGACGGCGCTGTTTTCCGAACAGTCTGTGGTTGGGGACGGCGTGGTTGAGGTGCGGTCGCACGTGTCTGGTGTCATTAAGATCTGCGGAGGGCGAACCCATGATAAATTACCGGCGTATTGGTACATTTTTGCTGCCGATGGTGCCCGAAGCACAGTGCGATAACGAAAGTAGTCACTGCTTTTGCCATCGACATACCGACATCGATATAAGTGTAATAGCTAACCAGAAAACATTGTTGCATCTCAAATTATAGCGACGATCTTAGAGGTGGTCCGTGATCACTTGCTTGTGTATATTTTCAAAAGATTGGATGCAAAGCATCATGAGTCTGCTATCGATTATTAAAGATGGTGCACGACACAATTTGATAAATGCAAAATATATTGCAAGGTATGATTGCACAAATGTTAACAAAAAAGACATTGTGGCCCTTTAGATGAAATGAAAATGTGTTGTTCAGAAGATTGTTTCAGGGGTATATGATGCTTACTGTAATGCCATGCGATTGCTATTAATAAAATAAGGTGTTCAGGAGCCTCAGACATTTATCAGAATTTTGTGTGACCTCATACATAGTTGTGGCATAGCCAGTGGACATTCACTGGGGTGTATATCAGGCTTGTCTAGTAGCATTGTAATGTTTCCAATCCATTGCTAAGATCATTTAATCCTGGAGGACCAGTTTCCAACCTATTTGGCACTGCTGCTTTGTTTTGTCTTTGCAAGAAAATTATTTTCCCACTTGGACAGCAACTTGAAAATCTATCTTGAAATATATTTAGTCCTTCATGTGCACAAACTATTCATATTTGTTGGTAGATAAGCAATGAACATTTCGGAAGCACAGATAGTCAGCCTATGAAGTCATGCTTGCAATTTATAGGATGGTGTTCTACAATCAATGTTGAGATCCAAGATGATTATATATAAAACCAGCTGCCAAGAGTAGGCCGAGCGTACTCCACCCAACTCCGCCGTGATTGGCTGCATACGTGGAATAACTTTTCGTTTTTTTTCGTGGCGAAATATCTTCTTTTTTTGTTTCGTCTCGTGTATTTTTGGTTGCTAAGGAGTGGGGACGAGTCCCCTTGGCCGTGTTTCTGATGACTGATGGTGATGACTGGTTGGGGGTGGGGCCGGCCCTCCTTGGCTGCACTTCTGGTGGCTGATGGTGATGGCTGTTTGCTCTAGAAGCCGGAGCAGTCTCTCCGTTTGCTGCCACTCGATTGGATGGTCGAGGTGACCAAGGCCGCCACCGGAAAACTCAAGTGCTTCCGGTGTTCATCCAAACTGGGAGTGTTCTCCTGGCTTCCCGATAGTCGGCACAACACTGGTAAGCCAGGCGTAGGTACTGAATGGTGCGACATGATGTACAGACAGAATGTGGACGATATCCGGGCATATGGCGCAAGGAACTGGTGGTTTGGTGTACGATACGGGCCGCGGACTCCCACTGACAGTGGTTATCTGACGAGAGGCTTGCAGGTGGTCTGCTTCACCGTTGCACGCATTGCACTTGATGGTTGGTCATGAAGTGTGAAATTTGATATGTAGACTGAAGTTGCCATGACAGCGATTCCAATAAAATGTACGCCCATTGGTGTGGAAGATGCCGTAGGATTTTGTGCTGTATGTTAGGTCGAAAGGTAGTGTGCAAGATATTACAAAAATAATGGTGTCCTTACCGTACATCATGGCAAGAAAGAAGACCAACCTGTCTGTTTTTCGTAGTTCCTTGAAAATAAATTCCACCGATGCATCGCGCATCGCGTATCTAGATATCTAGAGTACCTAGTGCAGCTTTAGCGTTTTGTTCGATCGGCTGGTTGCTCAAGCATTGTCAGGCGTTCACAATAGCGGCTGACCATGCAGCCGACCGTACCACCAGTGCAAATGGCGGCGGCTGATCTGGCCGATATTCAAGCTGATTACTGAACTTCATTAGGCACAGTGTAGTGTTGAGCATGAGTGAGAATAAGGTGTAAAATAACCTTATGCTTATAATAAAACAAAGAAAAAGTTCCAAATTCGCACTGTATATAATCCGGTCACGGGCCTTCTTGTTGTGGAAGACCCGTGGCCGAAATATATACAGTGCGAATTTGGATCTTTTTCTTTGTTTTATTATGAGCATAAAGTTATTTTACGCCTTTTCCTCCCTGATTACTGAACTGGTGGATAATGGTCATTAATAGCAAAGCAGCGATTGCATCATACCGGTGCGTTTATCAATCCACTAGATGCATGTATCCGATGCCGAACATACTTCTGTTGGGGGATAGCCTTTGGTAGTGGATGTGAGGAAGAGTCTGGTCGTGACTCCAACGTCATGTAGCCGCATTCGGCTCTGTTTTGTTTATTATGCTTCATGCTTGTGCATTTTAGCAAGGGCTGTACGAGGTTGTCCTTCCACCACGAAAGCTCCACACTATCTTGTGCATGTGAGGGACGCAGACGATGCGCCCCTAAATCGTAATAGCTAACCAACCAATCTGAGTGAAAATGTGTCGACATTGGGCTTGTAGCCTAATCCCCTGTGTCAGTGCTTGGAGAGGTACAACGACTGTATGCTGTGAAGAACCAGTGGCTGTGTTGGGCGGATTTGTTCCAACGCGTTTTGACGTTTGTCTTCAGCTTTGCTCAGGGAGCTGGACGCGGATTTCGAGCCGATCTTCTCGGTAACACCATCCCGCGTCGACAAGTGCGTGATGCACGCCCGGAGCTGACATCTATTGACCGAACGGGACACTAGTCATTCCGTTGAGGTCCATAGGTGAACGGGGCTGCTCACCATTCGTGCCGGGAAGAGGTATCTCGCCGGCTTATCGCGGTCAATGATACGGAAAGACCATGCCCCATCTGCTCACTGCTAGGCGATACACTAGTGGTTCATTGAAGATAATACGCACTTCGCATCAGCCTATAGATAGTACAGCCCTGACCTGGCGATATTCGTGTCTTCGTAATACCGGGCGGTGACTGAGCAGTGCTCCATCACTGTAATGCCGGCCATGACTGGGAGGTGCTCGATGTAATGTCGACGATGATTGGGCGGTGCCCTCATTAATACCGAGCGGTGACTGAGCAGTGCTGTATCATTGGAATATCGGGCGGTGACTGAACTAGTGCTCTATCACTGTAATGCCGGGCGGTGACTGAACAGTGCTCTATCATTGTAATGCCGGGCGGTGACTGAACAGTGCTCTATCATTATAATGCCGAGCGGTGACTGGGCAGTACTGTCATTGCAATGTTGGGCGGTGACTGGGCGGTGTTGTTGCGGGATAAAATATCGAGAGAAGCTCTCCGAGCATAAAAGCATCAGGGTAAAGCAGCTGAATATATGTGAGGTGCCCAATGGACCGTCTCCACTTAAAAGTAAGTTTCCTACTCACTGTCGCGGGACCTGAATCTACCGGTATAATTCGCCGCTCAGCCATGAGGTCGTCTGACGACCCCAGGGCATTATCAAACAGAACTGGTATAATACGTGCGGACGGGTGTAATGGGTACCCAATATCCAGACAAAATGCATGTTTTTATGTTGACGGCACCCGAAATTGTATTCGTACTTCTCACCTCAAATGGTCAAAGACGATAAGTCCATGAATTCCTCGACATATGACAGTTACAGGGCACTGGGAAAATTAGGTGATGAAGCTGCCAATTGCAGAGGGTTGCCACACCATCGTAGGATAAATTCACATGGGGTCAAGGCACATGGTTTTTCACACGACCCGATGCTGTTTTATGGCGAAGGATCCATAAAGTTATTCGAATTGTACCCATTGCCAGATTGAGGGGTGAAAATCAATTATCTGCCGAACGTCCCTGTAGGCACACGGGGACACGATTGGTGTGCTTCTGTATGACCAAGGCAGTCGATGCGCCCGAAAGCCCAAATAACCAACCAACAATTGGTGCTTAGTTTCTGTCCGTATCGAACTAAAATGACGTTATAATTGTGAAAATCTCCCGGGAGCTCTGATGCCCCAGAAAAGATGGACCTTTCGCGATACCATATATTTTTGAGGTTTTTGTTGCGGATTACTATACATGTTTCTTTCCAAACGATTTGTATTATTTTCTTGATGCAGTGCATGTATGCCTCTTATCTTTGCATCATCTCTATTACCCTACACTGCAGACTTAATTCCTGGATTGTTTTCTTTAATTAATTAGGATGTAATTCCTGGACCCGCTCCACTATGAGCGAGTCCAATAATTATTACGACGGGCGAGAGGTATTCAATCGTCCAAAGGCATCATTATGTCTTCCATATGCCGCTGTTTGGTACAGGAAAATTCCGAGGGTGGCGCATGAGGCCGGGCGTTACCGAGGTCGGCCGATTCCTCTGAGAAGCGCTGCTGACGGAAAAGCTCGAGGCTCGCAGTCCAGCATTCCTAGGGTGCGCCATCCCCTTCCATGGGGGATAGGGGTAATGGTGGAGCATGGGCAAAGGTTCGAGAGTAGATACATATGCATTCATACCAGGTTGCAGGTGCCTGTACACGGGTGTCAGTTTGTAAGTGCTGAAGGGGCCGCTGCCCCCTAGGCCATTGATTTGAACCCCTCTCTTCAATCCGACCGAAGCTTAACCATTGGGCCTGTGGGTGTGCACTAGATGGAAATCGTTTTCGGGGAGGCTTTGGCCATCAAAAAGTTCATTTTTCCCCTGACCAACAAACAGTTTGGGTTTGTGTCCTTATCCATGAACAAACCCATGTGTATGTATGAGGGCACGAGTGTAGCGAGATTGGATCAGACGCGCGGCGGTCAACTGAACCGGTTGTACCATTCGGCCACTTCGCGGATGGCTAGCTGCCATCGGACTCGCAGAGATACTGAGATACACGCCGTCTTGTATTACACAGGAGAGTCGAGAACCTTGAGCGAAAAACAATGTTGAAATGTACAAAACACATGAAAATATTAAGGCGATGTAAATGACGCCACGCTCTGGACAGGCCATGTTTGTTTAGTGGGACCAACACGCCCGCACAGGGATACCACAGACACAATCCGCTCTGGCCGGCCAAACTTCGCCGTTGGCTCCGGCGAGGGGTCGACACGTACCGTCATGCACACAGCCACTGGGAATGTGGCGCCGCGCTGGCATTCGCGTGGCGGAAGAGTGGAAAGTGAGCTTGCCCGGCATTATCATATTCTTGTCTAAAAGCACCGCGGGGCATTTGCCGTGCGGACAACGAGGTAATTGTCGGCACCGCCTGTCACGGCGGCTGTCGCGTGTTAGCAGTGGTTACAGCGGCACGCTTTCATGCAAGATTGTGTACGAGGTTAACGAGATTTTGCAATTCAGCCTGTATTCGTCCATTGTACCTCTGACTATCTAATTTACGTGATAGATCTCCAGACAAATCGGCTCATCGCATGGCATATGAGGCGCAGTGTTTGTGGCAACCATCTACATTGGCGAAACCTGTGCTCCATGCGGTACATCGCTACATGAGTATAGCCAACAAATGATATCAGTGACGTGACCACACCACATTAACTCGTCCCGTCTCGGGGGGGGGGGAGGGTCTTCAACCGCCCCCGTCAGGCTTTTCGCGGATAGCGGACGAACGGCGCGCGGCATCGCGCCCAAATTTGGCATACCTTTTCCCACATCAATTTGACATGCTGATTCAAAATCTTTAGGTCAGGTCATCTACGGTCAACGAGTTAGTCAAGGTCAAGTGAGGTCACCTCCAAAAAAGTTCACCCAGTCGTCACGCTTTAACGGATACAGATATTTTAATGAAACTTTCAGCGATTGCTTATCTTTACGGATGCAATAAAACGTACGAGTTGAATTTGTCATTTTTTTCGTTTTTGACTACATAAATTTTGCGCATTTGCCAAATTGTAGTTAAAATACAGGATTCTGGCTAAAGTAAGCATTTTTTATTAGGGCAAGTTGACTTCCAACAACGTTTCTCGGTCTGCTCAACCCAATGGAAAATGAAAATTTCAGAAAACTTGAAAACTCAATATTTTGAAATTTAAAAAAAAAAACTTTTTTTTTGTGTGTGGGTGGGGGGAACAAAATTATAGCCCTGGTCGATTTCGCTGTCCTTTTCTCATTCCAAAGAAATTTTGTTTTTCATATAGCCCAAAATGAACTCCCCAGAGTCAAAAACATAATGTAAGTCATGAAAAGTCGTGAAAATTTAGCTCCCCTGGTGACGTCACTTTTGGGGAAAAATTGTTTTGGAGGGTGGACCCAGACCCTACTCGTCGAGCGCTTTCCGACGACACCGCTTTCGTTTTCGTGCGATGCTTAGTTTGGATTTTATAGGGGGGTCTTCAACCGCCCCCCCCCCCCAGAGACGGGGTGGGAGGATTTCACCGGAAAGACGGCGCGGGTTAAGCTTAGGCCACATGCTGCGAGACAAGTAGCTTTGACGCTTAAAGACAACCACTTCGAGCATTCTGCTAGAAAGAGTATCGCTTTCTCGCTTTCCTCGATTCTGGGTGACGAACACGCATAACTCAAATTACTATTTGGCTATCTGCATGCCACTAAGCTAGCAGAAACATTGCAGATGCCACACCTCCAATACACACTCCAGCACGCAATGCATACCCACGTATGCACGAGTAGGAATAACGTAAACAGACAACAAATTGCATAGGACATAGCCAATTCGCTTTCCCATTCGAAATAAATGGCCACCTAGCGGCGCCATCGGGGGTAACTGAGCCGACTTGTTTCAACATTAACACTCGCACGTCCGGTGGTCCGCGCCAACTTCGCATGTCCGGGGGGGCAGATTCTAAGATCTCTGGAACTATGCTAGCTAGCGACAAACGGAAAACGGCGTTGAATAGCTGGTGACGGGCTCTATCGAAAGTGCTTCGGTCATTTTTTTCCTCAGGTCAATATTCAGGTCACTGGGCCATCTTAGGTCAAATTTGACCAGATCAGGTGGGACTCGGATATTGACACATATCTCAGGACGTGTAACAGATAGAAACAAATGACGAACGCTATTCGACAGTCCTTGAAATGCGCTACCGGCAATATGCGGTATAATTTAAGTTCAGGTCAACCGAAACTTAGGTCAAGGTCATGAATTCATGACCTCAGGTCAAGGCCTGGGGAGGTCATGTAAGGTATCAATCGACACGTCTTGACGATACAAGCATAATGACGGTAATTTCAGCCTTCTAGCTCAATGCAGTGCGACGTAATGCGCAGAAATGTGTAGTGATCTCAGGTGACCTCAGAGACCTTGGTGAGGTCACTGAGCAAAAATATCAGCGGTAACATTGAGCATAGCTTCCATCTACATGCCACAACCGTTGTGAGATCATTCCGAGCGCAAATGTGTAACTAGGAAACATTTGTATATTTTACCATAGCCTTATAATGGGGAAGCCATGGCAGCGACCTGACCTAAGGTCAATACTACGAAAAAAAACGATATACATATTATGGTCCCTGATGAGATGATGACATACCATAAGTTTGAAATCAATCGCCCAATTATTGTGGAAGTTATGCCACCTAGAACTCCGAGTGTAGTTGGGTCACTTCGCCTGATCTGGTGACCTGACCTGAGATGACCCAGGATTAAAAATGTATGAGGATATGCAGAAAAGACGAATGAACAGCTGTGCGAGGTTTGGCCTTGCTAACCGTATTAGTTTGGCGGCAAATGAGGAAAAACCGGAGGGGGGGGCAGATATCTGCCCCCGGACGTGCGGGGGTTACAAATAATGTTCAAACGGTTACTCATAGTGCCATCAGAATAAGATTAGCTGACATGTCTCGAAATTCGTAACGGAAAACGGCTACACAGGGATACAACTGGCGTAGATGGCCCCAATTGCAAACACCGTACCAATCCCGCTCACAGCCCGACATGAAATCATGCTTCTTGTACTAACCCACGAGCATCAACTACCGCCAGGCAGTTGATGGCCGTGATAGGCCACGAGGACAATTACCTCCTTGTCCACACGGTAAAGACCCCTGAATGTTCTTGGGCCGAGAGTAGGCTAGGACGCTAGCACCATGGCAAACTCTTTTTTTTGTAGTCACCCATCTCCCACCACAACTACAAATTTCCTTACGGATGGGTAAAGCAAAACGAACAACACTAACATTCTGGAGATCATCCCGCCTCCAGCACCTTAGCATCCCACGCACTATGACGCGAGACTCCCAGAACGTAAATATGCCCTTTCCTCAGACTTGCTCACAAAACCCACTCACTTTAAGTGCGACGCAATGACTCTTATATGGTCCGGCACGACTATAACTCACTCCCCTTTAGGGGCTTAAAAAAGAAACGGGAGGGGTGCAACAAGTTATTGCAAAGAGGTCCCCAGTCCCCACTGCAGAAGAAACGCAACCGTAGGGCGTGGGGAGGAAACTGTGCCCTCAGTACCTCCAGTGCCTTTCGTAGCGGTCACTGATCTGCACCGGATATGCTATCTTGTCTGGAGGAACTTCCGTGAGACTTTTAACATTGACATTGAAATGCCTGTCTTTTGATTACAAAAAAAAACAGTTTCAAGTCAGTTATTCTGGTTTTAGGGTGCATCGACTGCAGTGGTTATACAGCGCCCAGAAAGACAGTTTGAAGACGTAAAAGAGGAAACGGGAGTCTCGACAAGGTAACCATTTTCTTTCAGGTATGAAAGAGGGGGGGGGGGCACGACCACGGAAATGTCATGAAACAGACCATTCTTCGGGACGTCGAGGATTCCTGGTTTTGCTTCGCGAAAATCTCCAAATGTCCTTTCTGTACCGCATAATTTTGCTTGCTTCAGCGCCGGGCCCCTTCCCTTGGCTGTGCCTCTGTATCTTGAAAACATCGGGAAATTCCAAAGGCTTCACTTCCTCGGGGGACCGCAACTTACCATACGTTGGTCTCTAGCTCGTTCAATATGAGCGCCAAGACGGCGGGGTCGTCTGAAGGTCATTAAGGTCGCTGGTTTTCTGGTCGACTTGCGTCATGCCGACTGTTGTAAACGCCGCCTTTTCTCAGTTTATGATGTAACTTGGAATGGAAACCGGTCCTGGGTTATTGATATAATATGGAATGATGGCCTACCATTCTTTCTCTTCTTTCCCGTCACTTTCTTATGGCGCGACCGCCCCTGGCTGACGCCAAGAAAATTCCGCATTGCACATCGAACCTGCCGAATTTTACTCACTCTGCCTCAAAACACGCGTATCCTGACAGTAAGAGCACGTGATACCTGCCGATGCGTGTACTGTTTGTCCGTCCTGCACGGAATTCATTGTACGGAAGCTGTTCTGTGTTTATAGTTTTAATCAGCTGGGGAAAACATTGAGGTGAGTTTACCAAGATGACGTTTGGTGACCTACCTACTGTTTTCGGTATTTGTGCATGTGCGCGGTGGCGGGACTGGGATTGTTTTGAAAGGGGCTTTTACTCCCTCAAAGGTACCAGACCGAACTATTTGACTAAACACCCATTCCTTTAGCTGTGCTCATGCTCTATCGTTTTGAAATTAGATTAATCTGGGATTAGCAAAAATATAATTCCTCACATGTATCGTAGGGGAGTTATCCTTACAAAATCCACCGGTAAATTTGCGTTCTGAGGTAATTTGTGAATCCTTAGCGTTTCGGTTTCCACTCCAAATGACGGATGAGGTTTATGAGTGTGGTTAGCATGGTGCAACTACTTATTTCTTCTGCAAATGCATTTTTTTTTCAGTTGGATGCCACAATAACACCAAAAAATGTGGTTGGAGTTGGGCAATATACCCTGAAGTTATAAGTAGGTAGGTAGGCACATCAAAAATATTGTTAAAGATGAAAAAATAGTGTGACCTAACCAAACCTAGCCCAAATTTCCATGCAATAAAAAATTATGTTCAGAAATTGAGTTTTCAAGGTATTTGTTTCTGAAGAAAATGTATAGATAACACCCAACCCATCCTTCCTTGACTTGTTTTTGGAGAAAAAACATTTCAGCTCCATTTTTTAAATAATGGGCGCTGTATAACCACTGCAGTTGATGCACCCGAAAACCCAAATAACTAACTAACATTTTTTAAATAAAAAAAAACTTTAAAAACCCTCTGCTTTATACAATTAAAATGTGTCAAGCTTGTCTTATAAACAACTATCTTAAACTGGTACATAGGGTAGTGAGGTATCTAGGGTACCTACCAAGGCAGGTACCTGAGTGTTGATCCATTGATTGATGCAGCAAAACCAAAGATACCACCAAAGCTGATGATAATGAACCTTATGCTGAAATGTGAGCCACATAAGGCCAGTTGACCCACTTACGAAACCAAGAATCCTACCTGAAATTTTACTTGAGGATAAATGGAAGGTCCAGAAATGAATTTATGCATTCATCAGGGGGCACATGTTTGTGCAATGGAAGAGGAATTAAAGTTTTTGTCACCATCCAGCTCACAAGTACCTGCTAAGTGCATTGGTAATCACTGAACAGTCATAATATTCAATCATTGTCAAGAAGGTGCATAGGCTAGCATCTTTCCAGGTGTGCAACCACAACATTTTTTGGAGATGCATAGGCCAGGAAGGCCAGAAGATAATGGGTTGTGACATTTTTTACCAAAATACTATGCAAGGCTTAATTAAATAGGACAAATTAAGAACTGAAACATGGTTAACCTCCCTATGTTTCTGGTTAAAATTATCTACTCAGCCTAACTAGCTGCCACGCACAGTGAATGCCATGTTGCTGCACTAGTGATTATTTATATTTCACCCTTATGATGGTTTTATTTTTTTAGATAACCTAGCATAAGTTGATATTAATCCATAGCTTGTGTACAATTATTAGAACAATTATCAAGCTTGTGTACAATTATTAGAACTGAGAAATTATTGTACCTAGATTAACTACACTTAGGGATTTGGAACCAGACAGCAAGGCATGAGGCTGAATGGTCAGGGTTAAAATAATGGTTTTTCATTAGGTGTGAGATGTCAGAAGGAGCACAGCAGTGTTAAATTTTTCAAGAAAATGGGTGGAAAATACCACCTAATGAAAGTTCAATCGACCTCCCTGTCTATGGCTTTTGTGACATCCTTGCTTACTAGCTGCTGATTATGAAGCCAACATAAACTCAACTGAAGACATCCTGATTCCCTTCAACAATTCAAATATGCCATAGTTAGGGTGCACCAATGACCTCTGATCAGGAAATCTGAAACCATATCACACAGCCTCTTCTGTTTCAGATAGTCTACCCAGTATCCTAAAGCCCAGTATCATCCAGCACTCCTTAAGTCCTTATTCAGCAAGCAATGAAGCCCTGCATTGAATATAATATGCTGGCTTATCAAAGTTGCTCAGTGATAAATCATTCCACTTTCTGAATATACCACTTTCTGAACAATCAACCGACATCCTTCTCCAATAAGTATCAGCATCCTACTCATTGATGTGAAGTATTTATGTCTCCTTTGTAACAGTACCTTGTTTATAAATAGCATGTGCATTCCCTCAATATGGAATGGTGTTACACGAACATTTTGCAATGCAATTTTGGGTAAAGGGATGACCTATGTGATATGGGATACAAAACCAGTTCATCATAGTTATTATTCCCCTTATCCCGAATACATCTTTTCTTAAATTATGAATCTTAAAACAAATGATAAAGGTCCATTCATAATCACCTACACCATGAACTCAAATTTTAGTCTGAAAAACATCAAAAACATTTTAAATTACACTAAGTACATGCCAAATTTTGACATCCTGCTCATGCTCATTTCGACATCTCACACCTAATGAAAAACCAATATTTTAACCCTGGAGCACAGTAGGATGTCTAAGTTTGCCAGGGAATTGGTGTCATTTAAATGTTCTTGATGTCTTTCAGACTCAAATTTGAGGCAATGGTGTAGACAAGACTGTATCTTTATCATTTGTTTTGAAATTCATAATTTAAGAAGTGCCATATTTGGGATAGGGAAAATAATAACTATGCTATAAGCTGGTATTGTAGACTATATTACATTATAGGTAATTTCCTTACCTGAGATTGCATTACAAAATGTTTTTATCACCATTCCTTATCGAGAGAGTGCACATGCTACTTATAATCAAGATACTGTTAGAAAGGAGACACGAAGACTTCATATACATGCATTAAGGAGTAGGATGTCGATAGTTTTTGGCAAAGGATGTCGATTGGGTGTTCAGAAAGTGGTATATTCCACCCTATCTCACAAATAAATTATCACTGTGAATGGTATGTCTGTACCTTTAGTGAAAGCCACATCAGATAGCGTCAGCAGACAGTTCCAGCAACACACAACTATGCCAACCAAATTTAGTGACATTGGGCAGCTTCATGTAGCTATACATCAGGTATTACAAAAACAAGTCGCTACAAATGCATAACTGTAATACAAATTGCACCATGACAAGAATTAAGTTGTGTTTCATGTTTGTTGCTGGGACTATGATACAACAGCAACAATAATATATTTTTTAGCAAAATTCCTGTCATTGAGTAAGCCCATATAATTATGGGTGAAAGTGTGGCCCTCTTTTCAGTACCTTATGCGGATGCAGACATCTTACCCACAGCATTAATTTAGTTGACATGGTTGCTTTTGCTTGTTGGCAAAGCTATCTGCTGGAGCCATCTACTATGGCTGTTTCTAACTTTAAGAACATCTGTAAGGTGAGGTCTGGTTAGTGGTAATCAGTGTCTTTAGGAATCATTGGTAATGACTGTTTAAATGTAAAACCCAGATAAGCATAACATTTATCTATATAAATAAATAAATGTATATATATATATATATATATATATATATGCATTGGAAAAAAAACATGTTAATTTAGTAAATATGGAAAAACATTCCCATGCCAAATTTTGGTGAAAAATTAGTTCTCCTGGTGTTATCTGATGTGACAACTGATTTTTTGTGTTATTTTACTTGGGAAAGGGAATCTTTGGGGTGTAAGCGATTAAGTATATTTGGGCATTAAGGTGTACAATCAATTCCTGGAATTGTATTTCCAATGCAACATTTATAAACATGAAGTATGCAAAGAGCTTAGGTTTGGTTCAGTTATTTTAGGTCAGGTGTTGTAAAATTTTTTGTTGTTGACATTTTTCAATACAAATTTTAAGTCATTTATTCTTGAAAAATGTTTAGTCTAGCTTTATTAGGTTAAGTTAGGCTAGGTCTTTCATTTCAAATTTGTAGATTTTTTGGGTGAAATTATTCATAAAAAGCAATTTGCTCTCCTCCATGGAAGATTAGGCTTTGCTAGGTTAGGCCTTGCAACATCATTTTTTTATTGATTTTAAGTGTAACTTTTTACTTTATTTACCCAAGTCCCCTTTTGAGTATTATTTTTCATCCAAATTGAAAAGTATGCATTTGCAGAGGAAATGAGAAGTCACATAATGTTCAGCACAGTCATAAGCATTGTACAAGAAAAAGAAATTCCAAGAAGTCAAAAATTTCCATAATTTCCAAATTTCCACTTGAAATTTACCAAAAATGCTTTAGAGAAGTGATAGAACCAAACCCAACATGGCCTAAGATCCTTTTAAATATTTAACAAATATATCAAATCAATATCTTTCAGCTAAAAATAATCAACCAAACTTAACACGTGCCCTGGAGGCAGTGATACATTATTCGTGAAATAGGGTGGAATATACCACTTTCTGAGCACTCAATTGACATCCCTCTACAAGAGGTATCAACATCTTCCTCCTTGATGTGTGCTTATTAAGTATTTGTGTCTCCTTTCTAACAGTATCTTGTTTCTAAATATGTCCATGCTCTTGATCAGAAGTGGTGGTACACGAAAATTTCGCAACGCAATTTCATATAAAGGTATTACCTAAAATGTGATATGGCATACAATACCAGTTTACAACATAGGTATTGTTCGCCCTATCCCGGACATAGCTCTTCCCAAATTATGAATATCAAAACAATTGATGAAGGTACAGTCAAAGAACATCACATACAAAATTTCCTCAAATTGGTGTCTTAAGGACGCCAAAAGCATTGTAAATGATACTAATTCAGTGGCAAATTTCGACATCCTACCCTGCTCATTTCGACATCTCACACCTAACAAAAAACGAATATTTTAACCCTGCCTGGAGGGCCTCTGAAAATAACGCGCACTGGAGGGGGGCGGATTCCGCCCCCATAAGATCTCAGCTCCTATGAAGGCTAGAACAACGAAATTCGCAGGGTGGATGGGCACGATAGTGAACTCTATTGTGTGCAAAGTTCATGACCTTAGGTCAATAACTTCAAGGTCAAATGAAGGCTTCTGCCTTCATTTGACCTTGAAAATTTTCTTAGCAAAATTTTCTGGTTTTGCGTGGCTTGGCTTGTCACTGTTATGGATCGCTGTGATTGTGTTTCAATGCTCCAAATTTAGAATTAATGATGCTTTGGACATTATTAATGATGCAATACAGATATCAGATCTGCCATTTGACCACAGGTCACCTATATAGGAGCACTTTATTAGGTCATTACCTGCTCCAGTTACCTGAACTGGGCTCCGAACCCGACTGCTCCGTTGGGCTGGGCACAATGGGCTTCACAAAGAAAGGCGTGAAATACATGGAGAAAGTATAGAAACGCTTAGGCACACAATGATAAACAGTAGATTCCAGAATGTGCATGGAATAACATGTAAAGTGACATCAATCGCATGGCAGTCATTTGCATTTATGACACATTCCAGTTGACCAAGTTTGGCTCCATTAGCCTGTCATGAATTTGACTTGACTTGACCTCGGCAACCTAACATGCCGCTTAAATTGTATAGCATAACAATATGCATGAAACAAGTCGCTAGTGTTGTCAAGAACACTTCCCTTTTGACAACATACCGGAAGCGCATCAGCGCCGATTTTTGTGGTCTGGCGCTGCGAATTGTTTTTACTTTAACGACCCCTAACTTGAAAACTTTTCGGCCGATTTTCCTTTTTTTTCTTGCTTTAAACAATGAGCCGGTCACTTCTAAGCCGGTACGCAAAAAACTGCCGTATACCTGCCGGCACAATATGGAGTTACGTATGAAAAATCGGAGTGGTTGGCGAATTTCGCCTTCCCCCCTCCAGGGCGTGTGTTAGCCTATCATGAACTTTTACCTGATTTTACCTCGGTGACTTGATATGACTCTAACAATGTAGCATGACAATGTACATAAAATAGTCTCTAATTTTGCCAAGAACACTTCCTTTTTGCTAATATACGGGAAGCACATCAGCGCCGATATTTGTGGTCTGGCGCTGAGAATATGTTTTGACTTTAGCGACCCGTAACTCGAAAATTTTTGGTCGATTTTCATTTTTCTTACTTTAAGCAACGCTCTGTTCATTTATTAGCAGGTACGTAAACAATGGCGTATATCGGCCGGTAAGATCTGGAGTTATCTACGAAAAACCGGAAGTGTGGGCGGATTTCGCCCCTCCCCCTCCGGGGCGCGTGTTAACATAACCCAACCTAACTGTTGCCTCCTTTATATGGTAACATGTATGTAAGGTATGTATCATGAGCACCCTAAACCACAATAATTGCATTTTAGGTGGGATCATATTGGTTATAGAATGATACGAACTTAGCGCAAAAATCTGGCCCATCCTAGGAAAAATCCAACACATCCTAGCAAAAATCTAACCCATCCTAGCAAAAATCTAACCCATCCTAGAAAAAATATAGCCCGACCTTATGTTGGATTGCCTAATCTCATTGCACCACAGGAGTCTACGTGATATGCCATTTCAATGACAGCAGCATGATTTCAATGGTGGATAACTTGTATGCATTTCCCACACGAATATTAAGGCAGGAAGCTGATTATGATCGCGGAAGTATTCAGTCCGTACATTTGTTTTCCAACCGGCACTCAGTGAACTTCTTCCATATATGTACTGCCCCTTTTGTCAGACAGGGAAAGGGTATTACCAGGAACAAATGCACATTTGATTGCATGGTAGGTCATAGTCATAATTATATGTCCACCAAGTGCAGCACATGTGCAAGTAAGGCTGATTGAACCCTTGTCGAATTTTTCATCTTGATGCGCCCTCCCGAAGGCTCGAATTCACCCCGTCGAGTTTTTTTTAGTCAGAGGCGCCCCTCGGAGCAGAGGCACCACTCCAGGTGCTTTCGAGGTGGTGCTTCTAGAGATGTGCTTCCCATGATAATTCCTGGATCCGCCCCTGCTGGGCAGACTACAGAGTATGTTCGATCTTTTGTACAATGCAGTGTCTCAAAATGCGGTTGTGTGCTAGAGTGATAAATCAAGTGGAACTATGGCTCTACTTGATTTTCGAACTTTCCTTGATCAACTTTCCCTATAGAGAAAGTGAATACATTTCGTTCAAAATACAGGGGAGTATATGTATGCCATTTTATCCGTAATTATCGTCTGGTTTCGTGATTGTACTCGCCGAATGTATCTTATCTAAGCAAGTATTATCGACAATGTAGCGTGCTTGTAGTAAATAAAGATTGAGCGGCTGCAAACTTGCACATACAATATTATACATGATGTCATGCAGAGAATAACATAATGTGCCCGCTGCAAAAACATCCTTAGTGTCCCAGTGACCGCAGTTGTTCGTCTGAATAGAGGCAGGTCACGTTCGCCTATTATCCACCCCAGTCGCCCCAGTCGGCCCAGTCCAGTCGGCGGTCTCCTCGTGTGTCGGGTTCGTCAGGTTCTTAGACCTCTCGTCGATCTCGTGATCTCGCTGCGTCACTGCTGTATCCGGCGCCACTCTGCATGCCACTGCAGCGTAGCCAGCTTCCCGAGGGGCCGACCTGGAGCCGGTGCAAAGTCCCGAGGATCGTGTGGCCAGCCACGATAACCTCCTCGTGGCTTCGTGTTGTGGCAAATATATTCTGTATTGTGTATTCTGCGTTATTATCCAAAGCATAACCGATGACGACACTGAGTTGCAAGCCTGACCAGTTGATTTCCTGCCAGAACATATTGAGTAAAGGAAACTAAAAGACGAAAAATCTGAACCGATTAGATGAGAGTTGGTGCTATAATACCACTTGAGCTATGACTTCACCAACTTGAAGGCACGATTTATTACAAATTGGTCTCATCATTATACTCCGACATCGCGGGCAATTTATCGGCGATTGGGTATTTTGAAATCGTTCGTCGTCATGGGGGCTATCGTACCACGCACGGGAAAAGCATTGCCGCACGTAATTAAACGTACGCTTTCCTGTCGCTTCTGGGTAGGCGATTCTTCTGTAGTCAGAGACAGGTTCCCAGCGTTTCCCCAGTCGGTATCCTCATCAAGTCTGGCGGGTGGAGGTGCTGGCGCGGTAACGCAGTTTTCCCTGCATACAATTTGTAAAATTTGTTAAACACAATTTTTTCGCTTCCTCTTGGATGTAGACTTCGGAGCGATTTACATACATCACTGACATACAACACTAGAAGCTCGGAATGATCCGCCTTTATTTCGAAGACTGTGTATTACTGTTGGCACTAATCGCATCTAACACTGTTAGCTGTCCATCCAACATGGGCGCTGTGTAACCAACGCAGTCGATGCGCCCCTAAACCCAAATAATCAATCAATTTGATTTTTTGTGATCAACACTATTGAGTACAATGCAATTAAATACCATACAGCAGATAGCAAAACGTGTTGAATATCACAATATGAATACCATTTGAATCGTGTCTGAAAATATCCTAATAGTATTACGCACAAATTCCCCCATATTTCCCCCAATAATTTCAACTTTTAGCATAGGGCCATATGAATTGTACCCCCACAATCCGTTTGCGTTCGCTCATTGCCTCTGTGTATTATGCCCCATGGATAATTTTAAGAAATTAACCTTAAGTCTCTTCCTCTTTTCCCCACTTAGGAGTATTATGATCTTGCATCCTGGTGGACTGCCCTTCTCCCCATAGAGGTCTCCTCTTCCAACTTAGGGGCATGTTGCCACAGTTCTGGCGCATGATCCTCGTCAAAACTGGGAACTCTTTACCCATCTCAGCGGCATCATTTTCGTCTCGGGGGCCTTCTCTAATATCCTGGGGCCTCCTCGCCATCTCCTCCGTTTCCTAGGGACCTGACCTGACTTTAGCGGGGCCTCATTTCTTGTTTTTGGGGGCCTCCCCCTTTATCCTTATATCTTCCTTATCTATCTTGGGGAGACTTCTCGTGCATCCTGGAACTTCTTTCCCCTCCTATATATCTCTTCTCTCAAATCGGGTGCCTACTCTTACGTCTTGTCGGCCTCCTTCATCCTGACTGTCTACTTGGGCATCTTATGGAATCCTCTTGTGTAAGGGGTCCTGTTGTTTTTGAGGGCCGAATAGAAATAAAGTCCTCCATTTACCGAGCTGAGTGCAAAGGCGGCAAGTGAGTTCATCTTTACTTTTCAGCTGACAAGACATTCCCACAAAATGTCTGGGAAGACATTTTATTTGCCAATTTTACACCAAAGGTTAGATGAATGACCTAATATGCGTATTGCAGAAATCCAGCACTGAAAACAAATATTTGCCCTCGAGCATGCGATACTCATAACTACACGAACATGTGGAACATGTTTTTCATCACATTGCACACTTCCTCCTGTGGCAGCTGATCGAAAGTCTGCGGCGTGGTTCCGCTAGCTGGGGGGCAGGTGTCGTACCACACAGCTGCAGGGTGGTGTTCTCTCTTTCACTCGAAATAACATCGGGTTGGGAATATCGTCCAGAGCTGTCACCGAAAATGTTGAGCAATAAACGAAGGTCCACTATCAGCACACATTCTGGGCTTCTAAGAAGGAAAAATAACTAGGGTTCAATCAGTCCTGTTACCTCAGCCGGGTACCAGGACTGGTTACCGGATGACTGGATTGGACTGGACCAGTTGTAGGATTAGGGTTCGAATCCCGCCACTGGCGAGGTAACCGAATACACGCGCCACCAATCTGCGTGAAATGTCGGCCACTCTATGTTGCCTAGCAGTCGAATGTGTCGTATGAGAACTCGAAGTATTTTTTATTTTGGTCCGAGCGACTGCCAGCGCCTCGCCTTAGCCTTAGTAGTTGGCTTCAGCTGAATATAAGTGGCGGCTGACACAAAATTCCTCCCAACCTCCTTTACAGCGAGAAGGAACTTGGGCGGTCTTGCACGTGCAGTGCTGTGCTGTGCTGGATGACAAAGTATAGGTACTTCATACCTGGACCAGTCAGGTACTGCAGCAACGCGTCTGCTGTCAAAAATACGAGTCCGTCCGCCGCCATTTGACGCATAGTGCCTGATCATATGCGCTTGAAGTATTCTCACAAGTGTCCTAAAATTACTTCACTATTAACTGTGTGGACGAAGAAAGAAGTTGCTTGGGAATAGTGAAAGATTGGAAGAAAATAAAGGATCGCCACTTAAGGATGAAAACATCGGAATGCCTTTCACTTCAGTCGCATGCATTTTACTTTTTTTTAGCAGTCGTGCGTATAATGACTGCCCACACATGTAGTAAAATGGTAAAAAACCTAAGACAAGGATGAAATAGCACAATTCCATTAACTGTGAATTTCCAGGCTACATGGTCAATTATTTTACACTGATTGTCACCTACACACTTTTGGTTGCGGTTGGCTTTAGTAGGCCCCCGAACGGCTGAATCAGATGCGTGGAGGACAGAAGTAGCGCCAGCTGGTTCTCAATTTCAAGCCAGGATCTGATATCACAGGTTGACGGCTGGTCTAGCATAGAGACGTTTCTGGCAGCTTGTGCCTCGTGGGCTTATGCTCTTTTCAGTGGATGCGATAGCCAACAAACTCCACTTCTGGCGCCCTAAATCCCAAATAACTAACTAACTAAACTACACTTCTCGGCGACAGAACTGGTTTACAGGTCGACAGGTCCGCATTCAAGGTGACTCGATTCGGGCCGCAGAGTGGCCGATACACGAATATATCGAGGGAGCGATGTCGCGACCGTACAGAAGCGCGTCGTCGGCGCATTTGCACTTCCTTTGAACACTGGATATGGTGTCATAGCGTTTAGTGTGAGCGGGACCCGCGACACAGCGTCACTGAGGCGCGTGCAGATACTGATGGTAAGGTGTTGAACTTCCGAGTCCTCAATCAGTGCCACCTGGTTTCTGTTGCTGTTTGGTGGAACGATGCTCACCATGCAAAGTGGTGTGGCAAGTCTCTCAAAGGGAAATTTTGCTCCCTGGCCGAAAACCCACCATTTCGTTTCGTCTTGCCGTTCTGCTTAAGGACAGTTACCATAAGAAAGCGCCACCGAGTAGGCTCCCCACCAGCAGCTGCCCGCAGAGTGTCCATTGGCACGCCCAGGCCAATGTGCCCCTTTGTCCTTTCCCCTTTGGCACATCTGGCTGCTTTTTTGCTTCCCGTCTCTAGCGGTGGGGAATTGTGTTCGGCGTACGAACGCGGCTCTACGCCGTCCTGCGCGCTGATGTGCTGATGTGCTGGTGTTCTGGCGTGCTGGGTGTGCTGTGCTGGTGTGCTGATGCGATGGTGTGCTGGTGTGCTGATGCGATGGTGTGCTGATGTGCTGGTGTGCTGATGTGCTGATGTGCTGGCGTGCTGGGTGTGCTGTGCTGGTGTGCTGATGCGATGGTGTGCTGATGTGCTGGTGTGCTGATGTGCTGGTGTGCTGATGTGCTGATGTGCTGGTGTTCTGGCGTGCTGGGTGTGCTGTGCTGGTGTGCTGATGCGATGGTGTGCTGATGTGCTGGTGTGCTGGTGTGCTGATGTGCTGTGTGTGCTAGTGTGCTGGTGTGCTGGTGTGCTGATGTGCTGGTGTGCTGGGTGTGTTAGTGTGCTGGTGTGCTGGGTGTGCTGATGTGCTGGTGTCTTGATGTGCTGGTGTGCTTATGTGCTGATGTGTTGGTGTGCTGATGTGCTGGTGTCTTGATGTGCTGCTGTGCTGATGTGCTGATGTGCTGATGTGCTGAAGTGCTGAAGTGCTGAAGTGCTGGTGTGCTGATGTGCTGATGTGCTAATGTGCTGGTGTGGTGGATGTGTTGGACGTGGTATGACGAGATCCGGGCGTGACTGGTAACGGCGCTGTCGTGTTGAAAGAATTGTTGGAGACCCGTTATCCAGTGTCGGCGATGGCGCCAGACGAGTGTGATAATAACTTGATACACCGAAAATGTATTTTAGCGCATGGATATGCATGTTGCTTGAAAAAAACGTCAAGTTAGTACACCTATTAACATATTTCATCAGATCTCTCAGCCACGATGTTTTTCTCAGGCTTAATATCCACTGCTGGATCCTCCGTATCCACCACTGAAGCTTCCATGAGATCCACCTCCGTATCCACCACGGGATACACCTCCGTATCCACCGCTGTAACTTCCGTATCCACCGCTGGAACTTCCGTATCCACCGCTGGATGTACCTCCGTATCCACTGCTGGATCCTCCGTATCCGCCACTGAAACTTCCATGAGATCCACCTGCGTATCCACCACGGGATACACCTCCGTATCCACCGCTGTAACTTCCGTATCCACCGCTGGAACTTCCGTATCCACCGCTGGATGTACCTCCGTATCCACTGCTGGATCCTCCGTATCCGCCACTGAAACTTCCATGAGATCCACTTCCGTATCCACCGCTGGATACACTTCCGTACCCACCACCGGATTGACGTCCGTATCCACCGATGGAACTTCCGTACCCACCGCTAGAACTTCCGAATCCACCGCTGAATCCACCTCCGTATCCACCACTGGATCGACGTCCATATCCACCGCTGAAACTTCCGAACCCACCGCTAGAACTTCCGTATCCACCGCTAGAACTTCCGAATCCACCGCTAGAACTTCCGTACCCACCGCTAGAACTTCCGTACCCGCCACGGGATCCACTTCCGTATACACTGTTTGATCCTCCGTATCCGCCTCGAGACACGGTCACGTATGAGCCGCCATGTCCTCTGGAGAATGACCTCCCGCCGCCGTAGCCGGCGGCTGTGACAGCCAGCAGTGTGGCTGCGCAAATCAAAACGGCCTGGAAGAGAAGGACTAGTCACCAAATACAATAACTGCGTTACTGAGTGTAATAGCTAAATCAATTTATATATGAAGTTGAAATGCAAGAGTTGACCGCTACTTGTCCAAAAAGTTGATACGAATGCATGGTTAGTCATATTACAAATGGACAAGACCTCTCTCGATCTCGTGACCTGTCGCTCTACCAACTCTGTGGTAAGCCTGCGTCCTCTGCTGGTGCATCTCACGCGAAGAGGCCTCAGCCTATCACGCCTCAGCCTGAGCCTTCCTTGGTTATATGCAGCCCCAACCCCGCTGACTGACTATTCGGCAGGCGTCTGGCCCGATGAGGTCAGGCTTATGGTCGTAGGCTGCCGTTTCGGGTCGCTATGCCATTGCAATCCGTTGGTTGGGAGTAAGAGTTTGAATTGGATCTTCCTGGTCGGGTTGGCGGTTCAGGGTCAGCGCAGCATGCTTTAGAAATCATGGGCCAGGAGGAAAACCACCCAATTTTCATGCACATATGCATGCATACATGCACACACACACACACACATATATATATATATATATATATATATGTATGCATGCGTATTCATACATATGTACATACACGGATGCATATACATATAACTGTGTACATAGCCTGTCAACTAATGCGTTCCCTTTTAGTTGGCACCAACGAAAACGCACTACACATACGTACTGCATGGTTCGCTACCACGGTTGATGTCTGAATCGTCCGTGTGGGTGGCTCAATGCTTCTGGCCGTGCGAAATACTAACCAGTCCCTTCATGTTGTTGGTCGGTCAGTGGATGTTAACTGTACCCCGGTATCGTCTGCTGCAGCTTTTATACCGACGCCCGCACGAGTTTCCCCATGCACTTTGCGTGTATCCGAAGATCAGCAATGTAGAATGGGTGCAGGTCGCAAGAATGGTGCTCAGTTACTACCAGATGACGTATGAGATTATAGTGTACCAAGGCCGTGAACAACCACGACAAGAAGGTGCCGGTTTACTGAGGTTGGACGATTTTGCCCTACTATACGGTTCACCATTCTTCTTTAGGGCGTGAAGCAATTCCCTCTCCCTGTCTCCGCAAGACGCAGTATATGTTGTATAATGTGTATATGTCCAAGTCGTGTTATGATTTTATTTCATCCGTGAGATCTCGAAGATTCCGAGTAAAATGTATGCACGTCGACCACACCGGTCGCGTTCAACTTGTTTGGGTAGGTATACTGCAAGGACAAAGACGGTATATTCTCCCGGACGTCTATAAACTGTCGTCGGGATATCACATATCGTTGTGCCAGGGAATCATTACTGCACGGCCTACTCACTAGCCGACTGTGGGAAATGGGAATATGAAACTGGGGAGGACCGAATAGGGAAACAAAGGTAATGCAATGGAGATATTGTCTTCTCCTCCAAAACCCCATCGTATCTTATTGATACTTTCGGGAGTTAATTATGGTAGTATGTACAAGGTCGGTATCGGATTGTTGTGGGTGGTGGGTGTGAAACATGCTAATGAAAGAAAATGGCACGATATGATTGTTTTCTCGCCGAACAATCGAAATCTCATAAAGCCGCCATATTCTAACATATCATTCCTACCTTTTATTGACCTACATCATGCAAATCTCAAGGTAATTAACGTTATTTCCAATCACTGTACTAGGCGAACATTTCAGTAGAACCGATCTTATGAGCACCACGAGGTACCGCGGTACTTTGGGCACCTTCGTGTCCCCCAATAAATTGGCTTTCCAGGGCAGGTCCATTTTCCTGCTCCAACCCGCTACCTTGTGTGTGAGAAACAATTATATGATCCCGGTCGCCCGCCGCGTGCGCCACCCCGCGGACCCCAGCCGTACCAAACGCTGACATGACAATCGTTCGTGAACCTGCGGGCGGGGGAGGGGGATCGGGTGTGCCTTTCCCTGATTTGGTAATAATATGGCCGCCATAAACTGGTTTAAACATTACGTTTTTACCAGTGTGGTCAATTAGATTCCTCATACGGAGAACAGTGGGTTTCGAAGCCCTCGTATCTCATACTTATCCGTTTGCGTGACGTAAATTCACCGGTTTTGTCTATGAACTGTTTCCGATAAGAATAGGTGAGAAATCATAGCCATATCCCATAGTCATAGCCACATACATCTCTCTTATTTGTGCCCAGAGGCACGCCCATGAGTATGCGGCTGAACGCAAATTCCGTCACACATGCGATTGGAGGGGATTAGTGGATGGATCGTAACTGGGGGCTTGGCAAAGAAACCTAATATTGAGACCGGCCCCTAGCACCGCACCGCTTTGATTAGGTATAAGGCGAACGCCATTTCCTTGACAAAGTAATCCCTGTGGTGACGTAGCATGTGCCCTCCCGTAATGGCCGGCCAATTTTCTTATGGTGCTTGTCCTGATTAGAGAATTTAGCCGGATTGTCAGTTCTATATAATTTCTGGGAAATGTGTTCTCTTCGTGCTACAGGTAAATATGCCAAGGTCGTGATTATATGATGTGGATTATCTTTGTACGCCGATCTTTATGATGTTCGTCAGCAAACGTGCGATTTTTTAGTTCGTGCTGCATGGCCGTAGCGTGGCTGACTAACGGTAGAGGATGGGGGATGGGTAGTCTAGGGGTAAGTTTCCCGTCTCGCAGTCGAAAGGTTGTGCGTTCGAGTCTCGCTTGTTGCTACTCTTCGCCCGCCACCAATCGGCGTGAGAGATTGACGACGCTACATGACTCAGCGGTCGATGTGTCGGAAAACCAATAACCAACGAACGGTAGAAGATGTGACACAGTCCCTCGGCAGCACATTGGAGAAAGAGCTTCCCTCCTCAGATGTCCCGGCTGTTAAAGCCTTGGTAAGCAAGCTCAAAAGCAGGGCCGACGAACTGCTGCCCAGCCTGTCGAAGCGGTTGCCTGACCGCGGCATGGACCGCGCCTGGCGGCCGCACTGTCGCGGGAAGCTCAGCGGCCACAACCCTATTCACCAGAGGAGGCGTCGGCACTTGTGCTTGACCTCAGACTTGGAAGGCTCAGTATACGGAGTTGCGGCAGGGGGCTACAGAGCGAAGGGCGGATATATAGCGACCCAACAACATAACCAACCAACCGACATAACCCCAGCGACATAACAACATAGCCAGAGTATCGCTTGCTATGGTTGCCGATGATACTAACGCATAATGGAAAAAGCGAACCTGATCTTCATTGAGTTGTCTTGTACGTACCAAAAGTGTCTTGCGACTACTCTACACCCTCCTTCAAGTTTTCCTCCAAGTTGGACAACGGGTATATTAACACTGAATACCTAGTGTCACATTCATGTTTCATGGAAGTTCGAACAGTTTGACGCATGCTTCATATTGAGAAAAAAAACGAAAAAAAAGTAACAGGAGCCAATTATGCCGCGTTACATCAGGCTCCTGGGTCACTGTGCGATGGTGTGAAATTTAATGAGGTCGCCAAGTTACTGACTGCTTTATCAACGTCCTTGGCACGTAGGTTTATTTGATTTTTCTTTGTAGCACAAATTGAACAGCGAGCTAGCGGAGCAGATTGGTGACAGCATTCGTGTAACACCTTCGTGAGTGAGGACAAAGTCTGAGCGTGTTCATTACCAAATTGAGGATGTTTTCATCTCTTGTGGTTATTTGTTTAGTCTAGTATTCACCCGCAATTTTCTGAAGTGAATGCAAGAGGTAGTAAACATGAATAAGGTTGGATCTAAGCCGGCAGTGATCAATTATTGGTGAAGTCCATGGAACATTAGAATATACTACGTTCTGAACATTAAATAGACATGCTTACCAAAAATAAACACATCGACGTGATGGTCCTTCATCGGTGTTTATGAAGTCCACATGGGCGTTTTGAATAGTATCTTGTGAATACATTTCGTGCTTCTGCTCATCAATGCAGCTTCTCCTACACGAACATCTCGTAGCACAATCGTACGCAAAGGAACTACCTTATGAAGTATGATTTTACGCCATATTATTTCTTCATCACATCGTACCGTTATCATTTTCGTTAACATATGTATTACGGTATTACGTGTGCCCCAAAATATACCAAACACGTTCATTAATGCGTGCTCTAATAGTTCAAAATTTGGGTCAAGGGACTTCAATGAAATGTAAAAGTAAATCGTTCCCATCGCGATTTCAACATCCTACTGTAGTGGTTTCGATACAACATTCCCTACGGAATACCATCATTTAACGCTGGAAGCCCGGTGCCGACAAGGCTGATGTGAACAAGACCGGCTAGGGCCCGGTAAAAATGAACTTCGTAAAAAACACTTCGTGCTGTCATTTTGCTGACTTGGGTATCGCTTCTGCTGATGTGTGCATTAGTCATCCATGTACGATCTGATACTTGATGGGGATAACTTTGGATATATCGAAATTGTATGTTACCGCATGGAGAATGTGTTGCATTAAAACATGAAGTAAGTACGTTCCAAAGCACACTTCTTCATTATGTGTGGGACATCAGAAGCGATAGGACGAAATGTTTTTGGCATGGGAAATCGGAAACATTTCGTCATTACGTGTGGGAAAACAGAAGCTCTCAGTTTCTATTGGCGAACTGATACTTGATGATAACTTTGACACATCGAAAGTGTATTTTAGCGCATGGAGAATATGCATGTTCCCTCAAAAACGTAAAGTTGGTACACCGTTAGCAGGTTTTATTACATCTCGCAGTCGCGATGGTTTTCTCAGGCGTAATATCCACTGCTGGATGCTCCGTATCCACCACTGAAGCTTCCCTGAGATCCACCTCCGTATCCACCGCTGGATGTACCTCCGTATCCACCGCTGGAACTTCCATGAAGTTCGCCATGTTTTGATCGCGTGCCCATTTTTTTTCCTGGAGAGTGGAGACGTCACTGGATTTGCACAGGTAGACTCACTTAATGATGTTCTGTCTGACAACTCCAGCAATGTTCAACCAGGACAGCTGATCGACTTCCTTTCTGATGTATCGTTTCGGTGATATATATTCCACACTGATATGCATTAAATGTAAAATCTATAGCACAATACCACAACATAAGCGGTGCGCACAATGAGAGACTGGAAACTTTCTCTAACCATACTTCGATGAATGCTTTAGTTATGGGCGCAATATGGCCATAGTTGTCGACGCGCCCTAAAGCCCAAATAACTAGCAATGTCGGATTCCCAATAATCCGCGTCGACGACCCTAAATATATACAGCGGCCTTATTTGAGCTGAACTATGCCAATGACCTTTCAAGACATTGTATTCTAAGTTTCACATCAAGTTGTACAACAATGAGATAATCACTGAAGGGCATAGTACGCTGTAGCCATGTGGAAGAGCCTTTCCACTAGAATTGCCTTCCAAAGTATCGAAATTTCATAGCCATACACAGAATTGTACATTATCTCGTCCAAGACATTGTGTTGCTGAAAAACTCCAGTATCTAGCCCGCTGATTCCACGGTACTGTGTCCCATTGGAAAGGATATAACTATGTTTAAAGTTAGCCCAAGCAGCGTCGTGAAAGCGGAATCATTGGAGGAGTCGGCCACTTAATGGCTGTGCCACCAATGATTTATTGGCACCCATTGCAGCATTGCAATGCTGGGAACAAGAAAACTCTCCATAGGCCGGCGTCCCATAGTGTAATGCTTGTGTGGTCGATTGGCATGGCCACTTATGCCGCTTTACTGTTTACTGATTAAACTAAGTACGGTCTGTATTGGTAGCGTCGTGCTGTCCATTTATCGCCTTGTGCTCACGTGTGGAGTAGTCGGAAGTATTCTCCATGTATGGTCTGATATTGTTCATGATGGTGTTTTATACATGGAAATCGTATGTTATCACACGAAGAACGTGTTCCTTCAAAAACGTGAAATAAGTACATTTCAAAACACTTCGTCATTTTGTTTGCGAAATGAGAAGCGCTCAGTTTCTATTGGCGATCTGATACTTGATAATAATTTTCTTACATCGAAAGTGTATTTTAGCACATAGAAAATATGCAGTTCCTTCAAAAACATAAAACTAGTACACTTGTTAACAGGTTTCATTGCATCTTGCGGGCAGGATGCTTTTCTCAGGCATAAGATCCACTGTTGGATCCTCCGTATCCACCATTGAAACTTCCGTGAGATCCACCGCTGGATACACCTCCGTATCCACCACGGGATCCACTTCCGTATCCACCGCTGGAACTTCCGAATCCACTGCTGGATCCACCTCCGTATCCACCACTTGACCGACGTCCGTACCCACCGCTAGAACTTCCGAACCCACCGATAGAACTTCTGTATCCACCGCTGGAACTTCCGAACCCGCCACGGGATCCACTTCCGTATCCACTGCTTGAGCCTCCGTATCCGCCTCGAGACACGGTCACGTATGAGCCGCCATGTCCTCTGGAGAATGACCTCCCGCCGCCGTAGCCGGCGGCTGCGACAGCCAGCAGTGTGGCTGCGCAAATAAAGACGGCCTGGAAGGGAAAGACTCGTCACCAAATACAATCGTCAACTGCGTTAATGTAAGGAGTGCAATAGGTAAAACAATTTCCAGGTGAAATACAAAAGCTTGAGTTGACCTCCGCTTGTCCGCTATGCATACATGCGTATTCATACATACATATTCATACATATATATATGCATATATACATATGCATATATATATATATATATATATATATATATATATATATATATATATATATATATACATTTCTACACAGCCTTTGAACGAATGCGTTCCCTTTTAGTTGACACCAACGAAAACGCATAGCATATACATACTGCATGGTTTGCTACGACGTTCCCGTCTGAATCCTCCGTATGGGCGACTGAATGCTTCTGGCCGTGCGAAATACTAACCAGTCCCTTCATGTTGTTGGTCAGTCAGTGGCTGTTAACTGTGCCCCGGTATCGTCTGCTGCAGCTTTTATACCGACGGCCGCACGAGTTTCCCCATGCGCTTTGCAAGTGTCCGAAGGTCAGCAATGCAGAATGCGTGCAGGTCACAAGAATGGTGCTCAGTTTCACGAGATGACTCATGAGACTATAGTGTACCGAGGTCGTGAAGAACCACGACGGGGAGGTGCCCTTTTACTGAGATTGGACGATTCTCCCTGAACAATGTGAACGACCATTTTTATTTAAGCCGTCAAGGAATTCCCAGTTCCTCTTCCCACAAGACGCAGCACATGGGACATAATATGTCCATGTTCAAGTTGTGTTATGATTTCATTCATCCGTGAGATCTCCAAGTTTCCGAAGTAAAATTATGCACCTGGACCACCCTGGTCATGTTCAACTGGTTTGAGTCAGGTGTAATCCTTGGGCAAGGGCGGTATATTGTCCCCGGACATTTAGAAACTTTCGTCCGGTTATCACATACCATTGTGCCAGCTAGTCATTGTTATTGTCACTATATTATTATATATATATATATATATATATATATATATATATATATATATATATATATATATAGCATGCTATATTGCTATAGCATGCTATTATCACGCTACCCTGGTCCGGAAAACGTAAATAGGAAACTGTGCGAGGATCCAATAGCGACACAAAGTTAATGCAATTGAGGTCTTGTGTTCTCCAAAACTCCATCGTATTTATTGATACTTTCAGCAGTGAATTCTGACAGTATGCACAATATCGGTATCTGATTGTTGTTGGTGGTGGGCGTGATACATGTTAATGAAAGAAAATGGCGTGTCTTTTTTTTATCGCGGAACAATCGAAGTCTCATGAAGCCTCCATATTCTAGCATATAATTCCTACCTTCGACTGACCTACGTAATAAAAGCTCAGGCAATTAACGTAATTTCCAATCTCCGGTGCGAATTTGAATAAAGTCATCAAGTTACTGAGCTCTGTCTTATCGATGATCGTGGCGCGTAGGTTTTGTGGGCTTTTCTTTGTTGCACAAATGGAACAGAGCTGGCGGAATAAGGATTGGTGGCAGCAATCGCTTAACAACTTCATGACGGAGGGCAAAGTACGAGCGTGTGCATTACCAGATTGAGGGTATATTTCAAGTCTAGTATTGACTCTACTTTTGGATAGTCAATGCAAGGGTTGGTAATTACGAGTAATCAGTTATTGGTTATTGGTGAAATGCATGAAATATTGGAATATACTATGTTTTCAGCATTGAATAGACATTGATCCCAAAAAATATGTGTCGACGTGATGCTTCTTGACGTGTGGTTATGAAGTCCACATGGGTCGTTTTGAACAGTATCTTGTGAATACATTTCGTTCTTATGCTCATCATTGCGGGTTCTCCTACACAATCGTGCGTATTATTCTTACACAATCTCGTAGCACAAACTAAACGATTACCTTATGAAGTGTGATTTCATGCCATATTGTTTCTTTATGATATAGTACTGCTATAATTTTTGTTAATGTAGGTTTTCCGTTGTTACCTGCCTCCAAAAATGAAGCAATAGCGTTCATTGATGAGTGCTCTCTTAGTTCAAAATTTAGCTTAGGAGTTTTCAAAGAAATTTATAGGTGGATTGTTCCCATCGCGATTTCAACATCCTACCGTAGTCGTTTCGACGTATCATTCCCTACGGAAAACCATCATTTTATCGCTGGAAGCCCGGTGCCGACCAGGGGGGGGACGAGTAGCCTAGGGGTAAGTTGCTCGTCTCACAATCGAAAGGTTGTGGGATCGAGTCTCACCTGTCGCTACTCTTCGCCCGCGACCAATCGGCGTGAGAAATTCGCGACGCTGTATGACTCAACGGTTGATGTGTCGTAAAAGCCAATAACCAACCAACCAACCGGTGCTGACCATGGCGATGTGACCAAGCCCGATTATGGCGCGGTAAAGACGAACTGAAGGCGAGCATAAATAACAGCGCAACGTAATATTTTGGCATATGAAGGATTGCTGTTGTTGTTTTGTTTTGTTTAATTAAGTGCTAACAGACAGTTCACACCACCTTTGAACCACTCGTTGGCAACCAACGCATGGAGTATATATATATTTATATATATATATATATATATATATATATATATATATATATATATATATATATACACATACATACATCCATCTCATCCATGATTTATTTTTATATTGGCGTGCACTGACAGGAACAGGATGATTGCTCCATTACAAGTCTTACACATAGGTTAATTACCATAACTTATCATTGAGAGTAAAATAAACGAGCATTGTATAACCACGACATTTCTTATTGATTTCGGAAACACTACCGTGTGAAATGCTGCATCATGTATTTAATAATCACATACTAATACCAGGTTCGAATATCCGACCTATAGTATTATTCAGCGTTCAAGCTCCGTGTCTACGCACATAGGTTTAGGCTTGTCAAAATAATTCGTGTTTTTCTCATCATAATCATTAGTGTTGCATATATTAGTTTTGAGCCCAATCATCCCATGCCATGTACTGGCACTCGGCACTCATCGGAAATGTTCTAAATAAATCGTGTTGTGACAGGGGGGGGGTTGTGGAAGACAATTAGATTAGACATCTTGTTTAGTTATTTAATTTATTTAAAAACAAACAAAACAAAAACAAACAATTGTTTAGTAGTTCGCTTTCTTGAGGACTCGATATTTAACATGACAGTATAGGAGGTAGATTTTTAGAAAATAAAAAATATTTTTTTTGGTTTTTAAACAAGTGTGTTGGTGTTGTTAGATGTTTATAGTAGTAAGTTGGGTATTCAAAGGGCACACAAAGGTTCAAAGGGCTATATAGTTGCGACTTGTGTGGAAGTAGATTAGACATTTTGTTTAGTTATTTAATTTATTAAAAGAAAAAAAAAAAAAAAAAAAATTGTTTAATAGTTTCTGCTTTTCTATTAATGATAGCGATTTATAGTGAATGATAGTTAGCTTTTTTGTGGGTTTTTTAAAAAAATATTAAAAAAAATAAATTTAAAAAAAAATTAAAAAAAAAACCCAACGTTTAAGAATTTTTTCCACCAGGAAGCCAGCACAAAAAGAAAAAAAAAACCCCCATAAAACAGAGTTTTCCAACCCCAACCCCCCCTTTTTTAAGGGGGGAAAAAAAAAAAAAAAAAAAAAAAAACCAAACCAAAAAAAAAAAAAAAAAACCCAGGGGGGGGCCCCCCCCCAGGGAAGGGTTGCCCCCCCCCTGGGGGGGGGGGGGTGTTTACAAAAAAGGGGAAAAAAAAAAAAAAAAAAAAAAAAAAGAGGGGGGGTTTTTGTGAGGGAAAAGGAAGGGGGAGGGGGGGGGGGGGGGGGGGGGTTAGAAAAAAAAATGGCAGGTGGGGTGGTGCGGGTGTAGCCACCGGCCCGGGGCGGCAGACAAAAGTGATACTGGATAGGTAGTAAGAGTCAGTGTGGTCATGGAGACTCTCGTGTCTCATTTGAGGGGTATTTTGTAAGGTGGAGGGACGGGGTGCATCACGGCCTGATGCCGGGTAGGACCTGGTACCTGCGGTGGCCGGTACGTGATACCGTTTAACACAGTCATGTGCATGTGGGGTAATAACATGGGTCATACTAGCGAGAGCTTCTGGGAGTACAGGGCCCTCGCCACCCTGAAGGGTACCAATGAGTGCTTGTAACAGGAATTTTGCCTGGGGCTAGAGCCTCCCCGAGTGGAGCTCTGGGCACTGGCGCTAAACCAGGGTGGAAGCTCTGCCGGGCTGGTTTATTGTAGAGGTGGGAGGTTTTTGCATGGTGGGACCTCTATCAGAGGGTGGCCTGCATTTTTCTGAAGGGGTCCATGTGTTGGCAAGTATATGAGCATGTCCTTCGGGAAACTAGGAAATGGGTGGGAGGGATAATGCATTGCCAACTCAGGAATATTCCATGTGTCGCCAAGGCAATAGAACCTAAGTCTGCAAATAGGGACAGCAGCAACTCAGGTGACGAGTTATAGTTCATCTGTGATAAAGAACTCCTCAATATGAAAAGCCAAGGTGGTTTGGCATTTGTTAGTGTATGATGTTTAATGCTCGTATCCGTTCCAATTTGATGAGTTCAAGTGTTATGTTGCCGAGGAGGAACCGGATTTTGTTTGCATTACGGAGGCATGGGTCAGTGAAGGATATTTTGGAGATAACTTACAGGACTATGATATCCAGGGATACAATATGTTTTCGTGCAATAGGGTCCAGCAATGAAAGGGGTGGCGTAATGCTCTTGTGAATAGCTTATTCGTTCTCAAAAGTAGCGGTGGGGATAAAATGTGTTGTGGAGTTCATTTGGCTTGATGTCACTGTGGGAAAGGCAACAGCAATACTCTTGGATAGGAGCTTTCTACCGATCAGGAACCCTGCCACATTCTCAGCAACTGGAGCTTGACAAGGTGATTTGTGAGGAAATCGTAGAAACTTTAAGAGGAAGTGCCTTATTCTCGGTGACTTTAATCTAAAGGTTATGAAAATGCTGGTGTTGGCTCCCCATCGTGCAAAATGTTCAGGAAATGCCTTGAAGAGGACCTGTTCTTACACCAGTTTGTATCGGAACCTACCAGGCATGGTTCATTCTTGGACCTTGTATTCTCGATTTAGTGACTTGGTTCAAGACTTGACTGTGGCGAAACTCTGGGAAAAGTGACCATAACATAGTTAGATTCAAGGCACATGTAGGGAAATTATCAGGGATAATTTGGTAAGGTTCCAAATTTCAACAGAGCGGACTTTAACGGCATGAGCGGCTTTAGTGCCATCAGATGGGAAGAAGAATTCTCCATTTGAGTGCCTGTGAAATGTGGGAAAGTTCAAATCTTACTTAAAGGAAACTCAGATTGACATGTCCCCCAAAGCAAAGACGCAAAGAAGGGTAGAAAGCCAGCATGGCGTACACCAGACGTGATAAAAGCAATTAGGGCTAAGAAAACTGCATTTAGAGTTTTTAAGAAGCCTCAATGTCATTAATCTAAGGCGTATCGAAAAGCTAGAGACACTGTGAAGCAAAAAACCAGAGCAGCAAAGCGAGCAAAGGAACTGGATTTAGCTGAAACTGTAATGGGGACAGTAAAAGTTCTTTAGTTTCTACAGCTGAGTAAAGTTTCTAGCACAATTGGTCCACTGGAAGTAAACGGGACTACATTGGGTGAGGATAGTGTGGTTGGAGCTGAGCAGCAGTTCAAATCAGTGTTTACATTGGAATATGACCAATCTGCCGACCGTACACCATAGTTCTTCATGGGATCTGACAAATGATGTTGATTTCATTGGTAGTGATGTTGTTTACAATCAATCAGGAAAATAAAGCCAAATAAGGCAGCAGGACCTGATGATATTTATGCTAGGGTGTTGCGGAAACTGAAAAGGAACTGGCATTTCCACTTAGTATAATATTTTGTAGATCGTTTCACATAATGAATTCCAACCGATTGAAAGGGCAAATGTAGTTCCTATTTTCAAAGAGAAAGGGAAAGTTGAAAACTATAGGCCAATAAGTCTCACATCCCTAGTCTGCAGGTACTGAATCAATTATCAGGATAGAATAGTTGTATCTGAAGGTAGCGATTGATTCAAGATACTCAACATGGATTTGAAAAGGACGATCTGTCTGACAAACCTCTTGGACTTTTGAACTTCGCCCAGAACATTTGATCGGGAAATCAGGTTGATGTAGCATATCTTACTTTAGTAAGGCCTTTGACAGGTACCCCATAAACGTTAATGATACAGCTTCGTCCCATGGTATTGCGGTGCATCTTAAATGGATGTTGTGCTTTCGATAGACAGAAGAGTGATGCTAATGGTACAAGTCATCATGGCAAATGTTCTTGTGAGTCCCCGGGTCGTACTAGGCCATTACTGTTCATTATATTTGTAAATAACATTGAAAGTGGCCTAAGCGTAAAGTTTTGAAATTTGCGATGATTGAAGGTCTTTGGCAATAACAGGTCAGGATAGCATATCCCTGCAAAACTTGACAACTTGTAGTGTCCGAAGAATGGCAAATGAAATTTAACTTTGATAAGTGCAAAATCATGCATGTAGGTAAGCAGCATATGAAGGCTCCATACTTGATGGGTGGCCAAGTCTAAGGACTCAACAGGTTAAAAAAAAAAAAAAAAAAAAAAAAAAATGGTTGGCCTTGGAAAGATTTAAACTTCACCAACAGGGTAGTGGAACACTGGAACCCCCCCCAAAAAAACCCCCAAAAAATAAAAAAAAAAAAAAAAAAAAAAAAAAAAAAAAAAAAAAATTTATTTAAAGGGGTATTTTTGGTATAAAAAGTAAAAAAAAAAAACTTGCCAAAAATTTTTAAAAAAAAAAAACGCCAAAAAAATTTTGGGAAAATCGGTGGTGCGCTCCCAAGAAGTATGTGATGTATATAAGATAATCACTGAAAGGCATAGCACGCTGTAACCATGTAGAACAGCCTTTTGAATAGAATAGCCTTCCATAGTACCGAAAGTCCATAGCCATACACGTAATCGTGCATTTTCTCGTACAATACATTGTATTGCTGAACAACTCCGGTATCTAGTCCGCTGATTCAACAGTGCTGTGTCCCATTGGGAAGCAACAAAATGTGTTTCAAGTTAGCCCAAGCACCGTTGTGATATCGGAAACCTTGAAGGTATCGGGCGCTTAATGTCTGTGCCACCAATGCCTTGTTGGCACCCATTGCAGCGTTGCAATGCTGGGACCACGAAACCGCTCCGTAGGCCTGCTTCCCATAGTGCAATGGGGTTGTGGGGTCGATTGGCATGGCCACGTATACCGCTTTACTGATTGCTGATTTCACTGAGTACGGTCTGTACTGGTAGCGTCGTGCTGTCCATTTATCGACATCACCTTGTGCTTACGTGTGCAGTAGTCGGAAGTATTCTCCATGTATGGTCTGATATTGTTCATGATGGCGTTTGATACACCGAAATCGTATGTTATCACACGAATAATGTATTCCTTCAAAAACGTGAAATAAGTACATTTCAAAACACTCTTCGTCATTATGTTTGCGAAATGAGAAGCGCTCAGTTTATATTGGCGATCTAATACTTGATAATACATTTCATACATCGAAAGTGTATTTTAGCACATAGAGAATATGCAGTTCCTTCAAAAACATAAAACTAGTGCACTTGTTAACAGGTTTCATTGCATTTTGCGGGCAGGATGCTTTTCTCAGGCATAAGATCCACTGTTGGATCCTCCGTATCCACCATTGAAACTTCCGTGAGATCCACCGCTGGATACACCTCCGTATCCACCACCTGATCGACGTCCGTATCCACCACTGAAACTTCCGAACCCACCGCTAGAACTTCCGTATCCACCGCTGGATCCACCTCCGTATCCACCACCTGATCGACGTCCGAACCCACCGCTAGAACTTCCGTATCCACCGCTAGATCCACCTCCGTATCCACCACCTGATCGACGTCCGTACCCACCGCTAGAACTTCCGAACCCACCGCTAGAACTTCCGTATCCACCGCTGGAACTTCCGAACCCGCCACGGGATCCACTTCCGTATCCACTGCTTGATCCTCCGTATCCGCCTCGAGACACGGTCACGTATGAGCCGCCATGTCCTCTGGAGAATGACCTCCCGCCGCCGTAGCCGGCGGCTGCGACAGCCAGCAATGTGGCTGCGCAAATCAAAACGGCCTGGAAGAGAAACACTCGTCACTAAATACAGTAACCGCGGTAATTCAAGGAGTGTAGTAGCTAAAGTAATTTCTAGGTGAAATACAAAAGCGTTAGTTGACTTCCGCTTGTCCGCTATGCATTCATGCGTATTTATCCATGCATACATATGTATATAAATATACATGTGTACAGAACCTTTCAACTAATGCGTTTCCTTATAGTTTACACGAACCAAAACACATTGCCAATACATACTGCACGGGTTGCTACCACGGTTCCTGTCTGAATCGTCCGAATGGGTGGCTCAATGCTTCTGGCCGTGCGAAATACTAACCAGTCCCTTCATGTTGTTGGTCAGTCAGTGGCTGTTAACTGTACCCCGGTATCGTCTGCTGCTGCTTTTATACCGACGGCCGCACGAGTTTCCCCATGCACTTTGCAAGTATCCGAAGGTCAGTAATGCAGAGTGGGTGCACGTCACAAGAATGGTGCTCTTTTTCTATCAGATTATTTGTGAGATTATAATCTACCGAGGCCGTGAACAAACACGACATGAAGGTGCCGTTTTCCAGAGGTTGGACGATTTTGTCCGTGCTATGTGAATCACCATTCTTCTTCAGTCCGTGAACCAACTCCCACTTCCTATCCCCACAGGACGCAGCATATGGGGCAAAGTATATATATGTCCAAGTCATGTGATGATTTATTTCATCCGTGACATCGGAAATGGGCGCTGTATGACCGAAGCAGTCGATGCGCCCCTAAGCCCAAATAACCAACCGTGACATCGGAAAGATTTGTATCGCAAAACAATCAATATCCCATGAAGCTTCCATATTCCAGCATATTATTCGTGCCTTGGATTGGTCTATGTAATGAAAAGCTCAGGTAAGTAACATGATTTCCAAGAAGTGTTGCGGAGTGTAATGAAGTCATGAAGTTACTGCTCTCTGCTTTATCGACGTTCTTGGCGCGTAGACTTCGTTTGTTATTTTATTTGTTGCATAAATGGGACAGTGACCTGGCGGAGCAAATATTGGTGACAGTAGTGTAACAATTTCGTGACGGAGGGCAAGTCGGAGCGTGTGTCAGCGAAGTAGTACCTTGTTTGTTTATGAAGTTCGGACAGACAAGTCACACCACCTTCGAACCACTCGTTTGCTACCAAAGCTTGGAATAAATGTATGTCTTATCCATGTTTTATTTTTGTATTTGCGGGTACTGACAACAACAGCATGATTGTTCCATAATAAGTCTTACACATAGGTTAACTACCATTGCTTATCATCCAGAGTAAATTAAACGACCATTGTACAACCACAAAGTTTTTATTCATTCCGTATTCACTACCGTGTAAAATGCTGCACCATGTATTTAATGAACACATCATACCAATACCAGGTTCGAATATCCCAACTGTAGTATTATTCAGCATTCAAGCTTCGTGGCTACTCACATAGGTGTAGGCTTGTGAAAATAATTACTTTTTCATCAGAATCATTAGAGTTGCAGATCCTAGTCAATCCAATCCAGTCATTCCATGCCATGTATCGCCACTCATCCGAAATGTTCGAAGTAAATGGTGTTGTATGCGTAACACCAGGTGTACACAAGGTTTCCACGCCTGTAATTTCCTTTGAGAATAACATACCAAAATTATCTGGGATTCTATCATGTGTTTTCAGCCGTGACTTCCCTCCCGTAGATCATTAACCTGCGCTCTAATTATAGATGATTTCCTCGTGTCTGTCAGCTGTCCGGCTGAACTAATCCTTCAGGTAACAATTAAGGATGAACATACACAGCCGTTAACTCGAAAAGAACCAGCTATTGCAATTTATTCCAACTCATACTCCATGCAATCATCACAAGAATGCATGAATATGATTAACACGCGCCCTGGACGGCCTCTGAAAATTGCGCGCACTGCAGGGGGGCCCGATTCCGCCCCCTACGATCACGTCTCCTATCAAGGCTGGGGCAACGAAATTCACAGGGTGGATGGGTACGGTAGTAAACTCTATTTTGTGCAAATTGTATGACCTTTGGATAATATCTTCGAGGTCAAATGAGGTCAAAATATCAAGATTGTCTGGTTTTGCGTGGCTTTGATTGTCATTGTTATGAATCGCTGAGATTGCGTTTAAGTGCTCCAAATGGACAGCAATGATGTTTTGGACATTACTAGTGATGCAATGCAGATGTTAGACCCGGAATTTGACCTCAGGTCACCTATATAGCAGTATTTGATCAGGTCATTACCTGCTCCTGTTACTGAAACCGGGTCGCCCGCCCGGCTACTCCGACAACAATGACAAACAGTAGTTTGCAGTATGTGTAGGGAGTAACATACAACGTGCCATCGCTCGCATGACAGTCATTTGCATCGATGACAACAGTCCAGTTGACCAAGTTTGGTTCAATTAACCTGCCATGAACTTGACCTGACTTGACAGTACAATAGTATACATCAAACTAGTCGCTAATGTTGCCAAGAACATTTCCTTCTTGCCAATATACGGGAAGCGGATCAGCGCCGATTTTTGTGGTCTGACGGTTATAATTTTTTTTAACTTTAACGACTCCTAACTCGAAAAAAAATTCCGTCGATTTTCGTTTATTTTTTGCTTTAAGCAACGCGCCGGTCATTTCTAAGCAGGTACGCAAACAATGGCGTATGTCTCCCGGTAAAATCTGGAGTTATGTGCGTAAAACCGGAGGGGTGGGAGGATTTCGCTCGTCCTCCAGGCAATGATGATAGGCAATGCTGTTTGATACGAAAGTAGCATAGTAATTAGTAACCCAACGAGAGGTGGAAATTTGGTGGTTATGTCCCCCCTGTCGTGACAGAGGGGCTCATTTCAGCGGGAAAAGCGCGACGAAGTTTAACTTACATGGTGGGACCAGTAACAACTGGCGCCCCCCGCCTCATGGGTGGTGGGCTCCCGAGAAGTATGTGTGTTCTTAGGACAGTGGTTGCGTTGGACCGAATAATTCGCCCTGGGGACTATAAAATTAACGCCGGAACCCGCAACATTCCGATCTCGCTTCCAATATGCACACGGTTGGACCCCGAGTACTCGCGCCGCCATTCCCAAGTCGTACCGGGCTCTGAACAATGAAGTTGAGTGCTAAGAAAACTTGATGTCGGGCTCCCAATAATCCGCGTCGACGACCCAAAGTATGTACAGGAGCCTTCTTTGAGCTGAACTATGCCAATGGCCTCTCAAGACATTGTATTCTAAGTTTCACATCAAGCTGTACCACACTCAAGAAGTTTGTGTTTTGAGATGTGTGTAAGATAGTCACTGAAGGGCATAACACTCTGTAACCATGCAGAACAGCCTGTCGATTAGAATAGCCTTCCAAAGTACCGAAAGTCCGTAGCCATAAACATCATTGTACAATGTCTCGTCAAAGACATGGTAGTGCTGAAAATATTTAGTATCTAGCCGGCTGATCCAATAGTACTGTGTCCCATTGGGAAGTATAAAATATGTTCAAAGTTAACCCAAGCAGCGTTATGAAAGCGGAATCCTTGGAGGAGTCTGCCGCTTAATGGCTACACCACCAATGCATTGGTGGCTCTCCTTGCAGCATTACAATGCTGGGAACAAGAAAGCCCTGTATAGGCCAGCGTCCCATAGTGTAATGGTTGTGGGGTCGATTGGCATGGCTACGTATGTCGCTTTACTGATTCCTGATTCCACTGAGTACGGTCTGTACTGGTAGCGTCGTGCTGGGGGACTTCTGGTCGTAGGGGACTCTCGTGTGCGACATTTAGATCGGGTATTCTGCAAAGGTAGGAAGGATAGGAGGTGCATCACCAGGCCTGGTGCCAAGGTGAAGTACCTGGTACCAGTGGTGGCACAGGTCACCAGTGATCACCAGTTTAGTAGTTATAGTGCACGTAGGGGTAAATAACATAGGTCCTGCTAGGAGTGAGGAGCCTCTGCGGGACTACAGGGCCCTTCTGGCCACCTTGAAAGGTAACAATAGAGTCATTGTAACAGCAATTTTGCCTAGGGCTAGAGCCTCCCCTGAGTGGAGCTCCAAGGCACTGGCAGCCAATGCCAGGGTAGGTAAGCTCTGCCATGACCTAGGTTTCACCTTTGTAGACGAGTGGTGCAGGTTTTATGCATCGTGGGACCTCTATCACAGGGATTGCCTGCACTTCTCTGAGAAGGGGATCCACGTGTTAGGCAAAGTGTATGAGCATGTCCTTCAGGGAAACTAGGAAATGGGGTGGGGAGGGATGAAATTGCATTGCCAACTCAGGAATATTCCAATAGTGTCAGCCAAGGCAATAGAACCTCAAAGTCAGTAAATAGGGACACCAGTAGTTCAAGGAGACAGAGTGATAGTTCATCCAGTGATAAAAGAACTCCTCAGTATGAAAAAGCCAAAGGTGTTTATGGAGCATTTGTTAAGTGTGCGACATTTAGATCCAGGGATACAATATGTTTTCGTGCAACAGGGGTCCAGCAATGAAAGGGGGTGGTGTAATGCTCTATATGAATAGCTTCTTCAGTTATCAAAAAGTAGCAGGTGGGGATAAAAATGTGTCTGTGGAGTTCATTTGGCTTGATGTCACTGTGGGAAAAGGCAACAGCAATACACTGAGGATAGGAGCTTTCTACCGATCAGGAACCATGCCACATTCTCAGCAACTGGAGCTTGACAAAGTGATTTGTGAGGAAATCAGTAAAAACTTTAAGAGGAAGTGCCTTATTCTTGGTGACTTTAATCTAAAATGTTATGAAAATGCTGGTGTTGGCTCCCCATCATGCAAAATGTTTAGGAAATGCCTTGAAGAGGACCTGTTCTTACACCAGTTTGTATCGGAACCTACCAGGCATGGCTCATTCTTGGACCTTGTATTCTTGGATTTAAGTGACTTGGTTCAAGACTTGACTGTAGGAGAAAGTCTAGGAAGAAATGACCATAACATAGTTAGATTCAAGGCACATGTAGTGGAAATTATTAAGGATAATTTGGTAAAGGTTCCATATTTCAACAGAGCAGACTTTGACTGCATGAGAGCGGGTTTAAGTGCCATCAGATGGGAAGAAGAATTCCCCAATTCAAATGCCTGTGAAATGTGGGAAAAGTTCAAATCTTACTTGAAGGAAATTCAGATTAGACATGTCCCCCAAAAACAAAGACGCAAAAGAAGGGTAGGAAAGCCAGCATGGCTTACACCAGACTTGATAAAAGCAATTAAGGCTAAGAAAACTGCATTTAGAGTCTTTGAAGAAGATTCAAATGTCGTTAATCCAAAGGCGTATCGAAAAGCTAGAGACACTGAAGCAAAAAACCAGAGCAGCAAAGCGAGCAAAAGAACTGGATTTAGCTAGAAACTGTAAGAAACTGATGAACATCTAGAAACTGATGTTGATTTCATTGATAGTAATGTTGTTCACAATCATATCAGGAAAATAAAGCCAAACAAGGCAGCAGGACCTGATGAAATTTATGCTAAGGTGTTGCGGGAAACTGAAAAGGAACTGGCATTTCCACTTAGTATATTATTTTGTAGATCAATTTCACAAAATGAAATTCCAACCGATTGGAAAAGGGTAAATGTAGTTCCTATTTTCAAGAAAGGAGAAACAGGGAAAGCTGAAAACTATAGGCCCGTATGTCTCACATCCCTAGTCGCAATGTACTCGAATCAATTATCAAGGATATAATAGTTAGTTATCTGGAAGGTAGCAGATTGATTAAAGATACTCAACATGGGTTTAGAAAAGGATGATCGTGTCTCACAAATCTCTTGGACTTTTTGAACTTCGCCACAGAACAATTTGATCAAGGAAATCAGGTTGATGTAGCATATCTTAACTTTAGTAAGGCCTTTGACAAGGTACCCCATACACGGTTAATGGTACAGCTTCAGTCCCATGGTATTGCAGATGGCATCTTAAAATGGATGAGTTGTGGCTTTCAGATAGACAGCAAAGAGTGTTGCTAAATGGTACAAAGTCATAATGGCAAAATGTTCCTAGTGGAGTCCCCCAGGGGTCAGTACTGGGGCCACTACTCTTCATTATATTTGTAAATAACATTGAACGTGGCCTAAGCAGTAAAGTTTGGAAATTTGCGGATAATTTGAAAGTCTTTAGGGCAATAACAGGTCACGATGAACATATCTCGCTGCAAAAAGACTTAGACGAACTTGTGAAGTGGTCCGAAGAATGGCAAATGAAATTTAATTTTGATAAGTGCAAAATCATGCATGTAGGTAAGCAGCATATGAAGGCTCTATACTTGATGGGTGGCCAAGTGCTATCAGTAACTCAACAGGAGAAGGATTTAGGTGTTTTTTTCTAAACACAAAATTGGGGGCATCAGAACAGACCAAGGAAGCCAGGAAGAAGGCACTGAGAATGCTCGGGGCCATAAATAGGAATGTATCATACAGAAGTGAGGAAGTGATCAGGAAGATTTACTGTGCATATGTCAGGCCACATTTGGAATACTGCATCCACGCTTGGTCTCCTAGCTATGAAAAAGATAATTGGCTTTTAGAGAGAGTACAAAAGAGGGCTACAAAAATGGTTAATTGCATAAGCAACCTGGCATGTGAGGAAAGATTGAAGAAATTGAATATGTTTTCACTTAGATATAGAAGGTTGAGAGGAGACCTCATCGAGGTCTTTAAATTTGTCCATGGTCTGGAGAGGGGATATCTTGGGGAAATATTTAAATTGAACGGAAATGATGCAATTAGAGGTCAAAAATTCAAACTTAAAGTTAACCACAGCAGACCAGGGTTAAGGCAGACTTTCCTCACCAACAGGGTAGTGGAACGCTGGAACCAGCTGCCAGAAAACATTGTCAGTAGCAGCACATTGAACATCTTTAAAAACAGCATAGACAATCACTATAAAAATAGAGGGCTTGCTTTTCAGTATTACAGGGAGGGCTGATTGACAGATTTCGTGGGCAACTGGTTCAGTGTACAAAGTGCAACCAAGAAGGGCCCTTATGGCTCATAGTTGCACTAATATTTTATGTCTTTATGTCTTTATGTCTTTATGCTGTCATTTTATCGATATCGCTTTGTGCTCACGCTTGCAGGAGTCAGAATTATTACTCATGCACGGTCTAATCTTGATAAGGATAGCATTCGATACATCGAAATTGTATGCTATCACATGAAGAATGTGTTCCTTCAAAAACGTGGTGTAAGTACATTTGAAAACACACTTCGTCATGTGTGCCAAATGAAAAGCGCTCATTTCCTTTTGGGGATCTGATACTTGATAATAATTTCATACATCGAAAGTGTATTTTACCACATAGAGAATATGCATGTTCCTTCAACAACATAAAACTAGTACACTTGTTAACAGGTTTCATTGCATCTTGCAGGCGGGATGCTTTTCTCAGGCATAAGATCCACTGTTTGATCCTCCGTATCCACCACTGAAACTTCCGTGAGATTCACTGCTGGATATACCTCCGTATGTACCACGGGATCCACTTCCGTATCCACCGCTGGAACTTCCGTATGCATCGTTGGATCCACCTCCGTATCCACCACCGGATCGACGTCCGTATCCACTGCTTAAAATTCCGAACCCACCGCTAGAACATCCGTATCCACTGCCAGAATTTCCGAATCCACCGCTATAACTTCCGTACCCACCGCTGGAACTTCCGTACCCTACGCTAAAACTTCAGTGCCCACCGCTAGAACTTGTGTACCCACCACGGGATCCACTTACGTATCCACTGCTTGATCCTCCGTATCTGCCTCGAGACACGGTCACATATGAACCGTCATGTCCTCTGGAGAATGACCTCCCGCCGCCGTAGCAGGTCACAAGAATGATGTTCACTTTCTACCAGGTGACCTATGAGATCATAGTCTACCGAGGCTGTGAGCAACCACGACAGGGAAGTGCCGTGCTATTAAAGTGGGACGATTTTGTCCGAGCCATTTGGATACCCATTCTTGTTTAGAGCGTGAAACAATTCCCACTTTCTATTCCTAGAAGACATGAAGACATGGTGCAAAATATGTACATGTCCATGTCATGTGATGATATAATTCATCCGTGGGATCTCAAAGTTATTTATCGCCGAACTATCAATGTCTCATGAGGCCTCCATATTCTAGCATATTATTCGTAACTTCGATTGGTATATGTAATGAAAACCTCAGGTAATTAACATAATTTCCAATAACTGGTGCGGAGTAATGCAGTCATCAATTTACTGATCTCTGCTTTAACGATGTTCTTGGCGCATAAGTTTCATTCATTGTGTTAGGATCGAGGCCCGAAGTGATCTATTATTAGTGAAATACATGGAATATTGGAAAATATACGTTCTGAGCACTGAAAAGCGTGATTGCCAAAAAATGTATTTGACTTGATGCCTCTTGATGGGTGATTATGAAATCCGCACCGGTCGTTTTGAACCGTATCTTGTGAACACATTTCGTGCTTATGCTCATTATTGCGGATTCTACAGGAACATCCCGTAGCACAACCGTACGCAAAGGAATTACCTCATGAAGCATGCTTTTATGCCATATTTTTCTTCATCATGTAGTACTGTTATCGTTTCCGTTAATACAGGTATTCCGATGTTATCTGCCTCCAAAAATTATCCAAAAATGTTCATTGATGAGTGTTCGAATAGTTCAAAATTTGGCTCAAGGGACTTCATTTAAATGTAAAAGTAAATCGTTCCCATCGCGATTCCGACATCCTGTAGTGGTTTCGATACATCATTCCGTACGAAAACCCGTCACTTTAGCGCTGGAAACTCGGTGCCGACGATGCTGATGTGAACAAGACCGGTTTGGGCCCGGCAAAAATGAACTAAAGCCGGGCCGAAGGAACAGTTTGATGTTATATCTTGTTTAACGTGATATTTTTGGCACATGAACTAGTACCATTTATTTTGTTCTGTTTAATTAAGTGCTAACGGACACCTCGCACCACCTTTGAACCCCTCATCTGTTCCGAAAGCATGGATTAATAATATATCTTCTTGATATTTAAAAAAATTTGCAATGGCGGATATTGATAGCAACAGCATGATGACTTCATAACAAGTACAACACGTAGGTTATTGGCCATTGATTATCATCCAGAATGTATTATACGAGCATTGTACGACCACGAAGTTTTTATTGGCTCGTGATTCAACACTGTGCAAAATGTTCCATGTATTTAATAATCATATCATCCCAATACCAGGATCGAATATCCAACTGTATAATTATTCAGCTTTCACGCTTCATGGTAATCTACAGATCTTTAGGCTTTTAAAATGATTTGTGTTGCCTTCAGAATCATTGGTGTTGCAAATCCTAGTTTTGAACCGATTCATTTCATGCAATATATTGACCTCTTCCGAAATTTTCCTAATAAATAGTGTTGTATGTGTAACACCAGATGTACACACAGTTCCACGCATAGTAATCTGCTTTGAATGGAACATACCGAAAATATCTGGCATAATATCATGTGTTTTCAGCCGTGCCTTCGTAAAAAGCGTGTTCAAAGTTAGACTCAGCAGCGTTGTAGAACTTTGGAGGTGTCGGCCGCTTAATGGCTGTGCCTCCAACGCTGGAAGAATGCAAGCTCTTTACAGGCCAGGGTACCATGGTTTCATGGTTGTGGGGTCGATTGGCATTTATATGTATGCCGCTTTACTGACTACAGAGTCCACTGACTACGGTAACTTGTAGCTTCGTGCCGTCACTTTATCAACTTGAATATCATTTTCCACTGACGTGTGCAGTGGTAAGAAGTATCAGCCATCTACGGCCTGATAATTAAGCACGATGACTCTAAATACATCGAAATTGTATACATGAATAGTGTATTCCGTCAAAAGCATCGAGTAAACACATTTCAAAACGCATTTCGTCATTATGTGTGGAAAATCAGAAAAATGTAGTGTGTATCAGCGGCCTGATACTTGATACTACCTTTGATAAATCGAAGGCGTTTAACGCATGGAGAATATGTATGTTCCTTGAAAGACGTAAAGTTATTACACTTGTTAACATGTTTGATAACATCTTGCAATCGTGATGCTTTTCTCATGCGTAATTTCCACTGCTCAGGCGTATCTTCCACTGAAGCTTCCACGGGATCCACCTCCGTATCCACCGCTTGAACTTCCGTATCCACCGCTGGATCCACCTCCGTATCCGACACTGAAACTTCCATGAGATCCCCCTCCGTATCCACCGCTGGATACACTTCCGTACCCACCACCGGATCGACGTCCGAATCCACCGCCGAAACTTCCGTATCCACCGCTGGATCCACCTCCGTATCCGCCACTGAAACTTCCATGAGATCCACCTCCGAATCCAGCGCTGGATGCACCTCCATACCCACCACCGGATCGACGTCCGTATCCACCGCTGGAACTTCCGAACCCGCCACGGGATCCACTTCCGTATCCACTGCTTGAACCTCCGTATCCGCCTCGAGACACGGTCACGTATGAGCCGCCATGTCCTCTGGAGAATGACCTCCCGCCGCCGTAGCCGGCGGTTGCGACAGCCAGCAATGTGGCTGCGCAAATAAAAACGGCCTGGAAGAGAAACACTCGTCACCAAAAACAGTAACTGCGTTAATTCAAGGAGTGTAGTAGCTAAAGTAATTTCTAGGTGAAATACAAAACCGTGAGTTGACCTCCACTTGTCCGCTATGCATGCATGCGTATTCATGCATGCATGCATATACATATACATATACATGTGTGCACAGCCTGTCAACTGATGCGTTCGTGTATAATTGACATCAACGAAAACGCATTGCATATACACAGTGCATGGTTCGCTTCGACGGCAGCTGTCTGAATCGTCCGTATGGGCGACTGAATGTTTTGGGCCGTGCGAAATACTAACCAGTCCCTTCATGTTGTTGGTCAGTCAGTGGCTGTTAACTGTGCCCCGGTATCATCTGCTGCTGCTTTTATACCGACGGCCGCACGAGTTTCCCCATGCACTTTGCAAGTATCCGAAGGTCAGCAATGCAGAATGCGTGCAGGTCACAAGAATGGTGCTCAGTTTCTACCAGATGACTGATGAGATAAGAGTGTACCAAGGCCGTGAACAACCGCGAAAGGAAGGTGTCGTTTTGTTGAGGTTGGACGAGTTTGACCGTGCTATGTGAATCACCATTATTCTTTAGGCCGTTAAGCTATTCCCACTTCCTATTCCTACAAGACGCAGCAATTGGGGCAAAATATGTACATGTCCAAGTCCTGTGGTGATTTAGTTTATCCGTGAGGTCTGAATGCTTCTTTTTCTCGCCGAACAATCGATTGTCGTGAAGCAGATTCGTACCTTCGAGAGGTCTGTACAATGACAAGCTCAAGTAATTAACATAAATTCCAGTAACTGGTGCGGAGTAATGCAGTCAGGTTATTGACCTCTGCTTTATCGATGTTCTTAGCGCGTAAGTTTCGTTACTTTTTTGTGACAGAAATTGAACAGCGAGCTGTCGGAGTAAAAATTGGTGACAGTAGTCGTGTAATAATTTCGTGAGGGAGGGGAAAGTCCGGGCGTGTGTAATTCCAAGATGGAGGTATTTCTTTAACTCTGGGCTTCGTTCCAATTTTTAGAAGTGAATACAACAGGTGGTAAATATGAATAATATTGGTTTGGAGGCCAGCAGTGATCTATAATTAGTGAAATACATGGAATATTGAGAAATCTACGTCCTGGGCACTGAGAAAGACATGCTTACCAAGAAATGTATCGACGCGATGCTTTTTCTTTTGTGTTCATGAAGTAACAGTATCTTGTGATTACATTACGTGCTTATGCTCATCATTGCGGCTTTTCCTACACGAACATATCTTAGCACAATGGTACGTAAAGGAATTACCTTATGAAGTGTTCTTTCATGCCATAATTTTATTCAGAGTACTGTTATTGTTTTCGTTAATATAGGTATTCCGATGGTATTTGCCTCCCAAAATGAACCAGAAACGTTCATTGATGAGTACTCTAATAGTTCAAAATTTAACTTAGTGGATTTTAATGAAATTTAAAGGTAAGTCGTTCTCGTCGCGATTTCAACTTCCTACTGTAGTCGTTTCGATATATCATTCCCTACGGAACACCATCATTTTATCGCTGGAAGTCTGGTGCCGACCAGGTTGATGTGACGAAGCCCGGTCATGGCCCGGTAAAATTAACTGAAGCCGGGCATGAAGGACAGTTTTATGTGGTATTTTCCACGTGATGTAGTACCATTGTTTTGTTTTGTTCAATTAAGTTCTAACAGACAGTTCACACCATCTTTGAACAACTCGTTTGCTGGGCGCTGTATGACCAACACAGTCGATGCGCCCGAAAGCCCAAATAACCAACCAACAACTCGTTTGCTCCCAAAGCATGGAATAAATATATGTTTATCCATGTTTTATTTTTGTATTGCCGGGTACTGACAGGAACCGCATGACTGCTCCATAACAAGTCTTACACATAGGTTAATTACCATTACTTATCATCCAGAGTAAAACAAACGATCACTGCACAACCAGCAGGTTTTTATTGATTCCGGATTCACTACCGTGTAAAATGCTGCACGATTTGTTTAATAATCACATCATACCAATACCAGGTTGGAATATCCTAACCGTAGTATTATTAAGCGTTCAAGCTTCGTGGCTACTCACATGGATTTAGGCTTGTCAAAATAATTGTTTTGTTTTTTTTCTCACCAGAATCATTAGTGTTGCGGATCCTAGATGTGAGCCCAATCATTCCATGCCCCGTATTGGCAGTCATCCGAAGTGTTCTAAATAAATCGTGTTGCATGCGTATCACCAGGTTACGCATGTACACCAAGTTTCCACGCCCCCTAATTTCCTCTGAAAGGAGCATGCCAAAATTATCCAGCATACTATCATGTGTTTTCAGCCGTGTCTTCCGTCTCGTAGATCTTTAACATGCACCCTAATGATAGGTGACTTGTTCATGTCTGTCAGCTGTCCGCCTGAACTAATATTTCATGTGACAATCAACGATTACCATACACAACCATTAACTCGAAAGAGGACGAGCCATTTAAATTTATTCCCACTCATACTCCATGTAATCATCACAAGAATGCATGAAAATGATTATGCAATGATGCTTGAAGTGAAAGTAGCGTAGTAATTAGTATTAAGTAGTATATGGCTCATTTCGGCGGGCAAAGCGCGACGAAGTTAAACTTTCCTGGTGGGACCAGTAACAACTGACGCCTGCTCTCCCGAGGGGCGGTAGCCTCCCAAGAAGTCTGTGGGAACTCCGGTAATTTGTGCGTGGGACCCTACAAATCGAGCTGGGGCCCAGAATATTTGTACTGGGACCACAAAATTCCGGTCTCGCGTCCAAAATGCAGACGACCGGACCCCGAATACTCGCGCCGTCCTTCACAAGTCGTACCGGGTTCCCAACAATCCCGTTGGGTGCTCAAAAGTACTTGATGTCTTGTTCCCAATGATACGCGTCGAGGACCCAAAATATGCACAGCGGCCTTGTTGCTGAACTGTGCCAATGACCTTTCAAGACATTGTATTCTTAGTTTCACATCAAGCTGTACAACATTCAGAATGTTTGTGCTATCAGATGTATGTAAGATAATCACTGAAGGGCATAGCACGCTGTAGCCATACAGCCTGTCGAATAGAATAGCCTTCCAACGTACCGAAAGTCCATAGCCATACACATAATTGTGCATTTTCTCGTCCATGACATCGCATTGCTGACAATCTTCAGTATCTAGCCCGCTGATTCAACAGTATTATGTCCCATTGGGAAGTATAAACAGTATAAAAGGGAAGTATGTTCAAAGCTAGCCTAAGCAGCGTTGTGAAAGCGGAAACTTTGGAGGAGTTGGCCTCTTAAGGGCTGTGCCACCAATGCCTTGTTGGCATCTATTGCAGCGTTACAATGCTGGAAACAAGAAAGCGCTCCATAAGCCAGCGTCCCATAGTGTAATATTTGCGGGGTCGATTGGCATGGCCGCGTATGCCGCCTTACTGATTACTGATTACACTGAGTACGGCTGTACTGGTAGCATCGTGCTGTCCATTTGCCGATATCACCTTGTGCTCACGTGTGCAGTAGTCAGAAGTATTATCCATGTACGGTCTAATATTGTTCATGATGTTTGTTAGATGGAAATCGTGTGTTACCCCACGAAGAATGTGTTCCTTCAAAAATGTGAAATAGGTACATTTCAAAACACGTTTCGTCATGTGTGTGCGACACGAGAAACGCTCAGTTTCTATTGGCGATCTAATACCTGATAATAATGTCATACATCGAAAGTGTATTTTAGCACATATAGAATAAGCATGTTCCTTCAAAAACATAAAACTAGTACACTTGTTAACAGGCATCATTGCATCTTGCAAGCGGGATGTTTTTCTCAGGCATAAGATTCACTGTTGGGTCCTCCGTATCCACCACTGAGACTTCCGTGAGATCCACCGCTGGATGCACCTCAGTATTCACCACGGGATCCACTACCATATCCACCGCTGGAACTTCCGTATCCACCGCTGGATCCACCTCCGTATCTACCACCGGATCGACGTCCGTATGCACCGCGGAAACGTCCGAACCCACCGCTAGAACTTCCGTTTCCACCGCTAGAACTTCCGTATCCACCGCTGGAACTTCCGTACCCGCCTCGGGATACACTTCCGTATCTACCGTTTAATCCTCCATATCCGCCTCGAGAAACGGTCACGTATGAGCCGCCATGTACTCTGGCGGACTAACATATGAGTCCGCCATGTCACCAAAATTGAACTCAAGCCGGGCATAAAGAATAGTTAAACATGATACTTTTGACACACGAAGTAGAACCATTGTTTTTTTCTCTTTAATTAAGGCTGAACAGACAGTTTACATCATCTTTGAACACCTAGTTTGCTCCCAAAGCATGGATTAGAAATGTATCTTCTTCATATTTTCGTTTGGTATTGGCGGGTATTGATAGCAACAACATGATGATTCTATAACAACTCTTACAACATATAGGTTAATGACCATTACTTATTACTTATCATGCATAATATGATTAATATATGAGCATTGTGCGACCGCGAAGTTTTGATTGATTCGGCATTCAGTACTGTGTAAAATGCTGTTCGGTATATTTCATAATCATATAGCAATGGGAGGTTCGAATATCGAATACTGTATTATTTTTCAGCCTTCAGGCTTCATGGTAATAGCTTGTCTTATCAGATGTATATAAGATAATCACCGAAGGGCACAGTTAAAATGGTGGCTTTTCGTTAGGTGTGAGATGTCGAAATGAACACAGTGGGATGTCGAAATGTGTCATGCAGTTGGTGCCATTTTAACTGTTTGATGCCTTTCAGACTCAAAGGAGCCAATAGTGTAATTATGATGGCACGTTTTGAGATTCATAAGTTAAAAAGAAGAATATTCGAGATAGGGAGAATGATGCCTATGATATGCGCTTTTATTGTGCACCATATCACATGGCAGGCAGTCCCTTTGCTTGTAATTGCCTTGCGAAATGTTCGTGCACCATCATTCCGTATCGAGATAATGAACATGCCACTTATAAACGAGATGCTGTTAGAATGAAGACACGAATACTTCATGCAACAAGGAGCAGGATGTCGATATTTCTTGGAGAAGGATGGCGATTGAGTGTCCAGAAAGTGGTGTTATTCAATCCTACTTCACAAATATTTTATCATTAATAAGGTTAGATGTCAATAATAATATTTAATATTAATGATTCATCAATAATATGGTTAAATATCCTTGTTCAACCTCAGAAAGGTGAACAAAAAGGTTCATGTCATCGTGTGAGGGTGCACCCCAAGGTGTCCAAAGGATCATAGAAGCGCGGAAATGATGCTCCACGAGCTCTCCGCAAGCCCTCCGCCTCCCCGCGGAACAGGCTTTAGGGCTGATGCACACCCGCACCTCTTCGCGATTATCCGCTGTATTTGTCATTGATCGTTAAGCTGTACGACACTGAAAAATTACCTTATTAGATGTATGTCAGGTAACCACAGAACCACATATCACATTGCAGGCATGCAGAACAGCGTTTCGAATAGAACAGCTCACGAAAGGTATGGACATTGTGTAGCCATACACCTAATTGAAAAACGTTTCATCCAAGATATTGTATTGCTGAAAAACCCTCAGTGTCTAACCGGTTGATTCAACAGTACTATGTCCCATTGGGAAGTATAAAAATGGTGTTCAAAGTGAGCCCCAGGAGCATTGTGAAAGCAGGAACTTTGGAGGTGTCGGCCGCTTAATGGCTGTGCCTCCAACGCTGGAAGAATGCAAGCTCTCTTCAGGCCAGCGTCCCATGGTTTCATGGTCGTGGGGTCGATTGGCATTTCTATGTATGCCGCTTTGCTGAGTACTAAATTCACTGACTACGATCTGTACTTGTAGCTTCGTGCTGTCCATTTATCAACTTGAATATCACTTTCTGGTGACGTGTGCAGTGGTGAAAAGTATCATCCATCTACGGCCTGATACTTGATCACGATGACTTTAAATACATCGAAATTGTATACATGAAGAATGTATTCCTTCAAAAGCATCAAGTACATACATTTCAAAACACCTTCCGTCATGTTGTGTGGAAAATCAGAAAAGCTTCGCGTGTATCGGCGGCCTGATACTTGAAAATACCTTTGATAAATCGAAGGTGTTTAGCACATGGAGAATATGCCTGTTCCTTGAAAGACGTAAAGTTGGTACACTTGTTTACATTTTTCTAACATCCTGCAATCGTGATGCTTTTCTCAGGCGTAATATTCACTGCTTAGGCGTATCTTCCACTGAAGCTTCCACGGGATCCACCTCCGTATCCACCGCTTGAACTTCCGTATCCACCGCTGGATCCACCTCCGTATCCGCCACTGAAGCTTCCATGAGATCCACCTCCGAATCCACCGCTGGATGCACCTCCATACCCACCACCGGATCGACGTCCATATCCACCGCTGGAACTTCCGAACCCGCCGCTAAAACTTCCGTATCCACCGCTGGAACGTCCGTATCCACCGCTTGAACTTCCGAACCCACCGCTAGAACTTCCGTATCCACCGCTGGATCCACCTCCGTATCCACCACCTGATCGACGTCCGTACCCACCGCTAAAACTTCCGAACCCACCGCTAGAACTTCCGTATCCACCGCTGGAACTTCCGAACCCGCCACGGGATCCACTTCCGTATCCACTGTTTGATCCTCCGTATCCGCCTCGAGACACGGTCACGTATGAGCCGCCATGTCCTCTGGAGAATGACCTCCCGCCGCCGTAGCCGGCGGTTGCGACAGCCAGCAGTGTGGCTGCGCAAGTCAAAACGGCCTGGAAGAGAAAGACTCGTCACCAAATACAATAACTGCGTGAAATGAAGGAGTGTAATAGCTGAATGAATTTCTATGTGGAATGCAAATGCATGAGTTGACCGCGGCTTGTTCAAAGAAGTTGATGTGATTATATGTATTTATATGTTTGTGTGTGTATATGTATATGTATATATGTATGCGTACATGCTTATTCATACATGTGTGCATAACCTGTCAACTAATGCGTGTCCTGATAGTATGCAAGAATTGAAACGTATTGCATATTCATACTGCTTCGTTAGCTACCACGGTTGCCTTTTGAATGGTGCGTATGAGCTATTCAGTGCTTTGGGCCGTGCGAAACACTAACCAGTCCCTTCATGTTGTTGGTCAGTCAGTGGCTGTTAACTGTGCCCCGGTATCGTCTGCTGCTGCTTTTATACCGACGGCCGCACGAATTTCCCCATGCACTTTGCAAGCATCCGAAGGTCAGTAATGCAGAGGGTGTGCAGGTCACGAGAATGGTGCTCTGTTTCTGCCAGATGATCTGTGAGATTACGGTGTACCGAGGCCGTGAACAAACACGACAGGGAAGTGCCGTTTTACAGTAATTGGACGGTTCTGCCCGTGCGATAAGGATCTGCTGTAGCACCCTGTCGTCGTGAATGTGCCACAGTTGGCCTCATTTTCTAATACCTCAGTACCTTAGTATGGTACATCTTCTTTGAGTGCATGAACTTTGATGCCGCAAATCGACCTCCATTCTTCAAAATCACGTATTGCTTGTCTTTGAAGTCGTACTTCTTTAGGTCGTGAATCCAGCATCGTTTCCCGGGCGTCAGTTGCTCGGTGGTTAAAATGAGCGTCTGGCACGTCAGAGGTACGGGGTTCGATTCTCCGCTGTGCCCGACCTTCCCGCCATGGTTCCTGCATATCGTGTCCGGTCATCGGGTGACCTACATAATGGAAAGCTGATCTCATCGGCATTATTTCCAATCACTGATGATAATTTTAATTGGGAGCTAAATGACCAACCATGGTCGATGCGCCCTAAAACCACAATCACACACACATGAGAATTTTAATGAAGTCATCAATTTACTAAGCTCTGCTTGGCCTATTTTATTGACGCATATGGTTTGTGGGGTTTTGTGTTGCACAAATAGAACGGTGAATTGGCGCAGTGAAGATTGGTGGCAGTAGTCGATAAACAACTTCACGAACGAGGGCCAAGTCTGGCTGAGTCTACAACCAAACTTATGGTAGTATTTAGCTCTAGTATGCCCCCCAAAAAAAAAAAGAATTCGTGGAGTGAATTTCAGAGGAGACAAATACGAACAATTATCCACCGAAGCTCGCAGTGATCAATTGTTGGTGACATGCATTGAGAAGTTGCATATAGCAGCTTCTGAACACAGAATATACTTCCTTCCCAACACAATTTTCGATATTGTATGTCTTGATGTAGGCCTATGACATCTCCATGGGTCGTTTTCAACAGTATCTTGCGTATAAACGTTATGAGTATGCTCACCATTTTCGATTGTGATACGTGAGCATCTCGTAGTGCAATCATACGTTAATTGATTGCCTTATGATGATATTATAGCCATATTATAACCATATTTTCGATATTATAACTCGATATTATAACAATATTTTTCTTCATGATATAATATATAATCGTATTCGTTACCATAGGTATCTCAATGTTAGGTGTGTCCCAAAATAAAGCAGACTTTCACTGATGAGTGCTCTATTTGTTCAAAATTTAGCTTGTTCAAATTGTGTCAAAAAAAACATTACTTTTGATCCACATTTCGAAAAATTCGAAAATTCGTCACGGCCTTTGTTCTTTTTTCTCTGCAAGTTTTGTCTTCAATTCCACTTTTGGAACATATTCCTCATTGCAACACGATTGTAAGTATTTTAGTGCTAAGAATTTTAGTGCACAGTAGGTATAGATTGATGGGCACTATGCGCATTCCAGTTTTCGAGTCATTTAGCCCGGTGGTCTGGCCGCATGTGGACGATACCTGCGACTGTTTTGGATGAAGTTGCGCGATTTGTCCATAGGTGGTACCACCGGCGCCTCGGTGAATCGGCACGGATGCGCAGGACTATGTCGGTTTTTCGTGCGCAAGTGAATATGTATCGGCAAGAAATATTTATCGGAAAATAACCCTTGATCTCTATGCCATCACAGAAAACCAGAAGCCGATTAATCCACGGATTTCACCAGTTTAGTGGAAGTAGGGGAAGCTGGGGTATCCGAACACGTCCCATTTCCCGAACACCTAACTTTGAACGCCTCCCGAGTCACGTTAGAGTGTAAATAACAAAAATATGGCCGTATTGGTAAGCAATGGACCTTTCTCTACTTAAATACTATGGCCCGATTCCGTAGTTCTACCAATTCCTCGTGTATGTAGATGGTGAAATCCGCGGGCGCCATTTGCAGGCTTCCGAGAGCAGTCGGCTAAAGAACCATAAGCATGTGACTTCCGATTTAAAAAAATACACCGGAATTTTTAGCAGCTGCGAAGAACTTGTACCACAACAGCTACAGTTAATAATCCTGCACAACCACATTTTCGTGTTGGTAATATGGCACATCACTACAGAATAGTTGTTTTAAAGTTGCTCTTTGCGAATAGCGAGAGGACTTTCAACGAAAGGAACGGTTTAAATACGGATAGCTTATTCATTTTTGCGTTCATCTCGGGGAGCTGAGGCGGCCACACTTTCATAGCTACACCAGGTACATCAAGCCTCCCGGCACTTTCCCAAAGAGGTCCAAACCACCGGCACACAAGGTGATGACTATTCTACTAATCCAACTCCTCGTACCGTCAGCCGCGCTCCGTCCCGCACCATTATGACGGAGCGCGGCTCTTCCGACACGACCATCTCTAATGCTCCCTGCAGTGGGGAGCCGCCTAAGACGACGCTACCTTTCCGGCGGGTTTTTGTCTTCACGTGCAATGATCCGGGGAACGTGCTACTATCATTCTCACACTTCGAGCGCAAACGTTGCTCGTACGGCCTCGTTCGGGTGGTCGGCTGTGAAAACCTGCATAGCTGGGGAGCAGGTTTTCAAAGCTGTTGGGTTCCTGAAGACATTCCTAGATTCGAGCCCCTTGTCACGTTGAGAAGGTTTTCTTTATTGGTAATTAAGTATGTCCAGTGATTGCTGCATGTGTTAATATTTTACACAGAAATGTCTGATCTGGTCGATTGCATAGATAATTCCATGTGGCTAGTTGTGCAGTATGCACAAGCGGTGGACAACATCAATGCTCAAGATATCAGAGTAAAACATTGATATAAACGATAGCCTTCCTCATCGACATAAATGCCCATATATTTGGTTCTGCCAGTGCAACACATACATTTCACCATGCAGCATTGAGTGCACGCCGTTCCACGAAGGCAATGTGGTTGAATTACTTGTGGCCAACGCCACTGATTCCACGAGGCCTCCACCTATTGTTCCACATGATCTTGCATATGGTCACAATTTCACTCTATGTTACCTCAACAAGGCGAACGCCACTCTCTTTTACTAGGAAGGGAAAGCCTGTGCAATGGGGAAAGCTAGGCTATCGTGATGGGAGCTGTTTTTTTTTCTCGTATATTGTGAAAGATTGCTTAGTGTGGCGATACAGTATTCACCGGTAGCGTTTCCACATAGTGGTCTTCATTGCAGACACCGATTCAAACGCCGCAATCATCGAAGGCTTGTGATGATTCCGTACGGAATTCGATCCTGAACGCAAGTTCGTGGGTTCGAATCCCACAACGGGTACGATTATCGTGTCAACCCGCGACCAATCGGCGTGAATCGTTGGCGGCGCTGCATGGCCTAGCACTCGTGTGCATCGTTAGCTAACCAAAGGTTCTTCTACAATCTGTCTCTATGAAGCCAGGACCACTTACATAGCTGAATGATTCATAGTGGCAGCGAGTCGAAATTCTGGTGGAAGCATGGGTGTAACCACGGATTCGAAATTAAGGGGGGGGGAACAAATCAGGGACACGGTATGTTTGAACAGAATAGAGGGCCTTGCCACCGCCATGTTATTTTCAGCCACTTCAATTCAATTTTAATGCATTACAATTTTTCAGATTTACTGTTGTTAAGACGTTTTTTTTTGTAAAAGAGCATCCAAATTCGCATGTTTCACTACTTAGCACTGCCTATGAACATCTAGCTTTGTGTCGTATGTGCTGAACACGATATCACGATCACCATAGAGCAATGTTGTTAGTATGTTAAACATTGCCGGAAAAACAAAATGTTGGACGATGATTTTATGGTAAAAAGAATATGACCTACAATTACTCTTCCCAGGTTTTCCTGTTTTACTGGCACATATTTCGATGCAATGGCAACCAGAGTGGAAAAAGGGTGTGGCACCGAGGGCATGTACCCCTAAGTGGAGGGTGCCGTCCCCCAGGCCAGGAAAAGGCGTCCCTCTGAAAAGGTTCCAGTGTGCGCGCTCGAATTTTTCAGCCGGAGGCGCCCCTATGAAATAAATAGGCCGAGTTTTTTTCAGGAAGATCGGAGTACATCCCACCCCTTTGAATTTTGCATCCAGAGGAGCCCCTCCAGGTGCTTTCGCAGTGGCGTCGCTCCAAGGAAATGACGCCCCTCTAGACAAGTGCCCCCATGACAATTCCTGGATCTACCCCTGATCACAACATTGCTCTCTTGCGGTTATGAACCCGGCTAGTTGTAAAATTGTGCGCATTTACGTGTGGCTTCTCTTGAAAAATTGACAACTTCCGTTGCACCATTAAGAGGAAAGCAGCAATTTCAAAAAGTTATTTTATATGTTCGGAACAGGAATGTGGCCATGCAAATGTAAAACCAGCGATGAGAGCACCGTCATATCAGGTTCCATCGCTGGAGCCTCGGCATACACTACGGGATCCACCTCCTGGCCCACCGCTTGAGCCGCCATTTCCATCATAAGATCCACCAAGAGATCCGTCTCGGTCTCCGCCTGGCAACACGGTGATAATGAGTCGCCATGTCTGCCATGTCGGCCATGTTCGCCATGTTCGCCATGTCCTCGGGAGTGTGGCCCCTCCGCCGTAGAGGGCGGCAACGACGACCAGCAGCGTGGCCACCAAAACCAAAACAACCTGAAACAAAAATGCGAAGCACTTGGTGGATCACTTTCTCATAGTTAATTTTGTGTTTGTTATATATCGATAAACATTTTTAATGCTTTGTTTTGTTCCTATGCCTAGACATACAGCGGCTAACCTTATTCTTATGCGATATCGATTATTTTAGTTGCTTCCGTTTCTGGAGGAGGGGGTTGGGTGCAAGTTCACCCCTTGTTTATTCAAAATTTGGATTTGACCTATATGGGCATGATGAGGGAATGTCTTTACTCGCGTGCAATATTGTCTTTCTAATGAAAAGTGTCTCATGATAGCGTAGTCGTAGTGTATGTATCGTGGTGCCTTTGATGACGATATACTGACGGATAAGTTTGGGTTGAGTTGATATATAACGTAGGATATACTTCTCTTGGCAAAGCCAATCCCTTCACATTTTTTTTGCCTTGATTTCCACTGGCATCCGATTATCTCGCGGGGCAGCATATCTGAATCGTCGTGACACACTCCGTTCATGTGTGTTGTCAACACCGGTAGAAGCGACTCAGGAACTCGCCAAGAAGGTACATTTCATATCTCCGAATGCCTTGCTTATAACTTATGCGTACGAATTGTGTATTTGGTGCAATGGCAAAACTCAAGTTCAGTTGCACGGATCAGAATATTCGCGTTGGCACGCGAAGAGCCTAAGGGCAGGGCGGAGGTAGAACCTTTCCCACTTTTCATCGAGTGCTACAGTTGATAGCCTAACTTAAAATGGCATTGTGTCAATGAGCCGTTATCGAAGCGCTTGGTAGATTTCGATTATTATATATACCTACGTTTTGCATTATGTATTTCTAATTCGGCGTTGGGTACTCACAAGAGCTCTCATGTCTGCTAGTTGGTAAGCAATGGGTAACATTATCTCATTTCCTTCCCTTGCAACTTCTTTACGCCCGATCATGCGTGTTTCCCGTTCACGTCTGGACGTGCTAGGTCAGCAATGTGTAATGCAAACATATCATATCAATGGCGCTCTATTTTGCACGATAGGTGTAGTAATCGTTTATTTTGCCGGAAATTGTAATATTCCTTCATGTGATCCTCTGTGAACAACTTTGTTTTCATCAGATTCCATTTTACCAACGCAACGAACCTTTTATTTCAAAAAGTTGCAAGGATCTCGTTTCACGGATTGTTTTCTTAACCCGTTCCGTCTTCGGGGGGTCTTCAACCGCCCCCTCAGGTTTTTCGCGGATAGTGGACGAACGGCGCACGGCAGCGCGCCCAAAGTTGGCATACCTTTTCCCACATCAATTTGGCATGCTGTTTCAAAATTTTTAAGTCAGGCTGTCAAGGGTCAACGAGTTAGTCAAGGTCAAGTCAGTTCCCCTCCAAAAAGTTCAACCAGTCGTCACGCTTTAACGGATACAGATATTTTAATGCAACTTTCAGCGTTTGCTTATCTTTAGAGATGCAACAAAACGTACGAGTGGAATTATTTTTATTTTTTCGTTTTTAACTACACATAATTGTTGCGTATTTGCCAAATTACAGTTCAAATAGAGGATTCTGGCTAGAGTAAGGATTTTTTATGAGGGCAGGTTGACTTCCAACAACGTTTCTCGGTTTGCTCTACCCATTGGAATAGGAAAATTAGAGAAAATGGAAAACTCAAAATTTTGAAATTTAAAAAACAAAAATTGCTTTGGAGGACGAAAAAAATCAAGCCCTCGTCGATTTCACTGTCCTTTTCTCATGCAACTAAATTTTGTTTTTTTCATATATCCCCAAAATGAACTCCCAAAGCCAAAAACATAATGTAAGTCGTCAAAAGTCGTGAAAATCTGGCCCCTTGTTGACGTCACTTTTGGGGGAAATTTGTTTTGGAGGGTGGACCCGGACCCTACTCGTCGAGTGCTTTCCGATGACGCATCTTTCGTTTTCGTGCGATACTTAGTTTCGATTTTAGAGGGGGGTTACAAATCGCCCCCCCCCCCCCGAGACGGGTGTGAGGATCTGACCGGAAAGACGGCGCGGGTTAATGACAGTGTACTATTGTCGACATTAGTACATTGCCATTAAGAAAACAATCCGTGAAACGAGATCCTTGCAACCTTTTAAAATAAAAGGCTGCAAGGAGCTCGTTTCACAGATTGCTTTCTTAATTGCAGTGCACTAATGTCAAAGAAGCCATCTTTTCAACGATGGACGCATATTGCTGTCGCATGGAATAAGCCGTCAATAAAACATGACATTCGTACTTCTTGTTGCCAACTGCGGGTTCGTGGTCTTCCATAATGGGGCGATTGAAGGTGCATTTACCACAACCGTAATGTTTTCCCGCGTGCTTCTTCGCTGGTTAGCACGAGGACGCATATATGCATAATATTTCTCCATGCTTAGAGGTGTCTGATAAAAACGCGACCGTCTATTGTCATGTTAATTAAAAATGAGCTTGTTTATTTTCTATGAAGCATATATGGTGGTAGCCGGCTCGCTTATGTTAAAGATTGTGAAGTGATCGTATGCTAATTCCAACTTTGCGGAACATTACAACGGGAACGTTACGCCAACATCTATTGCTTGTCATTCTCTTCCGGCTAGACGAACAGTGGACGTTGATACTTCGCGGGAGCACGCCGAAACAAGGTCGGTACCTACCTAAATGGAACATTGCCAACAGGTAGCACCTCAGTATGGACTTGTTGATTTGTTGTGCGATGCTCGTTTACTGAAATACGCACGCATTGCCTGAATTCCGGCATCGCTTTATCTGGAAGCAATACTAAGATGACGAGGTTGGCTCCCAGCGGCATGAAAAGAGCTGACTCCACATTAAGCCCATTTTCTATGGCCTCATATGTCTATTTGTGATTTTGATGATGCAATATTTGCATGCTGATACTGAGCATAGTTTATGCAGTTGACTTCTTGCTTCGTCCGTTCGATATATGTGTATTCACCTGGAAGCAGGTAGTGTCTTGGGGGAACATTTCTGAAATCGTGCATCGCCTTTTAGCCTACTGGCAGTGGCGTCACCTCGGGTTTTCGCCAGGTGGGGTCCAAGCCACCAGGACCAAGGAATAATAAATCAGGGAGCATTGCACCTCCAAGGGAACTATTAGAAAATATTGGAATGGGTGGAGGTGCGGTGGGGGTTTCAAGGTCTAAAACTACCAGTTAAATTTCCTATGCTTTCAACGGAGTTTCTGAAAGATAAGAGCTATGCAGCTTGTATACCCAACACCACACTCTATACAGCACGTCATCTCGGTAATATTTTCATACGCCTTTGAGCTCATAAGCATACAATATATTAATGACCATTCACAATTCCATACCTCGTATTGAACCTGTATACAAAAATGTGTTCATCGTAACTTTAAGAGAACCTGCCATTCAGGAAACATGATTTAATAGGAGATGGTTGGGTGTCATGGTTTCTCATTACCAATAATGAGAAGTTCTGCATATAGTATAAAAATACTTAGCCCTTTTGAAAGAGTATTCTGGTAAAATGTATGCAGCTGGGGGGAAATTGTTTTTGGGGTGGACCCGGACCCTACTCGTCGAGCGCTTTCCGATGACTCCTCTTTCGTTTTTGTGCGATGCTTAGGTTAGATTTTAGAGGGGTTGCTAACCGCCTCCCCCCCCCCGAGACGGGGTGTGAGGATCTGACCGGAAAGACGACGCGGGTTGAGGGTGGCCAACCAACAAACTTGTCCTGAAACAGATAACGTTTTCGGCGCGATTAATTTATATTAATGTAGTGCCCAGAACATGCATCTTATATTTTGGTGTAAATCTAAAAATGTCTTGTTATATTTGGTGTATTTTTATTCCTGAAGGGGATGCAGGTCTCCTGTCCCCCTGGCTGTGTCTCTGGACTTGAGCCATCTTTATGCCAGGATAGGGTGGACATAGGGCGGGCCAGACCTTCCAGCCAAGTAAGCTGATGTCGCGGCGAAATAGCGCAGAAGTGGCACTTGTATAAACTGGGATAAATTGTGATCATAGCGAGGGCGAAATAAACCTGGTGATGTGAATACGCTCGCTGCCCTCACGACCAAATTCCGAATATAGCACGTCAAGTCACGGATTGTCGTGCAGTCGTCCGTGTGCAGCAGCGATGTGAATGCTACCGGCGTGAGTGGGATAGCAGACAGTGTGTAAACAATGCCTGCACGGCCTTCTGTGACCAGTTTGGTTGGTCCTCTCTTGGAAAACCGGTTGATCTGTACCAGTTGGGTATACGTTGTGGCAGTGACTCGCGGTCAGCGAGTGACACGCCGATCTCAGCATGCTGGTTTGCTCTCTTTTTATGTTGATATAATTTTCAGCCTGTGAGAGCCTCAAAGGCGCACATATACTTTTCTGAATAATTCAGTTGTATATAATACTCGTAGGTAGCTCAAACCTTCAGCCGCGCAGTTTTAATGGATTTTACAACGTGCAATATTTTTAGCCTGCTATAGTATTTAATTACCCGTCACCTACTTATCGAGGTTGTATTTGTCGGTCTCTGGGCCAAAATACGTGGAATTACGCATTTACCATAGCACATGTCCTGCACGCGGTTTTTTGTTATTGCGTTTGTTCTCTTACCTTACAATATCAGAACGTTTGGAACTACGTTCACAGTGATGTTTCCAGGTCTGGTTGTTACAGGTAAAAATGGCAGTCAATGTAGCGTTTCTTTGGCAGCTTGTTTTGCAGTTGGTGCAGTCGTTTTCCATCAAAATGGGCATGCCATGCTACCAAATTGCGTTACGTGTGCTGTCAGATCACTGACGTCACTGACGACCACTGACGTAAGTTGGACTGAGGACGGCCAAGAGAGCATGGACACAGACACAGGGGTAGAACTAAATGCCAGATTCAGCGTTAGCGTCCATATTAACTCTACAGCAACCCTTAAGCCCAACAACATCATCTGATATCAAATTAGGCTAATTACCTATGACCTATCTTTGAAGCTAATTGGCGTATGCATACGGGTTAGCTGAATTGTCCATCATCCTGCCACAACCATCATTGGTTATTTGAAGACAATGAGTGTGATGAATTGACGATAATTCGCAATGTTGACAAAAACTGCCAACATGTTGCCCACTTGACCTATCGTAGCCCAGTAACCTAAGAATACTTCTTCAAATGTTTTGCACCATGACGTCAGCACAGGATGCTCCATCAGGTATGTCAAACAGCAGTGCGCTTACGTGCAACGTCTTCTGTAACCGTCAAAAAGCTAGGGGTATGCAACAACAATCCTGTAATGCACGGGCCATGGTTAAAAGGATCTTAGTCAGATATTTATAGCATTGAACTGTACGAGATCGAGAAAGATCGATGACTAGTATCGGGAGAAATGCCACAAAGCTGGGGAAGGGATTGGCGATAACCTCGCAGCGGGAAGATTTTGCGATCGCTTGCATCAGAAAAATGTATGCTGTAAACAGTGTTTCTGGGCAGTATTTCTGAAACCTCTAAAACTAGATTCACAATTTGATTTCAGTTAACATGCAGTTCTAAATGTAACAAATTGCACATGGTTTGTATCCAAAGATGCTGAAAAGCCACCGCTTTCACACAGGCAACGGTTGAAAATAACCTTTTCCATTCTGCGAGATAAAAAAATGAGCTAAAATTGCACTGGGAGGACCCAAAGTATGAAAACTGCATCGATCGCGAGATCCCGCGACGTGAGCAAAGCACCAATTTCAGCTACGTACAAACCAGGTGGAGATGAAGAATACCTTGCATTCTGAAATTGAACAAACTGAACCTTTGAAATGCATGCCAGTGACCATTTGTTGAAATGGGCCCTGCACAGATCCTACGGCCGGCGCAACGTTTCTGGCCAAGGAGCTCCTATCCAAGGAGCCGCATTTTCTGAAGTTCCATCCTTAGGGTACAAAAGAGTGACGGTGTACCTTACAGTGGTGATGCATGTATGTGTGCGTCAATTATCGCGACATCGTTTGTGATCTCGGCATAGCCTTCCATCGTCGGGTGGGCCGGCAAATCAACTTTCGCCGGGCCGGGCGGGGGGCTTTGGAAGCATCAGTACCACTAACATCCGATCTACGTAAGATGGGTTAAATGCGAGAGACAGTCAGAATGCTCTGATCATAGAGAACCCGTAACGTACCATATGTTTACATTTTAGCCGATAATGAAATCACCAGATGTCATTGCTGGTTAGTATGTGGAGGTTGACATGAATCCCTGCAAGGATTGCTATGTTTCGCGGCTCCGACGAGAGGTTCTGGGTCTGACGCGATTTTCGGAACCTCTTGTGCGCTTGTCGTAGCTCAGGTGGTTTTTCGGGGACATGGCTGGATTTTTGGAGGGCCCAGTATAATACTCCGGGACCCGGCACATTTTTTTTCGAGCCCGACGTTTCATTGGGGCCCACCACTTCAGAAGTGACATTTTTTCCATGTCCCTTATTTTCGATGCGACACCAATTGTCCTGTGAAACAATTGGTGTTCGGTCTCTACAACAGCTATCAACAGATGAACCATTGCATTAATGACTGATGCAAAATATGTATGTTCTAAAAAAGCGCAATAAAATTAAAGCTCCTTAACAGTAACTTGAACTAATTAAATATTCCCTGGGTAATTGTAAAATTATAGTTACAAAGGCGATAACCTCTTCCTTCCAAAGCGAAAAAGAACATTCTCTTAAGTTATCTAGAACTACAAGTTCCTCGGTCCATATCTACCCATCGCCATCGGACAAATCATTAGGCTTGGGATATTTAAGTGATCTCCTAGAAAGTATGTCCAGTTTAATTGCTTCATATTGAACACACAAAAACGTGGACGGCATATAGGACCAGTCTCGATACGTGCCGACCGTCCGCCCCGACCCGGACAGGTCGGTGCGCGCGCTGCAGACCCTCCCCCTCCCCCAGTTCCTCCCCTCCCCCCCAGTGGACGGTCCACAGCGTTGGACGGCATCTGGGGCCAGTCCCGGCTGGTGCCGACCGTCCGCCACGACCCGGACAGGTCGGTGCGCGCGCTGCAGACCCTCCCCCTCCCCCTCCCCCAGTGCACAGTCGGCATGCGTTGGACGGCATCTGGGGCCAGTCCCGGCTGGTGTCGACCGTCGGCCCTGACCAGAACAGGTCGGCGCGCGCGCTGCCCGCCCGCCGTTACACGATCGGCGGCGTCAGACGCCACCTGAGCCCAGTGTCGGTGCGTGTCTACCGTCTGTCACGACCCGAACAGGTCGGTGCGCTGAGCTGCGCTAAGCTGCGCTGAGCTGCGCTGCGGGCCTTACCAGGTGCGTGGGCGTGACTGTAATGATGATGAGGGTCAGCTGTGTGTGTCTGTGATGGCCCGCCGCTCTCCATCGGCGGCCACTGTGCCGCTGACACTGACCGCGCGGATCCGCCGCGCCACTGTAGCCGACACTGTCGTCTCACGTCCGTCCTCTGTGTGTTGCAGGGGCCGTCGTCCGAGATGGAGGTGACGGCGGCGGCGGCGGCCGGCGACCGGCCCGGCTCGGCGCAGAACTGGGTGGTGCAGCCGCTTCTCACCGGTCAGTGGTGCCGGCCGTGGTGGTGTCCGTGTGGGTGTTGATGGCGGTGTCGGTGTTGGTGTCAGTGTCAGTGTCAGTCAGCGTGTGCCGCTTGCCGGCTGTTACACGATGTCAATCACTGATGCTGATCGTGGAGTAATGCTTTTTTGTGGGAGGTTGGGGAGGTGGATGGCCCAACTCCAAATCTTCTTTGACGACGCCGACACTGTGCCGCCTCAATATAATTTTAAACCCTGGCTGGGTAATTTGCCGTTATAAAACCATTGCTGTCGTCAGATTTCGATAGACCTGAGTCGTATTAACTGGCCATGTGTCCAATGTTTTTGCATGATTGTATCATGATGCGTATGCTCGCTAAGTACGACGGGGTGAGAGGGCAACCCCCTTGTCCGAAGAAGAGGCCTTTATGCTGTCGAGGAGTGACGGAATAAAAGTGCCCATCATGCCCCTACTTAAACGCAAACGCGCCATGTGTGAAACCTAATGAAAAAGTACCTACCTAACGTATGCATTAAGCTGGAACCTTGACATTTGTCTAGTTACATTGGTGGTTCAATGAATACTTCAAACGTTGACACACACACATGTATATATATATATATATATATATATATATATATATATATATATATATATATATATATATATATATATATATTTATATATATATATTTATATATATATGTATATATATGTTTATATATATAATACATATGCATTTATATCCCAAACCATTCCAAAGGGTGCATTTAGGGACAACTTGCCTTGAATTGTCCTCAAATTGGTTGCCTCAACAACTAATTAATACTACATAATATTTTATCCATCCTGCAGCTGATGAAAAGGTACATCCCATTCAGTTGTCTGCTGTGGAAATATGGGAAATGTTGCGGTCTAGGTATTTTGCATAGCAATAGTTGTGTCCGGGACACTTTTACCAGACTCCCAGCGCAATGCACTTGTGATCTGGGGAGTGTCTGTGGTCAATGTCACTCACCTACTGTCGAGGGAGGCAGAGGGAAGGTTGGCACCGACAGCCACTAACTTCTGTTATGTGATTAATCGTCGCATAGTTGTAGTATTTTGCACAGCTATTCAATAGTAAGTAGTTGAAGGAAAACACCAGAATGCAGCTGCAAGTGTGGTCATAAAAACAATTAATTGATTAACCTTGAGCAGTTTGCAGCCTGACATATTGCGTAGGAGGCGATTCAGTATCTGTAGCGCAGTGCCCCCTCGACCCACTCCGTATCTGTATCTGCCTTCTGCAAGGTCGTTACCGTCGTGGTTTCCTTCTTGACTCACACCAGGTTTTAGACATTGCAATTACAAGCAGAGTAGCCCAAATGCGCCCACCTGTATCTTAAGTGTACCATATAGACGTGTGGTGTATGAGGTGGTGTATATGAGTTCACAGCAGATTTTGAAAATAGATAGTTTTATCGTTTAGCATCTTTTTCAATGTAATATGCCGTCTAATCATCATAAAAATAGATGTATCGTCGTAATATAAGAAAGCACTGCCTAGCCTTGTCTCGTACCAGGTCAAATTAATAATAGGTATGTAAACATGCGTGTTCTGGATCAGAAAACATCACAATTTAAACAATGAGATCCTGTTTCTTAGATAGCCTGACCTTCGTTTGGAAACGGCAGTCGGGAAGACAATGAGATAATGCTGGTGATTAATATGATGCATTCAAAAGTGAAATACCTGCATGACCAATGTAGTCAGTGCGCCCCTAAACTCCAATTCAAAAGTTAAATAGAGCTGTCGGTTACTGGAATATCGAAATGTATGCATTTAGAAGACCTGATGCCATATGGGCACTCTCGGCTGCGTCGAGTCCTGTGCCGGCTGTCTCGAGTCCTGTGCCGGCTGTCTCGAGTCCTATGTCGGTTGTGTCGCGGTGGAGCGCCGGCCCAGCACTGCGCCACGTCGGCTCCCGCGACACAGACGGTCTGCGCGTCGACCTCGTCACCCCCACCGTCCCACTCTCGACGTGACTCCTGCCGCCCGCCCGAGCAGCGCGAAACCGGCTCAAGGCTTCTCGGCGGCATTGTCTGAACTGCGTCGTGATGTTTCCCGGCGGCGGCGCGGTTGTCGCAGCCCGGCCTGCGTCATTGTGTGTGTTGTGTGTGTGTAGAGCATGCGTGGCGTGTGTCACCACTGTTCCGGCGTCGGCTGGTCACGAGCGTCAGCGACAGAGCTGCCGGGTATGGCCGGTGACTGCGTCCGGCGGCCGCGAAGGGCAAGACGCCGACTGTTTACCTTACCGGTGAAGATTAGTGTTGATATGCACGGCGCACCTCCGAGATAGACCGGATGTGGATGATGAACTGGATGATTGGCAATCAAGTAATCCTGCTACCGCGGGAGCGTGAGTCTGGTTTTGTGCAATCTGCGATAGGGTGTTCCGCCTCAAAGTGATTGTGGGCTGGAGATGAGTTGGGCTATTGTGTGAGCGACTGAAATGCCGCATCGACCAACTGGATGCATTCTTAAGTCAGACGAGGGAGTTAATTGAGACATGGGGGCGGGGATGGCCGAGTGGTTAAGGTGTCGGGCTATGGGTACCAAAGGTCCCGGGTTCGACTCTAGCGCCACTCATGACATTTCCCAATTCCGCGGCTCACCGTCGAAACAGTGTGGGCGGCGCCATTAGCCGTGAATGTGCATAAAGTGTGTCGTGAACCAACCAATAAACAAACAAACAATAATTGGGACATGAGAAAGATTGGATTATTTAGTTAGAGAACTGAAGGACTCCGGTGTAAAGGGATTAGAGGGTTTTAATACCGTGCGTCAAAATCAAGCTCAATCGTGTGCTCGTGATGCTATCCTCCATGGGCATTCCCTCGATGTGTGAATCGTACAGTTTTTTGTTTGTTGTGTTCCACAAAGCATTCACCTGATGCCGTTTGGCGCATGCCTGAGCTTGTCAATGATGTTGACTAGGTGTCGCCTCCAGAGCCCGGTTTGCCCAAGTGGGAGTTGAATGGCTAAAGCATGTCTGCAATTGTTAATGTCTGGAATATAACAGATGTCGCTTCGTAGCCATTCGGTTGGCAGCGGTTTCTCGGTGACATTTACAAGGAGTGTCGAACCAATCCCGTCTTTTCGGCGGAATACAGTTGCGAAAAGCGCTAGATCTGGGAACTTCCGTCCGCTCTACTAGGGGAGAGTTGGGTAAGACGGGCATGCTAGTGTTTGACGCTTCATATCTCAGGAACCGGTGCCACGATAGCCTTGCTATTTGGCCTCAGACATGCCCACACATTTATGCAGGTATGTCCGAGGTTGCAACAGTTTCCATGCATTAGTGTGCAAATGGGAGCGTTTCCCGCAAGAGTCTGCAAAAACCCGTCTTACCCCACCAGGTGGGGTAAGATGGGTTTCCATGTGGGGCATAACGGGCATACATTTATCTGATCACATATATGTGTTTTTGCGCGCTTTAAATCCTGAAAAGGAAGACGATATGTTAGCGATCATGATAGCATAATAGGCGAATGTTCCTTGGTCAATAAATGTACATTCTCAACGACATAGGTTTTCATTATAATACATACCTACTGGGGGGCCTAAATTACGAAAATTGTATGTATCTGAACAGCTCTTGTTGCTTTTGTATTAGCCTTGTTGCTATACTACTGACATGAACCCTCGACCCGATTTTTGTATCTATTTTTATATATATATATATATATATATATATATATATATATATATATATATATATATATATATATATATGTAAGCTTCCGTGCTGTATTTCATTTTAAAACGGCATCTGTATTTCAGAGAAACGCTTTACGAAACGAAACTCCTGTGAAAATGCAGGCTGATTTGTGAATGCCAAATGCACACAGACAGCTTGAGAATCCAAAGGACTCAAGCTGAACAAGCTACGCAAGCTGCCAAACTGAACTCAGGCAGGAGCGTAAATTCAAAATGAGATCGAAGACAACCAAACATGGGTGCCTGAACTTCCACAAATCACATATTTCTTCGGCGATAAACACTACATTTTGAACGCCAAATGTGTATTAGAAACATGTGAATCATCAACGGATTTTGGCTGTGATTATTCGAAAATTGTCTGATCAAATAGAGAATAAATCATGACGTATGTGACAATCGGCCCAATATGCACATCAGCTCATAAAGCCAGCTCAGGAGGAGCAAAACTCGCACTCGAAGCTGGTGTCGTTGTCACCCAATCCAGCACATTCATCATGAGCCCATTTTTTGCAGCCAGAGCAGCAAGCCCATCCTTCACCGGCGACTGAATCACCGAAGGCTCCTCGACAGTATAAGCAGGGAACCATTGTTTCGTCTTCTTTTTTGCGGCTCTTCAGCCCCCTTGTCTTCGGCTTTTCGACTAGTTTTGCCTTTTTCTTTGCGCCTCCTGTCTTCTTTGATGATGATGATTGTGCCAGGCTAGCTTCCAGTTCCTTTTTGCTTGGAGAGCTGGTGAGAATGACTGGCGCCGATGGTTTCCTCTTCTTCCTTGAAGAAGCAGAGGGTCCTGGGAGGTTTGCCTTCGGAAGCGGCAAAACATCCGCGGGACTGTACTCCAGCGTGCCCCTATCTGCCGTGGTCGGTGACCCAATCGCTGCCGTGGTCGGTGACCCGATCGCTGCCGTGGTCGGTGACTGAATCGCTGCCGTGGTCGGTGACCCAATCGCTGCCGTGGTCGGTGACCCGATTGCTGCTGATGTCGGTGACCGAATCGCTGCCGTGGTCGGTGACCCGATCGCTGCCGTGGTCGGTGACCGAATCGCTGCCGTGGTCGGTGACCGAATCGCTGCCGTGGTCGGTGACCCGATCTCTGCCGTGGTCGGTGACCATTTTGACCATTTACAACACATTTTGTACAAAAGTAATGTGATGGGGCAAGACGGGCAATTTTTTTCATATTTGCCCGTCTTGCCCCATTCGAGCATCACCAAATACAAAACGAGTTCCTTCGTCGCCATCTTTCCGGAACAAAACACCGATATACACAGCTTATCAGACCCCTTCAAATTAAGCCTCTGTGAGAGGCTGGGCGAAAAAGTCTCAAACACACGATCGTAGGACACTACAAAACAATATTTTTCAGTTCGGAAAGCAATGTACAGTTTTAGTTTATGAATAATATCTCGAAAACGACGGAATGTCCATACCCGTGGCTTTGCTAGCCGAAAGAGAGTCAGCTTGCTAATTGCTTCGCTAAGTTGGGGATAGATGTCGTTACTAGTTTGGGCTACAGGCCTGGTGCCCGTCTTACCTACCCTGCCCGTCTTACCCAACTTTCCCCTACTAGGTAAACGTTACCAGCGGGAACGAAACCTGGATGAATCTCTTATAGACATTCGGGAAAGCAAACATCATGATCAACTGAACGTGATTGAACCTTACTTATACCGACCATGCGCTATCCCGATCCGGATATTTTTTTGTTTCAGGTACTGCGTCTCGCACCCAGAATTATGCATACTTTACTTAGACTTAGACTACTGCAGGTTGACTTCATTTTTGGCCAACATTCACAGCATGATCCTCGTCTGTGCTGAGCACCGCAACGCTCCATTTAGAGATCTGGAATTTATGTTTCCAATGTCTGCCAACAGAGGACAGTTGCGTCGGCCCTCAACTTTGCCGACAACTGTATGATATCCGAGCATGTATCATCTGTTTGCATCACGGGGGTTCTGTATGTCGCCTCTTGTCCTCGCTTGTCCAGCGTGACTGCTGGTAACGTATTCAAGTATTCTGGCCCCCGTAGGAGGCGATTTGTCTGGCCGATACGATGTTGTTCCTACCATTTACAATTCAACTAATTATTGACATGCCTGCATCTTTCGAACCGGTGCAGAAATATCGACAACACGACTGTTCCAAAATATCCTAGCATGCCTGGCAGCCTTGATCACTGGTGACACCAGCTCACTGATTGGGTCTCGGTTATGCTTCTAACTAAACATTTCTGGCCTCGAATTCGACTGTTGCTTTGACATTTTCGTCTGTTTGTTTATTGTTTATTGGGTGGTTCACGACGCATTTTCTGCACATTCACGGCTAATGGCGCCGCCCACACTGTTTCGCGGTGGGCCGCGGGATTGGGAAATGTTCCGAGCGGCGCTAGTGTTGAACCCATGACCTTTGGTACCCAGAGCCCAACACCTTAACCACTCGGCCATCCCCGCCCCTTGACATTTTCGTCCTCCAACACAAAGCAAATTAATGAACCGAAGGATTCATGAATATCTGAGATAGCCATTCGCGTCAGACCCGGTTAGACATCCACCCGTGACAGTTTGGGTCAGGTTGCCGCCCCAGACAGACCCGGTTAGACATCCACCCGAGACAGACCTGGTTAGACAGCAACCAGTTACAGGCTTGACTGGAATAAACAGCTAGCATTGATATACCTGATTAGACAGCCAGCAAAGATAGACCTGGGTAGACAGCCGCCCAGATAGATTTGGCTAGACAGCCGCCAGCGGCAGGCTGGGTTAGACAGCCATCCGAGACAGATTGGGTTATATAGCCACCCGAGACAGATTGGGTTATATATATCCACCCGAGACATATTGGGTTATATAGCCACCCGAGACAGATTGGGTTATATATCCACCCGAGACAGATTGGGTTATACAGCCACCCGAGACAGATTGGGTTATATAGCCACCCGAGACAGATTGGGATATATAGCCACCCGAGACAGATTGGGCTATATAGCCACCCGAGACAGATTGGGTTATATAGCCACCCGAGACAGATTGGGTTATATAGCCACCCGAGACAGATTGGGTTATATAGCCACCCGAGACAGATTGGGTTATATAGCCACCCGAGACAGAGTGGGTTATATAGCCACTCGAGACAGATTGGGTTATATAGCCACCCGAGACAGATTGGGTTATATAGCCACCCGAGACATACTGTATTAGATAGCCGCTCGTGACCCAGACCTGGGTTAGACAGCCACTTCCAGGTGGCCTGTAGGTTTAGTTTCTAGGGCACCTGGAATACCTTTGGGACGTTTCAGGTCATATATCAGTGCCCTGATCTGTTAGTTACTGGAAACCTAGAACGCTTTTAGAGGATATAATTCGTGGTTTAGAGGTTACCTGAGAAAATATAAGGATAACAGATTATATCCCCGCTGTACTGCGAGTGTTAGACTAAACTGTCACAGGCTGGATTTCGGCAGCCACCCGTTGCAAACGGGCTGTTTTAGCCACAGTTGTCTCACGTATCAGTTAAGTAATCTGGTGAAAAAGAGGATCAATCGACAACTTGTGATCGGACAATCTCGGAATGCTTATTGTGGTAACCGGACAAATGTACATAAAGCAGACGTACGTATGGCAGATGTACGTACGCAAATGTACGTAAGCGCAGATGTACGTATGGCTAATGTACGTAAGCACATATGTACGCATGGCAAATGTGCATATCCGTAAAAGTATGTATGCGCAAATGTGCGTAAGCGCAGATGTACGTATGGCTAATGCACGTAAGCACATATGTACGTATGGCAAATGTGCATATCCGTAAAAGTATGTATGCGCAAATGTGCGTGGACGTAAATGTATGTATGCACAAATGCAGGTATGGCAATTGTACGTATGCGCAAATGTACCTAAGAGCAAATGTACGTGTGGCAGTCATTGCGTAAACGCAAAAGCACGTAAGCCTAAATGTACGTACATTGGCTCATGCATACATTTCCTTTTGCATTTTTTTTACGTTTAGGCAGTGTTGCGCTGGCGTACATTTTCGCTTACGCACTTTTGTCCTTACGTACATTTGTGCCCACATGCTTTTGCGCTTACGTACATTTGCGCTTACGTACATTTGCGCTTACGTACATTTGCGCATACGTACATTTGCGCATACGTACATGTGCGCTTATGTACATTTGCGCATACGTACATTTTTTTTCCTCCCGAATGTCGACCCATGTTTCGTGTGCAACAGTCTATCCTATTTGGCTACACACACTATTACAGGCTCGATTGCTATTGGGCTTTCCTATGGCCAACTATTCAAAAGTTAGGACAGCCAGCTTAGAAATGCCTCAGGATGCCAATGCACATGTCATTTGTCTGCATACCTACAGTTCACTATAACTAAATGCTTTTTTTGTTGTTGTCTTTTTTGCAGATAGACCACCACCAGTTATTAGTAGAAGTAGCCCCCAGGAGCACCTCAGCTAGATAGCAAGCTAGTAACGCCAATGAACTCATGGGGCCACGAAGTGAAAAGTGTGATGAGGGGAAAAGTGGACATACATGTGCACAATCACACAAACCTGCATATGCACACACATGGAGCACGTATACCGAAACTTACTTCACATACAGAAACACATGCACGCACACATGTATACAAATATACTTACGTACCATACATACACATGTACTAGCATGTACATACATAAATTTACACACATATGCATCCATGCACATCTATGCACAAACATGCACACAGTTGCAAATACACAACTGCAATCACATGTAATTGAGCATATAGGTACATATGCATCATCGCATATGCATATAAGATACTATGCTACCATCATAGTAGCATGGCAGGATGTACGTAATACGATTGTAATGAGATGACCGAACAGAAGCTGAAATATGATAAGTTGGTAGGCAGGTAGGTAGGTAGCCACCCATCTAGGTAGTTGGTTGATTTAGAAATCCAGCCCACAGTCAACAGAACAACATTTAGATGGTGGATCTGCATCCAGGTGAGAATGGATGCCATGATATACATGGATGTAAATAGGCACATGCATGTGTACATATGTGCACACATACACATACATGCATGTACAGTTGCATATACATGCATTACATGTACATTTGCGCATACGTACATTTGCGCTTACATACTTTTGCGCATACGTACGTTTGCGCTTATGTACATTAGCCATACGTATCTCTGTGCTTACATACAATTGCCATGCATACATTTGCTTACGTACATTTGCTTACGTACATCTGCCATACGTACATTTGTACTTACGTACATTTGTCGTAGTATCCTTACCGTGATCTTTGAATATGACTTCTGCTGATCATCCTAAGGCATGCATTTCCTGCAGTCCAGTTTTGGCTGGTTTATTATTATAGTCAGATATATGCGCATCCAACGCTAAACTTAAGGTGCCTGTCCAATACAGGATTCCATATTAAAACCGACAGAATACGCTTCGGGGTGCGATGGGTGCCCGGTGTTTTGGGTCACGGTGGCTGACCTGGCGACGGTGACCTTGACAGCTGGTCGGTGCCGGCTTCGGGTGACACGTGTGACCTTGGACCTCATCAGTGCCACCACCACTGCTTTATCGATACTGTTGTCGAGCCAGACGCCACGTGTCGCAGTCCGTGACATCTGCCACTCCCACTGCCTTCCCGAGTCCGTGCCCTGAGCAGTGAGCAGGTATGGGTGCGCCATGCGCTGGCCCGACCCTGTCCGGTCACCGGGTCAGGCCATGTGACAGACAGGAGAGAACCGGCACAGTCAATGAAGCTGCTGACGGCCGAACCACGTGTGTTGCTGGCGAAACGGACCTCCTCGTCACTCGTCGTGGTGTCTTCTGTCTGCGCTATGTGACGGCGGATGATCAGTTGACGGTGCCACCATCAGCGGCCGTGCCATCAGCCAGTGCCTGTCTGCGCTGTATGACGGCGGATGATCAGTTGACGGTGCCACCATCAGCGGCCGTGCCATCAGCCAGTGTCTGTCTGCGCTATGTGACGCCGGATGATCGGTTGACGGTGCTACCATCAGCGGCCGTGCCATCAGCCAGTGTCTGTCTGCGCTATGTGACGGCGGTTGATCAGCTGACGGTGCCACCATCAGCGGCCGTGCCATCAGCCAGTGTCTGTCTGCGCTATGTGACGGCGGATGATCAGTTGACGGTGCCACCATCAGCGGCCGTGCCATCAGCCAGTGTCTGTCTGCGCTATGTGACGGCGGATGGTCAGTTGACGGTGCCACCATCAGCGGCCGTGCCATCAGCCAGTGTCTGTCTGCGCTATGTGACGGCGGTTGATCAGCTGACGGTGCCACCATCAGCGGCCGTGCCATCAGCCAGTGTCTGTCTGCGCTATGTGACGGCGGATGATCAGTTGACGGTGCCACCATCAGCGGCCGTGCCATCAGCCAGTGTCTGTCTGCGCTGTATGACGGCGGATGATCAGTTGACGGTGCCACCATCAGCGGCCGTGCCATCAGCCAGTGTCTGTCTGCGCTATGTGACGGCGGATGATCAGTTGACGGTGCCACCATCAGCGGCCGTGCCATCAGCCAGTGTCTGTCTGCGCTATGTGACGGCGGATGATCAGTTGACGGTGCCACCATCAGCGGCCGTGCCATCAGCCAGTGTCTGTCTGCGCTATGTGACGCCGGATGATCGGTTGACGGTGCCACCATCAGCGGCCGTGCCATCAGCCAGTGTCTGTCTGCGCTATGTGACGGCGGTTGATCAGCTGACGGTGCCACCATCAGCGGCCGTGCCATCAGCCAGTGTCTGTCTGCGCTATGTGACGGCGGATGGTCAGTTGACGGTGCCACCATCAGCGGCCGTGCCATCAGCCAGTGTCTGTCTGCGCTATGTGACGGCGGATGGTCAGTTGACGGTGCCACCATCAGCGGCCGTGCCATCAGCCAGTGTCTGTCTGCGCTATGTGACGGCGGATGGTCAGTTGACGGTGCCACCATCAGCGGCCGTGCCATCAGCCAGTGTCGGCCAATGCGCGCTCTGGCCCACGCGTGTGTTGCAACGGGTGTGCCGATCGTGATGGTGACCTGACCTGCCCTGAATGAAGTCGATACGCCCTAAGAACTAAGGGAGTGGATGCGTCCTAATAACTAACGGGCAACGCGACTAATAACGCAGGTCGACACGCCCTGATAGCTAACTTCACCCAACCTGACCTGACCTGGCCGCGCTGTGGGATGCTGAGCGATAGCGGTGTTGGTGCTGTTGGAGATGTGCCTGGAAACTGTGAGAGGGTTAGGTAGTGCCGCTACTTTCACCCACTTTTCCTTGTGTCACCGCTTCATGTCTGGTCGATGTCGATAAGCGTCGATCCAGTAAGTGGTGGCCTGGTGGATCCAATAAGTAGTAGTTCCGCCAGTGGGCCATGGCCGTGTAAATGTAATAAGTGGTGGCCTGATGGCGTCGGCATGCATCCATTCATTTACATAATTGATTGGTGGTTTCCATATTTGGCCTGGTGTCTCTCAACATGTTCCTTGGTCCATCGCTGCTCAGATATACACATTCGCGACACCCCTGTGGAGATGTCCCCAGGCTAGCCTGGGTCTGCCCCACAACGTCGAGACATCAAGCTGCAATGGATAGCCAAGGATGACTGAGTATATTTGTTCACCGTCATTACTGTGTGGTGGCCACATGTCGACCTAACTGGAGCGATTTGGACATCTTAATCACCAGTGTCAACACATCACATTAACATTAATCAAAGGAAGTAGGCGTCTTCTCCATCGTATCTTCCAGACCAACTGAAATCACTATATTCCGCGTAAAAATCATCACGTCATCGCGTTGGAAGACGTCTTAATCTGATATATATATATGCATTAATGTATGTATAATTATAGACTTCAATATGATTTAAGACCAAAATGTTCACCAGACAACCTAGAGCTCGCAAGTAGGTGCTTGAAGTATTTCGAGTACTTCTCCAAACCAATGCAAATGAAGAACACAAATCTTCCCTTTGATAGCTTTAAGTGTGCATTTGTGAACCTCCGTATAAAGTTATGCATTCACTTCACGCCGTAAGATAGAACACAGCATGCGTGAAGCCGTGGTAATTTCTTCACGTTGCCTAGTTTCATCGTGAATTCGCGATGAAACTACTATACTGTTATACGAATTCTCATCGCGAATTCGTGTTGCAGTCATATTTACGGTTCTGAACCTTTGCGATTTTTCCCATTCTGAACTTCTGAGGCTCAGCAATTATATACAATGTTGTGCGATGCTTGACAATTACGGGAAAACCTGTGCCTTGCATGCACACGAAGTGAGAGCCTGCCTGAGGCAAAAGTGTCACTGGCGTGTGCCGACTATCAGGCCGGCGATCATCCGTGTCCCCATCAGTATCACGAGTACCGTGTCCGCCCGGCAATAACACATTTTGATGTCGAAATAGTATTATAGCGGTGAGTATATCATGGGCATCTGCTGCTTCCGCTCAATGTTCGAACACGTAGATGTTGATGTTGATGTGCTACCTTAAGTATTGATTTGGACTATAGAGCGTTCTGAGATTGCATTTCCCATACTAGCCTGGGACACCGTTTGTGTGGTTTGCGTCACGCTTGAGGAAAATAGTCTGCCCGCTCGTGCGTATGCCTTCAAGATACTATCGGTAAATTGCGACACGAACGGCTGCGGTACGTTCCGCACGGGGCACTACGGTGATGCCAGGCTTAAGTGGCATTGGCGTAGTAACGATGTGACACGGGTACATTATCCCATTCTTGGGGATATTGAACCGTGAACCATACAGTTGCAGTATAGGAAGAATTGACATTAGAGTGACTAAAGGACTCCACTTATTTTTTTACTCTGCTACGTGAGGAAGCCGTAAAGACATGCTACATGAGGGGGAGAAGGACTCTCCAATTGAAACTTGAAACCCTTAGCCAAATAGGCGTGGTACGGGAGGGATTTACTTCAGATTGACGTGCCACCCCTCCGTCCATTTTTTTTCGGACGCTGAGGTACATGGGGAAGTCATAAGGATGTGCTGCTGAAAAGGAGGAAGGACTTGATGAAATGGTTCCACACAAAATGCGTGATTTTTTTTCTTCAGCGGCATGCAGTTGTCCCAGTTTTCTCAGCGTGCGCACCATATGATCAGATGGGAGTTATTCGTGGCGTTTCCTGAGACTGCGGCCAACAAAGCTTCGTTCGAGACCAAGTGATGTACGGTGAGTATAGACGTACGACCATTGCCAACTGTCCCCTCCAGCTCGGTATCGGTACTGTGAAGCTGAGCCGAGACGTTTCCGTCGTTCCAGACCTGTATCAGATCACCATGGCGTACGCATACTGGAAATCGGGCAAGATCAACGAACACGCTGTCTTCAACCTGTTCTTCCGCAAGAACCCATTCCAAGGCGAGTTCACCATATTCGCCGGCCTGGAGGAGTGCCTCAAGTTCATCCAGAACTTCCGATACTCCAGTACAGGTGGGTGCACTATCAGCTGTCTTCTGACCTTCCTGCGACGCTCTGTCCTGCTGTTCTCTGCAGCTTCTGTTTTGTTTTTATTCACCGTACCTCATTATTTTGGAGACAGTTCCCCTTGGTGGTGTGCTTTGTCGTGCCCGGATCGGTTTTTCTCCACTACAAACTAGAGATGAGTTTGATAAGGTTAGGTGTATAAAGCCAATTATTGTAGCGCTTCTGTCGGTGGCGGGGAAACATCAACAAGTAGGACGTGCCTGTCACGCGTCATTGTTTGGGGGTTTGTGGTCGCTCACGCATCGGGTCGCAAGGTGGAGGGGGGGGACGGGCGTATGTGTTGATCTGGAACCGGCGCACCGGGTGACACGGTGGGGGAGGGGCGAGCGCTCTTGTGCCCCCCCCCCCGTGTCGGTCAGGGGCCGGTGTTCCGGATAGCACTGGACGAAGGACACCGCTCGTGCCGGGCTGAGACAGGCTCAGACGTCTCCTGGCGCTCCCTGAGGCAGAGTCGCCGTGACCGGATACCATAAAACAGGATGCGCCGTCTCCCCTCTCTCTCTCGCTCTCTCGCCTCCCGCTCGCTCGCTCTGTCTCTCCATCTATCCACCTTCATCTGTGCATTTTCACCTTCCTCATCCTCTGCATCTACCGACTTCTCCATCCACCGACTTCTCCATCTACCGACTTCTCCATCCACCGACTTCTTCATCCACCGACTTCTCCATCTACCGACCTCTCCATCTACCGACTTTTCCATCTACCGACTTCTCCATCTACCGACTTCTCCATCTACCGACTTCTCCATCAACCGACCTCTCCATCTACCTCCCTCTTCCACTATATCCCTCTCGCTCTCCTCCATGCGTGTCAATGTCGGCATGCATCTCTTTCGAGGTTAAATGCCCAACGTAGTTCCTGCGCCCTGAAACTAAAATGCAATCATCATTTTGCGCTCTCCTTTGCTTTCCAGAGTCTGATGAAAGAAAACAGATGACTAGTGACAACGTAGGTGGGGAGACGGGCAGGCATCAGCAGGTTGTATAAAATTAGCCCGAGGCGATTACAAACAAAAACTTAGCGGAGCTAATATCATGTCAGTGGCGCTTGATTGCTATACCATCTCGTGCTATGGTTGATTGCTTCCGGTGTTCGAACGTTGAATTCTGACGTCTGGTGATGCCTAGCAACGACAAAATAGTTGATGGCATTCGCTGGATCTATGATGACGCTGCGCTGTTCTCCAGGCGGCACGGTGTATCAGCTTTTCGCAACGCTTTTGATCATTGGCGTAACACGGTATTGCGCATCAGGAAAACCCCCGGGATGGATCATTTTGTGCAATATATTTATTAACATGGGTAAACACCATATGTTGTGTGGGAAACTGAGCGGGCATGTATATCCTCAGTTCTGCCGATCGACGATATTCCTTATATTCTGTGCTTGACATGATACGGGTAGTTGATTTGTTCACAAGCTCCGAGCGTTCACAAGCAGCATTTGCGGAGGCACGACCGTAGCATATCGTGGTAAAATTGAAGGACTTCCTTCCAGGAGCATATCAAGATCTAGTGTTCCTCTTCTAGTTTATAATGCATGTGGCCGAACGAACTTTCGGAAGCCACCGAGGGTCATGAAGACCAACTGCCACGTGTACCGAATGGCGAATGTGTGCCATAAAGATGATTAATTATTCTGACACCATGACGCCAATGGCGATGGCAGAGCCAAGGAGCAGAACTGTGGATTACGGTGAATAGAACCGCACCGAGCGCGGCAGGCTTTTGAACTGCCTAGCCTAAACAAGATGGACTTGGCGAGGGAAGGCAAGATTAGCGAAAGCGGCGACTCATCTGATATTACGTTACGGGTTGCCAATACTAATCGTATTAGCAATCATAAAGGCCGAGTTACCAGGGATCGTGGCTGTTTGTAGATCCAGTTATGCCATGAAAAGGAACACTGCAGTACCGCATCCACCCTTGACCTGCATTGGATGACCAACAGTAGCCGCGTTTACAGCGGCAATTTGCTCACATTTAGATCGCGAATGTTCTTTGGTATAAATTAAATATACAAGTATGAATTGCTTCTTTCTTGATTTCAACTGAAACATTCCAGATACCAAAACAGGTATATTATAGTGTATTTAAAATTGATGATTAGTTTCAATCAGCTATTATATTTTTTCCATTGATAACAGGAACCACTTGCTCTTTGGTGGTTGGTAGAACAAAGGTAAGTTTATCTCAGAATGTCCTGGTATAAGTTTGATGAAGCAGTTGTATGTCCTCAGTCCAATTCTGACCAGTTTTGGCAGTGGAATAAATAAACCAGTGTCCGAACTTCATAGTCGTAAGTTGTTTCAATAAATATATTTATTTTTTATGCAAACGTGGTTGACATATGTGAAATATGTTTTTGTGGTGAGTCTTTTTACAGGTGTCCCACAAAGGCTTCAACCTTATTCCTCGCTAATTCAACCATATCACTACTTTTATCAGCTGGCAGCCATAAGTCGAGCTAGCAGAGTTGCATGAAGTCTCAGCATACGTCGGTAAACTTATCGCGATTTACTGATACTTGTACTCGTTATTGTTGCGAGTTCAGCACCGCCGCAGTGAAAAGATACTTGGGTAGTGAATCTTTTATGAAAATTAGTTATCGCTACTAGTTTGCAGTATATGTATATCGTTTCTTTATCATTATGTCAGATTTGCTCACCTTATTTCAATCCTGGACCTGCGTTACTTGAGGGCCAAGTATGTAGTAAGCTAGTCTGGTGACTCAACTACCGCTAGCTTTTACTGAATTTGACCCCGAATGATACCTCCAAACATTATTGATGCCTCTGTCATACACAGTCTACTTGTAATATATTGGTGTTTTACCTTCTGCCTGAATGACTTGCGTCTTTGGGGTTTCCGTTTGTTCCAATTATGGATCGTGCTCGTTGCTTCACTTTTGCAGATCGATGCTTGTCTTGTGAACTACAGGTTTGGCCTCGGCTAATTAATCCTTGTCTACCTCGAGCTTGTGGTTAGCCCCCGCAGAGAATGTGGGCGCCACCCCATTGTCATCCCATCCCCCACCCCCACCCCATCCCCACCCCACACCCACCACACCTCCACGAACTTGTGCGGGAACGGATAGACAATGTTGATTTGGAAACTTTGCAACTATCCATTGCTGTTTTTTTAGGGCTGTCTGTCAAATAGCCATTAAATTTGAGGAAGTTCCTCAGCAGTGGTCACTCCATCGCTCTGCGTTTCTCACTACCGCCTCCCACTTGCATTGCTTCGGAACGTTCGGTACATAGAAGACAGCTCGCAGGTTGGCTGCCACGGCTATTGATTTACTTTGTGTGGTGATTGATTATGCGTTAACACCCAACATTAGTGATGAGTAGTCTAGGAGTAAGTTACTCGTCTCACAATCGAAAACTTGTTGGTTCGAGTCTTGCCTGTCACTACTCTTCGCCCGCGACCAATCAGCGTGAGAGATTGGCGACGCTGCACGACTCAACGGTCGACATGCCATAAAACCAATAACCAACACCTAACCATTATGGGTTGATTATCACTGTTCATGTAGGTACCGAGTCGTTTGTGCCGTGTACGCTTCTCTGTTTGTTTATTGGATGGTTCACGAAGCACTGTAGGCACATTGACGGCTAATGGCGTCGCCCACACTGTTTCGCCGGTGGGCCGCAGAACTGGGAGATGTCCCGAGTAGTGCGAGTGTTGAACCCGGGACCTTTGGTACCCAGAGCTCAACGCCTCAGCCACTCGGCGATGCCCGCCGCACCGTGTTCGCTTGCACCGCCTCCACGCGTACCTGGCAGATACTGGTGACACTGACCGATATCTGCCAGATACTGGTGACACTGACCGATATCTGCCAGATACTGGTGACACTGACCGAGCGACGAGCGCGACGCTTGTCGCTGAGTCTGGAGCCAAGGCCGGCCGCTCAGCCTTCAGCCGCGGACGTAACTAGCCTCCCCAATGATCAGCCCGGCCGTCGGGGCATGCACTGCCACCACCCATATGCAGGGGTTGTGTTTCAGACGGCATCCTCGATTTAGCTCCCGTCCCCTGTGCCTGTTAACCAGGCATCTTGCACTTCCGCCTGTGCATGTTCCCCAGATATCTCACGCCATCGCCTGTGTCTGTTCCCCAGACATCTCACACCGTCGCCTGTGCCTGTTCCCCAGACATCTCACGCCGTCACCTGTGCCTGTTTCACAAATATTTCACACCACCGCTTGTTCCCCAGCCAACTCACCGTCACCTGTTTGTAAACCATCTCACTGTTTACTTTCCCCCGAATATCTGACTCCGTCGCCTGTTCCCCAGACAGCTCACATCTTCACCTGTGCCTGTTCCCCAGCCATATCACACCGTCGCCTGTGCCTATTTCCCAGACAGCTCACATTGTCGCCTGTGCCTGTTCCCCAGACATACCACACCGTCGCCTGTGCCTATTCTCCAGATATCTAACACCGCCGCCTGTTACGCAGACATGTCACACCACCGTCTGTTCCCCAGACATCGACTACCTGCGTTCGGTTCTGCCTGATAGTGTGGAGCCGGAGTTTTTCCAGTATCTGCAGCAGCTGACCGCGTCGGACATAGCCGTGCACGCGCTGGATGAGGGACAGGTGGTGTTCCCCAGGTGAGCTAGGACACGCTGGATGAGGGACAGGTGGTGTTCCCCAGGTGAGCTAGGACACGCTGGATGAGGGACAGGTGGTGTTCCCCAGGTGAGCAAGGACACGCTGCTCGGATTACTGGTGATCATCTGGCCATCCTTGTGTTTTGGGTATCCAGACCATTATGCACTTCGAACAAATCCACTACATGTGCTGTTGTGTGAGGAATGCCGCGTTTCATTCCGACCGCATTCTGTGACAAGTTTAACCATTATTGATTCAAATTTAGGCCTTTTGAGTATATTTGTGTCCAGAAGAAGGCACATGCTGTTGGGGACCCAGTGGATGTCGTTGGCAGGAACCGGACTACTTTGGGATTTGAATACCAGTTATTGCATGTAAAATATGTGGGACGTAATAACAGTTCAATGGTGTAAAATTATACACCCCAGTAATCACGTGACAAAAAAGTACACTCCCTATTCAGATCTGAAACGTACAAATTAAGCGCTAGTGTGCACTGGTCAAAGCAGGTACAACTGTTAATGAGCCCTGGTTCCCAAGGGATCAATCAGCGAACTAACTAACCGGTAACTTGTCACCACCCTTCCTGCCATTCTTAGGGGGGTGTGAGATGAATTACACCGCCTTGTTTAGCCGTTTGATGTATTGTATTGATTACTTCTGAATGACTTTATCAGCGTTCAGAGAGCCAGAAGGGATAAGTTATAAGCTATCTATACCATTGTGCTACCATATCCGATACCCGAAGGCTGATTCTGAGTTCACCACCAACGTGCACCTGTTAATAGTGCAATTCCATCTTTACAAGCATGAGCAGGACATCTACTGGCCGATCAGTCCCGCCGGGGGACTGCTAACTAGCCGGTCAATCACACCGGAGTGTCACGTGTTACATGCGTACGTGTGTCATATGGTGGGTTACAGGGAGCTGTATTGACCGATGTGTGGGGTGTATTTGGGTCCAGTGAGCTGTGCTGACCGATGTGTGGGGTGTATTTGGTTCAGTGAGCTATACGGACTAACGTATGTGGTACTCTGGGCTGTAGGGAGCTGTGCTGACAGATGTGTGGCATATCGTGGGTTACAGAGTGCCGTTACTGGTGGTGGAAGGCCCGTTGATTGTGTGTCAGCTGTTGGAGACAACTCTGCTGACGCTGGTCAACTTTGCCAGGTCAGTGGCTCACAATCTTTCTGCATGCATACAGTCTAAATAGGACAGCAAGTGCCTTCAGGCTACCATCCGTTCGGTGAAGTAACTACACCTTTTAAAATATGCCCGTGGTTTTGATTTAATACAGGATTTATCTCGGTTACGATTATCTCTATATTGTCTTATTCATTGTTCCCCCTTGATGTTCAGTGCAATTGTGACGCCTACCGCAAGCTTGTCTAAAGAATGGGCGCTAAATGGCCTTGTAGTCGGCGCGCCCTTAAGCCCAAATAATCAATCAATTGTCTAAAGAATCCCTGATGGCAGCTAGTAACTAGACATTATGTTCACATATTTTGGGTTTCAACTGTCATGGAAGCTAACGCCGTTGCGTGATGTTTGGGTGGGAAATTCGTTTGTATGAACATTGCTGTGTAACCGGTGCAGTTGTAGCGCCCAAGAACCTTGATCAAAAGGTCCCGAGTAACATTGCACTGCGTGCACTGCGTACACCAACAATAGTAATCATTCAGTATATTCAGCTAACTACCTATCACAGAATCAGAATGCAGTTCAATAAATAACATTTAGGTGCACGTCGTAGAATAGAATAGAGGAGCTGTTGTATAGTCCCTGGTTACCGTTGATGAGCTGTTGTGTAGTCTCGGCCTACAGTTGAGGACCTGTTGTGCGGTCCAGAGCTATTGTTGAGGAGCTGTTGTATAGTTCCGTGCTACTGTGAAGTCAAGATGATGATCACGATTGCCGAACATTTACTCTAGGTATTTGCTGCTAAATGCAAATGCCAGGTTGTCCTTTTAATACGGTGCATTTTGTTCGTGCTGAGTGGTTTTTCGATGATAAAAGTCCAGAATATAGATGTTCTGTTTAAAGCTATTTCGCACTGAGCGATGAATAATACAAGGCGGCGAGTGGAATTTAGCTGCAACGTTGAGGTAAATACAACAGGGACTAGTGGGTATTGATAGTGAGCGCTCGAGACTGAATGACGCTGGTGTTTTCGTGACAACTCGTGAGGACAAACGGAGGGGTCGACCGACCGCCGACTGCCGACTCCCTACTGCCGACTGCCGACCCCCTATTGCCGACCGCCGACCCCCTACTGCCGACTGCCGATCCTCTACTGCCGACTGCCGATCCTCTACTGCCGACTGCCGACTGCCGATCCTCTACTGCCGACTGCCGATCCTCTACTCCCTACTGCCGACTGCCGATCCTCTACTGCCGACTGTCGACCCCCTACTGCCGACTGCCGACTGTCGACCCCCTACTGCCGACTGCCGACTGCCGATCCTCTACTGCCGACTGTCGACCCCCTACTGCCGACTGCCGATCCTCTACTGCTGACTATCGACCGCCGACCGCTGACTGCCGACTGCCGACTGTCGACTGCCGAATTCCGACCCCCGACCCTCTACTGCTGACTGCGGACCCGTTACTACCGACCGCCGACCCCCGACCCCCTACTGCCGACCGTGGGCCGCCGACTGCCGACTGCCCACCGCCGACTGCCGACTGCCGACTCCCTACTGCCGACCGCGGACCCCCTACTGCCGACTGCCCACCGCCTACTGCCCACCGCCGACTGCCGACTGCCGACTGCCTACTGCCGACCGCGGACCGCCGACTGAGCCGGCCCCTGGCGGTCGGCGCCGGTCACGGTCACCAGTTGCCGTACCTGGCGCAGCCGGCTCCCCGTGTCTAATCGATGCACGCCGCCCGACACAAATTGAGAGCAGCGTTGATGTCGCTGCGTGCCGCTCGGGTCACCCAGGAAGGGATAAAGAGACACGCACCCACTCCCTTGGCAGTGCAACCGGACCATATCGGAAATTGAATGCTGCTGTGATTAGCAATTGGAATCGCCTCTCAAGTTTGAAATGTGTGCTGACTTCACGTAGTTGCCGTTCTCATATAGTAATGCGGGGATTCTTGTATTATTAGCTGGTCGTTTGGCGACCACATCCATACAACTTAGGTGCGAAACGGCTTCACGTGATGATACTCTACTGTAACACGTCACCACCATGAGTATGTTAATACCATAATTTCACCGAGAGCGACCTACTTTGTGCCACGTAGATGCGCATACATTTTAAATGCAAGCTACGGAAGCTTGTCTACTAACTTGTCGTCCCAGTCGGGTGACAACTGGCAGCTCTGCTAACGGAGACAGTTAACAGCAACTTAGGACAACTGAGGAGACAAATGACGACAACTGACGTCAACTAAGGAAGTCGGTTGACGAGCGATAGTGCCTGTTCTCACGGTGGCGGTGACAGCTGACCGTGGCAGTTAACCGTGGCGGTGACAGTTGACAATGGCAGCTAACTGTGGGGGGGGGGCAGCTGACGGTGGCGGTGACAGCTGACCGTGGCAGTTAACCGTAGCGGTGACAGTTGACAATGGCAGCTAACTGTGGGGGGGTGGCAGCTGACGGTGGCGGTGACAGCTGACCGTGGCAGTTAACCGTGACGGTGACAGTTGACAATGGCAGCTCACCGTGACGGTGACAGTTGACAATGGCAGCTGACTGTGGGGGTGGCAGCTGACGGTGGCGGTGACAGCTGATCGCGACGCTGACAGCTGACCGTGACAGCTGACTGTGGCGGCGGTGATGACATGACCTGGCTGTGTGGTGGCCGCAGTCTGATGGCGACCAATGCAGCGGTGATGACATGACCTGGCTGTGAGATGGTCAGCTGATGGCGACCATGGATGACTTGGTTATGGTCGCAGTCTGATGGCGACCAGTGCGGCGGTGATGACATGACCTGGCTGTGTGGTGGTCGCAGTCTGATGGCGACCAGTGCGGCGGTGATGACGTGACCTGGCTGTGTGGTGGTCGCAGTCTGATGGCGACCAGTGCGGCGGTGATGACATGACCTGGCTGTGAGATGGTCGCAGTCTGATGGCGACCAGTGCGGCGGTGATGACATGACCTGGCTGTGTGGTGGCCGCAGTCTGATGGCGACCAGTGCCGCGGTGATGACGTGACCGGGCTGTCTGTGGTGTCGACCAGTGCGGCGGTGATGACATGACCTGGCTGTGTGGTGGTCGCAGTCTGATGGCGACCAGTGCGGCGGTGATGACATGACCTGGCTGTGAGATGGTCGCAGTCTGATGGCGACCAGTGCGGCGGTGATTGACTGTTTGTGGTGGTGTTTGGACTGGCGGTGATGACGTGACCTGGCTGTGTGATGGTCGCAGTCTGATGGCGACCAGTGCGGCGGTGATGACATGACCCTGGATGGTAGCTGTGACCAGGCGGCGTGGCTGGCTGTGTGATGGTCGCAGTCTGATGGCGACCAGTGCGGCGGTGATGACATGACCTGGCTGTTGGTGATGGTCGCAGTCGACCAGTGCGGCGGGTGATGACCTGGCTGTGGCTGATGGCGACCAGTGCGGCGGTGATGACATGACCTGGCTGTGTGATGGTCGCAGTCTGATGGCGACCAGTGCGGCGGTGATGAACGTGACCTGGCTGTGTGATGGTCGCAGTCTGATGGCGACCAGTCCGCGGTGATGACAGTGACTGTGGGCGGCGGTGATGACATGACCTGGCTGTGAGATGGTCGCAGTCTGATGGCGACCAGTGCCGCGGTGATGACATGACCTGGCTGTGTAATGGTCGCAGTCTGATGGCGACCAGTGCGGCGGTGATGACATGACCTGGCTGTGTAATGGTCGCAGTCTGATGGCGACCAGTGCGGCGGTGATGACATGACCTGGCTGTGTAATGGTCGCAGTCTAATGGTGACCAGTGCGGCGGTGATGACGTGACCTGGCTGTGTAATGGTCGCAGTCTGATGGCGACCAGTGCGGCGGTGATGACATGACCTGGCTGTGTGGTGGTCGCAGTCTGATGGCGACCAGTGCGGCGGTGATGACGTGACCTGGCTGTGTGGTGGTCGCAGTCTGATGGCGACCAGTGCGGCGGTGGTGACATGACCTGGCTGTGTGGTGGTCGCAGTCTGATGGCGACCAGTGCGGCGGTGATGACGTGACCTGGCTGTGTGGTGGTCGCAGTCTGATGGCGACCAGTGCGGCGGTGGTGACATGACCTGGCTGTGTGGTGGCCGCAGTTGAGGGCAGTCGCGGTATGACGTGATGGTGTGGTCGCAGTCTGATGGCGACCAGTGCGGCGGTGATGACATGACCTGGCTGTGTGATGCGCCGCAGTCTGATGGCGACCAGTGCGGCGGTGATGACATGACCTGGCTGTGTAATGTCGTCGCAGTCTGATGGCGACCAGTGCGGCGGTGATGACATGACCTGGCTGTGTGGTGGTCGCAGTCTGATGGCGACCAGTGCGGCGGTGATGACATGACCTGGCTGTGTGGTGGTCGCAGTCTGATGGCGACCAGTGCCGCGGTGATGACATGACCTGGCTGTGTAATGGTCGCAGTCTGATGGTGACCAGTGCGGCGCTGATGACATGACCTGGCTGTGTGGTGGCCGCAGTCTGATGGTGACCAGTGCGGCGCTGATGACATGACCTGGCTGTGTGGTGGTCGCAGTCTGATGGCGACCAGTGCGGCGGTGATGACATGACCTGGCTGTGTAATGGTCGCAGTCTGATGGCGACCAGTGCCGCGGTGATGACATGACCTGGCTGTGTGGTGGCCGCAGTCTGATGGCGACCAATGCAGCGGTGATGACATGACCTGGCTGTGTGGTGGCCGCAGTCTGATGGCGACCAGTGCCGCGGTGATGACGTGACCTGGCTGTGTGGTGGTCGCAGTCTGATGGCGACCAGTGCGGCGGTGATGACATGACCTGGCTGTGTGGTGGCCGCAGTCTGATGGCGACCAGTGCGGCGGTGATGACATGACCTGGCTGGGTGGTGGTCGCAGTCTGATGGCGACCAGTGCGGCGGTGATGACATGACCTGGCTGTGTAATTGTCGCAGTCTGATGGCGACCAGTGTGGCGGTGATGACATGACCTGGCTGTGTGGTGGTCGCAGTCTGATGGCGACCAATGCGGCGCGGTACCGGATGGCCGCCGGTAATGACATCCGCCTGCTCGAGTTCGGTCTGCGGCGGTCCCAGGGTCCCGACGGCGGCTTGTCCGCCTCCAAATACGCCTACATGGGTGAGTCGAGATCGGAGGTAAAAAACGCTGACATAGGTGAGTTGGGGTTTGAGGTAAAATACGCCTACATAGGTGAGTCTGGGTCAGAGGTCAAAGACTCTGACATGGGTGAGTCGGGATCGGAGGTAAAATACCCCTACATGGGTCAGTGGGTACGAGCTCAGACGCCTTCGTGGTGTCAGCCTTGATATATGAGCCGATATCAGCGTGCTCATACGGATGTACCGCCATGGATCATTTTCAACTTGATTTGGGGTATTTTGACTCACTTCCCCGCTTGTGATCTGCCTTGTCTGTCTATATATATATATATATATATATATATATATATATATATATATATATATATATATATATATATATATTTGTGTGTGTGTGTGTGTGTGTGTGTGTGTGTATTTATATATACTTATGAATACTATGTGTCGCTTAATAATATTCATATTATATCTGCAGACAGTTACATTACTGCATCGTACTTTCGTCCCTGCAGTCGCGTTGAGTTTTGTTCGTCACCTCTCAAAAATTAAACAAATCACGCCTAGCTAAAAATCAGGTGACAATGGAAGATGTTTAGGACACATCCTATTAGGCACAAATAAGTAGCAACGTAACTAATAATGTAATATGAGAATCCATGATGAAGCTATCACATGCTAACAAGCGTGAAAAAAATAAAGGTAAAGGATGATACAGTGTTCAAGCAAGAATGTACGGCATAACAATAGCAATATTACCGAAGCGGTCTGGATAAGTTGTCTCCGTCAGAGTACAGCGTTATAAACATCCACCATATCGCCTCCAAAATCTCTTTTTTTTATCCGATGGAATCATCCTAGTTTCGACTCTGTTCCTTATATGCTAATCCATCCGTTTTTTATGTTGCCGTTCATAACACACATTTTCAATACAAACAGCTGCTACTCCAACTATGCTGAAATATTCGATTTCGTGGTTAGGCCCGTTGATGTGTTTACTCACAGGAAACTCTCATCCGCACCGAATGGATGACCGGTGATTTTGGACCTTCTTATGCAATTTGTCCCATGTTTCTCTCACATAACAACCATCGTCACACATATTGCAGACCACCCCATGCACAACATTAGAGGATTTCCAGCTTATAGTATGACTTCGTTGGCTATTAGGGGTTTAGGGCGCATCAACTGCAGTGGTTATACAGCGCCCATATAGTATGACTTCCTACTTTCTTTCTGCACGCTTAAACTTCCTCACACATGATGGAGCACACGCATCAATTCTTTCCACAATTTGGGACTGGTGTTTAGAAAGTGTGTTGAAGTTTGTTAATGTGTTGAAGTTTGTTATGTGGGAGAAATAGGTGACAAATTGTATTCCTGGATCCAAAATAATTTGTCGTCGATTTAATGCGGAAGAGAAGAGCTTCCTGTGAATAAACACGTTGACGAACCGGACCACAAGATCGAAGATTTCCGCATGGCTGGGTTAAAAGGTGTTTGGAAAGAATGAAGGAAGGAGTGAGAGGAATGTGTTTTTTATAGACGGCAATGGGAAAAATGATGTATCAGCATATTGGGAAGTGGGTCGAAACTAGGGAGATTTACTCAGAGAAAAGAAATATTTCGGAGGTGGTATGGTGGATATGAATGATGACGTAATATGCCGGTGATGATTCACCGCGACCGCTTTGATAATCTTCCTACTGCTGTGTGGTAATTTTTCGCTTCAACACTACATCCTTGACAATTGTTTTGGCAACGCGTCTTGGTATGTGATGGTTATTTCGTGGTCTAATCATGCTTATTAGATTATTAGATGCGTTGTTTATATTATTATATCTCACTCCTATTAGCTGTGCGTAATAGGTGTCCTAGACAGATTCAGTTAACACCAGATTTTCAGCTTGGCAAGCACATGGCGCAACGCAGGTTCACTGGTGAAAATACGATGCAGTACTGAAACTGTCTGCATATTATATATGGCTGTGTGTGTGTGTGTGTGTGTGCATGCTTCCTTTTCGTACATGACCCAGTGACACAAGTTGTGGTGTAGTGGATGATCCAAACTAACGCATAGTGCAGGTAGAAACTCTCAGTAAGCTAGACCTCAGTAAGGTCTAGCTTACTGAGAAGAACCAGAAGCCCACACCTTTCGATATCAGTCTGTGGTCAGAAGAGTTCCTGAATACCGAATGTCTTCTGGGGTGTGATCTCGCGTCCTGAAGTCGACGAGGCACTTTTACTTAGGATCCGGTCTGGATATTTGGAAGGCTATCCAGCGAGGTGCTCAATACAAGCATCAGTATGATGGAATGAGCCTAATGTATCTGTATTTCACAGAGATGGTAGGTTTTTTAATGAAGAATCGAAAGGTTTTACTTGATATTAATACAAAATCAATTCATTTTGATGATAAGTTCTTCCATTTCCACAGTCAAGATTTAGCGTTATATTTTAACACTACTTATATTGTGTGCTTCGAACTGTGATCGGTCGGAATCTATGGCATGGGTTCAACGACATTTTAGATGGTTCTGCAAGATTCATAACGCACTTGGAATTAAGAACCATCAAGTGGTGCGAAGTTTGACACACCCAGCGACTGGCTGTGAACTATTCGAGCCCATTGCATGAGCCAGGACCGCGCGTGTCATGTGGTCCAGTGGACGAGCGGCATGTCATCCCGGCGGTACCGCGGCATGTTACCCCGGCGGTACCCCGGCGGTGCCCCGACGGTACCCAGGCGGTACCCCGGCGGTACCCTGACGGTACCCAGGCGGTACTCCGGCGGTACCCCGGCGGTACTCCGGCGGTACCCTGACGGTACCCAGGCGGTACTCGGCGCACCGCTCCCGGCGGACCCCGTTAGCTACCCCCACCCGCGGTACTCGGCGGTACCCCGACGGTACCCCGGCAGTACCCCGGCGGTACCCCGGCAGTACCCCGGCGGTACCGCGGAATGTCACCCCGGTGGTACCCCGGCGGTACCCCGACGGTACCGCGGCGGTACTCCGGCGGTACTCGGGCGGTACCCCGACGGTACCCCGGCAGTACCCCGGCGGTACTCCGGCGGTACTCGGGCGGTACCCCGACGGTACCCAGGCGGTACTCGGGCGGTACCCCGGCGGTACCCCGGCAGTACCCCGGCGGTACCCCGGCGGTACCCCGGCGGTACCCCGGCGGTACCCCGGCGGTACCCCGGCGGTACCCCGGCGGTACCCCGGCGGTACTCCGGCGGTACCCCGGCGGTACCCAGGCGGTACTCGGGCGGTACCGCGGCAGTACCCCGGCGGTACCCCGGCGGTACCCCGGCAGTACCCCGGCGGTACTCCGGCGGTACCCCGGCGGTACCCCGGCGGTACTCCGGCCGTACCCCGACGGTACCCAGGCGGTACTCCGGCGGTACTCGGGCGGTACCCCGACGGTACCCAGGCGGTACTCGGGCGGTACCCCGGCGGTACTCCGGCGGTACCGCGGCTGACCGTCACCCCGCCGTGACTGCAGGCGGCTTCGATGGCACCAGCAACGTGCTGGCCGGCAAGCTCTTCAACATTCCCGTGAACGGCACGCACGCCCACGCCTACGTGTCGTCATTCTCCGATCTGGACGAACTGCACAACAAGGTGTGGTGCAGCAGAAGCCAGGTGGCTCAATGTGTTTCGGGAGGAGGAAAGGGACTGAGTTCAAATTGGAACAACAGCTCACTGCGTTCCCACCGCTATGGATGTGGTGAAGAAAGAAAGAAAAATGTCTGCATTCCTCCGCACCAAAGCTCCTCATCCCATTGCATCTGGGAAGGTATAACACAATAGCTGCCAGGGTAGATATTGATCTCACGTGCTGTTGATTCTCATTTTCTTCCTGATTGTCACCAAATTGTGTTCGAATATGGGGCGACTGGTGATGATGACGGTGGATTATGTTCATGCCGACTTTGCAAATATTTACATGTTTAAAAAATAATTAAGAAGACACCAATGCGTTTTGTTCCTGCTGGGGTGGCTGTTTTTGTAAATAAAGCCAGGGAATACAGCTGTTCCTCGCAACCCTTGACAATAAATCAAAGCTACAATTTATCGGATGTTTTATTAGCCTTCCTGTGGGCGCGAATGATCAATTCTGGTCGAGGCGCCCTAAAACCCAAATAACTAACTAACTATGGGCCCTCCTACCGGAATCAGAGCATGTTAGTATGTCCAATCTGAATTGTCGGTCACCTACAATGTCCACCTCCTTTTCTTTCGGAAAAAGGAACGATTTTCATATCAAATTATCAACATAAGTTCGTCACTACCAGAAAAGCATCTTTTCAAAGATTGTTTCTGTTTCAGGCATGATATAGCGTAGAGTTCAATGTGCCTGTACACGCACACAGCCCCTGGCTGGAAATATCCTCACTCTTGCGTGCCTTTTTCTCTTTCGTCACCATGGAAAAACATTCACGTTTATTGTTCGAACACCAGCTTGATGAAAGTTATTGTCTACCGAGATATTTGCTCGTCTGATTACTTTTGAGCAATCTGTTACTGTGAGTGTGATGTCTAAGACAATCTGATAAATGGTACGCTCAGGAATAATTGTCTAAAGGACGAGTTATTGCACCATGTCACACATCCCGTAGACATGTAAATTCCGAGATTCTTGCCGTCACTGGATCGGTTAAGTGAATATCAATTGTTCAGACCTCCACTAACAGTGTTGGTAGATGTAGTCGTCCAGGAGCAGTATTTTTGCATGGCTTTTGCTGCATTAACACTTCACTGATTGTCGCATAAGTTCATATCTGGAATGTTTTTTAACCTTCAACCAAAGCAATGTAATCCAATCAAACCATGCCATTCCATGTGTACTGAACCATAATTATGTATTATTTGAGGATATAGTTGAAGTATTACGTTGGTGAATGCTGATTATACCTGAAAGTGTAACTGGAAATGTAAACTCATGCTTCAGACAAAATCTAGCAATGTGAGCGGAGTGTATGTTTGGAAGGATAGTATTCTGGGCGCCAAATGACCAACCATGGTCGATGCGCCCTAAAACCACAATCACACACGGAAGGATAGTATTCCGATTTGACTGCCCGGCCATGTTATAGTGTACATTGGTGCCTCTGTTCACTTGTGACACAGGCTGCACGGCGGAGTGTGCAACTGATGTACGATGCCGGCCGGGGATGTCGGGTGGGCCATTTCCCGTTAGTGGTGGATGGAGCCCCTCCTAATGTCCTGAAATCAACATGCTCATGAGGCCTATGATCATTGATTTGAAAGAACGATATGCAAAGTCTCTTTGCTCCACGAACTTCGATTGTGATCATTCCTGCTCTGAATCGGAAACAACACATAAGCCGACTAAGTCGACTACGCGGACGTTTAGGAGCGTTTTGAATCATCCAGATCTAGTTCTGAGCGCATTGGTAGGGAATGCCGCCAATACATGCCTGTCCGCTTTTAACACCCCATGCCTGATCGCTTTCCGGTCCATCCGCCGAATGTAACCTCCGAACTAGAATGAAATTTTACATACTTTTAGGATGGGTCAACCCCGGTTACGACTGGAGCTACTCTGGCTTAACCACACGGAGCTACTCTGGCTTGCGTATTCATCATCAGTATCGCAATCAACTTCAGATGTCACCCGTGACGCCGGGTATGTTGATGCATGACGTCACTTATGCTGGCAGACGGTATCCAAGCGCAGCAGCAGATGCGTATCCAAGCGTCTGTTGACGGATGACGTCAATGATGCTGACATGCTACGATCTCGATGTATAGCGATGGCTCTGCTGACTGGTGGCAGTTACGTCGACACCGTGATCCCGATGTGTAGCCGTGACTCCACCGACTGACGGTGTGGACCACATCGGCAGAGCATGGTTCCGCGTGGAGGCGGGGACCCGGTGGACCTGCTGGTTCTGGCGCTCTCCTGGCGGAACAAACTGGCACTAATGTTCAACGTCCTACCGGAAGAGGCCTCCGAAGGGGAGCTGGCGGCGTTCCTCAGCTTCGCCATGGCCTATCCCAACGGATTCTTAGCCCTTATTGACACGTATGAGGTTTACAGGTTCGCTCGCTTTTTATTCGTTCTTTTTGTTGGTAGTTAGATCGGAGAAGATTCATTGGTCCTGCGGGATCGTGGTCAGTACATTTTGCGCCACGGTTGTGGTCGGTGTGCTTGTCGAGAAACAATCCCCTCACCGTAATACTGTACTTGTCGACACCTGGAATGGATGTTGCGCCACATTGGCACTCACAAGTGCCATCTGTAGCGAGTTGCTTCTGACGGGATACCGATTATGGGTGTATACCGTACGTTTCACTTTGCAGTGGCTATTGTTGGTGGCCCGGTGGAGTCGCTGTTCACCCGCAGCACCGCGCTCTACCGTCCCGGTTTATCTCCGACACACAGACATAGCTGACTGTGCGCCTGACAGCTGATAGCCGTGCGTCTGTTTTCAGTAGCCGCTGCCATCACGGCTAGGCCACCGCACACCCGTATTGCTAGCGCTTCGGTGTCGGCTAAACATAGCTGCCAGTCGATATGTGTACACCCCACCGGCCGAGTTGGACCGCCGCACCGCCGTTAACTCGCCCGCTGTCCACCGAGCATGCACTAAAGCTACACGGGCCGGTGCCAGCGAGCCGAGGTGCTCGCGGTGTCTTCGCCCGTTTGCACGCGAGCGTACCCGTTAACCCGCCCAAGCGACTCCACTCGTGTAGCGCCGCTGGCAATGCGCGTGCGGCCGGTCGGGCACCATGTGAACGCAGCGACCGCGTTGGAACTTGTCTAGCAGTACCGACTGTACCATTATCCATGTAAGATGGTTTAAGTTTGCATCACATGATGTCACAGGCTGTGAGCTAGTTGCTGACACCGTCCGAACACTGGGTGTCAGACTGTGCCGGACTGTGCCGGACCGTTAGGCCGTCAGTCGACACGGCAGTCCCGGCGGTGCGGCCGACACCGCGTGTTTCCATGGTAACGGTGGGACGGCCTGTCGCCCGGCTGCAGATCGGGTCTGCTCAACTTCTGCGCCGTGGCTCTGGCGCTGCACGAGCTCGACTTCCGCGCGCTGGGCGTGCGCATCGACAGCGGCGACCTGGCCTACCTGTCGCGCACGGCGCGCGACATGTTCGAGAAGATCGCCGCACAGTGAGTGGCGAAGCCGTCTCTCTCTGAGACCAGTCTGAGACCAGGCGCACCAGCCCCGTGCAGACGTGTCGGCCATGTGCCGCTGGCGTGTACGTACCCTGCATAGTCATAGTCGCTACGTTGATAGCTATCTTATACGCCGCATCCATCCATCGATTGTCACATATTAGTGGCTTGATGTCAACTGCCTGTGAACCAGCAACGATTGTCGCTGTCGGTGTGTGAAGTCTGGCGCCTCACATCTGCTTACCTGACCACTGTGGTGCGTGTGTGCGGTCAGGTTCGACATTCCCTGGTTCGCCACCCTCACCATAGTTGCGTCCAACGACATCAATGAGGAGACCATCATCTCGCTGAACGAACAAGAGCACAGCATCAACTGCTTCGGCATCGGCACGCATCTCGGTGGGTGCCACAGTCCAGTGGCAGCTGCGAGACGTCTGGCGTGTTGTTCTGCGATGTGTGGCGCGATGTTCAGAGGCCGGGACGTCCTCTTCACTGACCCGCGACGTGTGCTCTTCAGTGACCTGCCAGCGTCAGCCAGCTCTGGGCTGCGTCTACAAGCTGGTGGAGATGAACGGCAAGCCGCGCATGAAGCTCAGTCAGGAGGTAGAGAAGGTGACCATCCCCGGCCGCCTCGCCTGCTACCGACTGTTCGGCGTGGACGGTAGGTGCATGCCATGTCCGGTCAGGTCAGATCTGGGCAGATCACCGGTCACGGTTGGTGTGTCAGGTCTACGGCACGTGCATCGAGCAGAACCCACCATCCCAAAGCCGGAACGATATGAAGGAATGCTCCTGGATTCATTTTTAGAGCCATGTTCCAACCATATTTGCATCGAGTGCTTTCTGATATATATGGCTAGTATACTAGTCGTTATACTAGCTAGTATGGTAGTCGTTATACTAGCAGAGGGATGTTTTCCCATGCTGTTTGGCGCGTATTGACGTCAGACGTACGCCGAACGGTGGTGACGTTACCAGATGCGCGTGTGTGCCTTGCGCGTGCGCGACACCGCCGCTAATGTGTGCAAACGGCAGACACAATTTTTTTTTTACATTGGGAACTGCTAGATGACCCAGCAGTTGAATGTCTTTGAGAAAGCAAGACTCTTCCATCATTATCGAGATCCCAGAGGGCAATACGTGGTCCCGGGCTCTCGCTTGATCCCCGATGTCAGCAATCAAATTCTGTACAACTTAGCAATGTAGAGTATTGCCGTATGCCTCCACACGGTCCATTGCCCATTGGAGTCCCGACGTCACTTTAGGTCCAGCATCAGTTCGACACTGCGCTCGTATCATGTACGCAGCTTGGGAACACTTGCCTCTTACGGAATTGGGTGACGTCACACATGCGTCGTTGGGTGCCAAGCACTTACCGATCGCAGAATACACTGCGACAAAGCGCCGATTTTTATGCATAAGCAACGATGTAAGCAGTGCTAGAAATGTTGAGTTCACGTCTGTTTCTCTTTCGAAGATTCGATTTCCCAGCCATCGGCGTCAATCATAATCAGGCCCAGCTTTGATATTACCAGTCACCGGACTTTGTCACGAGAGATGTGCTGTGGTGACAGCAGTGATTCGTGGCCACCTGTGGCCAATAACCGACACTGGACGAAGTGGGACAATTTAAGTTCAGTTTTGAGAGCCGTGGGCGACTGGATTATTTACGCTGATCGGGTGATAATATTTTCAGATAGAAACCATGATTGCGTCAGTTGCGGCTTGCAAATTGCATTATTTTACGCCGCATCCGGTGTATTCCTCTTGAAAATGGAGGTACATCGCCTGACACTACACCCTCATAATCGCCACTAATCATATTTCCAAAGGAAATGGCGAGACGTAATTAATTAAATATTGAAAGTTCAATCCGTAGAAAGTTGGTAAGTGTGATAAACGCAGAGCATCGTGAACAAGGCTCGGCATGTCCAGTTGATGTGTCAACCTGAGAAAGAAAGTTACGAGTTCTGATGGCATATTACAAACCAACCACCATGTATTGCTTGAGCAGGAAGTGTGCGATTAGAGTCACGTACATTTCACGGTGCACTTTGCCACATTCTGACTGCATTTAAGGCACAGCGGGCACTAACATCGATCTCGAAAACACCAAAAGCACAAACGCAATAGGAAACATGGCGCACAGCACAGAAACGTAAACACATCACAAATGAGCAAAATTCGGCATACAGGCCGATTGAACACCACTACACTTGCAATAGGCAAGACTATTAAAACCTCTTGCACGCTGCCAAAGGGAGAAATTTCCTCTTAAATCATTCTCCACTAAGTTAAACATGGCCGAAAGTATCATGGTTACCGCCTCCCCTCTCAACATCACGTGTAAGTACACCATCTATGTCGCTGGTTTCAGCCCATGCACACGTGATACATTTTTTTTACCGCTGAAACTCCTTCAGTTAGCTGCTCGATGTCAGCCCAGGCCCAGATGGCTCTTCCACCAACCTCTTCCACTGTGACTAGTCTTCTGACTTCCTGTACGGTAGCTTGTGCTGGACCATTTTTCGCTGAGGTTCGTCCTCAACTCTTTCCACTCACTGAAATTAATCCAGTGAGATTGGTCCCCGGACCCCCAATCCCACTCCGGAGTTGCTGCTACGCCTGGTCGGCTTCGTCACCGAAGAAGTAGCGACACTCGAGCTCGCCGTCGCCGGCCAGGTCGGTGCAGTGCAGCGCGTTTCGCACCCGGTCGCGGCCGAAGCGGGCGCGCAGCGTGCCGGGCCGCAGCAGCGCCGCCACGGCCGGGTCGCGCGGCCCGGCCACCTTCCGGAACGCGTCGACGGCGTCGGCGCCGTGACACGGCCAGCTGAGCGCCAGCGCTACGGCCGGCCCGGCGGCCAGCTCGGCGGCCAGCGCCGGGAACTCGGCCACGGCGCCGCGGTACGGCTCCAGGAAGCGGCGCGCTTCACCGGCCTTCAGCTGCACCATCTCCAGCCCGGTGATGCTCAGGTCCGAGTCGGCCGCCTGCACCGCCTCCAGCAGCTGGCCGAGCAGGCCGTCGCGCACCACGTGCGGCTTCACCACGACACACGTGCAGGCGGCGTCCAGCTGCGCCGACGAGCGTGGCCGCTGCTCGTGCGGACACGCCGGGAAGAACAGCTGCAGCTCGCGCTCGGCGGCCGCCTCGCTGTCCGAGCCGTGCACGGCGTTGGTGGTCTTGTCGGCGCCGAAGTGGGCGCGAATCGAGTCTGGCGCGTCGCGGCGCGCCGCCTCGGCGTCCGTGGGGCCCATGAGCTCGCGCCACCGCGCCACCGCACGGCGCCCCATCAACTCCAGACCGACCACACGACCGGACGTGATGTAGCTCACTAGGTCGGCGAAGAACGGCTGCGCCGCGTGCTCCTCGTAGAACGTCTCCACCTCGCTCTTGCAGAGCTGCACCATGCGCGCCTTGGTGACGCGCAGCCCGTGCAGCGACATGGTGTGCACGATCTTCCCCAGGTTCTGCACGGCGTCCGGCTTGACCATGGCGAACGTGCGCTGGGTGCGCTCGGCGAGCAGCCGGCGGGTCAGCTCGTTGCCGTAGTCTGCGATCTCGATCTGCCGGCCGAACACCGCCAGCCGGCCGCCCACGTAGAAGTCGTCGGCGGTGAGGCCGTCCACGCAGACGCGGCGCAGGAACATGCGTCGCAGCTTGGGCTCGTACAGCTCGACGGAATTGTCGTCGACGAAATAGGAGAGCATGAAGTGGCGCACCAGCGCGGCGCGCTCGTCCAGCCAGCGGGCGGCGAACACGAGTCGGTCGTCGGCCGGTCCGGACATGGTCTGGCTGGTGTCGTCTGCCGCCTCCGCCGCCGCCGCCGCGCAGTCGCTCGTCCTGTCGACCAGCAGCGGTCAGGCGACAGCGGATCTCGGCCACTACACGTCCACCCCGACACGCTACACGTCGACTCTGACGCAGCCTATGCTGCTTCACATCCCTGCCGCAGCGGGCGGCGCCACCCGATTGTGCTTTGAAAAACGTTTGCCATGGAACGTTCATGGGTCGAGCAGCAGTGTTGACAAATAATGTTTTTTTTTTCTCGTGAGGTGCGAGATGTCGAAACGAGTATGGTAGGATGTCGAAATTCCCCACGGGAACAATGTCGTTAAAGATATCGCTTATGCCTTTCAACCTCCAAATTTTTTCCCTTAAAACAATTTTGAGTGCATAGCGTATTTACACGTCTACCCTTTTCCTTTATGTGTGGGGGGGGGGACATGCAATATAGGGTAACTATATTGAAGATAACGTTAACAATATCACACTGTAAACAAATGGTATTGTGTCATAAACTACAACGTAGGTAAATGTACGTAATATCCTTCCTTGTAGTTGCGTAACGAAATATTCATATATCACAATCCGTAATAGTGAGCATAAACATGATATTTACGCAAGATACAGTGCTGGAAACGAAGCATGAAAACCTCATACACACATGTAGTATCACGGCGTCGATACTCTTTTCGGAAGGGTATCTATTCGGTGTTCAGGAGATGTTACATTCTGCCATATTTCATGAATAATGTATGTAACTGTGTATCAGGCAAGTGCTAGGTAGGTGCTTGACTTCTTTTACTACGCATACGCATACTACTACAGGGCCACACGGCGTCGCCAACCTCTCACGCCGGTTGGTCGCGGATGGTCTCGATGATCCCACCGGTTGTCTAATAAGAACCTACGGCCAGGAGTCCGCCGACCGAGCTATCACGTCCCCGGCATCAAGTGTAAACAGTTTTCGAAAAGCAGGGTAAATTACGTGCAGCCTGGTTTGTCCCTTCGTGGTACAGTTTCGTTTATCCTAGATAGAATGCCAAGCAACGGGGGAAATGAAAACAACTACGGAGTTGCGCGTGCATAGCCATGGCAGCCGAGTAAGCAGTGTGACGCCGGCGGGGAGCCGTTGTTTCCGGACGGTGCGCGGACACCGCAGACCATGTCCGGGGTCCGAACACCGTCGGCGGCTGAGGCGGCGGCCGGCGGTCGGCCGCCGTCTCGGGGCCCAGTACCCACTTACGGCTCCGCCTGGCGACGCCGGCCACCACCAGAGGCAGCCGCCGGACACGACACGTGCAGCACGAGCAGGGCCAGGCACAACGCTAGCGGGACAGCGGCGACGGCCCACATGTCCGGCGGCGCCCGGCGTGCCGTCAGCTGCGGGACGGCAGAGCAGACAGGCCCGTCAGCTCAGCAGTAGTGCAGCAGCTACAGTACAACAGTGGTGCCGCAGGGCGACCGTGGCCCAGACAATCATACGGCAGGACGGCAGAGCAGACGGAGCCGTCAGCTCAGCAGTAGTGCAGCAGCTACAGTACAACAGTGGTGCCGCACAGCGACCATGGCCCAGACAATCATACGGCAGTACGGCAGAGCAGACGGAGCCGTCAGCTCAGCAGTAGTGCAGCAGCTACAGTACAACAGTGGTGCCGCACGGCGACCGCGGCCCAGACAACCATACGGCAGGACGGCAGAGCAGACGGAGCCGTCAGCTCAGCAGTAGTGCAGCAGCTACAGTACAACAGTGGTGCAGCACGGCGACCATGGCCCAGACAATCATACGGCAGGACGGCAGAGCAGACGGAGCCGTCAGCTCAGCAGTAGTGCAGCAGCTACAGTACAACAGTGGTGCCGCACAGCGACCATGGCCCAGACAATCATACGGCAGGACGGCAGAGCAGACGGAGCCGTCAGCTCAGCAGTAGTGCAGCAGCTACAGTACAACAGTGGTGCCGCAGGGCGACCGTGGCCCAGACAATCATACGGCAGGACGGCAGAGCAGACGGAACCGTCAGCTCAGCAGTAGTGCAGCAGCTACAGTACAACAGTGGTGCCGCACAGCGACCATGGCCCAGACACAGCGACCGTGGCCCAGACAATCATACGGCAGGACGGCAGAGCAGTCGGAGCCATCAGCTCAGCAGTGGTGCCGCAGCTTCAGTACAACAGTGGTGTGGACTGTGGCCCAATCATACGGCGGGACGGCAGAGCAGACGGAGCCGTCAGCTCAGCAGTGGTGCAGCAGCTACAGTACAACAGTGGTGCCGCAGGGCGACCGTGGCCCAGACAATCATACGGCAGGACGGCAGAGCAGTCGGAGCCATCAGCTCAGCAATGGTCCCGCCCGGTGACCGTGGCCCAGACAATCATACAGATCACACAGCATGCAGGCGGCAGTACGGCAGGTGCGAGTGCCAGCCACGTGCGCACTAACGTACGTGAACTGCGTGAACTGGTCGCCGCCGTGGCTTCCCTCGACAATTGTTGTTTAAAAAATCGTTCTGGTGCATTATTGATGAAGTTGTGTAGTGCGGAGTGACAACAACTCAGAAGCAGAACCCAGAAACTTGTGGCACTGACCCATCCATAACATTCCCTTCTTATTCGGGATGAAGTACGTTCGTACCGATAAACTTCAGCACACCTGTTCTGCTGTTCTGCTTCATGTGTCATGAAGTGCAGGCAGGGGTGAATGACCTTGGTATGTCATGTGATGACTACGCTTTAGAGCAGTGATGCAGTTTCCCCAAGTGATTGTGTCTGTTGTGCACAGCCAGGTGTTTAGAGCTTCTATACAATTACTATATTATCTGCTCTACATGTGTCATGGCTAATGACACGTGTAAATATTTATATTATCTGCATTATAAAATGCCATGGCTAATGACTAACTGCAGTGCAACAAATGTGATGCAAAATAGTGAAGAACCAGAGAAACAAACAAGTTTTATAGTGGGAGATCACAAAGAACACTGAAGGGGTTGAGAATCCCTAAAATCCAAAACATCTATATATTCATTTTGAAGAAAGTAAATCAATAAAAAAATAACTGCATGTAATTGAGCAGGCCAATTTGAAGAGACAAAAATGATGCCATTTTCGTTCTAGGTTGGTTACTCTGCAAGTCAGAGGACATCGTTTGTACCCAAGACCCGAAATCATTGTATCTGGAGGATCTATGTTTCTTAGTTACATACTAGTTGACAGGAAATGGAACAGAGCATGAATAGCTCTCCTTTCCTTTACCATAGTCTGGGACTAGCTAGGATATACTCCAAAATATGATCACCAATGAGTCTGAGCCATGTCCAAATATAGCTATTTCCAGATGTGATGCTTCTAAGATACCCACGTTTATGAGGCTACTTGATTATAATTGGTATGCAGAACAGAATAAAGGATATATCTGCTGAAATACGAAACCACAAGGGACCTATCATGGTTAGACAGATACAGAGGTTGATATCATGCAGGGGAGCTTCCAGCCCAAGGTTAAATGAGCAAAGAATAAACTAATGTAATAATTACCTGGAAGAAGATGGTCTAATAAAAGTCCCATCACAAAATGGTATGGTATGTATTTTGGTATGTAATTCATTCATGAGTACAAATAGGTATTACATGATTGGGGAGGTATTACATGATTGGGCATTGTACTTGTCATCCAAATTATTTGTAATGTCTTGTTTACATCTATGTAAAAACTTTCATAATTCCACAATCCAAGTTTTTTTTCCAAACCATCCAAAACCATTTTTCAGGAGATACCAATCTTGTCCACATTTTTGCCGATCCTGTCCTGGATGTTTATCGTCCAGAACACATTTATCCCTCTGGAAATTATCACTATTATCATATAGTTAAACAATTATACTTTCTGTCCTGTCATTCTTCTTCATCTTGCTGGAAGGCTACAGCAACACTGGAAGGTTGCCACCCCAGTAGCTCAGTTCGTTAGAGAGCACTGGCCTGAACTGGTCACCTGTGTCCTGACAAAACAGGGTTTGAGTAGCTTCACACACTCACATTTAGCCCCTGGCTGGGAAGGTCAGTTGGCAGCTGGCCCAGAAGGGCTGGGGACGAGCTACTGGGGTGGCTTTGTCAGTGCATTGGTAACACGTTAAACTCATTGGTCAAATTCCTGCAGTTGAACTGTAATTCATGGATTGGGTGGTGGGGCCAGGGTTCATACAGCAAGCTCTGCTTAGCAGTAGAACCCTGGTTCATGAAGCCACCCAGCAAGCATTTGGACTTTTACAAAAAATGACAAGAAATGATGCATTTACCAGTACTTGATTAGAATGTAAGTGTACAGGTGCAGATATAAAACTTGTAATGTGGAGGCACATGTCCAGAGGGGTGTAATTGTAAAAGTACTTGGAGGGGAGCCTTTACCAGCCAAAGGGTGACACTGTCTGAAAAAAAAATGTGCTGGGTGCACTCAGTCATTCTTAACTGGAAATGTATTCGTGAAGAGGAATACTTGCAGCCTGGCATGATCAAGCATGCTTCACAGAAGATTGGGAGTTAGAAGCTATATTAGTCTAGGTTAGGTTATTTGAAGTGAAGTGAATCACAGTGACACTTGTGGATGTCGTACAGTAAAAAAAAAAGCAGCTCTGGCTCTGCATAAAAGTGGGTGCTGCAACTGGGCATGAAGAGCAAGTATTTGTGGGAATATCTTGAAGGGTATTCAATAAATTTTCCCAAAGTGGGGTATATTTTTCCTTTACACAGCTCACGATAAGCCAGGTTATCTGTATGCCAGATAAAGATTTTTAATCTAAACATTTTGTACTAAAAGATGGTTTGGAAATTTTCCATCATAAAGGGAGTTTTCCTTCCATGGAAGGTTACATTATGTTGCATATTCTCTTTACTTTGAACTTTACTTTGTATGGTACCTACCTATATCAGTAACCAACTCCAAGCCCCTTTTGGGGGTTATTTTTCCTCAGAACTGAGAAATATGCATTTGAAGAGGAAATAAGTTGTCACATAATGTTAAGCACATTCATAAACATGGCTTTGCAAATAGTAATGACGGAAATCAGAGTTACCTGAAGCCAGAAATGTACTGATTTAGGTTATTTAACTCCTCTTTCCATATCAGACGTTTTTGTTACATAAAACAAAACTAAATATCTATTGGCGTCATTCTGCATCGTGGTCAATAAATACATGATAATCTCACCTCATCCACTTACCTTTTCAAAACAAGCCGCCTACCGGCAATCACGACTACCAAGTACTGCGAAAATATTGCTGTTTTTATAGCAAGGCATGCTCAGGAGCTCCCGCAAGGGTGCGTAATAGCAAACTGCTAACCGGCCCCACGACTGCAATTGGCAGCGTGACGTCATATCGGCTTGAAGTTTTTCCTTCATAAGGTTATCATAACGGAGGAACATCACGTTTTGGTGAAGCCAAAAGCCAAAATGAAATTTTTCTGAAATAAAAGCCGTTCCATGTTTGAAAGATCAGTCCCTTTTCTACACAGAAATGGAATCTAATTCGGATTACTTGCTTGTATTTATTGTGCTTTTACTCTCAAAGGTAATTGTCCACAGTCGCAGAGCACCTACGAAGGAAAAATTGTATGGGCCGAGTAAAGAAGGGAGGGAGTAATGGGATCCTACTCAATGACCGATCAGGGATTGCACTGAGAAATGTGGTGATATAACTTTGGGAGGCGCCTACGTGCTGTCAGATCCGGGTGCAAGGCACGTAGCCAGACGAAATCATCAAGGGAGACGATCGTCTCTTTCCCCTCCTTTACCCAGTGTGTGTGTGTGTACATCCAGGCGTCTGGGACGGGAACAAGGTGAGCTCTCTGGGGGCATGTGCCCCAGTGAAAATTGTCAGCCCTCTGGGAAGGCTTGAGTTGACCCACTTCAAATTTTAGAGCCAGATGCGCACCTCTGGGAAAAGTGGCCGTTTCAGTGTGCTGGAATGCACCCTGCTAAATTTTCAGCCAAATGCACATCTTGTAGGGAAAGGCTAGTGCGTCTTGGGTGGGCACAGTGCACTTTGCAAAGTGCAAAGTGCACTGTGCTTCACTTTGTACTTTGTTTCACTGTGCTCGAGTGCACCCCCTATTTTTGTCAAGCCAGAGGCGAACCCGCCGAGAGAAAATGTGATCCTTGAGTATGCTCAAGTGCACACCCGCACGAATCGCCCAGCCAAAGGTGCCCCTCCGAAGAAATGCCCCTATAGAAACAGAGTGTCCCCATGACAATTTCTGGGTCCAGCCCTAGCAGGCGTAACACTAAACGCAATTAGGGAACATTATTTACCTGTGGCCTAAACTCCTCAGGAAGGGGATACATTTTAACAGTACTTCGAGTTGGAAAAAGGCCTATAGGGGAAAAGTGACCCTCTGGGACGAAAAATCCCCCTTAGGTATGCTCAAATGCTCTTCGGGCTCCTGAGGCTCTTCGGCCTCCTCTTCATGCTCAGCTGATTTTGTCTAGTAAATGGACGCCGAAATGTGCCCGACCCTCCAAGGAGATGTGCCCCCATAACATATCTGGATCCCCCTGTAGTATGAATGTGGTGGAGATGGCCTCGTCGCCGCCAGCCACGGCAGAGGTAGCTGTTGGGGTGGCGGCCTTGGTCGTCGCCGCAGGCAACCGAGAGGCCGTGTCAGTGGTGTCGGTAGCTGTGCTGCCACAGCCCGGTGGGTTTACACCGCGGTGTATCAGCATCAGCACGCTCAGAAGTCAGAGACGAGATTTGGCTTCCGCTGGCGTGCGGCTATGGTTACATTCTGCACCGGCTCGCACCAGCCAGAAGAATCCCTCAAGGCGGTTCTGTGTTAGATGACGCGTTAGGAGGAACGTCCTATCCCCATATTTCCACCGTACGTCTTGGGAGAGGCCTCGCACCGACCGCACCCTCACTATGAGGCCTTTCTGAAAAGGCTACAAGCGGCGCGAGTCCCCCACACGTAGCTCCACATCTCGTCCACCACGGCAGTCAGAGTCGCTTCATGTGATCCATGCCCATACTGTCCTCAATATATTTTCCCACCGATTGTGCGGCTGAAGAACGAAGTTGTTTGGTAATAGTAAATATCGTAAGAATATGCCGACGAGGAAAATGCATTTACATATATATATATATATATATATATATATATATATATATATATATATATATATATATATATAAATGTGTGTGTGTGTGTGTTCGTGCGCGTGCGCGTGTGTGTATGTCCATGGCACGTCATTATCCAGTGAGTTGGTGTAAGTGTCGCTGGCGGCTGTAATCCCAACGCACCCGGCGGCGGCGAAGTTTATGGCCGCACACGACCAAAGTATTCTGAACATGTTAGGTGCGGGAGAAATTCCCCGCACTCGCGCGTACGAATGTCCTAAAAGGCATGGTTTTCGACAATGAACTATTATTCCTCATCACTTATTCCCCGCGGTTTAATTCATGGCGTGCAAAAAACCGCCAATATAAGTTTTCCTTTCGTTGTGGTCATGACTTACAACTATCTGTCAGCATACCTTACTCGTTCCGGTTAAAGTCAAATGGGTGAAATCCTCGTAGATATTCTGAAGGAGGGCCGGGATAGGATAGAACATGGGGACGGGATGGGTAGGGACCCATCCCGTCCCCCGGCACCACCACCACACGCGCGCACTGGATATTCCTTCAAAACGGCCTTGCGCATGGTAATGCGCGACTCCATATTACTGTTCAATATTCGACCTCAGTTCCCTTTCCGTGGAATCTGTTTCTTGTTCTGGGCGGCCTGAATACCATCATGAGGCCCACCACATAAATATTTTGGAAATACTCCAGAGCAGAGATTCATCATGGTCCAGCAGCGACCAAGTTTCATTTTTCAACCCAACCCTCAAGCCCATGTTACGTGAAGAAATAGTGCCAGCGACACATCATTTTGCTGTCATGAATACTTTAGCACTTGTTTTGCTTTATGGACATTTTTTTCAGGTTTCGTATAGGTTGGAGGATTGAATCACAGTCTACGTGACACAAGCAAAAACAAAGCTAAGAGATCCAAACCTGAGCCATGCAGGTTTAATATACTTAGATATCACTCATCTACGCCTATATCGTGTCCCAGTGCCGACAACTGGCTAAGCTATGTGACTTCGTATGCGCCTTTAACCCCGGTTCCAGGATGAGGGTGGAACTTTAAAACATCCAAAGACGGGAAATACTGTGCTACCATTTCCCTGGTCCCCTCTACATTATGGCGGTGATCCCAGCATATTTCGAAATCAACGGGCTAAGCAGAGCCGACATCCTTATTCTCTCCAAATTTATTCATTCTTTTATCGGAAGCTTATCTGGTGGTTAAATTCTTAGGGGATTAATTTACTTGAATTTATTTACTTAATTCATTAATTTACTTAATTTCCCTTTTACTTGAATATCGCAAACTAAAATTAATTAATGATTTGTCACCAGGTTGTGTTGGCATTCCTTTCACAGGTTAGACATTATGGCAATTGGCTGTCTCGAGATTACGCATCATCGTTTGTCAAATTCGTTGTCCCTGTGGTTTTCCAACTCGAAAGCAAATCCCAAGAACATGTCGATGTGACAATCGATCCTGGTGTCTCCCAGTGATTTGGAGGCGCGTCTGACCAAGCTCCGTTGATGACCTCAGGCTCAGCATTGATCGACCTGATCACACGGTTCATCGAGCCAGCGCCGGACTCCACTAGTCACCAGAAAATCCTGTGCCGACACCCCTTCAACGAAAAGAAGCGCACCTACGTCAACCCATCCAAGGTTGTCAACCTGCACCAGGTAGGCGGGACGCCGTCCTCCACGTGACGTCACCCAGGTATGGGGACTTGCTGACGTGCTGGTGCCGGTGCAGGCTTGTTCGTGGTGGGATGCTGGAACGTGGAGCTCGGATGGGAACCTGTGACGTTTGAGACGCGGCGAGTCGGGCGTCCAGCCAGGATGACTGGCCGTAAAGCTCGGTGGCTGCAGGCTCTATTGTGATTGGCTTGACGTCGGCGGTGGAGTTGTCCGGCACGCCTCCACTGCCACACCGTCGTCATTGTTTGGGAACCGCTGCCTCCACTGCCACACCGTCGTCATTGTTTGGGAACCGCTGCCTCCACTGCCACACCGTCGTCATTGTTTGGGAACCGCTGCCTCCACTGGCACACCGTCGTCATTGTTTGGGAACCGCTGCCTCCACTGCCACACCGTCGTCATTGTTTGGGAACCGCTGCCTCCACTGCCACACCGTCGTCATTGTTTCGGAACCGCTGCCTCCACTGCCACACCGTCGTCATTGTTTGGGAACCGCTGCGTCCACTGCCACACCGTCGTCATTGTTTGGGAACCGCTGCCTCCACTGCCACACTGTCGTCATTGTTTCGGAACCGCTGCCTCCACTGCCACACCGTCGTCATTGTTTGGGAACCGCTGCCTTCACTGCACACGGTCGTCATTGTTTGGGAACCGCTGCCTTCACTGCCACACCGTCGTCATTGTTTGGGAACCGCTGCCTCCATTGTCACACGGTCGTCATTGTTTGGGAACCGGTGCCTCCACTGCCGCACCGTCGTCATTGTTTTGGAACCGCTGCCTTCACTGTCACACCGTCGTTATTGTTTGGGAACCGCTTCCTCCACTGCCATACGGTCGCCATTGTTTGGGAACCGCTGCCTCCACTGCCACACCGTCGTCATTATTTGGGAACCGCTTCCTCCACTGCCACACCGTCGTCATTGTTTCGGAACCGCCGCCTCCACTGCCATACGATCGTCATTGTTTGGGAACCGCTGCCTTCACTGCCACACGGACGCCATTGTTTGGGAACCGTTACCTCCACTGCCACAAGGTCGTCAACCGCTTCCTCCACTGCCACGCCGTCTGTTGTGCGTGTGTCGCATGCGCCGAGCGCGGGCCGTGGTTTATGGCACCACGGACGCGCGACCCACTTCCGACCGTTCGCCCGGGCAGGGCCCAGTCGCGTCAGGCCAAGGCCAGAGGCAGCAGCGTGCGTGTCGAGCCGTGGACAATATAGAGACCGTGATAGAGCAGTGTATCAAGAGACAGTGAGCACTGAGCGTGCACCACCAGTCGCGTCGGTAGTATGAATCCGGACGCTCTCACCGAAACCCTCTCCCCGCCTGACGGATCTGCTTACGGAACAAGCCACAGCATCCGCCAGGAGAGAGGAACGGCTTCTGGCGCTGGCCGAATCGGCCACCCAGACCAGACCGCAGCACAGCACGCTGACCGACTCCGCTGCCGACCGCGCCGATGCCGCCGGTGCTGACCCTGGTTTAGCCACCCGCGGCACGAGACGGCTGGGTGCGACAGCCACGCCTGCCCCCAGGCTGATGGAAGGTGCCAGCCTGCGTGAGTTCGCCTCTTGGCGGGACAAATTCGAGGGATACGCCATTCTCACCGGTCTGTATGACCTCCCGCCGGCGAGTCAAACCGCCGCCCTCGTCGCCCTGCTCGACGACCAGTGGACGCGAACCCTCCGTCACGGTCTGGATATTGACGTCTCCACGTCCGACATCCAGACCATCATCCGAGGTATGGAGCGCCATCTGCGTCGGCAGCGAAACGTTATCCTGGACCGGCGAGAGTTCTTCCGCCGTCAGCAAGCGGACGGTGAGACATTTGATGAATTTCTGATGGCTTTGCGCGAAATCGCCCAGTTTTGCGACTTCTGTCCGCATTGCACGGACGCAGAGCTTCGTGATCGCATCGTCACTGGGATCCGAGATGAGGACACCCTGCGTGCGCTTCTGAGCGAAAGTGATCTCACCCTGCAGTCAGCAGTCCACATCTGCCGTGCGCAAGAAAACGCCCGTCAGAACTCGGCTGCCATGACAAACGGCCACGTCCAACCTGTGTCCGCATATCGTCGGAACAGGACTGCCCGTGCCCGTCAGTCAGACTCCAGCCGCCCAGGCACTCGTCGCAGGGATCCCAGCGGCTCAAACACCCGTCGGACAGACTCGCATCCGACGCTGGACAGGTGTCCCGCCTGCGGTCGCTACCCGCACGCCGACGGGCAGCCATGCCCTGCCAGGACGGCCACGTGTCACCTGTGTCACCGTCGCGGCCATTTTCTGGCCAGGTGTCGTCAACGTGGCGCGACATCTGGAACAGCCCCAACACAGCGCGACAGCTCCAGACAAAGAGACTCGGGCCAGTATCGTGCGAACGTGTCCGACATACGAGTTTACGGCCTGTCGTCCCGCCGCTCTCCCAGGATCCGGCTGTTTACGACCCACCATAATGGTGCCGGCTCAACGCTCTGGACACCCGACACCGGAGCGGAAACTTCCTGCATTGGTGTGGCACAGGCTGCGGAAATGCACGTGGACATAAGTCGTTTGTCTCCGCCCGCGGACAAGCTGTATGCAGCTGGTGGCCACGAGCTGCAGTGCTTTGGGACTGTACAGTGTGACCTGACATTGGGTGCAATCACAGCGACAGTGACCGTGCATGTCATACAGGGCCTGGACAGCGCCCTGCTCTCCTGGCACGACTCCATCGCCCTCGGGATTCTGCCACCGGACTTCCCCAGTCAGGTGGCGAGCATCGCCGCCGGTGGAACGGATACGGAAGCCGCGCCGCCTAGCGGCAGCACCGTCAGACAAGAGGGGCTGTCACCGCCGCTAGATGGCAGCACATCTACGAGGACGCGAGAGGAGGCGCCGGCGCGACCCCCGCGCCGACGACAAGTCCGCACGAACCAGACACTGGTGCACAAGTCCGATGATCCAGTAACCTGCTCTGTTCGTGGCCCGCTCCCGACCTGGGACCCGGCCTTTGGGGAGCCTTCCCGGCAGCAACGAGCAGCTCACCTGGCGGAGCTCAAAGAAGCATTCCCACGCGTTTTCAGCACGGCCCCGCCTCTTCGTGAAATGACTGGTGGCCCGGCACGCATCGAGCTGATGGACGACGCCCGCCCACATGCTGTCACAGCAGCTCGGTCCATCCCCTTCGCGTGGCAGGATGATATCCGTCAGCAGTTGGACGAGCTTCTGGAGCAAGGTGTTATCGCTCCCGTGGATTATCCCACAGATTGGTGCCACCCCATCGTCCCAGTAGCGAAACACGCAGATCCTGCGGGCAGCCATGGTTCAGCAGTGCGTCTGACCGTCGACCTCACTCGCTTGAACAAGTACGTTCGGCGTGGCGCCCACCCGGTGTGCACACCGCATGAAGCGGTCTCCACCATCGGTGTCGGGGCGCGTTACTTCACGAAGCTGGACGCCCGATCTGGTTACTTCCAGGTGCCACTCGACCGTCGTGACCAGGACCTCACCTGCTTCATTACGCCGTGGGGCCGGTTCCGCATGCTACGACTGCCTCAAGGTCTCTCCGCGAGCGGAGACGAATATAACCGCCGAGGTGACCAAGCCCTCTCCGGCATCAGTCGTACGTGCAAAATCGTTGACGACGTGCTGGCACACGACTGCCAGTATGCACCGCACCTGCAACACGTGATCCAGATATTGGAGCGGTGTGACGCAGCCGGCATCACGCTGCACCCCGGTAAACTGGTGTTTGCCGAGCCGTCGGTTAGCTACTGTGGCTACGATGTGACTGCCGACGGCTACACAGTCGACCAGCGGAAGGTAAAGGCCATCGCTGAGTTCCCCACACCTGGCAATCTCACAGATCTGCGCAGTTTCATGGGACTCGTGAACCAACTGGGTGCCTTCTCGTCGGACACTGCGCTGGCAGCCGAGCCGCTGCGTGACCTGCTGCGGCCCCAGAACATATGGGTATGGACCGAGGCTCACACTCAGGCCTTCGAGGCAGTGAAAAGGACGCTCGTGTCACCCCCAGTGCTCGCGTACTTTGACCCGCGACGGCCCACCGCCCTGCAGACAGACGCCTCTCGGTTGCACGGCCTTGGATACGCCCTTCTCCAACGTCACGACGAACAGTGGCGGCTGGTGCAATGCGGCTCACGATTCCTGTCGGCCACGGAATCACGATACGCCGTCATCGAGCTGGAGCTCCTCGCTGTGACCTGGGCCGTGCGCAAGTGCCACCTGTTTTTGGCAGGCCTCCCGTCATTCGACATTCTCACCGACCACCGCCCGCTGGTGCCCATCCTCAACCAGAAATCTCTGCCGGAGATCGACAATCCCCGACTGCGACGCCTCCACATGAAGCTCATGGCGTATAGCTTCACGACCATCTGGCAATCTGGCAAACATCACTGTATCCCAGATGCTCTCTCCAGAGCTCCCGTGAATGACCCCACACCAGACGACGAGGAAGCCGAAGATGACGTGACTCATCAGATCCACAGTCTCGTCGTGCGCTCAGTGACCCAGCTGGATCCAGACGGAGCCCGAGTGTCTCCCATCGAGGATGCCACGCTGAACCGCGTCCGCGACGCCGCCCGCGCCGACGCCGAGTACATAGCGTTGTGCGAGGCCGTGACAAACGGCTTCCCTGATCAGAGACGTGACCTGCCCGCTGCCCTGAGGCCATACTGGGGCGTGCGAGATCGCCTGGCCGTTGACGACGGCATCCTGGTATGCGGCCCTCGTCTGGTCATCCCCAGAAGCCTCAGAGCAGAGACTCTGCAGCGCCTGCACGACTCGCACCAAGGCATCGAACGCACACAGCGCCGCGCACGCCAGTCTGTATACTGGGCCGGCATCGACCGCGATGTTGCCGACACCGTTGGCTCCTGCCAGGTATGCCGTGAACGGCTGCCTCGCCAGCAGCGAGAGCCGCTGATGTCGGACCCCCCGCTAAGCCGAGTCTTCGAGTATGTGTCTACAGATTTCTTCAGTCACGCAGGCAAGACCTACCTGGTGTACGTTGATCGGCTCTCCGGATGGCCCGCAGTTGTGCACTGCGCCGGCGACGCCACCGCCCGGACTCTGATCCGGCACCTGCGGGAAATCTTCGCCTCCACCGGTGTTCCCTGTGTGCTACGCAGCGACGGTGGCCCGCAGTACACTGCTCATCTCACCAGAGACTTCCTGCGGCGCTGGGGCGTAACACATCACATGTCTACCCCGCACTACCCCCAGTCCAACGGCCACGCTGAGGCGGCCGTCAAACTAGTGAAGAGACTGGTGCAGAAAGTGACCGTAGCGGGGGACCTTGACTGTGATGCATTCGCTCGTGGGCTGCTAGAGCTTCGCAACACCCCGCGAGCGGACCACCGGTCACCCGCTCAAATCCTGTACGGCCGTCCTCTGCGCTCAGCGGTCCCCATGCACCACCGTGCATTCGCACCTGAGTGGCAGCGAGCCGCTGACGACTGTGACGCCCGCGCCGACTCACTCCGGCAAGCGGCCCGTGACCGCTATGATCGAGCGGCCATGCCACTGCCCAGCCTGCGCGTTGGGACCCACGTGTCCCTTCAGGACCCCTCGACCGGGTTATGGGACCGGCGAGGCACCGTTGTAGGTGTAGGCCGACGGCGTGACTTCCTAGTGAAGCTCCCCAGTGGCCGCATATATTGGCGCAATCGCCGTTTCCTGCGCCCATTCCGCCCGCTCGTGTCCATGTACACACCGCCGTGTCCGTCCGCGCCGCCCAGTCAGGCCGCGCCGACCCACCCACCGCGCACTGTTCGTTTTGCGGACGAGTTGACCGACCGAAGGTCACCGCCCCCACAGCCACCGACCAGTCCGGTTCCACGTCGCAGCGGCAGACGCTCTCACCGCCCCGCTCGCCTCCAAATCGACCCCAGGCTTCCCTCTTATGAGTAGCCTTCACGCACTCGCCGGTACGATGTGTTGTGAAGCATTGTGCATGTTGTGCAGCATTGTGCTGTAGCCCGAGCTGTGGCGGCAGGGTGTTGTGAGTCGACACCAACCGTCTGCCGTCGTTGTCGACTCGGAGGGGAGGTGGAAATGTGTAGTAGTCGTTGGCATAGCCTGGAACCTGACCATGAACTTGGAGGGGAGGTGTTGTGCGTGTGTCGCATGCGCCGAGCGCGGGCCGTGGTTTATGGCACCACGGACGCGCGACCCACTTCCGACCGTTCGCCCGGGCAGGGCCCAGTCGCGTCAGGGCAAGGCCAGAGGCAGCAGCGTGCGTGTCGAGCCGTGGACAATATAGAGACCGTGATAGAGCAGTGTATCAAGAGACAGTGAGCACTGAGCGTGCACCACCACAGCCGTCGTCATTGTTTGGGAACCGCTTCCTCCACTGCCACGCCGTCGTCATTGTTTGGGAACCGCTGCCTTCACTGCCACACTGTCGTCACTGTTTGGGAACCGCTGCCTCCACTGGCACACCGTCGTCATTGTTTGGGAACCGCTGCCTCCACTGCCACACCGTCGTCATTGTTTGGGAACCGCTGCCTCCACTGCCACACTGTCGTCATTGTTTGGGAACCGCTGCCTCCACTGCCACACTGTCGTCATTGTTTGGGAACCGCTGCCTCCACTGCCACACCGTCGTCATTGTTTGGGAACCGCTGCCTCCACTGGCACACCGTCGTCATTGTTTGGGAACCGCTGCCTTCATTGTCACACTGTCGTCATTGTTTGGGAACCGCTGCCTCCACTGCCACACTGTCGTCATTGTTTCGGAACCGCTGCCTCCACTGCCACACCGTCGTCATTGTTTGGGAACCGCTGCGTCCACTGCCACACTGTCGTCATTGTTTGGGAACCGCTGCCGTACATTATGTGCGTATCGTCCGGTCGGTGGCGTACCCAGGGGAGAGGCAGACCCCTCCCCATGAAGTGTCACAGGGGCCCTCCAGGTGACCGACTTGATGGGCCCACAAGGGCTCCTCGAGAGCTAGGAAAGTCCTCGATAATTTGTGATGGGCGCGAGGGATACCGAGGGCCAGCCCCAAATATAAGATATCCTTGAGAGCTATAAATATGTTGCCAAGGACTGGACAGGTCACCCACAGCCACAGCAGCGGCGGCCACCCATGTGGTCACACCCGTCCTGGCGGTGACGACCGTCCAAGCGGCCACAAACGTCAAAGTGGCTTGACCACAGCAGTTACGGTCACTTCAGCGATGGCGAAACGGACAGCCCAGAGATGGCTGTGATGACGGCCGCTTGCTGGCGGTTGCTTCGCCTTGGTGCAACCGGTTAAGCCTGAACGGGTGACACCGGTGAACCCTCCCCGTCCTCCCGGGGTCATATCCTCACATCCCGTCTTTGGGGGGGGGGGGGTGATAGGGGCACCCTCTAATATCCAAACTAAGCGTCGCACGAAAACGAATGAGGTGTCATCGGAAAGCGCTCGACGAGTAGGGCTAGACACCACTCCGAAAAATGTGTCCCACCCAAAAATGACTTCACTAGGGGGCCTAGGATTTAACGACTTACATCATGTTTGGCTCCGAGAGTTTATTCTGGGTAGATTTGAGTGAAAACAAGACTTATTTGGAAGCAGAAAAGAAAAGGGAAATCGACCAGGGCCCTGCAATTTTTCGCCACCAAAAAATATTTTCTTGTTTCAAAATTTCCGTGAAATATTTCGAGCAGTTGAGAATGTGATACGCGCATGCGCTGACTTACTGCTGATGAAATGCACGGGGAATTTGATATCTACCGCCAGAGAAATGCATGAATTTTTCCCGGACGACTGGACAATGCATGAATTGTTCAGTCATTGCATTGAGTGTGAATTGTCGCAAGGCGATCTGAAGGTACGAATAACGTTTCAGAATGTTTCCAATCCGAAGAAGAAATTTACTAAGCCTCGCTCGCGAGCTAGCCAGTGCATCATGCTTGTTTACTATACCGTTGCAGAAGTAGGTGAACCATGGGATGCGATTTACAAAACCAGTCCAGAAGAACAAGGGCAAAAACGTTTGTGAAGGACATTTATCGTTGAGAAGGAAGAATTTGTGTAACCCATTTTTATTTTCATTGAGATTCGAATGCACTGCTCCTCTATAATCATTTCCTATAATGTCATCATTGGTCTGAGATATATTGGATCATTGGACTTGAGAACGCCTCAAGCCTGCTTTTCGCTCTTGTATTCGGGCCAGTTGTCTTCCCCTCCCATGCCCAACTGCGACAGATCTGTGAGCGTACCACAGCCGAAGTTTTCTGAAACGCTACCCTATCCAAGGGTCGTAGGGAGGTCCGTTTCCTACCTGTACCGGAACGTACTCCACACGCTGCGGAACATAGCCCGTGTTTTGCTGGAGAGTAACAGAAGCCAGTTTTGAGCTATAAGCTACATGGTACAAGCAACTTCCTTCTATTATTGCTTTTTTCTACCGTTTTTTAGAGGGCGGGGGTGGCCAATTGATTTAGGTACTGAGCTCCGGGGGCCAAAGTCCCGGGTTTATTACTCGCACCATTCGGAACATTTACCAATCCTGCTGCCCACCGGCGAAACAGTGTGGGCGGCGCCATTAGCCGTGATCGTGCGCAAAGTGCGTCGTAAACCACACAATAAGCATGAAACCTTTTTTGTAGGTTAGCGCCCTCAGAAAAAAAAACGGATTATAGGGAGTGCACAAAAGTTAAATTAAGTCCACGTTCCTCTGCATTGGCCATGGCACCCCATCTCTACTCCCCAGGTGTTTGTATCTAGATTCGTCTCCGTGCAGGCTCCAATGTTTGGCTTAGCGTGCCATCGAGAAGTAGAAGTGTAGCTGGCTGGGCCGGACAGTTCAAGGCTTATTGGTATGCTGGCTAGAGCTGAACGAGCAGCACGGTGCTGGATATTTTTGATCCAGAGCATTATGCTTTCCAAACTTATTGATGTATATGTTCATGCAAATATGATATACATATACATATATACATATGTATATATATATATATATATATATATATATATATATATATATATATATATATATATATATACACGTGAACGCATACATAAATAAGTTCGGAAAGCGTAATGCTCTTGATGAAAAATGGTATATAATTATATCTTAGTTGACGTTTAGGTACTACGTGCGATTCATCTACCAAAATGTTTTGATTTCAACAGTGTCGTCTTTGTCATGTCACGAGGAACTCCACGGGCTCCTTCGCCATCCTCCGTGCGTCTCCTCTCTGTTTCCCACTGCCGCGTGTCTAGTGAATGTTCGCGGCCAGTAAAATGTATCTCAGCTGTTGTCATTGGCGAGTTGTTTTACTCCGCTGTCAGCTGCACGACTACCGTTTGTGAGCTGGTCCGGTGGTGACAGATGACGCTTCTAATTGACAGACCTACTGGAAGGATAACAAGGTGCAGCTGCCGATGCCAACCCTGTTCGAGGTTCGTGAGCGGGTCCAGGCCAGCCTCACGTGTCTCCGCAAAGATATCAAGCGACATCTTAATCCTACGCCGTACAAGGTAATCCAGCATCATCAGGAAATGCTTAAGATAATGTAGCGTCCGAATACCGCGTGTTTAGCGTACCTCCCGACCAGATGCGCACCATTGAAAGTCTGTTCCGCAGTTTGGAAATTAGGCGACGACTGGGTAACTGACGCCCCGATGTTCAAACTATTTGGCGCTATCTGACCGTGAGATGGTAGCTGGTCAACCGAAAGAGGCAAACATAAATGTTAAATTGGGCTGGGCCATCGGGTCTTGTGTCTCGCACCATCGAGTTACTTTGGCCGGGCATTGGTACCGTGGACTGTCATGTTACTCTGTCTGGGCATCAATAGCCAGTCATGACAGCTATGGATGGCTGTCATGCCATGGACTGTCCAACAGCCGAGCCTGGGTATTGGTGTATTGAGGTCATTTTGATACTTACGTTGAGCACTGAAACCCTCCATTCACATTTTCATGTTGGGAAGCATGTCACTAAGTACATTATCGCTTGATCGCATCAGATAGTTTTCATGCACTGGTTCATTACGAACGAGAACAAAACTGTTGTGCGTAGCTCTTTCCCCAGGACGGCAAAGCAAACTTTGTATCCGGTATTTGTTTTCAAACCCGTCTAAGTTTTTTTTTAACCTTTAAGGGCAGTGCTCCAGACTTTAGCGAATTTTATGAAGCTGTGACTAATTGGTGCACGGGCCATTCTGATTCCACCGAACAACCGCCTGTGTTGAGTGCCGTTGTGCGGTGGTCGGCTGGCGTTGTCGCGCGCTGCTGTTGTGCGCGAGTCGTGCCGTTGCTGACCGAGCTGCTGGTGTCCAGGTCGGGGTGTCGGTGGAGCTGTACAAGTTCCTGCACGACCTGTGGCTGGAGCACGCGCCCATCGGTGAGCTGATCTAGGCGTTGGCGGCCAGGCGGCGCCACCATCTGCCGTCGCCGGGACCGTCGCCGTCACTGCCGTCGCTGCCGTCGCCGGGGCCGACTTTCGGCCGGGACTAAACACACACACACGCCGGGATAGTGTATCGCCGGCGACCGTATGAACCGCGCACAACTCCGGCGGCCAGGCGGACGGCGTCTCCGATATCTAGGATCTCTGAGATTACGGCTGCCGACCTTCGGCCGGTGCCGTTATGGGGCGTAAGGTGGTCGGTGTTTAGACGGACAGCCGGCGCGTCTGTGCCTCCGCCCCGCCCCGTGCACCGCCACGTCAGACTGGCGGTAGGTCACCACCGCTGGCGGTGTGCGGGCGGTGACAGGCGGCCGCTGCATACTGGGCCCACCGTGTGCAATTGGCTGCCGATTAGCTCCCCGCGCTGATGCGCTGTCACACGGCAACGGGGCCGTGTTGAGGCCGGCGGCGGCTTCCACGGACGTGGATCTTTGTGGTAGCCGACTGCTTGTCTCCTGTCACACGCTGACACGGACGTGGATCGTTGTGGTAGCTGGCTGCTTGTCTCCTGCCACACGCTGACACGGCCCTGCCGAGGCTGGCCGCGGCTTCCGCGGATGTGGATCGTTGTATGCAAGTAGCGCGAGTGACCAGCCGACTGCTGAGCCATCTGTGCTGGCCCTGGCTCGGCTGGCGCTGTGCTCAGCAGTGGCACCGTCCCGGCCCTGGCTCGGCTGGTGCCGTGCTCAGCAGTGGCACCGTCCCGGCCCTGGCTCGGCTGGTGCCGTGCTCAGCAGTGGCACCGTCCCGGCCCTGGCTCGGCTGGTGCCAGTGCTCAGCAGTGGCACCGTCCCGGCCCTGGGTCGGCTGGCGCTGTGCTCAGCAGTGGCACCGTCCCGGCCCTGGCTCGGCTGGTGCCGTGCTCAGCAGTGGCACCGTCCCGGCCCTGGGTCGGCTGGTGCCGTGCTCAGCAGTGGCACCGTCCCGGCCCTGGCTCGGCTGGTGCCGTGCTCAGCAGTGGCACCGTCCCGGCCCTGGGTCGGCTGGCGCTGTGCTCAGCAGTGGCACCGTCCCGGCCCTGGGTCGGCTGGTGCCGTGCTCAGCAGTGGCACCGTCCCGGCCCTGGCTCGGCTGGTGCCGTGCTCAACAGTGGCACCGTCCCGGCCACGGCTCGGCTGGTGCCGTGCTCAGCAGTGACACCGTCACGGCCCTGGGTCGGCTGGCGCTGTGCTCAGCAGTGGCACCGTCCCGGCCCTGGCTCGGCTGGTGCCGTGCTCAGCAGTGGCACCGTCCCGGCCCTGGCTCGGCTGGTGCCGTGCTCAGCGGTGGCACCGTCCCGGCCCTGGGTCGGCTGATGCCGTGCTCAGCAGTGGCACCGTCCCGGCCCTGGCTCGGCTGGTGCCGTGCTCAGCAGTGGCACCGTCCCGGCCCTGGCTCGGCTGGTGCCGTGCTCAGCAGTGGCACCGTCCCGGCCACGGCTCGGCTGGTGCCGTGCTCAGCAGTGGCACCGTCCCGGCCCTGGCTCGGCTGGTGCCGTGCTCAGCAGTGGCACCGTCCCGGCCCTGGCTCGGCTGGTGCCGTGCTCAGCAGTGGCACCGTCCCGGCCCTGGGTCGGCTGGCGCTGTGCTCAGACCGTCCCGACCCTGGCCCGGCTGGTGCCGTCCCGCTGGGCCAGGGTATTCCGCTCGGAGTTGGGTTAAGACGTCCTGTGTCGAGGAGTGCTGCACCTATTGTGTGGTGGATGAGTCGATCACGATGGCTAGGGTGGTGACCAAGTTGTTGGACGGTTTGCGAGTATCAATGTATCTGCTGGAGCCAAGGAGTGATATTTGTCAGAATCACCATGTTGCTGGTGGTTGACGAAGGTGGATCCATTCGGTTAGCTGCGTGGTAGTGAGGTTGCTCAGAGCAGGCGCACAATCACCAACCGTTTACGGAAGGACGTATAAAGTATATCACTTATGAAGATGCCATTTTTAATCATTGTTAATTGGCGTAAAATGACCCAAGTAGTCGACGCGCCCTAAAGCACCAATCCGCAACCATCTAATCAGTCTCAAACCCTTCGCAGTTGGTCCTGATAAACTTTATCAGGATCAGTATTTTAATTTGGGTCGTGTATTTGAGATTTCGTCATCCCGGGATCACTCAAGATCCCCTGGATCCGCCAATAGTCAGGGAGTACAAATCATTTGTAATTCAGATCTGCTCTTTAGTTGTCTCGTGAGTTTAGTGGACCGTACCGTCATGTGTGTGTTTGTGGGCTTCGTGGTCGCGTTTGTTCACTTATTATCAACTGGTATTTCTTAATGTGTTGGAACTCTAGCGACGAAATATGGAACAAGTAATAATTATTGAGCTATAGCAGTACACTTGTGTTTGCTTGATGTTAGTTCGTCGTGTTTTTGTGGTTGGACTTCCGCGGAATAAATACCCGTATCAGTGGGTTAATTTTGTGTTTTTTCCTCCTGGTTCCGACGTCATTTACGTGCATCTCAACTCTGGTTGGTGCAGCGGACACCATGAAGGCACCATGCCGATGGTGCCCTCTGTTGTGGGTATGACACATCATTCGGCAGACCAACCCAAAGTTTTGTCGAAAGGTTCAAGGGTATTGGCAAGTGTACGACATCCCACGTGCGCCCTCAGTCCATGAACGACACTCCGATGTTAAGATGTTACGTCTACGATTGTCACGAAGAAGAAAGTTATAAAGCTATGGAGCACCATGGAACCTGTTGATCGTAAGATCTTTATAAACGTGTGTTGGGCGTGGAAGAAAACAAATCCGCAAGACTTAAGCACAATGAACAAAACACCCGTATATGCTACAAACACGACGCGGAAGCACATCAAGGAGATGGTGGAAGCAACCGCGTCCGCTGATCTACGGCTGTCAGGTTCCCGTGTGTCAGACTGCTAAAGCAACCGTCACTGACCACTCAGGGAGCAGACTGAGGTCAGGAGACTCTGTGGCCGCCTGAGCAGCCGATAGTTCATCCTTCAGCGTGACAGCGGCCTCTTCCGCAGCTGGTGAAGCCACACATCTGCACCGTCACCCGTCCGTGCTGGCCGTGTGTGAGGTCAGCATGGTGGTCGGCACGGTCAAGTGTGCGTGCCCTGACCATTGAGGGGAGCAGGTTCACGTGACATGATCACTGAGGGGAGCAGGCTCACGTGTCCTGATCACTGAGGGGAGGAGGTTAACGTGTCCTGATCACTGAAAGGATCACGTGCACGTGCCCTGATCACTGAGGGGAGCAGGTTCACGTGCCCCGACCACTGAGGGGAGCAGGCTCACGTGTCCTGACCACTGAGGGGAGGAGGTTAACGTGTCCTGATCACTAAAGGATCACGTGCACGTGCCCTGATCACTGAGGGGAGCAGGCTCACATGTCCTGACCACTGAGGGGAGCAGGCTCGCGTGTTCTGACCACTGAGGGGAGGAGGTTAACGTACCCTGATCACTGAAAGGATCACGTGCATGTGCCCTGATCACTGAGGGGAGCAGGTTCACGTGCCCCGACCACTGAGGGGAGCAGGCTCACGTGTCCCGATCACTGAGGGGAGCAGGTTCACATGTTATGGTCACTGAGGGGAGCAGGTTCACGTGTCCTGGTCACTGAGGGGAGCGGGTTCACGTGTCCTGGTCATTGAGGGAAGCGGGCTCACATGTCCTGATCATTGAGGGAAGCAGGCTCACATGTCATGATCACTGAGGGGAGCAGGCTCACGTGTCATGATCACTGAGGGGAGCAGGTTCATGTGCCCTAACCACTGGTGGGAGCAGGCTCACGTGTCCTGGTCCCTGAGAGGATCATGTTCACGTGCCCTGATGACTCGACATCAGGATGTTTTGCCATGACGTTCGCTGCATTTTCCTCAATGTCTAAACGGTGCACGAAAGAATGTCGTTTTTGAATCATGGTGCTGGGGTGATTCCATTGTAACTGGAAAAACAATAGCCCCAACGGCTGGAAACTGGGGCGGATCGACGGTCCTAGCGACTGAAGCACTGGGACGGATCGACGTTAGTATTATTGTTGGTATAGTTGGTACACTATGACGCCGGCATCCCACAGACTGTTCAGCCAAGGTGGTAGAACGGTGCCTGCTGCCAATAGACACAGTGAGCGAAGAGGCGACAGAAGCGAGGCACAAGGATATTCGCTTATGTCGGCTCCACCATGCGCGTAAAGACAGCCGTCTGTCCAACACAGCAGACGTGTTCCGTCGACTCCTGGTCACCGGCGCCACCCTTTAGTCGGCAGTCTGGGGCTTGACGACCTTCGCAACGCCAGCTCGAAGCGTACCACACCTCTGCTGACAGAGGTCAGGACTCTGCTAGTGTCGCCGTGCCTGTCGGCTGACAGAGCGCAAGATGTGAGGGACGGTCGGCCCGAGGAAGTCAACAGTGGCGGTGGCAGCAGCAGCAATAGCAGCGGTGACAGCACGGACTTTGTGCCGTGGCGTCCCGAGCAGCAGTGACAGCATCAGCAGCGGCACCGGTGCAGTGTCCGTGAGAAGTTGTGCTAGTCGAGGCATCGTTTGCAAGTGATATTGTGGTGCTAGGTTGTGGTATTGTTGTGCTTGTGCTGTTTGTTTATTGTTTATTGGTTGGTTCACGACACACTTTATGCACATTCACGGCCAATGGCGCCGCCCACACTGTTTCGCCGGTGGGCCGCGGGATTGGGAAATGTCCTGAGTGGCGCTAGAGTCGGACCCGGGACCTTTGGTACCCGTAGCCCGGCACCTTAACCACTCGGCCTTCCCCGCCCCGTGCTTGTGCTGTTGTGTTGTACTAGTTTTGTGCTGCGCTGCGTGCACCCGGTTTTGTTTATTCGGCTCTGTCGCAAGTCGCTCGTGTGGGTGTGCAAGCGCATGTGTGAATTGCGTGCTGATAGTCTGGACAATAACACCACAGCAACATAACCAAATAGTGTAGTTTGCTTTGCTTTCTGACGCTGCTGGCGCATGTGGAAAAAGCGAAACTGATACATATTTTTATGTCTTGTAGGCACCAAAAGTGTTTTGCGGGTCCAAGTTCAGATCCAAAGGAAAGCCCCAAATAAGGACAATAATACGAATGCGCTGACAAAATCCCGTTTTCCGCCTCCTTACTGGCGGTAGACAGGTTTTCCGCCAGAAACAAAAAGAACCGTTTTACGCATCCATAGTTAATACGCCTTCAGACATCTGCTCGGGATTTATCCTTGGTGCCGTATTTAGACTCATGGACCCGCGGCATCGCTATCTCGGCGGGTGACCGCGATCATATAATCGCTTCTTACACACAAGGTAGCAGGTGGTAGCAAGAAAGTGGATCTGCCCCAGAAAGGCCAATTTATTGGGGAACACAATGGTGATCAAATTATCGCGGTACCTAGCGGTCCTCATAAGATCGGCTCTGATTAATATTTTTTCGACTTATTTTCACGATCACTCGGTGGAGCCCTTCATGTCCCAGAATTATACCCAAAACAGTTTGCTATTTTTTCCTTCATTTTTATCGTCAGATCAATGTCCTATTATCACGCAAAAACGCGCTCATTGCAGAACAGAAGCAGTTGAAATATTTTAGTTTTGCCTATATTAATATTTAACGCCTTAACGTCACTTATGCTATAACGTAAGACTCATTTAACGTAGATGTACATTAGACATTTGCAAAACCTACTATATTTAAAGGCGGCGTAAATGACCTCTATGGTCCGGCACACGTGAAACCCACACTCCTCCCCCCACCCTCCCCATCGTAAGTATCGAACATTTAAATCCCTTGCGACATGGAATTTACAAACAGACATGAGCAGGCAGTAAACTAGGTGGATGAATTCCCATATTAGTTTAAAAGAGTAACGGTTTCCAACTTGAACCATTTATGTAAAGACGTTTTTCTCCCCAGAGCTTTATCAGACATTTTTCCCACTTTGTCTGAGGTAAACTTCTATAGGCACGTGAATAGACTATGGACCTCAGCGTTGCGATAGCCCCGGGATAATTATTTCACCAGCTCGCAGCTTCCAATTTCATACCTCTGGTCTCACGTCACTTGACACGCACCTCCAAAGCAAGCACTTCTATATTGAGCTATTAGTCGAACAACGGCCATGATGCTTGGTACGTTAATAGCGCGGCGTGATACAGGTATTAATTCAATAGCTTCATTTTGACAGGTCAACAATCACCCTCACTCTATATCTCTACCGACATAGCGAGTCCGACAGAGTCCAAGCGTACCTTAGTACCGACGTGTGGGGCAGGGCAGGGCAGAACAGGCCGGGCCCGCCCGAGGGGCAACCGCCCGGGGGGCGACCGCCCGTCTCAAGCGCCCGTCGACGAGAGAATGAACGAGTGCCTCTCGCGGCGCGTCCGAAGTGCCAGACAGTACGTCATTACCATGTGACCAACACGTCACTACTGCCCGCGTGGCCCGGACATCGGCCCAGAGTCGGAACAATGGCTCGCGCTGTCCATCTGACACACTTCAGCTCAGAGTCAGAGATCAGAGCCGCCTCTGATGGCATCCAGAGACTGGCCTTTGTGAGGGTCGCGCGGTATCGGGGTCGGACAGTGAGCTGTCAGCATTTCACAGGATGTTGCTTAACAACTGACTGGCAGACGACGGCACTGAATGTAGCCTCTGGTCTGGCGACACAGCGCCCGACACTCTAGCGACTTACGACGTGCAATTCGCCACGGCCCACTGACAGCTGGTATAGACATCATTGACACGCCTGTCCATAGGGCTCCTACATCACCCACTGACGTCACGTCACTTCACATGGCATTCACAATTTGACGACGACGGCGGTGCGCGCCATGGTACTGGGGCTCACCTTGCCTGTGACCGGGACGGCCGGTGGCTGTGGCCGGAAGCCAGTGCGGGCAATTTCCACTGGCCGACCTCGTCTGGGCGTCGGCCGATAGGTATGCGACGGAGGGACACAGGGTACGTGCCGCAAGCTTGTCGGGACCGGAACGGAGTGGGTAGGGGGATGAATTTAGAGGATTTAGATGCCCCGAAAACTAACTTCGTTACATTTATTGTTGTGCCCAAAAAATCAGAAATCACTATGAAAGCAATTCGGCATGAAACACAGTATCATCTACTATTTAATCACTCGATGGGGTTTGAAAATAAGCTTTAGCATTCATGCTTTTCCCGGCTATTTACTCCGACTTGGCCACCCTAAGAATCTTGGCCACCCTAAGAACCAATTTTAGTCAAAATCAGAGAGGGGTGTGGTAAACACACCTTGATGATTTCTTCTGGAATCGCTCATAAGCGTAAGAACGTAATAGAACCACACTTGCCAGGCACAAAAAGAAATAAATAAACCAACAAAGAACACATTGAAGAAACAGTGAATAATAACTTTCACCTAAGATCATCTAAGGAATGAGGTTGCATGGGTAGATCAGATTGACAGAATAGAACGCGTTCATCAGAAAACGCTTCTCAGAAAACGTGCATGTTTCGCATCGGAACACATTGATAATTACCGCACTGAGCACAGCATTGTCGTCACATGGCGCACAATCCACCGATCACAACATTGTCTGAATCACTAATTGGTCATCGATGCAACGCAATCCATACAATTATTGTCAATCATTGTACTTTCCAACATCGTAGCGATCAGACTTCAGAAGACATGTCATCACTGCGGCATCTTTGTTGTCTTACAGGCACTTAATGGCTCGGGTCATTATCGACAGCCATTCTGGTCCGATCATGTAAACACTGGTGTGGATACAACTAGCTCCCAGCAGTTTGAAGATTGATGCAGGTTTCGCTACTTTAATCACGATTCAGTTCTGCTAGCTAGAGCCGTGACGTCCCTGTCCCCGCTCCCCTGGTGGTGACCACGGCTCCCCTGGGGGTGACCACGGCTCCCCTGGCGGTGACCACGGCTCCCCTGGCGGTGTACATATCTCCCCTGGCGGTGACCACGGCTCCCCTGGGGGTGACCACGGCTCCCCTGGCGGTGTACATATCTCCCCTGGCGGTGACCACGGCTCCCCTGGCGGTGACCATAGCTCCCCTGGCGGTGACCATGGCTCCCCTGGCGGTGTACATATCTCCCCTGGCGGTGACCACGGCTCCCCTGGCGGTGACCACGGCTCCCCTGGCGGTGTACATATCTCCCCTGGCGGTGTACATATCTCCCCTGGCGGTGTACATATCTCCCCTGGCGGTGACCATGCCTCCCCTGGCGGTGTACATGGCTCCCGGACAGGAGCCGACAGCTCCCGGACAGGGGTCGACAGCTCCCGGACAGGAGCCGACAGCTCCCAGACGGGAGCCGACAGCTCCCGGACAGGAGCCGACAGCTCCCGGACGGGAGCTGTCGGCTCCCGGACAGGGGCCGACAGCTCCCGGACAGGAGCCGACAACTCCCGGGCAGGAGCCGACAGCTCCCGGACAGGAGCCGACAACTCCCGGACAGGAGCCGACAGCTCCCGGACCGGAGCCGACAGCTCCCGGACCGGAGCCGACAGCTCCCGGACAGGAGCCGACAGCTCCCGGACAGGAGCCGACAGCTCCCGGACAGGAGCCGACAGCTCCCGGACAGGAGCCGACAGCTCCCGGGCAGGAGCCGACAGCTCCCGGACAGGAGCCGACAGCTCCCGGACAGGAGCCGACCGCTCCCCTGGCGGTGCCGTCGGCGGCCGGCGGCCCGCCGCCCCGTTCTGGCCCGGGCAGTTACTGCCGGCCTGTCGGTGAGGATGGTGACGTCGCGAACGGTACCTGCCGACACGGGAGCGATCACCTCGTGAGACTCCCGAGGACTGCCAGGTCTGACCACTGGGTACTGGCCAGGTGGCACGCCCTCACCAGCTACCGTCTGACTGAATACGCACCAGGTAATATACTCTCACCCGCTACCGTCTGACACCTGAATACTCACCAGGTAATATACTCTCACCCGCTACCATCTGACATCTGAATACTCACCAGGTAGCATACCCTCACCTGCTACCGTCTGACGGCTGGGCACTGGCCAGGTGACTCTCCCTCATCTGCTACTGTCTGACGGTTATGCATAAACCAGGTAGCTCATCTTCATATCCTGCCGTTTGATTGCTGGACCATCGAACCGGGTAACTCATTAATTTCGTACGGTCTGACCTGAATGCTCACCATATGACACTCACCCCCATACTGTATGACCTATGAATGCTCACCATGTGATACCTTCACCCATACAGTCTGACCGTTGAATGTTCACCGTGTGGCACTCTACCCATACTGTATGACCTATGAATGCTCACCATGTGATACCTTCACCCATACAGTCTGACCGTTGAATGTTCACCGTGTGGCACTCTCGCCCATGCGATCTGGCCACTGGGTGTTCAACATGTGACACTCTCGTCCCTAGGGTTGATTGTTGGATGTCCACCAGGCGACACACTCATCTCACACCGTTAATGAGCTGGTTAGTTATTTGGGCTTTAAGGCGCATTAACCCTGTCATCTCCCAGCGTCTGTCCGCTTGCTATTCGCCAGATCGTACACCCTTGCCTACTGCTTGACCGTCGGATGCTCACCAGGCACATCACCTGTGCCGAGTAGCTTGCACAGGCATCTCGAAATGATTCACAAGCAATGTGTGCCTTTCATGGTATAGCAACAAGTTATGAATGGACAATGGCTGGATGGATACTCGCTGAGCATATGCGACTATCTGGTGGGAGATGACGGCTGTAAGTGAAGGCGTTCAAGTTCCTTCTGGGAGATCATTTCACGGAAAGTAGAACTTCAGCATACGAGACGTGCTCGCATGAAGTGCGTAGGCGATTGTATTTATTAATATGACGCTTGTGACATTTCAACCCAGCTTCAAGATACCTTATAGGGAGCTGTTACCGCACTGATGGCAGGTATACGCCCCCACCACACACTATATGTATATATATATAATATATGTATAATGTAGTATGTTGCAAGATATGATATTATGATGTGATTTGGCATGCAAATCTATTTTTATGAATAGCGAATGCAATGACACAGTAATACTGGCTTCAGCCCTAGGCAGTAACAACATAGGGGCTCAGGCTTGTATGTCGCCCATCCTGGAATTCAGTTCCGCATGACGCTCATGGTTCTGCCTCGTGAAGTTCGGCTGGCAACCGGACAGCGAGGTCCTCCCATCCCTGGAGGATCTCTCTAGGTATTGAAGGAGTGTTCTCCTGGACTGGGTTGATGGGCTGGCCGCACGCTAGGCTTCCCAGCACAATTTGTCCCTGACGATCAGATGTGCTCCAAGCTAAAACTGTCGCGATTATTACGAACCCTATTGTGACCCTTCAGGTAGCGTCCCAAAGGGAAGATCCAATTGGCGGCAGTCAAGCATCGGTGAACTCTACATATGTGACGTCACACATATTTTGACCGATAAGAAAGCGGGAAACTCTGAGTCGTTTCTTTGAATAAGTTAAGTAACTTAGAGATATTGAAAAAATGAATGCCACCATATTCTTTCAAATAAAAATAACAAGTGAAACTGGAAAAAACGTGCTTCCTGACATGAAGGTTGTCCACTTTGCCATTTAACTGGAAGTTCCTGATCGGGTGGTAAGTCCGGAGTCCGGAGTTCCCGATCGGGTGGTGAGTCCGGAGTCCGGAGTTCCTGATCGGGTGGTGAGTCCGGAGCCGTTGCAACAGGCCTCGCTTAGCACTGACCACGTTCCAGTAATGCTACGCTACGCATTCAGATTAAATGTGCTTTAAAACGATACAACTGCGGTTCGTCATGCGGTGACCACTCTATCCGTGACAGCCCGGGAGAACGACCACCCGATCGACACCCATGGCCCGAGACTGCCCGGGAGGATGTTCACCCGACACCCATAGCCCGAGACTGCCCGGGAGAACGTCCACCCGACACCCATGGTCTGAGACTGCCCAGGAGGACGTCCACCCGACCGACACCCATGGCCCGAGACTGCCCGGGAGGATGTTCACCCGACACCCATAGCCCGAGACTGCCCGGGAGAACGTCCACCCGACACCCATGGTCTGAGACTGCCCGGGAGAACGTCCACCCGACCGACACCCATGGCCCGAGACTGCCCGGGAGGATGTTCACCCGACACACATGGCCCGAGACTGCCCGGGAGAACGTCCACCCGACACCCATGGACCGAGACTGCCCGGGGAACGTCCGCCTGACTGACACCCATGGTCTGAGACTGCCCAAGAGGACGTTCACCCGACACCCATGGTCTAAGACTACCCGGGAGAACGTCCACTCGGCCGAGACACCCACGGCCCGAGACTGCCCAGGGACGTTCACCCAACGCCCATGGCCCGAGACTGCCCGGGGGACGTCCACCCGACCTACACCCATGGTCTGAACCTGCCCGGGAGGACGTTCACCCGACCGACACCCATTGCCCAGCCGGCGGAGCGCATCGCCACCTGACTGACCGGCTGCCAAGGTTACCACGATTGCCAAGATTACCAACCGATTTTCTGCCGACGAACGTGAGATGATCACACTCAATGTTAATCTCTATATAGCGTAGCGGAGACTTGCTTGTTTGCAGAATATCGTGAAAAAATGCGCAAAATGGAAATATTCCCTATATTACGGCAGCCGATTCATGCGTGTAAACGTCGCTGAGTTTACCTATATTTCCTAGATTTATGTGATCCATGTCAATTTACGTGGTGAAAATAGCGTAATCGCCGCCAAAGCCGGTGCGGAGTATTTTACACCTCTAGCGCATGGGGAGGAGTTGCGCCCCCTCCCAGTGCGCAGATTATTTTCATGCATATAACTAGTGACACGAAACAAAAGTCAGCGTGCTGCACGTAACAATATCTCGCGTATGCCATTCGAGATGTATGTCGGAGTTACTTGTAAGCATTTCACCCCTATTAAGTTCAACTTAGAATGGTAAGTTTTCGAAGTGTGGGATTAAAAAGGAATCCACAACTTGAGGGGCCAATTATTCAGGCGCTAAAATTAGCATCGTCTTCCTGCGTGCATGGAACGGCCTGTATTTGCGGAGACCGCTCCAATAATATTTGGTATGCAAAGTCCAGACTAGCTAGGTTGAATATTCACATGTGTTTCTGCTCTGCATAGCACAGTGACAGTTGCAGGCGCATCGTGTAACTAATCTACTTTAAATTCGGTGTATCGGCAATGATCAGTTGTTAGATGCCTTTCCGTTGTTGGTCAAAAAGAACACATCTATAAGGGTTATTAGGAGCTCTGAATGGTTTGGAACTGGAAGTATTTTGCTTTTCCCGGCCATCTGGTCTTGTGCGTGAACAAAATTGAGTTCCCTATCTTCTACGCAAGATAAGAACCACACGGCCAGCGATGCGTTGACACCGAATTGGAAAGGAAAGTGAATACCGAATTAATCAGGATGTTGGGAGGTGGTGCGCTGGGACTTGGCCTTGACAGTACGCTCGTCAAACTAGTTCGCGAGCCAGACAAATGTCACAAAACAGACCACACCACACGATCTCGGCATCGCCGAACTGCGCAAAAGCATGTTTATGATGAGTTCATTGACTTTGAGAGGGAAGTGCAGATATCTGATAGATTTATAGATGTTTGGCAAACACTTAATTCCACTCAAGAACCAGAAAAGACAGGCGTAGCAAAAGGGACGGAGCATAACACGTAAACAATGGCCATCCACCTATTTTGATAGCATCGGGTGTTCACAGAGAGAATGAATTAAGACAAACTTTTCTTCTCACTTCCACTGGCTTTCCACAGTTTTCCTGATATTTTCTGAATGGATGATGCTGGTTGTGGTAAAGAAATTACCACCTGTCTGGAGATTACGGACACTGCTTGCTCAGCACTAACTGTCTAGAATTATATCGGTAGTCCGCAATTCTTAGTTCCTATCAGCGCGTTTCCCGACACATTTAGCACATCGGTTGTTTAGTCCTGGTGCAAAGGCAAAGGCGGTGAGGACAGGAGTGGTCTCCATTAGCGGGGGAAATGCAAGGTTTTTCCGTCCGACACTATTCCCCTCCGCTACACATTTCGCAAAAAAAAACACGCCGACCCTCACCCCTGGGTACGAGCGACCTTGACTGTGTCGTCATCCCATCCTGGACTGGTGAGTGGCGCAATATCTGCGCGTGCTTCCTGTCGGCACAGATAATCAGGACATCCCCGTGCCGACACAGGCCGAAGGCGCGCCACATCTGACCGCTGCCAGTCGTCCCGACTCCGCCGGCGGCGCCGCGCGCCAGATTTGCCGCCATTCCACGGCTTCGTTAACTGACCTGCGGCGCGGCAGCGCGCCACTTTTTGTCCCGACCAAGTGAACAGTGGAACCTCGTTATCGCATTCCCGGCCCCATCGCGGCTCCCGGAGGAAGGCGGCGCGAAGGAGATCAGCGCGGGTCGGCGCCATAACCGACCGAGCTGCCAGGGCGGCATTACATTCGTTATCCGGCCGCTCCCATATTACCACGCCAATCACGAAGCTTACGGCGAGCCGAATCCAATAAGCAGGGAAGCCCAATCGCCTTCTCCATTCTACATATATATAACTCTTCGAAAATGCGACTAAATCAAGCCTCAAAATTATAGATTCTCTACAACGCCAATCTTTACAAATAGCCACAGGAGCATGCACCACTTCGCCTTCTTTCGCTCTTCACATATATAACCACATACCAGAACTGAAGCACAGACGCACAGAAACACTATTAAAATATCACTACAAAACACAACTCATCGCACAACACCCATGCACCCAGGAATTAAAACTCCGCACCAAACGCAAACATCAACTCATGAACGCAACACGACTCAAAACTACAATAGGCTGCCGCATCCACCAACACGCAAATAGATTACACATCACACTCCCCACAGCAAAAGCACTCCCACCACCCACCGCATGGTGGAAATACCAATCACCCAAAACACACCTCCTCATAGACAAGCCAAAGCACACCTACACGGACGCAGAAATACACCAACTATTCCTCCACTTCAAAGCCCAACATCCAAACCACAACATCATCTACACCGACGGCTCAAAATTACACACACAGCAGACGGGCACAGCGGTGGTGCTGTACCCCAACGCAGCATCGCAGCGGCTCATCCTTCGTGCCCGTCTGCATGACACAGCATCCACATACACAGCAGAATTATTCGCGATCTTCTCGGCATACTGCACCATCTACAACACCAAAATTGAGCACAACATCATAGCCACAGACGCAAAATCAGCATTACATAGCATAACACCCCACACCAAATACAAACACTCCCTCATACCCAAAATACTGCACATCCACAAACAACTCACTCTACCACAACGACCAACACTACTCTGGATCCCAAGTCACACAAACATACACGGCAACGAACACGCAGACAACGAAGTCAACATAGCCACAACACTACAACAAACGACACCCTGCCCACTCTCACAATCAGACTACTACCCCACAATACGCCAGGCACTCAACAAAGACATTCAACAAACATGGGACACAACAATCACGCAACTACACGAAATGCACCCCAAAACACGAACTTTGGCACACCATGAACCAAAACACTAGACAAAAAGAACGGACACTAACACGATTACGTCATAGGACACACTGCACTCACGCACTTCTACCTCCTAGCAGACAACTCCTACGACCACAATGCACAGCCTGTCGACGAACACTCACAATTAAACGCATACTCATGCACTGCACCAAATACAACACAGAAAGACAGCCCATCACAAATTACTGCAACATGAACAACATCCCACTAAACATCGCGACACTTCTCAACGATGACCATCCAACATTACACGAGCACACCTCTTCCACATTCTCTCGAACAGACGCACTATGGAGCCACGAACTATGGGAAAGAAATGAAAAAATAGAAGGATATGTTAAAAAATAAAACAGAAAATAAAAAAAAATGGAAAATAGAAAAAATTGAAAGATACGTTACACAAAGAAAAACAGACAATCAATAAAAAAAAACAAAACAAAAAAATTTGTTCTTGCAATGTTCACCTATGGCGATGACCCTCCCCCCACCCCCACTACACCCCATACCCCAACGTGGCACCGACCGGACTAACCCCCTCTCTCGACTTAATCATCTCCGGCTCTCAAACAACTCTACTGCATCTGCTCTACATCTTCAATCGATCCGGACTACCTCAGCTCTACTCTCCAAGACCATCTCAACGCTACTTCACCACTGCTCGACGACTCTACTAAACCTCCACCTCGGATTCATCCTCCTACCCTACGCTACTCACTCTCTTACACATCTTCTCTTCAACCGGAACCAGCCGATATCACCACACGGTGACAGGCTGGCAAAATTCATTCACACACACACACACACACCCGTAAGGCGTGTAAAGCGAGGACTGTGACTCGTCACCGACTATCGAGGACCATGTGAAGGCACCAGTTGACAAGGCTCAGACTTGGAATGGTAGTAGTCGTGCATGTGTAGACATGCTCTGTCTACAGAGTTATGGAGAAAAGCATAATGACAGGCCATCAGAGCGACACTGAATACCGAGGACCGAGTATGAATACTAAAAGAGACTGAATACTAAAACTACGCACAACACGCAGACACCAACTCATGAACTCCTCACAACTACAGACCACAATAGGCTGCCGCATACACAGATACGCCAAACACACTAGACATAACACTCCCAACGACAACACCACCCCCACCACCCATCGCATGGTGGAAACAACCGACACCCAACACACACTTCCTCATTGACAAACCGAAAAACACATGCACACACGCAGAAATACACCAACTATTCCTACACTTCAAAGCACAGTACGCCAAACTACAACATCATATATACCGACGGCTCCAAAATTACATACACAGCAGACGGGCAGAGCGGCGGTGCTGTACCCCAACGCAGCCCCGCCGCGGCTCATCCTTCGTGCCCGTCTGCACGACACAGCATCCACATACACAGCAGAATTATTCGCAATCTTCTCGGCATACTGTACCATCTACAACACCAAAATTGAACACAACATCATAGCCACAGACGCAAAATCAGCATTACAGAGCATAACACCCCACACCAAATACAAACACTCCCTCATACCCAAAATACTACACATCCACAAACAACTAACTATACCACAACGGCCAACACTACTCTGGATCCCAAGTCACACAAACATACACGGCAACGAACACGCAGACAACAGAAGTCAACATAGCCACAACACAACAACAAACGACACCCTGCCCCTACTCACAATCAGACTACTACCCCACAATACGCCAGGCACTCAACAAAGACATTCAACAAACATGGGACACAACAATCACGCAACTACACGAAATGCACCCAAAACACGAACTTTGGCACACCATGAACCAAAACACTAAACAAAAAGAACGCACACTAACACGATTACGTCTCGGACACACTGCACTCACGCACTTCTACCTCTTACAACAACTCCTACGACCACAATGCACAGCATGTCAACGAACACTCACAATTAAACGCATACTCATGCACTGCACCAAATACAACACAGAAAGACAGCCCATCACAAATTACTGCAACATGAACAACATCCCACTAAACATCGCGACACTTCTCAACGATGACCATCCAACATTACACGAGCACACCTCTTCCACATTCTCTCTAACAGACGCCTGAGCCACGAACTATGAAAAATGAAAAAATGAAGGATATGTTAAAAAATAAAACAGAAAATAAACAAAAAATGGAAATAGAAAAAATTGAAAGATACGTTAAAAAAGAAAAACAGACAATCAATAAAAAAAAGAAACAAAAAACTAACCCTACGTGATATTTACTAACCACTAACGTTCTTGTATTGTAAAATCAATACTGGCGATGACCCGACCCCAACCCTCCAACTACACCCCGACCCATGGCACCGACCGGACTGGCAAACTCTATTCTCCTGCACCAGCTCAGCTTCGACTACTACCTCATCTGCCTGCAAGACGTCTCAACTTCTACTTCCTCTATGCGTCATTCTTCAAGTCGTCTCAACTCTCTCACAACTCGCCTCTATAAGACAACTATAATCTTCCTCGCTTCCTCTCATCTCCACCACATTAATCCTCATACCCTTTCACCCCTAACAAACAACAACACAAAATACTGACACCACAAACCCCCCCCCCCCCGGAAACAGCCGACTTCACCACGCGGTGGCAGGCTGACCAAACACCCATACACACACACACAACTTCGAGATGAGGTGCTTTTGGAGCTGAAATAGTGCAAGATTTAGTGTTCGAAAACAGTGCTAAATAGCTGGCATATACGTTATTGACATTTAATTCAACTTTACATACGCATCCATCATTTTTGTTGTTTTTTATTTGATACCTTGTTTTTGTTCCAAACACTGCAGATTTCGCTTAGTACACATCACATATTAGAATATCATTCATTTCCTTTATCCGTGCTTGGGGCTAAGCCCAAGAAGTTGGGACATAGTTTTTGAAGCAGCTAATACTCACTCACAAAACAAATGTGCTCACATTTACCTCGAGGTAACTTGACCACGAAAAGGAACCCAAAGTTCATACTTGCACAATGCAACAGCATGCTGTACTAGCCGATGCCCTCCTTTCTATGGGGAGATATTCGCATTTATCAGAGTGGAACTAAAAAGGAAGTCTCTGTTGACCAGGCAGCACAAGAAAACCAAGCGCTGGCGGCACCGAGTACCCATCAGCTCTCCGCATCCGTATAGACGGCATCGCTTCCAACCTGATCGTGCGCGGGCTTTTGGAAGATGACGCCCGGCTCCCCTGGGCTGCAGAGATGGCCGTGGGACCGGATAAGACCGGCTTCGACCGGTTCCGTAGATTACTCTATCCTTCAGGGTTTGAAAAAGACGAGGAGTCGTGAAGTACCGATGGAATGAAAGCTTTGTTCCAGGGTTGAGTGTTCCAGCAAGGCACAGGACAGCTGACTCGCCCAGATACCATTGCTTTCCATCGGCATCACCTCCCTCGACTAGACGCCTCCACTGATAGATTTCGAAATCCATAATGAGGCCATCCGGAGCCGCCAGTACGAAGTTCTTCAAGCCTTCGATATTTGGTTCGTTCGGCATGTGCTTGTTCAGGAATGTTCTGCCAGTAAACGGATCATCTGCTCATCCACAGCGAGATCTGATACTCTCGGCAGCCTTCGACATCCTTCTCTCACCGTGTCCATGAGCGGTATAACTTTCCAGAGGCGATCACGGGCCTTCACCTCATCACTGGCCTCATTGTCACTTACGATCTTGATGTTGGCTCTGATTTTGAAGTATCTGTCTCGGGACATTGCAAATGCAATGGCAGCAACCCTGGTTTTCCTCAAACAGTACAAAGGTAACCAGGAATACTTCAGTATGAACATCAAGAAACTGATGCCAAAACATGTCTACACTCCTCGGCTTTCAACAGCAGGCTTCGGCCTGTAGTAAACACATGGTGAATGTTATCATTCTCAGCCATCGCCTGGAACATATTGTTCCAAAAGATTATCGTTCGTCTGGATCGAACTTGCCGAAGGACTCACGCGGTGTAAGAATAATGTCGTCCTTCTCTGTGATTGCGGCCCTTTGGCATGATGCTGTCACTTGAAGTCCCTGTTGCTGTTTGTGTTTGGTTCCCCAGAAGTTATTCCCAGCGCTTGAAAGAGAAATAGAGAGGCCTCGTTTTGTTCGATGGTGAGGGTCATCATGGTTGGATCCACTTGTAGATTGTGATGTGGTGCTTCCTTGAGCCCCGCTGGACAATTCTTGCTGTGGCTCAAAGCAGGTGTCACTACCTGAGCCGCATGATTCATGACCCTGCATGGGTTGATCGGCTTCGTCTGCATCGTCACCCCAGCTGATATCCAGAATCAGAGCTAAGCATATGTTCTAGATATGTCGAAATACCATCCGGGGACAGAATATCTGGGAGGAAATGGATTGACGTTGAAAATATAACTAGATATTAGGACAGGTGTGGAACGATTTATTATGGAGGTGTTTGGCACTAAGCTTAGGAGACTGAAGAATATGTCATTGAATCGGTACAGCAACTCATTTTATCAGAAAAAGGCGGCCATTACAAGCACTCAGCTGACCTCAACGTCCTCTAAATAGATCATATGGAGAACAATCGATTAAATTATAGTATATCCACAATTGTTTGTTCCAAAGGAAATCAGGATGATGAACGCATCATCCACGCTGGCATCAGTTTTGGATTTGTCCCAGAAATCCCAGAAATCCTACTGTAGGATAGCTATCGTGGAGAAAAACCATTGCAAAATAGGTAGCTGGCCATCGTGAAGAAGTGGGATATGAGCTTGAAGGCACAATGCCAAACATGGTACGTTTTCATGATACTCCCGATGCCTGACTTTATACAATCTTAACTGGCAGATGCCTGAAAGTATACATATGTGTACATATCACGAATATTTCCTATATTTCTGTATGGAAGCTAATACAAGTACTCCGTAATGCTACCAGAGGTATCTTGAGGGCAATGCAAAATTAACTGTCACTAGTGAACACTTCTTTACTAGAATTATCAATTTTTATCAGGATTCAGGGCGAAAGTATGCTTTCGTTATATTGAATTTGGTAGCTTTCGCCAGGAACCGATAGTGGCGGATTCTAAACTAGTCCTTGTGCATTTAATTGTTGCATCCTTCGGGTCCTAGCAACCAGTGCATTCTATACATACAACTATGGAAAGGATACATGAATGTCTTAAGTTTCGGTCATCGGCGTTCACATCTCATACATAGATGCTAACATTAATCGTTGAGCGTATGGGAAAACTTACATCAGATCTGCTTCTTGCAGTGTATGAAGCACCACCAGTGTTCGTATGGGTTGTTGTCCTGCTCTACATCTGACAGTATGTCCGAATCCTGTAGTGTGCCCTGCGCCCGGATCTGTGTCCTGACCTCGGCAGCATGTTCTGACCTCGGCAGGGTGTCCTGACCTCTGCAGCGTGTCCTGACCTCGGCAGGGCGTCCTGACCTCTGCGGCGTGTCCTGACCTCGGCAGCGTGTCCTGACCTCTGCAGCGTGTCCTGACCTCTGCAGGGTGTCCTGACCTCAGCAGCGTGTCCTGACCTCGGCAGCGTGTCCTGACCTCGGCAGCGTGTCCTGACCTCTGCAGCGTGTCCTGGCCTCTGCAGCGTGTCCTGGCCTCGGCAGCGTGTTCTGACGTCTGCAGCGTGCCCTGGCCTCTGCAGCGTGTCCTGACCTCGGCAGCGTGTCCTGACCTCTGCAGCGTGTCCTGACCTCGGCAGCGTGTCCTGGCCTCTGCAGCGTGTCCTGGCCTCTGCAGCGTGCCCTGACCTCTGCAGGGTGTCCTGGCCTCTGCAGCATGTCCTGACCTCGGCAGGGTGTCCTGACCTCGGCAGGGTGTCCTGATCTCGGCAGCGCGTCCTGACCTCGGCAGGGCGTCCTGACCTCGGCAGCGTGTCCTGACCTCTGCAGGGTGTCCTGGCCTCTGCAGCATGTCCTGACCTCGGCAGCGTGTCCTGACCTCTGCAGCGTGTCCTGGCCTCTGCAGCGTGTCCTGGCCTCTGCAGCGTGCCCTGACCTCTGCAGGGTGTCCTGGCCTCGGCAACGTGTCCTGACCTCTGCAGCGTGTCCTGACCTCGGCAGTGTGTCCTGACCTCGGCAGCGTGTCCTGACCTCGGCAGCGTGTCCTGACCTCGGCAGCGTGTCCTGACCTCTGCAGCGTGTCCTGACCTCGGCAGCGTGTCCTGACCTCGGCAGCGTGTCCTGACCTCGGCAGGGTGTCCTGACCTCGGCAGCGTGTCCTGACCTCGGCAGCGTGTTCTGACATTTGCAGCGTGTCCTGGCCTCGGCAGCGTGTCCTGACCTCGGCAGCGTGTCCTGGCCTCGGCAGCGTGTCCTGGCCTCGGCAGCGTGTTCTGACCTCTGCAGCGTGTCCTGACCTCGGTAGAGTGTCCTGACCTCGGCAGCGTGTCCTGACCTCTGCGGCGTGCCCTGGCCTCAGCAGCGTGTCCTGACCTCGGCAGAGTGTCCTGACCTCGGCAGCATGTTCTGACCTCGGCAGGGTATCCTGACCTCTGCAGCGTGTCCTGACCTCGGCAGGGCGTCCTGACCTCGGCAGGGCGTCGTGACCTCGGCAGCGTGTCCTGACCTCGGCAGCGTGTCCTGACCTCGGCAGCGTGTCCTGACCTCGGCAGCGTGTCCTGACCTCGGCAGCGTGTCCTGACCTCTGCAGCGTGTCCTGACCTCGGCAGCGTGTCCTGGCCTCGGCAGCGTGTCCTGACCTCGGCAGGGTGTCCTGACCTCGGCAGCGTGTCCTGGCCTCGGCAGCGTGTTCTGACATTTGCAGCGTGTCCTGGCCTCGGCAGCGTGTCCTGACCTCGGCAGCGTGTCCTGGCCTCGGCAGCGTATCCTGGCCTCGGCAGCGTGTTCTGACCTCTGCAGCGTGTCCTGACCTCGGTAGAGTGTCCTGACCTCGGCAGCGTGTCCTGACCTCTGCGGCGTGCCCTGGCCTCTGCAGCGTGTCCTGACCTCGGCAGCGTGTCCTGGCCTCTGCAGCGTGTCCTGGCCTCTGCAGCGTGTCCTGACCTCGGCAGCGTGTCCTGACCTCGGCAGCGTGTCCTGACCTCGGCAGCGTGTCCTGACCTCGGCAGCGTGTCCTGGCCTCTGCAGCGTGTCCTGGCCTCGGCAGCGTGCTCTGACCTCGGCAGCGTGGCCTGGCCTCGGCAACGTGTCCTGACCTCTGCAGCGTGTCCTGAACCTCGGCAGCGTGGCCTGGCCTCGGCAACGTGTTCTGACCTTTGCAGCGTGTCCTGACCTCGGCAGCGTGCCCTGACCTCTGCAGCGTTTCCTGGCCTGGACAGCGTGTTCTGACCTCGGCAGCGTGTCCTGGCCTCGGCAGCGTGTCCTGACCTCGGCAGCGTGTCCTGGCCTCGGCACGTGTCCTGCCTCGAGCGTGTCCTGACCTCGGCAGTGTGACCTGACCTCGGCAGCGTGTCCTGACCTCGGCAGCGTGTCCTGACCTCCGGCAACGTGTCCTGACCTTTGCAGCGTGCCTCCTCATGTTCTGACCTTTGCAGCGTGTCCTGACCTCGGCAGCGTGTCCTGACCTCGGCAGCGTGATCTCTCGGCAGCGTGGCCTGGCCTCGGCAACGTGTTCTGACCTTTGCAGCGTGTCCTGACCTCGGCAGTGTGTCCTGACCTCGGCAGCGTGTCCTGACCTCGGCAGCGTGTCCTGACCTCGGCAGCGTGTCCTGACCTCGGCAGCGTGTCCTGACCTCGGCAGCGTGTCCTGACCTCGGCAGCGTGTCCGCTACTTTGCGGCTATAGTGCGAGTCGGAGGCCAACAGGGGTGGACGGGTGGAACGGTGCACCCACAGCACGACCTTGAAAGCGCCCGTCGTAGTTGGCAGTGGACGCGTTTTAATGGCCGGGTCGAGGCGACCGTACGACACAGCCGCGTCTGAAGACACGCACCGCCTGAACCCGACACCACACAACCGACTAGCCTTCGCCATCAAAGCGCATGGCAAAAGCTCGGAGCGTTTTTTTTCGAAGCCATCAGAAAGTGGTGTGCGGCAGCAAATTTCCGTCTGGCACAGTTGATGAATACATATGTCACGGCTCGTTTGTTACAACTAGTTTGGTCCAAGTATGTTGGATCGGCGAGTACTGGCATGTTTATGAAGGCCGAGAGCTACATCGCCTAACCATTATGTTTAATTTTCCCCTTTACCAGAATCGCAACAATTTACCTGTTACACAATTATTAACTGCTGTTCATGCCCCTCGGCGATCTACTTGTAATGTGTTTCATGCTCTCGGACTGTGACCATAATTTTTTCTTTCTCGGTGTCAGCTAACAGCATTTTCCTTGGTTACCGTCAGATAACCTTTGTTGGCTACACGTGCATTATGAAACATTTTTATGTACTGAATAGAATCTGTGAATACTTTACAGTTGCAAACTCTCAGGTGGACTTGCAAATTCTCATTGATCATTGCGAAAACTCTTGAGTTGAAGGACGACAGTTTGTTCTGAACTTTCCCATTAGCCATTCAAGTCACGAGGATACATATAATGTATATGGACTCATTTGAACCTAAGGTACACTTTGGGGCTTCGCACGCGGTTTGTTTGAAATATACTCGGTGCATCGCCCGGTAGAGAATACCGGTACTTACTTTTCGGGAAATATTGACGTTTGATTTGTCCTGGAGGGCTACCAATTTCTTTAAATAAAAAAATGACTACTGGATCTTTCTGGCTACATATAATGAGCTGTTTTCTTTCGTGGCACTTGCCCAAGTATAAACGAGATGGTGAAAGGTGGCAGCAACCACTAGCCCGTCTCCCTTCTCCCTCAAATGGGAATGCTTGCAAAATGAGCTCGACAGGCCAGGGTGAAGTGTCGGTCTGTCAGCATAGGAATGTGTCGTCGACGAGATAAAGAGAGAAAGAAAGCGAGAGAGAGAGAGAGATAGAGAGCGAGAGGGCGATATATATGTGTGCATATATACATGTATATGCATATGCATATAGACAAATATATATATATATATATATATATATATATATATATATATATATATATATATATATATATATATATATGTAAAGAGAGAGACAGAGATACAAAGAGGAGACGTTCAGTTTTTAGGGCGGCTGGCTGTCGAGTGGTTTGGAAAGTGATTTGCAGCGGCCACCGGACCGGTCACCCGTCGTGACGTGTTGCGAAATTGGACTCACCGGGAATGCACAACTGCACGGACTTGGTTTATTGGTTGCTCGCATGCGCGTGTGCATACGAATATGGCGGCTCAGGAAATGTTTGAGCGGTCGGCCAGGTACGGTCCAGCACACGGCCTCCATTTGCATGTTAACTGCCAGGGCCACGCCGCCTCCCCATACTCATGCCTGTACCCCCACGCCTAGTCAAGCTGCATTTTCCATGTTTCGAGCATTGACGGATGGGGAGAGGAGCCCGAAAGGTTGGTATCTGGTTCTGTTAGAGGTGGCGGTCCACAGCCAATTCTTGTCATGCGAGGTCCTGATCGATCAGCTGGGTTGGAGGCACGATTTCCTGTAGCATGAATAAAGTACTAATCTTGAAATGGCGCCAGGTACCTGTCTCCTTTTCGAGTTGACAAATAATATCATCTTCTTCTCTCAGAAGCTATCCAGAAGCGCAGCCAAGGAGCTCCTTAGGAAAGGGCACTAATCAAGCAAGCAAGACGTTTTGTGGTGTGCACCACTCAAAGGGATACATTTTCAACAAATAAAGAAGCAATCTCATTTAATTGACACTGCGAGAGACGAAATGTACGGCCCTCAATATACCAGGAGGTGCTGAGTTTACATCAAAAGTAGCGTTAGGGATTATGCTATATTACTCAACGTTTCGGCCAGGGGCCACTTAAGAGCCATTCTCGTTGTATTAAACAATGGTATAACATTGGCGACCTCATTTAATTGACATATTTTAGGGCGAGGGGATCAGAGCCCCGTAAAAAAGATGGCTGTAACCCTGATCGTGTCTATTGACAGATCCAGGGAGCACACTGTCTAAATCATATACTGGCCACGCTGATTAAAAATTGTCATGTCCGCGAGGCCTAGGCAACGTTCATTTAGAGAAGGTCGATGTAACGCACGTCTGAAAGCTGAAATGCCGTAAGCTATTTAAATTTACGTAGTCCAACAGAGGCATGCAGTTATTAGTCGCTTTAAGGTATCAAGAAAGAATGGCTTTGCTCTCCGAGCTAGGCGGCTGCATCCATCAGTGGATGACCCCGCCAGTGGATGGATTCCCAAATGGATAAATCCGCTAGTGGATTGTTCCGTCAATGGGCTGATCTGCCATTGAATGCACCTTAAGCCATGCTGTTTTAGCCATAAGCCAACCAATAATCAGTGGGTGGGCCAACTGGTACGAGGAGCCTATCGCGGGGAGGCATCACGGCATATGTATCAATAAGAATCGGACAATTGGAAGAGGCAAGCCGAAATTGGCACAGCAAATGGGTGGGAAAAGAAGGGGCCGAGTGGGAAATTCCAACCAGGTTAACATGATAGCAAATACATTTTCATCAGATAAATGTACATGCTTGGGACTAATGGAAAGAAGCCGATGTAACTACGACTACACACGAGTATGTGTTAAATCGAATGTCATCAAATATATCAGTACTGATGAGATGAGGATTGGTATTATGCTGAATATATTGCGTGATGTTTGATGTCTATATATTTTTATATCTGCAGATACCTACCTTTTAGATGTATTGTGATTTTATGTATATGCAATTGATGAGCTTGAATAAATCGTGTAGTTAGCATGCATTTGCTGAGCTTATTCAAATCTACGAAGGCTTATTCTGTGAAATAGACATAAACAAAGTCATCGAGGAGTTCATCTCCTTTTTCTTTCGATATACACTTAGTCATCGCCTTACAATTCAGGCACAAATGGTGCCATATGTGTCATTATTTGCTTGGGTAGTACTTCTGACATAAGCTTCATTCAAAACACCACAACAAAAAACAAATGCATTCAGTAGTTACAAAATACCCATAATGAGTTTCCACCGTGTCGTTGAACGACTCAGGGATTCCAGAGCAAATCGATCGATGAGGTGATGGTTCATCTTAACTGAAGCGACGGGAACTTGTTCAATAACATGGTGTAACCAGGACATCCAGCAGCCTTTCAAAATACCAATATATACATAGCAACACAAACAACAAAGAATACCTACAAGAACTAAACGTAAGCAACAGAGCGTACGCCATTCAATTCCAATGTAAGCGTAAGTAAGTGTAAGCAATGACAATGTAAGTGATGTAAGTGAATGTAAGTGAAGTGATATCATCCACGGTTAAGACATATGTGCTATCGTAGCACGGACCGTCCAATGCCGGGAAACAGAAGCGGTCAGAACAAGAGAAGGCTTCTTGAGGCCTCTAGGGAGTGCCATTACTGCATCTTCTACATGGTCCAAATGGATGTCTTTCGTGCGTATACGGGTGAAAGGTGCTTACAAGCCCCGGATCGCCCTAGGGCTCAAGCGCGTCTTTTCTTGTCAAGGAATACCCGAATTGCTTGGCGTGGAAAACAAATAAATTGAATGGCCTTTCAGCACCTGTGCCCACGTATTGCCATATCATTAAAACATTCGTCACCTGGACTAGCGAGGCCGTTGCGGAATTAATTTCTGTTGGCTTTGTGTGCAGCCGAATTAGTTGTGTGCGCTCAGCAGGAGGCGCGGATTGCAGAATGAAACAGTGCCTATATCTCCTGAAGAATTGATAGCTTGTGTTTGTTGTAATGGCGAATCAGGGAGTAGAATACCGAGGACATGTGCCCCTCCCCACCTCCGATAGAGAAGTGGTGTTCCTTCGACTGGAAAGATGCGTTCCTTCAGGACGCTTGAGTGGCCCCTCCCCTCCCCCACCTACTCCCGCTCAACGAGTCGTTAGCCGCTGGAGTCTCTCAAAATAGAAAACGTGTTCCTCCGGCGAATTGGCGCACCTCTAGAGCAAGTGTCCCCGGTTCAAATTTCTGGACCCGCCCTGCTTTGTTGGGCAAGTAGCTGCGCCTGTGTCCCGCATACCAGTGAAAATGGCGATAATTGGTGGAATTTGTTCATCTGGTGCGCCCTGGACTGAGAGCTGAGCTGCAATTTCGCAACACGTCACGACGGGTGACCGGTCCCAGGTGGCCGACTGCAAATCACTTCCAAACCACTCGACAGCCAGCCGCCCTAAAAACTGAACGTCTCCTCTTTGTATTTCTGTCTCTTACTTAAGCTATTTGCATATATATATAGGGATATATATATATATATATATATATATATATATATATATATAAGGACATGATTGGCCGTGCTGAAACTAAGTTAATGTGTCCAGAACACCTTGTTTATTGTAGATAACTTGGACGAATATTTGAAAATTTCCGGAGTGCCAGCCCCAGCTGTCCAGGCAGCTGGGGCCAAGGCAGCTGATCCACTCTGACAATGTCGAGCGCCAGGCACGCTCTGGTCGCACGAAGTCTTCAAATTTGCAGCTAGCGGGTAGAATGTAGAAGCTGGCAGAATCTTGGTCTTGCTCGAGCAATCATTGCAAGTGCGCCATTAGTGATGCTCAATATCAAGAGACCACAGCGCGATGGCCATGCTATCATGCAACCAAGGCAGATAAGTCACACCCACCTACACCCGCGGCAAATGAAAAAAATACACCTCTACTCATTGACGGAACATTCTAAAATTCGTACGGTTACACAGTCAGTGTGCTTGTTTGCTTTGTAGTTGCTAAGAACACATTGGAATGATATCTACCATGCAACATTGTAGAACTAGTGAATAAAACGCCAGATTTTAGCATGCACGTGCCGAATTTTCATCTCGAGGTGGTTATAAAGCTCCACCTCAGCGTCCGCTCACTCTAGAACATTGTGCGATACACCAATGTTCAATCGGGGATATGTCGTCTATCGGAAGGGGACAATAACGATCGAGCGACACAGCTCTCTCCACAAACATGGGCAGCAGTTTCCATTTCTGGGCAGAGAGTCTTAACCTTGCAAGGGTGCTGGTCGTCTCAGTTTGATCCCGGGATGTGGTATTGAAGTTGAAAGAGGTAGCTGGTGGTATAGTTTGCCTTCGTAAGCATAAGCTGGCAAGCCATATTCGTGCGCCATAAATTGGGAATAAGCTGTAGATATTGTGAGCAGGCATCCATTCAAAAAGTCGTCAAGTTGCGATGGAATGAATCACTGTTACATTCTACTAGGCTCAAAGAGCACAGATCATGGGGGATGGGGCATATGGCAATTGTCACTCCCATGAAGCCAGCATTGTGTCTTTCTATGCAAAGCTTTCAGCCGGCAGCGATTTTATCCTTCTTTAACATTAACTTGCCCCTGTAAGTCCTGCTGACCACGCTCCTGAGCCCACCGAGACCAGAAATTCACGCTCGTGCCGACATGTCCACTCAGCCCGACTGCCTTCGATGTAGCTACCGGGCCTCCGATGATCAAACCAATCTATCAATCGGATGGCAACAAATAAATCGTGGTGACAAACTAATTATCGACATGATTCAACTCTACACCTTCTGTAATAACAGTAGAGTGTGCACCGACCATGGCTTTAGGGCCACAGGCCACTGGCCACGTCTTCAGAGCCACAGGCCACCGGCCACGGCTTCAGAGCCACAGGCCACCGGCCACGGCTTCAGAGCCACAGGCCACTGGCCACGTCTTCATGGCCACAGGCCACCGGCCACGGCTTCAGGGCCACAGGGCCAGCGGCCACGGCTTCAGGACCACAGGGCCACCGACCACGGCTTTAGGGCCACAGGCCACCGGCCACGGCTTCGGGATCACAGACCACCGGCCAGGCTTCAGGACCACAGGGCCAGCGGCCACGTCTTCAGGTCCACAGGCCACCGGCCACAGCTTCAGGGCCACAGGCCACCGGCCACGGCTTCAGGACCACAGGCCAGCGGTCACGACTTCAGGGCCACAGGCCACACAGGCCACAGGCTTCAGGGTCACAGGCTACCGGCCACGGTTTCAAGGCCACAGGCCACCGGCCACGGCTTCTGGGCCACAGGGCCACAGGGCCAGCGTCGCCGAGTCAGGTGCTCTGCTATCGATTGTCGGCCGTCAGTCGGCTCGAGGTGCCGGTGTGCATCGTCGTTGGCGGAAGCACACGTGCAATTGCATGCATGCGACAGACGTAAATTACATGCACGGCAGGTGTAAACCGGGGCGAATGGCTCCACGTGCGCGGACCGAGTCCGCTGACCACGTTCGCTGACCTCGTCCGCTGACCATGTCAGCTGACCACTTCCGCTTACGATGCCCCCTGACCAAGTCCGCTTATTTCATTCGCTGACCATGCTCTCTGACGTCATCACGATGATGTTGTTGCGGACCTCGTCACACCAGATTCAGCGAGATCGTGAACATAGTTCGTCCAACAACCAATAAGGCAAGCCCTGGTCTGACCTGCTCGGGGATGGAGAACAGAACCAATATAACCACCATTATCAGGAAACACTAAACGATTATTATTAAGCGACACTTCGAAGAGCTATGTCGATGCCATCTCGTGATGCGATTAGTTCAAATGTACGACGTCGCCCCCTAAGGACGAGGCCCCCTATGGTCTGGAAGTATGGTGGGCGACTGGCCCTACCCTCCCCCGTTCGCTTGACCTTTAGATTCTCATTGAGCAGCTAATAGGCAACGGCCCCTTAATGTCAGAATTTCTGTTTCTGCTTTGTCCATCTTCATATATATATATATATATATATATATATATATATATATATATATATATATATATCTTATCTCTCTTCTCTTTCTCTTTCTCTCACTTTCTCTCTCTCCTTTTTTTCTTCGTCTCGTTTGCCACTTATGTTACCACATGTATTCCAAATGAGTTCGACCAGCCACTAGATTTGTCGCAGTGAACTAAGTCTAGCTTCGCGTAACGAAGTATTCTCCGCATATCCATCCAGGCACGTCTAGACCTTGACATATTTGTTGTCTTCTGCTATCACATTACGTGCACATCATGATCACAACTTCCCACGTAGAATCGCGGAACAGTCATTGACCTGGAAATCCAATTCGAGGGCATATTTTTAATCGAGACCACATGTGGTCGAGATATAGCGTTATTCAGATTAGTGGTCGATATAGTTTTAATCGAGACCACACGTGACAGTACAGCTGCACCATGCGGCACAGCTGTACTGCCCCCCCACCCCTCACACACACACATACTCTCCATCTCCTCCCCACCCCCGCTTGCTATCATTTAGCCATTCACCGGGTGACCCCCTCGGTCGGTGGCTACATGGGCTGCGCGCACGCTCTGACCCTGCGTTGACAGCACGGTGAGACCAATGCTGGGGAGCGCTCTACCAACCCAGCAATGTGGATTGTGGACCATTCGTTAGCCAGTAGCGACGCGTGCCCCTGACCATCACCAGGTGATCCTGTTGCAGGGCATTGGATACGATGGGGGTGGACCTGACCATCACCAGCCGACCCTGTTGCAGAGCATTGGATACGATACGCGTGCACCTGACCATCACCAGCCGATCCTGTTGCAGAGTGGCGAAACGATGCGCGTGCAGGACGCCATCCAGCTGATTGGCCAGCGACGGCGCTACCACGTGCTGGTGCTGACCATCCTGTCGCTCAACTTCATGTTCGTGTCGCTGCACATCTTCTCCGACCTGTTCCTGAGGCTGGAGCCCACACACCACTGTCGGATACCGGAGAACGGATCGATGGAGGAGTGGATACCCTACAAGTGAGTCCCATGCGTGCTTTCGAGACGAGCCTCTCGTGGCATGACGATGCAGGGAAGCTTGCCGCGTTCTCAATGCAGGGAGGAAGCTTGCCGCGTTCTCAGCGGTGGCCATGCAGATGGTGTCGCTGCGTATATGAAGATATCGATAGCATACACCAGTTTGTCGCGATTAATTTAATATGATTTCATCAATAAGATGTGTAGTGAATTACAATGTTCCACATTGTATATAACCTGACAGAGGCGGGAATGTATTACCACCGATAATAAGTTGAATGTTTTTTTTCTGGCTAGCTTCGTAGGTGTATGAAGCGCCATCGGGACACTGGACGAGCGAGTGGGGGACGATGCAGCCCCATGCTTCCGGCTTAGGATCAGGAATCTGACCGTTGTCGGCAGAGAACGTGCGGGCCGACGACAGCTGCGCTTGTAGACCATACCTGGCGGGTGTAGGTGCCGCGCCGAGACGCGTGCTACGACCGCTGAAAGTGCAGCCCCAGTATTGTCTTGTGATGTTGACTCGGCGATACCAGCGGCCTCTTTCTCGTTTGATCTAGTTTATTAGTTTGTTTTTGGTTGTTAATGTGTGGCAGGCTCCCGTCTCCTGGGCAGCGTACTTGCAGGAAAAACTGCCATAGCCGCCGCTTATTAACATATCGCAAGGTCGACACAGGGCGAATATATTATGTTTTGCACCCAGGCAAAGAAATCCGGCCGGGGTGAGTCCAGTAGTTGATAGTCAACAATCGCACACTGCTTAGAAGGCATCTCAGGACATTCGATGGATGGAACTTTCGAGGGTTTGGATGATTTTTGGCTTCCTGATCGACCATATTTAACATTGTGCCAACGCTGTTTACCATGGACTATATATTCTCAACGGAACGTGCATCGCGAATAATTTTTTGGGTCAGTTCCCACTAATAGATCATAACCTAACCAAATGCCACTTCGTGGGTGGCAAGTACTTTTGTTTTTATAGGGCCAGCATATTCTGTGCGATGCTGCCATTTGAGATCCACAGCTTTTTTTTGGTGCGGGGAAGGGATTAATGAAGGAGATGTTCATCTTCGTGAAAATTATAATGACTTAAACAGTCCAGATCGTACTGATATGGCTATGTTCTAGTTCTCTTCTGTTGATGGGCAAGAATGGTGGCCACGTTTGACACGTTTGTCTGGGATACTAGATTTCCGGACATCAATCGACGTGGGTGGGTGTTCTGAATTTAAGTATACTGAATTTGATCCAAATTTTGAAAAATTCGACACCGCGCCAAGGCCTTGATTTTTTTCCAATTTTTCCTTTTTGGCACATATCGCTCTCTGCAACAGTATATGTTGGTATGTTAGTGCTAAATATCATAGAATGCATAGGTTCATGGGCACTTTATGAGCATGTCAGTTTCTTTAAGTCTCCATAACATAGTTAGATTCAAGGCACATGTAGGGGAAATTATCAAGGATAATTTGGTAAAGGTTCCAAATTTCAACAGAGTAGATTTTGACGACATGAGAGCGACTTTAAGTGTCATCTTGGGAAGAAGAATTCTCCAATTTAAATGCCTGTGAAATGTGGGAAAAGTTCAAATCTTACTTGAAGGAAACTCAGATTAGCACGTCCCCCAAAAGCAAAGAAGCAAAAGAAGGGTAGGAAAGCCAGCATGGCTTACACCAGACTTGATAAAAGCAATTAAGGCTAAGAAAACTGCATTTAGAGTCTTTAAAGAAGCCTCAAATTTCGTGAATCTAAAGGCGTATCGAAAAGCTAGAGACACTGTGAAGCAAAAAACCAGAGCAGCAAAGCGAGCAAAAGAACTGGATTTAGCTAGAAACTGTAATGGGGACAGTAAAAGGTTCTTTAGTTTCTACAAGCTGAGTAAAGTTTCTAGCACAATTGGTCCATTGGAAGTAAACGGGTCTACATTGGGTGAGGATAGTGAGATGGTTGAGGAGATGAGCAAGCAGTTCAAATCAGTGTTTACATTGCAAGATATGACCAATCTGCCGACCGTACACCATAGTTCAGTGACATGGGATCTGACAAATGATGTTGATTTCATTGATAGTGATGTTGTTTACAATCATATCAGGAAAATAAAGCCAAACAAGGCAGCAGGACCTGATGATATTTATGCTAGGGTGTTGCGGGAAACTGAAAAGGAACTGGCATTTCCACTTAGTATAATATTTTGTAGATCAGTTTCACAAAATGAAATTCCAACCGATTGGAAAATGGCAAATGTAGTTCCTATTTTCAAGAAAGGAGAAAGAGGGAAAGTTGAAAACTATAGGCCAGTAAGTCTCACATCCCTAGTCTGCAAGGTACTCGAATCAATTATCAAGGATAGAATAGTTAGTTATCTGGAAGGTAGCAGATTCATTCAAGATATTCAACATGGGTTTAGAAAAGGACGATCGTGTCTCACAAACCTCTTGGACTTTTTGAACTTCGCCACAGAACAATTTGATCAGGGAAATCAGGTTGATGTAGCATATCTTGACTTTAGTAAGGCCTTTGACAAGGTACCCCATAAACGGTTAATGATATAGCTTCAGTCCCATGATATTGCAGGTAGAATCTTAAAATGCATAGAGTTGTGGCTTTCAGATAGACAGCAAAGAGTGATGCTAAATGGTACAAAGTCATCATGGTAAAATGTTCTTAGTGGAGTCGCCCAGGGGTCAGTACTGGGGCCACCACTGTTCATTATATTTGTAAATAACATTGAAAGTTGCCTAAGCAGTAAAGTTTTGAAATTTGCGGATGACTTGAAGGTCTTTAGGGCAATAACAGGTCAAGAGGAGCATATCTCGCTGCAAAAAGACTTAGACGAACCTGTGAAGTGGTCCGAAGAATGGCAAATGAAATTTAATTTTGATAAGTGCAAAATCATGCATGTAGGTAAGCAGCATATGAAGGCTCCATACTTGATGCGTGGCCAAGTGCTATCAGTGACTCAACAGGAGAAGGATTTAGATGTTATTCTAAACACAAAACTGGGGGCATCAGAACAGACCAAGGAAGCCAGGAAGAAGGCACTGAGAATGCTCGGGGCAATAAATAGGAATGTGTCATACAGAAGTGAGGAAGTGATCTGGAAGCTTTACTGTGCATACGTCAGGCCACATTTGGAATGCTGCATCCAAGCTTGATCTCCTAGCTATCAAAAAGATTGTTGGCTTTTAGAGAGAGTACAAAAGAGGGCTTCAAAAATGGTTAATGGCATAAGCAACCTGGCATATGAGGAAAGATTGAAGAAATTGAATATGTTTTCACTTAGATATAGAGGGCTGAGAGGAGATCTCATCGAATTCTTTAAATTTGTCCATGGTCTGGAGAGGGGAAACCTTGGGGAAATGTTTTAATTGAACAGAAATGATGCAATTAGATGTCATAAATACAATATTAAAGTTAACCACAGCAGAACAAGGTTAAGGCAAACTTTCTTCACCAACAGGGTAGTAGAACACTGGAACCAGCTGCCAGAAAACATTGTCAGTAGCAGCACATTGAACATATTTAAAAACAGCATAGACAATCATTATAAGAATAGAGAGCTTGCTTTTCAGTATTACAGGGAGGGCTGATTTACGGATTTGGTGGGCACCTGGTTCAGTGTACAGAGTGCAACCAAGAAGGGCCCTTGTGGCTCATAGTTGCACTAATCTTTTATGTCTTGATGTCTTTATGTCTTAGCCATCTGACAAGGTGGTTTCGCAACACCAGGACGAAAGCCGCGACCGTTTTGCTCGTAGTTGTGCACTTTGTCCATAGGTGACAGCACCGACGCCGCAGTGAATCGGCAGGGGTGGACAGGATCAGGATGGTTTCTCGTGTGTAAATCAAGGTGCATTGGATTGTGTGCGACATCATAGAAAGGTGTTTGATAACATCACATAACATAACACATGTATATGATATGCTGGTCACCTGTATCAAGAAAACCACAAGCAGTGAATGGTGTTCTCGTTAAAACACTTTGCAGGAGATGAAAGTATCACTTCTAGTCTTCTTTGTAACATACAGCTGAGTAATTCATTCGTAGGGGCTCACGTTCGTCATAAAGCATTATGTGAATGTATTACAAAATGAATACATGTATTAAAGTTACGTATGCACAAAAATAGCATGTATGGAATTAGAAACGATTGGCATCGCGGATGTGTATGTATGGAACTAAACGATATGAGTGCTAATTAATTGTATGAAATATAATTAAAAATTGCACCTCATTGTGATGCAAGCAATACGGCTATTTTATATAAAGAAATTTTATATGCATACGTGGCCATGCTAGCCTGGGTACGATAAAGCTCTTGATATCACGTACTCAGCAGAAATGCACTTTACTCGATACATTGCTGCTTGAAACGTGGTGAGGCAGCATCTTGGAACATCTTTAGATTGCTTTATGTGAAACAAACAGCATGGCTGCATCTCTACCTCTTGTGGGGAAATTCTACGCAACTCATCAACAGCTTGACACGATACCGGGTGATACGCCGAGTAATCAGCTACACATATGCGAAGACATTATCAGGATAATTTTGGTAATAAAGTTCCAGGAAGTGAGACAGGGTGGGGTTTCTGAGAAATGTCTAGCTGTGAAGAAGACATAGAGAGGGTGTCTGGCGAGTGCCTTAAACTATGGGCGCTTGAGAGGGTTCAATCTCTTGCGATCCCACGCGATCGAAATGCAGAGTACAAGAGCAGGTGCATAAGTTGTGGCAGTGCAAAGAAAATATCCGAATACCAGGAGAGAAAACAGCGTCACAGCACCCCTCAAACCTGAAGATGAACTACCTACTTAATATCCAAAATAAGAAAGATGGGACGACACTACAAGAAGAGAGGAACTTCCTGCAGGACCAGCACAGTCATCGACAGCGTTACGTCGGCGCCGTAGACAGGCTTACCAGCGACGTGTGACGAAAGGCCAACGAGCGACGTGCTCCAGAAATTGAGTCCATGCACAGAGACGCCATCCGAGAGCTCAGTAGTGTCGTGCTTCATGCCGATTCTGACCACCAGTCGAACCACGACACACATGATGACAGTGGCGACGAGTTCGCGCCGACAGACGTGCGGAGGCGGAACAGGCTCTTCACTATCACATTGGACGCCTAAGCTGAAGTCCTAGACGCAAATCACGCAGGCGCCCGAAAGGCAGCGAAAATCCTAACGGCTTTTTCTGAAGACACTTGAATGCTTAGGACTGCCGGCATCAACGTGGCCACCAAGATCAATATCCAGGTAGCACTGGATAAAACGTGAATGGACGAGCTCGCTGCCATCGCCGGACAGACCGCTGGCTGCACGGCGGTGTCTTGTGATGGCCGAGGCTACAAACGGTATAACCAGACAGTGCAGAACCAAATCTATGCAAAGATGCACCCCGGTGACTTGCATGTTGGTCACTTTACATGCGGATATGGAGAAAAACACACAGTAAAGCTGTGCGCTGACAACTCGCCCTGCTCTTGTCAGGCAGGTGCATAAACGTCGATCATGTGCCAAAGATCGGGGATGGTGGCGCCGATCAGGTGACAGGGTTGGAAATTGGAGATGACTTGTGTTGAGCGCATTATTACCGCGGCTGCTACAGTGTGCGACTGTCACCACTCTCGACTGCCGTTCAAGGCGCTGTTCTGCGAGCTAGATGGCGTCACCGGCGGTCCACCTAGGTTTCTCGGCTCCATTGGCCGAGAGATGGCGTCAGATGTACGCGATCGGTGCGCCGCGCCGTCTGTTGCCGTTGCGCGCGATTCTCCTGCTGTGCCAGCTGAGTCGAGCGTGACATGAGTGCCGATATGAAGCTGTTTTACGAGTGTGCCACGGCGGCAGTGGCGTCACTGGGAGCGCCCACAGCACGGCGCACGGCGGTCTGTACGTCCCCGCCGGCACACTGCACATAGCCGTCTGCCGCGCGTGTACGTGTCACAGGAGCGACCGGGTACCGAGCTGATGACTTTGTTCGAGTACACGTGTTGTGCATATGTGCCGACTGTCCTCAGTGCAAAACATATGTCCGATGCTGTATTCGACGCACCGCATCTCTTCGTCTGCATCGACAAAGCAGCTACTGTGGCATGGAGGACCTGGCCCTGCTACGAGCCGGCGTGCAGCGTGACGGCTGCATGGGCCACCAGTGAAACATTCTGCTGGCCATGCTGGATGTCGAGGTCAGGGCGCAGGCGGTGGCCATAATCAAGTCATTAAGACTGTCGCCCCAGTCATCTGACAAAGTGAGGCCCTTCAGAGTTCCCGGCGCTCAACGTCGATGCGTTATCGCACCTGGAGCTGGTAGACATCTCGACGGTCATCGTGGAATCGCACCTCACCAAGTCAATGACCCACGCCCAGCCACGGAGATCCTCGGACAAACGCCGCTGCTGACTGGGGTGCCTTGCCACAGCCAGGTGACGGAGAGGGCGGTGAAGTTGACGTGAGAAGCGGCCTCCCAGGTCTGTGGCGACAGGCGACAAGATGGGCACTCGCCCAGTAAACTGTGTGCCAGGAAGAGTAGCCCAGGACGGAAGACGGTCGCTCGGTATAAAGCAATGTAGACACATGTGGTCAAGAATAAATGTCAGTAAACATGACACAAACTAGTTTTATGCGGTAGACAGGTGAAAAAATAGCAGAAAGACAGACGGGTACAGACAGCGAGAGAGAGAGAGAGAGAGAGAGAGAGAGAGAGAGAGAGAGAGAACGAGAGAAAGAGATAGAGATAGATAGATATATAAATATGTAGATATATAGATAGAGAGATAAATAGATAGATGGAGAGATAGATGGAGAGATATAGATATTTGAGATAGATAGATAGATATGTAGACAGATAGATAGACAGATAGATAAATAGATAGATGGAGAGATAGATAGATGGAGAGATAGATAGAGAGATATAGATATTTGAGATAGATAGGTAGATATATAGAAAGATAGAGATAGAGCGTACTGCCATCAGAACAATGCGCCAAGGGACATCGCTTAAAATGTGTATCACATTCCACTCTATTAGGTGATAAAGTTGCAATGGTGCTAGAGATCATTTTTACTTTGAGAAGCAAGAACATGCATTTAATTCTGAGTATTATTTGAAGATGGTGAATGTCAATTTGTGTCATTTTAAATGTGATCGACTTCCGGTACAACACCCGTAACACGTTTTTGTAGGAACTGAGTAATGGTTGCTTGGTAGCCTCTGAGTAATGGTTGCTTTGACCAGATTTGAGCGATGCATCACTTCTTTTCAAAACCACTCAGTTTGTGTTTAGCAAAGATGTAGTTATCACTGGGACAAACCTAAAACGCTTTGTCGAAACGGGGTCAGTTAAAAGTTGCGGAGGTGTAGCAGGGTATGGGCATACTCGCTCTCATCTTTCCCGTCCAAGAAAATCAAAATAAATGACCACGTGGGAATAGGGTTACTGAACAGTGAGCTCAATGGTCATGCAGGTGAGCTGTCGCCGAGTCGACGACTCTCCAGGCCTCCTGTGCTCCAGTGTGTGACAGCGAACGGGTACCGAGCGTGGGACCGGTCGCGGTTCGCCGTGTGTGACCACGAAGCACCACACGGCGCCGTGCCGGTGGATCGACGCCCGGCTACCCCACCTCGCTCCCCGTCCGTCTACCCCCACCTCGCTCCCCGTCCGTGTACCCCGTCTCGCTCCCCGTCCGTGTACCCCGTCTCGCTCCCCGTCCGTGTACGCCATCTCACTCACCCCCGCTGATTGTGTTCCTTCAGCGCGTCAGAGCCGACAGTCTTGGGGTGTGGAGTGCACTTAAACTACCCACATTGATAGTTCGGCCTTCGGAGCTAGATTCAGCGCGTGATCAAATTCCGGGGCGTTGGACCAGTGGTTAATAACATCCGATTTTAATGAAACTATTGCTGAACATCATGAACTATGAACTGAATCGTACAACAGGAACATTCAGCGATTTCAGTAATTTAATGCACATGTATTGAGGTGGTCGTTGAGCGATGTGGATGAGTGAATGAGCGGAACACATTCTGCGTCATCGTCAGGTAGATGACGAAGGCCCCTTGCCTGAGATATAGTCATTTTGCCGAAACGTTGACTAATATAGCATAATCCCTAACGCTACTTTTAATGTAAACTCAGCACATCCTGGTATATTGAGGGTTGTACATTTCGTCTCATGCAATGAATACACAAGTAATTGGCATTGGCGCGAACACCGCACATTCGTGCATAAGACCACCGGCGAACAGCCACGATCGGCGCGCCATGCGTCGGGCGATACAAACCAGACATCGCGCGGCGAACTTCTCCGCCAGCAGCTATCCGTCCAACCAAGCCCATGGAGTCGTAACTCGCCGCGGGTGCAGACTCCGGTCACAGCGCCACGGGTGGACCGGCGGACGCTCCGCTCGCGGGTCTCGCGCGGCTGACCTCTCGACTTGTGCCTGGCTGTCGGCAGCTGGCGCACTATGCTGGACACGGTCGGCTATCACGGGCGGGCTGACACCACGCACCCGAGGTGCCGTCAGCCTTGTGACGATACGACACACGATACGACACACGATACGACACGTGTGTCGACAATCGCGCCGAGACGCGGCACACCTGGCGCCTGAATGGCACGCCGCAGTGTAGCGGTGGCCGGAGTGATGACGTGCTGTGCAGGTCTTGTGTGCGAGTGAGACCGTAGGCGGAGACACGTGAAGAGGCGGACATGATCCAACCTAGCAGACCGGTTGTACCCGGTCCGACAGTGCCCATGTCACCTTGCCAATGACTTTGCACTTAGAGGACTGGTAAATTCGGTAGTGCAAAGTTGCTGTGAAAAAAAAACAGAACGTGGCTCTATTTTCATTTGGAAGTTGTAGATACCGGATACAAATATTGCTTGTGCACGTGCATGCCTTTTTGTAAACTTGCTCGTTCAACCTGACGAAGTGTCTAGTGATGCTCAACACTATTCAACACTATCCAGCGTCACAAAAGGAACGCTAGCAAGAAGCGTGATGAGTGCGATTTGGCAAATGCATGAGCTTTTGGATTGCTGGACATTTGATGACAGAGCAGAGCATTACATAAGATAAGTTGTGGATGATAATTGTTGCGAGATAAGCTTAAGACTCAACTATATTGTTCACGCCCAGTTTGAACTGCGAGTGGAGAGCCAAAAACGTTCCAGAATGAATGAATTGCGCGTAGTGGTTAGCAAGCAACACCGAGCGGTCATTCACAATGAGTCACCAACGGCAAAGGCATTCACAACCACATGACGTCTCGTCCGTCGTACTCATAGCTCGCACCAAGCTGAATCAGATCAGATCATTCTGCTGCATCAGGACGAGCGACGAAAAGGTGCCCACATCTCCAGAAGAAATAGTAAAATGGCTTAAGCTCGCTCCGCGTTTTAGCTAGGCTGATCTCCTTGGCTCACTGCAACCTTACACCATCTGCCGCCTGCCCCTGCCACCTGAACCAGCACACTCCAGTTGATTACATTATCAAATGTTCATTGACTTGCGACGGTTGAGCAAGTCTGCATATAGAAGTGGAAATACCCCCCCCCCCTCATCACCTCCACACCCACATCCACATACACACCCCACAAAAATATATATTTTCCGAAGGCACAGATGGGAATGTTTTGAATTATGAAAAGTATCTGAAGAAGGAAAAAGAACGCTGGCAGAGAGGACAGCCATGCACCGCAGAGCAGTCTCTCCAGAGCGCCTACAGAACCGTACAAACGGAACGTCAACAAGTGTTGAAATTCCACTGGCAGGCCCTCCATTCAGTTAGGATGGCGGAGCGGCAAGTGATAAAGCGCAACATGTTTTTCTGATGGCGGTAGTGTTGGTGGTTTTAACCGGTGATGGCCGCTACGTGTGTGACAGAGGCGCTGTGGGTGTGACAGAGGCGCTGTGGGTGTGACACAGGCGCTGTGGGTGTGACAGAGGCGCTGTGGGTGTGACAGAGGCGCTGTGGGTGTGACAGAGGCGCTGTGGGTGTGACAAAGGCGCTGTGGGTGTGACAGAGGCGCTGTGGGTGTGACAGAGGCGCTGTGGGTGTGACAGAGGCGCTGTGGGTGTGACAGAGGCGCTGTGGGTGTGACAGAGGCGCTGTGGGTGTGACACAGGCGCTGTGGGTGTGACAGAGGCGCTGCGGGTGTGACAAAGGCGCTGTAGGCATAGTAGAGGCGATGTAGGTATGACAGACACGTTGCTGGTGTAACAGAGGTGCTGTGGGTGTGACAGACACTGTAGGCATACAGAGGAACTGTAGGCACACAGAGGAACTGTAGACATACAGAGGAACTGTAGGCATACAGAGGCACTGCAGGTGTGACAGAGGAAATGTAGGTTTGACAGAGGCACTGTAGGCATACAGAGGCACTGTAGGTGTGACAGAGGCGCTGTGGGTGTGACACAGGCGCTGTGGGTGTGACACAGGCGCTGTAGGCATAGTATAGGCGATGTAGGTATGACAGAAACGCTGCGGGTGTAACAGAGGTGCTGTGGGTGTGACAGACACTGCAGGCATACAGAGGAACTGTAGACATACAGAGGAACTGTAGGCATACAGAGGCACTGCAGGTGTGACAGAGGAAATGTAGGTTTGACAGAGGCATTGTAGGCATACAGAGGCACTGTAGGTGTGACAGAGACGGTATAGGTGTGACAGAGGCACTGTAGGTATAGAGACGTTGTAGGTGTGACAGAGGCACTGTAGGTATATAGAGGAACTTTAGGTTTTATAGAAGACCTTGTAGGTGTGAGAGAGTCGTTGTAGGTGTGCCAGAGGCATTGTAGGCATATAGAGGCACTGTAGGTGTAACAGAGTCGTTGTAGGTGTGACAGAGGCTGTGTAGAGATGTCAGAGACGTTGCTCAGGAGGATGAATTATTCCTTGTTTTGCCTTCGTGATGTTAGATGGTTGCATGCGAAAATAGTATTTCATGACCTGAGGTCAGGAAATGACCTTGACCCAACTTAGCGCCAATGTGCTTCATCTGTGAATTGCGTTGAACCTGCTACTGTTGAGAAACATGGAATATGCAATTAAAGCGAAAATGTTCTGGGGTACCAAAAATAGTTGTACAAATTGTAGCTATTCCTGGCGAGTTAATTGATTTGTTGCGATAAAGATAGGCGATAACTTCCCATCTCCTTGGAAGACTCGGACCATATTGTTCGATTCATTTACTCCGATAATTAAATGCTTTAACGTGGAGCATATAGGCCAGGACGGTCAGCTTCTCCAAAGCGTTTTCATGTCACCAGCTTTTGTTTTGCTGGGTTCTCACAGTAACTTCTTGAGGCGATGGTCTGGATCCGATGCTGTCCCAACCTACCGGCTACTGTTCAACAGCTTTTTCCAGTCACCCGGCCAGTTACCTTGTAATGCCTTACCAACTAGCACCATTCAGTGCCACTGACACTGTAACGGTGCCACTGGTACCTCTCAATCATGACTTGCGACATCATTTCGTGGCTCATTGCATTTGCATAGGCGTGCATCTCCAGCGCTTCCTGGGTGACGTCGATAAGGTTGCCAGACGTAAGATAGTGAACACACCAAGGGAAACGTTATTTCCACAAGAAAAAAAACCCACCAAAGTAAGCTTCCGTGGGCAAACTTTATTCATAGCTTTGCCTTCATCAGTCATCCGTCAAGGGGTCAGCCACCTTTAAAGTGAAATGAAGTGTGGATGTGAACTTGGGTGACAATCTAAGACGTCTTATTGCACTATATGTAGGGTCACGAAGTTCTAAGTCGGGAATTAGTCAAAATGATCATGCTTCATCATTAGCCTCAAAATATCTTCCTTGTGTCTCATGCAAGAGCATGCATCACAGAACTACGCTACGGTTCAGGTTTTGCCAAACAACAAATCAATCCTATGCTGGAAAGTGAAACAGTTGGGTCATTGGTACCCAACAGATAAGCAAGCATCCAATATTTGATGTTTATTTGGTGGCTGTGTCTTGGACACATCTTTGCATCTGCAACATTTTGCCTGCTTGCATATTTTGATAATTGTCTCGACTACATGGCTACCGCAATGCCGTTGCCAGGGGTAGAAAGAACTTCATCCCTGCACACGAGCCCGCCGAACATGCTTTCCAGAATATGTACTATGTAGGGCCATAGCGCGAATCTAGGTACCATGGCGTAGTGCAAATCAACGTATAACAAGGTGGTATAGTTATGGTTTTCGTTATGTGGTACCGGTTGAGGTAATCAGTACTTTGAAGATGCATTATTGCGTTTCAGACCAAAGCGCTAACTTCGTTTTGCTGTCCGGGGGCCTTATAAGCTGTCAATGAGGAATGACGCTTTCTGTGATGCTTCTGCATCCTAAATCCTCGCCATCTCGGTCCTCCACCGAGAAGTGCAGATTGCTATTTAGTTCCTTGCTGCTGTCAATACTAACCATGGAAGAGTTTGCACATTCTGCCAATAGTGGTCAGATATTTATTCTGCCCGGATTGTGACGTCCGGGGAAACATAGTGCTTAATCTGGACTTTAACCTCACATTGTACACTTGTTCAATATGACCATTCCGATATTTTTCTTAGGTGACTCTTGAACCGCTAACACCATCGCATTGAAATTAAGGATGCATTGCGATACGTCTCTTGTGCAAATTGCAGCGAAGCATTATGCTTTATACTGTTGCTTCACCGGATGCAGGCAAGGCCAAATTCAGGTCATGACCACCTCTCAATATTTTCGTGAGTGCATTAAAACATTTTTCGTATGCAAGATACTGTCAAAGGTGAAACATCGGTGTACATGAGAACAATCACCGAATAACCACAGCAATACAAGACCCGACCTAAGAGCATATCCTTTGGTTAAATCAAGTGCCGTATTATGAAAATATTTCATCGCGCATGGCTTTCTTTCCAAACATTTTTGTTTAACTCTGAAAGAAGGTGATGGTAAGTAATAGTATACAAATCGTGCCAGGTTTCAAATAATTTTATGTCAGGCCAATATGATACAACCTGAAACGTCCCGAGGGTACGTGTGCTTCAGACGATCTAGAGGCTAAATAAGGACTATTGTGAAGTGAAATGACTAGGTTTGGGGTAATTTCGCACTCGGAATTCACTTCTGATACGACTTTAGTCCCTGCATTTGATTTGACGAGTTATATTTGTCCTTGTTTTGGTGAGGAGACTTTTCACAGGAAATAGAAAAGCATGCATATTCCTCAAAATTATGGTGGTGGGGTTGAAAGTAGAATGGGTATATCTTGGTGGCACTCACTTACTAAGCGCCATCTCATTCTAAAATTGTCACCTTCACCGGTTTATGCAAATATTTCCAGGTATTTGACCTTCTGGAGTTGGCTATCTTGGTCTTTGTGCGTGTCGCCTGTGTTAGCTTATGACTTCTGTTTGCATATCAACAATGAAGCAGGAAATCGCATTTGTTTTGCGATTAGGATTCAGAAGCCAGCGAAGACGGGTGGCTGACTGCACCCCGCCGTTGACGTATTTAACGGTAACTGGACAAATGTACGTAAGTAAACGTACGTAAGCTCAGATGTACGTATGCGCAAATGTACGTAAGCGCAGATGTACGTGTGGGAAATGTACGTATGCGCAAAAGTACGTATGCGCAAATGTACGTAAGCGCAAATGTACGTATGCGCAAATGTACGTAAGCGCAAATGTACGTCAACGTAAATGTACGTAAGTGCAAATGTACGTAAGCGCAAAAGTACGTATGCACAAATGTACGCAAGCGCAAATGTACGTAACAGCAAATGTACGTATATGTAAATGTACATAAGCGCATATGTACGTAAGCACAAATGTACGTAAGCGAAAATGCAGGTAAAGCTAAATGTACGTAAGCGCATATGTACGTGTGGCAATTGTACGTATGCGCAAATGTATGTATGCGCAAATGTACGTGAGAGCAAACGTACGTAGGGCATATGCACCTAACCAAATGTGCTTAAACGCAAATGCACGTACGACTAAATGTACGTGCATTGGCCGATACGTACATTTGCTCTTGCATTCTTTTACGTTTAGGTACTGTTGTGCTTACGTACATTTGCGATTACGTACTTTTGCCCTTACGTACATTTGCGTTTACGTACATTTGCGTTTACGTACATTTACACATACGTACATTTGCGCGTACGTACTTTTGCGTATACATACATTTGCGTGTACGTACTTTTGCGCTTACGTACACTTGCGCTTACGTACTTTTGTACATACGTACATTTGCGCATACGTACATGTGCGCTTACGTACTTTTGCGCATACGTACATTTGCGCATAGGTACCTTTGTCATGCGTACATTTGCGTTTACGTACATTAGCCATACGTACATCTGCGCTTACGTACAATTGCCTCACCTATATCTGCGCTTACGTACATTTGCTTACGTATATTTGCTTACGTACATATGCCATACGACAATCTGCCATACATGCATTTGTCCTTACGTACATTTTTCCTAGAATCCTCCTTCCCCCGCTTTGCTTGGGATAGATAATTTTCCCGTACTGCGAGAGTTAATACAGAAGGCATGTAAACGAAGCAGAACTTAGATAAGTAACATCGTCACCTACCGGGTCGCTAAGTGTCCTGGAACCTGCAGTAAAGAGTGAGTGGGAGGTAGGTCATGCGGAGCAGTTTTGGTCACACATCATACCTGCACAATTTTAATCTTGAAATGCGACTTTTGAAATGGATGCGCATGCCATATAACAGTCTAAATATGTCAAAGCCGTGAAGAACATCCCAGGTTTACTTTCCGTCGGTTTCGACTCCCCTCTTAGCTTAGCGACTCCACAACATCCCCGTGGAGGAGCGCACACTTCTGCGCTCTGTCGCGCAAATGGCACAAGCCCGGACCGCTCTGTCGCGCAGATTGCACAAGGCCCGGACCGCTTCTTCCCGATCACCAGAGTTGGCAAAGCCCTGGCCAGCCTGTTTTGATTCATCGACCGTGGATGGAGGCAATCTCCTGCTCTCTGCCACAGTCACGGACCAGGACCAATAGCCGAGTGAGGGGGGGGGGGCTCGTGATCTGCGCGGACCCTGGCCGGCCAGCGAGGCCAAGCGTCGGTGGAACGTCCTGCCGAGCCCGGCCCTTGTTCATGTGTCGGTGTGCACAGTCGCACCGCCCTGCTGACACCGGTAGTTCCCTGCGTCCACACGGTTCCCGATCCGTGACCACATCACCCGCTGCAGCGATTCCAGACACGCACACGGTCGTGGATCGGCGTGCTGCTTCCAAGCCCGCGAATGCCGATCATTGCCTCGTCAACTGCGGCCCAGCACACTGCAGTCCACGTGCGACGCTGTGTCACGCGGAGTGCAGCACATCGGTCATTCTGTTTATTTGGGCAGTGGTGCTGCGCGAACCGCCTTCCATCACTCCATACGATCCCCTCCAAGCCATCTGGTCGCTGGAGGAGCCAGTGATGGAACGCAGCCCGACCGGCTGCCTGAGTCTTGCTCAGTCGTACCGTCCTGTGCGACTTGTATGGACACCAGTTGAGCTTCTTCCTGAAGACACCTCAGGCCGGTGAAACAAATACCAAGCTGTCTGCTAACATGGGAGAGAGACACTGACATCTTCTTCTTTCGATATCTCTGGACGAAGTCCCTGACCCAGTTCTCATGGCCGTCCGAGGGAAGATGGCCGCCAAGCTAGCCCCCCGGCCGCGCCTGCCACCGACTCGCAATTAATTAGTTGGCGAGCCATTTAGAATCGCTATGAAATGCCACCTCTGTCGAAAATGCCTTCACGGATACCTCCGCTGTTAAGCCTAGACTAAGCCGATATTTCGACTGTACAGCTAGTATGTTTTTTCATGACACGAATTTCATGAATAATGCACGCGTCTGGTTCCCTGGAATAAGGTGGGTTTTGCCGTTGGATATGGTGTGGGCAAGCTGCTATCTTTAGTTCTCAGAGCAGGCTGAATCAAGGACTCCAACTATAAAAATGTTCGATAATTTTTAACAAGGTGCATAAGTTTGCACGTGCTCCTGTTCGGGTACAAACAGCTCTACATTTTATTTTATTGGTCTGCCATTGGCCTTGATTGACCTGACCTAAGCCATTGTTTTCCTTCGATGTACAACTTCCTTACTTTTGTAATCTTCCCGTAATTTCTTCTCTCGATTGGTTGAATACATATCGTGATATAAAGAGGAGGTATTCAACAGAGTACTGAAACGCTTACTAAGATACGCCCGAATTCAATTTAATATTTTCTCTTTGTCCCTGCCTGACCTATTGTACTGTGGCAGAATGGGCAGTAAGATAGAAGTTGGGCGGAATGAGTCCTAATAATAAGCTGAATATTTTAAATTGAAAAGTTGGATTTGACCTAAAACGCAAAGTTGGCACTTGACGTATAGAAGCAAGATATTGCTTAGCATGCATTGTCCCGTAAACCAAACCACCAGTAAAGATGTACTGGTTGATCTCATTTGGGACAGAGTGATTAGGCATCGCGTACCAACTTGCAAGATTATTCCAACGATAGGAATCCAAAGCTGTCTGGACGTAAGTTAATCAGGATCCTAGGGTCCCCATCAACCAACCTGTGTTTACCATATCGTCAACAAGAACTGTAAATCCAGGCGTGCTGAATGAACAATGCTATGAAATAACTGAAACGTGTCTGCGAGTGTCAAATTCACTTCCTTCTCTCTGTGGGGAAGGGGACATAAAGAGTAGGGCGACGAACGCAGTTATTCGAGTGATCCCAAGTCGGCATTCAGTTCTTGGTCGTTGCTATGTCAAGTTAATTACACCACTCAATATTTCAGTTCATGAATGATTTGGCATCCAGCCAAACACATGAACAGGACAGTAGTGGTTTTCAGAGGCGGGCATTCGGACCGAGCGAATCGTAGCTTCAGACGTCCGGTCTATGAAAAAAGCTCGTCTGACATCAGGTCAACTTCAAACACGCTCGAATTGTGCATGGGAACCTGCTGAGGCGCAGGGATATATGGCCGCACCGGGTGGTCAGAAGGTGGTGGGGTACAGCGCAAGTGGCCCTCAATTCGTGTCTTCTGTAAAATTGTGCCAGCATTGTTACGCCAGACCGGTGGACAGCTGTATGCATTGCGGCCTGATGTTGAGATGTAGTAGTGCCAATTGCCTGAATGTCCAGTTTCCAAATAGAATAAATATAAGCGCGGGATTTTGTCCGGATTACTCAACCATTAGCATATGGTGGATGCAATGGCAACTTAGAGACATGTGGACTGGAGAGACTGGAGTCTGAATAACTGTCTCGCGTCAGTGTTTCTGTGTTGACAGTGTATTCCGTGCTCTAGTGTTTAGTGTCCTGACCTCGCCACCCTTTTGGCCGAACTGTATCGGCCAACATTGAGCCCGCCACAGGGAGGTAATCTCCGAATATATTGGTGGCGCTCAATGTTACGCTTAGAAGCGTTGGGTTAAACATAAAAGAAACGTAGAGGCTGTGTTTTGCTCCCCCACACCTTGTGCACTCATTTCTCCGTGGTAGAGTTGCTGCTGGTTTCCGCACACAGTCCCACAGTTCGTGGCTTAGTTCCCGCTGGTCCCTGCCGGCGGCCACCCAGCCCCACAACACCTGTCGTTCTCAGCCCATCACCCATGCTACGCCCGCAGTAACAGAGCTAAACTAAACATCCAATCTCGGCCAAAAGGGAAGCCAAATGCATATGAGTGTATGATAAGCTGTTTCAAGATTGTGCCCCCCACATCCGCTGTGTTCACAGAGTGTCGTTGTCTGTTGGCTCCGGCTGCCTCTGTCACCAAGCGTCGTTCTGTTCCAGGAAGGACGAGAGGAAGTTCATGTCGTGCTTCATTTACTCGGAGCCGCTCACGGAAAAGGAAATATACCATTATCATCCTAATTATCGCAGTAGCAACGGCCAGCATGGTACGTCACCTTTACATTGGGTGCCACATTCGATGGATGCGTGCCCTGACATGTCTTGTATAGTCGCGGGGCGGCCAGATTTGTGTGGATATTACTGAGAATATGTCGGCTGTATTCGATCGCCGTTGCGTTTTGCGCCTCATTGAAGTGAAAAACATTGTGCTCGCTACTTCGCAACAGACGTGCAGCTACGTACGAGCTGTTAACCTTCGCCGTCTTTCCGGTCAAATCTTCACACCCCGTTTCGGGGGTGGGGGTGGGGGGTGGGGTTGAAGACCCCTCTAAAACCCAAACTAAGCATCGCACGAAAACGAAAGAGGTGTCATCGGAAAGTGCTCGACGAGTAGGGTCTCGATCTACCCTCCAAAACAATTTTCCCTCAAAAGTGACGTCACCAAGGGGCTAGATTTTCACGGCCTTTAACGACTTACATTATGTTTTTTTAGACTCCGGGGAGTTCATTTTGTGGATATATGAAGAAACAAAATGTATTTGGAATGAGAAAAGGACAGCGAAATCGACCAGGGATATAACTTTTTGCCCCCCAAAATAAAATTTTCATTTTTTTTTTTTTTCAAGATTTTAAGTTTTCAAGTTTTCTTTAATTTTCCTTTTCCAATGGGTAGAGCAGATCGATCAAATAAATCGATAAAAGGTTTACTTTTACAAGTCGCCCGCTTCCTTTAATAGTCCCCTGGATAAATAGCAGCTACCATGCGTTTTTATCCAGAGGACACATGGCGTCCTGGCGTCACCCGCGGAGACTCCACGGATGGTGACCGATCAGTGCCGCCGATTAGCGATGTGAGTCTGACAAGAGGGCGCGACTTGATGACTTTGACCGTTGAGTAACAGCCACATTAACTGGGCTGTCTCCGGTCTATCAGAACTGTGAACAGACGCCATCGTCTTCCACTTCTCTACAGGTGCTGAAAACCTGTCTTGATATCTTGGAAAATGGCGACCCGACAGGGCCATCGTCCGTGAGGTTCCTACACGCCTATAGTTTGCTCTCGAAGATTAAACCGCTGCGTTATCTTGCGTTTTATCTTATGTGTTCCCTGTTTCTTCTGTTTGTGACGAACAGCAATTTCCACCACTTGACAGATGTCGTAAAGCGAGAAATTACCACGTCGGACAAGAACTTGGCGATCGATGGTGACGACAGCACCAACCCGACCTACAGCGCCAATAAGAACCGCCGGAAAAAGCTGCGATGTGATCAGCACGACTACGAAGACACCCATGGGGAGACAATGATCACCGAGGTAGGTAGCACTCGCCGGGAGACGCCGATCATGAAGATCACGGATTACAAATCACGTGCGTCGCGTGCATGGCTCAGTCGAGTGAAAGCCTCCACTATGTGTTCTGAATTGATGCATTTCAAACGGCATGGCGAAAGACATGAAGGTGGGAATGCATGCCAGACATTCCCACCTGCATGCCTGTACTCTCGGTGTGAACTGCAACATCCGGTGTGGGCCAGAAACGTCTGCATAACAAATTTGTGTCATGTATGCCGGTAGAAGCGACACGAATGTGGCATCCACAGACAACGGCCGTTGCTTGTTGGTATCATTAAGGACTGGGTCATTGATCCCGTCAGGCCCCGTAATTTGCGTTCTGCTCGAGCTGACATGAAGGCTTCTCCCCTGGTAGTATGTGACTAATGGCTCGCTGTTCTAGCCTGGAGTGTCGCCAAAACATATGATGAACACAAACACGCGATGGCTATTTATTGTGGTATGAAAGCCTTGACCTTTGTTGAGACCTGACGTGAAGCCGGAGTCCCATCAGGTAGACGGAGGCCGATGGCTCCAATGTGATTTGATGCAGGCATACAGCATATATATATATATATATACATATATATATATATATATATATATATATATATATATATATATATATATATATATATATATATATATATATATATATATATATATATATATATATATATATATATATATATATATATATATATATATATATATATATATATATATATATATATATATATATTTTGTGTGTGTGTGTGTGTGTGTTTGTGTGCATGTGTGTGTGTGGGACGGGGGAGAAGGTTAAGTACGTGGGAGAATAAGACAGGCCGCGCTGCCGACAGCAACCAGCACAAATCCTATGACGGAATATAGATTGATATTACACATTTCTAATCATCAAATGAAGGCAGGCATATTATTAGCTGGAGTAAGCATACGATTGCTCATCCTCATCGACACAATTGCTTCTTTCTGCTATTCGCTACATTCAGACATAGTTTAATAGGCAAGATGTTTATAATAAGAGTGAAGCTCGCATTGTTGCGCCTCTTCAACACCTCCATACTTCCTCAAAATGAGGCGTGAATACAACTGTGAAAAACATAAGTGCAAGGTTTAGAGACATGGGAAAGGCATCCATTACGCATGCACATAACGTTATTAAAGTAAAAAAGCAATCGCCGGTAGGTACTGGTTGTTTGTTCGCAGGTGCAGCCTGCTAGTGCCATACACCAACGTACATTCATTTTGTAAACAGTAACTACGTAGTCCGTCAGAGTGCATAACCGCTGTCTGTGTACCTGACTGCGTGCTGCTACCTGTTTGTTGCATCATTTAATAAAACTTTACTGGCGCATCATGGCAGGATGCTCATTTGTAAGTAAGCCGACAATATACCGCTATTGAGACAAGAATGCAGAACATGGGGACTTTCATAAGGCCATCGCATGCTGCTCTTAACCCGTATCGTCTCGGGGGGTGTCTTCAACTGACCCCATCAGGTTTTTCGCGGATAGTGAACGAACGGCGCGCGGAAGCGCGCCAAGATTTGGCATACCTTTTCCCACATCAATTTGTAATGCTATTTCAAAATTTTGAAGTCAGGCCATCTAGGGTCAACGAGTTGATCTAGGTTAAGTAAGGTCACCTGGAAAAAGTTCAGTCAGTCGTGACACTTTAACGGATACGTATATTCTAATGAAGCTTCAGCGCTTGCTTATCTTTAGGGATGCAACAAAACGTACAAGAGGATGTTTCGATTTTTTTCCGATTTTGACTACTTATGCATTTTGCATATTTGCCTTTTAGAGTTCAAATCGAAGATTCTGGCTAAAGTAAGCATTTTTTATTCGAGCAACTTGTCTTCCAACAACGTGTATCGGTCTGCCACTAGAAAAAGAAAATGAAAGAAAACTCAAAATTGTGAAATTCCAAATTTTGTTTCGGTGGTGGGGAATTATATGACCCTGGTAGATTTCGTTGTCCTTTTCTGACTCCAAATAATAATTTTTTTATCTCTCAAATATCCCCAAAATTAACTGGGTTCCCCAGAGCCAAAAACAGTCGTGAAAAGTCGTGAATATCTAGCCTCCCCTAGTGACGTCACTTTTGGGGAAATCGTTTTAGGGGGCGGATCCGGACCCTACTCGTCGAGCGCTTTCCGATGACACCTCTTTCATTTTCATGCGACGCTTGGTTTGGATTTTAGAGGGGTTACTATCCGCTCCCACCCCCGAGACGGAGTGTGAGGATCTGACCGGAGAGACGGCGCGGGTTAACCAGCTCTCATACTCCATACTCTTGCCATACTCTCCGGTATGACATTTTCGTGTTCTGAGCGGATCTTTCCATTCCTCCCCTGCTAGGCCTGTATTTGCAGAATTGATGTCACCGTCTCAAGCTGTGTTGCTGTCATATGAATCAGCTCGGTGCACGGCTCTGGAATATGTCATGCCGATGGATCTGCTCCCGTGGTTTGCTTTAAAGAAGAGCTTGGAACGTATAGCTTTGATCTCGGAACTGGTAGCTTGGAGCGACTTTTTGCAGTTCGGAGCCGCTCGGTGCAGTCGAGCGCTGCAGCATGTCTGAGGCAGTTGGGAGTATAAATCAGCTGTTTGTGCATAGCAGATGGCTACGCATATGGCACATGTACTTGAAACATACCTTGTAAATTTGCACGCTGCACTTTGTGGAGAAAATTAGTGGTTGCAGGTGGCAGTTAATTATGACTGATAACAGTATCTTACTGAGCATATATCTGAATCTTATTGTTGAGCATAGTAGTATTACCTTTGTGTCATCGGAGCGGCGCTAAACTAAACGTGGGTGCTGCTTTTCCTTCGGGTAGAATTGCTTCACTAGCATGCACATATAAATGTATAATCAGCGCCATATTTGTGCTACTCAAAGCTGCTCCCAGCTGTCTTTGCTCTCGGGCGGAGTAAATCGGAGCAGATTGTAGATGCTCCGACATACTCGGAAAATTGGAGCTTCTCCGACATGCTCCAAACACACACGGCAACACAGGCCAGCCACTGCAAGGTGCTCGGGGCAGTTTGGAGCAGAGTCAGGAAGAAACACATTGAGAACATGCAGTACCCCTGCTGCAATCGACCGGACGGTGGACCTCTGTCCGGCAGCAAAGTCTGTCAAGCGCCATCCCTTGGTCTCCCTGTCCCGCAGTGGGGCCTCTCGGGTGTAACTGTGGCACCACCCCTGAGTTGTTCTGTCCCGCAGTGGGGCCTCTCGTATGTGACTGTGGCACCACCCCTGAGTCTCCCTGTCCCGCAGTGGGGCCTCTCGGGTGTAACTGTGGCACCACCCCTGAGTTGTTCTGTCCCGCAGTGGGGCCTCTTGTATGTGACTGTGGCACCACCCCTGAGTCTCCCTGTCCCGCAGTGGGGCCTCTCGGGTGTAACTGTGGCACCACCCCTGAGTTGTTCTGTCCCGCAGTGGGGCCTCTTGTATGTGACTGTGGCACCACCCCTGATTCTCCCTGTCCCGCAGTGGGGCCTCTCGTGTGTGATTGTGGTACCACCCCTGAGTCTCCCTGTCCCGCAGTGGGGCCTCTCGGGTGTGACTGTGGTACCACCACTGAGTCTCCCTGTCCCGCAGTGGGGCCTCTCGTGTGTGATTGTGGTACCACCCCTGAGTCTCCCTGTCCCGCAGTGGGGCCTCTCGTGTGTGATTGTGGTACCACCCCTGAGTCTCCCTGTCCCGCAGTGGGGCCTCTCGTGTGTGATTGTGGTACCACCCCTGAGTCTCCCTGTCCCGCAGTGGGGCCTCTCGGGTGTAACTGTGGCACCACCCCTGAGTCTCCCTGTCCCGCAGTGGGGCCTCTCGTGTGTGATTGTGGTACCACTCCTGAGTCTCCCTGTCCCGCAGTGGGGCCTCTCGGGTGTAACTGTGGCACCACCCCTGAGTCTCGCTGTCCCGTAGTGGGGCCTCTCGGGTGTGATTGTGGCACTACCCCTGAGTCTCCCTGTCCCGCAGTGGGCCATCTCGGGTGTAACTGTGGCACCACCCCTGAGTCTCGCTGTCCCGCAGTGGGGCCTCTCGTGTGTGACTGTGGCACCACCTCTGAGTCTCCCTGTCCCGCAGTGGGGCATCTCGTATGTGACTGTGGCACTACCCCTGAGCTTTTCTGTCCCGCAGTGGGGCCTCTCGTGTGTGATTGTGGTACCACCCCTGAGTCTCTCTTTCCCGTAGTGGGACCTCTCGGGTGTAACTGTGGCACCACCCCCGAGTCTCCCTGTCCCGCAGTGGGGCCTCTCGTGTGTGATTGTGGTACCACCCCTGAGTCTCTCTTTCCCGTAGTGGGACCTCTCGGGTGTAACTGTGGCACCACCCCTGAGTCTCCCTGTCCCGTAGTGGGGCCTCTCGGGTGTGACTGTGGCACTACCCCTGAGCTTTTCTGTCCCGCAGTGGGGCCTCTTGTATGTGACTGTGGCACCACCCCTGAGTCTCCCTGTCCCGCAGTGGGGCCTCTCGGGTGTAACTGTGGCACCACCCCTGAGTTGTTCTGTCCCGCAGTGGGGCCTCTCGTGTGTAACTGTGGCACCACCCCTGAGTCTCCCTGTCCCGTAGTGGGGCCTCTCGGGTGTGACTGTGGCACTACCCCTGAGCTTTTCTGTCCCGCAGTGGGGCCTCTCGTGTGTAACTGTGGCACTACCCCTGACCTTTTCTGTCCCGCAGTGGGGCCTCTCGTGTGACCGCGATCGAAGCGTCCAAGCGTCGACCGTCATCTGCGTGGCGATGCTGCTGGGAGGCATCATGTTCGCGCCGTTCGTGGATAAGGTGAGTGGATGCCTGCACATCCCCACCTGCGCATCCCCCACCTGCGCATCCCCCACCTGCGCATCCTTATACGTGCTGTGCATGGGTGAATCTTTAGTGATAGCCGGTAGTACTCATGCACCACCTAAGTTGTGTTGGCGATTTGCATGTTTTGGAAATTTAAACATTATGCCCAATACGACACAGTTAAGAGCACCACACACGGTCTGAAATACACCGAGGACTTTGTGATACCGCGCAAGAGACGCTGTGCAATGCATATTCACAGACGGGACAAGTGCATAGAGCCAGAGAGGTTGCCAGTGCTGTGCGTGCACACGCAGCCCGTCACTTCGCAATGGCAGCCTAGTCTGTGACACTCGGGGTGTCCGCTGGGCAGTATCGTCTGGGACTTCAGCGGACTCCAGTAATGGCGGGAGACAATTTCGCTCACCACGTGGAGGCCGGGGGCATTGTGTGGAACCCTGAGCGGTGCCGGTACTGACGCCTGTGCTGGCGCATTCTTTTGAAATGACATCAACGTGTCAACTCGAACTTCTGCAGTGCATGTTGTCTACTTTAAGCTCAGCACGTGTCTTCTGCAAGCGGGTCTCCAGTAAGCATATTTACTTGTGTATCAGTTGCATCGATGTGTTCTCGTACTGCATGACAATGCAAGCGTCGGGGTGCGGCGGTTGGCAATCATTCGGATAATCCCGGCTATGTCGCTGCCCGTACAATTCGTGAATATTTTCGCCTCTTGTGACGCAATGTTTTGCCCATGCGATTTAATGCTGCTGGCATACCTGGGTTACATCGTCTATCAGTTCATGTTATGTCATATATTTATCTTTTATCCATTTTTGCCAATGCCTAGAAAGCAACGTTTATGTTCCTGTGTCCATGTCTGCCAATTATAATTGAGCGGCTACCGTGCCAATTTGCTGCCAGCCTTTTGACAAAGCGGTCGCAAAGTATGTGGTTCTTTGTGCAGTATGCATTTATTTCCAACAGCATGTCTGCTAACAATATAATAATCATATATTTATTCGTGTAATATTTTGCCCTGTTGCACTAATAATCACATCGCATGATGACTGGCTTCAAAATATAACTTGCACTGATCGGCGGTCGGTGGCGGTGGAGCGTGTCATGCGGGTTAGCCTACCAGCGTAGATCCTAGTAAGGCCGTCTTCAAGAAGGCAGGGGAGTTGGACCTGAATGGTATCGCACCCAGGGCGTCACGGCCGTTGTGGTTTCAACTCCAGCGGTGGCCGGACTCGATTGCGCGGTGGACTGGTGTGGAAGAAATCTCGCATACGTAGTTGTTTATTGTTTATTGGTTGGTTCACGACACACTTCATGCACATTCACGGCTAATGGCGCCGCCGACACTGTTTCGCCGGCGGGCCGCGGGATTGGGAAATGTCCTGAGTGGCGCTAGAGTCGGATACGTAGATGACTTAGCAAAGAACATCTGATTCGTTCACCAGACCCCTTAGGATTCGAGTGGACGACGGTGCCCGACGGCCGCCGGCCGACCGTGACGCCCGATAGTTCGCCTTCTTCACCTGCGCCGTCTTTCCGGTCAGGTCTTCACACTCCGTCTCGGGGGTTCCTTTTTACACCCTCTAATCTCCAAACTAAGCGTTGCACGAAACCGAAAGTGGGTGTCATCGGAAACACAATTTTCCCCCTCACAAAAGTGACGTATCTAAGGCTGTCTGTGGTATCACGACTGACACATGTTTTTGGATCTGGGAAGTTAATTTTGGGCAAGATTAAAAAAAAGAAGATAATTCAGAAAAGGAAGGAAAATTGATTATGGCCTCAAAATATTTGCTTATAAAAAAATCAAAATTTTGAGTTTTTAAAATTTTGAGCTTTCCATTGTCTTAAAGTTGCATTTCTCAAATGTACAACGTCGACCTGAAAACACTGTTTCAAGTCAACTTGCCGTCATAAAAAGTAGTTACTTTAACCAGAATATTCGATTTTAGCCATAATGGTAAACTATGCAAATCTAAAAAGCCATTAATAACGAAATAAAATCAAAAAGTCTTCTGGTGCGTTTTCTTGTATCCCTAAAGATTAGCAAACGTTGAAAGTTTTATTGAAATAACTTTATATGTTAAAACGTGACGACTGGGTGAAGGTTTTTGAAGGTGAGCTCAATTGACCAAGACTAACTCGTTAGCCGTCGATGACCTGACCTCAATTTTTTTTCACACGAAGTGTCAAATTGATATAAAAAAACGCATGCCAAATCCACGGAAAACCTCAGGTGGTGGGGGTATAGAATTACCTCCCTAAGGGTTAAATTGTTGCTTTGCCCCCAACTCCTATGTCAAAAGCATTCATTAGGAAAGGAGTTTGCAGAGGGGTGGACATATCCGAGCGGGGCCAGTCACTGCATTGACGGGTGCTGGATTATCCCGGCTGGATTATCTTGATACTGCGAGCAATTTATGTTAATACCGGAACCCGCATATGTGATGCTTATGTGTAGCGTTTGGAGAGCAAGTGTCGTGATAATGCATTTTGTTCTGCCTGTTGAGACACCTAAAGTAGGGGCTGAACTTAGAGGAAATTTTGGGACTTTTAGATTGGCGCCGACCCTTTCGGGAATGTGTGTCATCCCCGTTGCGGAGTGGTGCCTATGCGTTTGTGCGCACCTCATACGCGCGTGAGTGCGTCTGTGTGCGGAGGAGGGATGCTCGTGCGTATTCGTGTGTGCTTCAGTCTCCGTGTGCATGTGTAAGAGCATGTTCGTGTATCTTTGTCGAGTGATTGCTGCCTCTGCCAGCAGTCCAGACTGGAACTTACTCTTTTGTCTATTCATGGTTTACTGGCTTACCTGCTTACCTGGAAACGCTCATCGTCGCTGGCATCATAGGTAGTTATCCGAGTCATTGCGTGTGATGCATTTCGCGTGAAAGAAAGTGCTTGAACCCGAATAACCTGCATTATTTTACGGCTTTGAAGCCGGTTGGGTGTGTCCACCGGCCTCGTGAGCGCACTCAGCCGGTCGGGGTCTGACCAGGGCTGCTACAAGTCGAAAGTAGCTTGGTCTCCCACGTAGCTCCTCCCATTTACGCTGGACCTCATCCCACACATTGTCCACACTCAGCTGGTGTGCCGGTCAGCGCACCTCTCGTCCAGCTCAGTGGCCACTAACCCCAAACATTTTACATTGTGGTCAATTGTGGATAACTCGCCGGCAACGGAAGAACAAGTATCTGCGGATCGCGTCATGTAGACACAGGTGTTGCAATAACAGCTCGTTGTATTTGCATGCTGTAGACGGTAATTAAGTTGCAATGGTAATCTTCACTCCAAAATCCGCGTTTCTAGTTTGAATGGTTTCAAAGATCTTGGGGGGGTGGGAGGGGTGAAATGCTCTTTGGCTCGTGTTATTTGAAGGCCCTCCGGTACAAGTGTTAACTTAAGGTCGGCATCATGAACTTTGGGTAGGCTCATGCTTAGCTTTAAGTACGGCATGCGCATATGCACATCCATAAGCAGCATTCATATGTTCGGTTAACACTTGTGTTAATAGTGGAAACAGACCATACAGCTGGATGCATGTATCACTTTCTTTTGGAAGCATTCAGTACAGACTTGCGAATAAATGATATCGCGATCTGTTTGTTGACGCTAAAACTGTATGTGCACATGGTATTGGTTGTTGTTGCCAGCGGTGGTGCGGGAACGCGACCAACTGTTAGCGGCGGGACAAAGACAGCCGACTGCATAGCAGTGGGAAGATAGCTCACGTTCAGATCGCGCTGATGCCGACACACAACATGCCGCCGGATATCTGATGTGTGTCTGCACATATACGACGGTATGTTGACAAATATAGACGAGCGGGCAGACACAGCCGTCGGGCCTTGACCGGACCGACCAGCGTTGTCGGGCCGTCGATCGACGACAGGCCGTCGGCGTTGCACATTTAATCGGCGATTTCGCTGCCTGCGTCCTGTTTATAGGCCAGTTACGAGATGCAGCGGCAAGGGCCGGGTCGCGTGACGGGGAGTGGCGGTCGCGTTCTTCGTATGCTTGGCGTGGTGCCCATGGCACGCGAGAGAAAGGCCGCATCATGTGTGTTTTCACAGACTTTACGAGTGGGTTGCCCTGCCGTTGGTGGGTAGCTGATGGGACCAGCACGTCGGCTCTGCCAGACTTTTCCACAATTGTTTGAGATGCGCGAGATGTCGCTCGCTCCCCATCCGATTATGAAAAATGGAGGATTTGACCGATATAATGGAACCAATATTGACACAACTTCACGTGCATCCAGTCCAAACATGAAGTGTTGACGGTGTCGAGATACATTTGCTCAAAACATTTGCTAAGGCAGTCACAATTGTCAAAGCCTTCTTGGGCTTTAATCCGTTATGGAATGCTTGACCTGACCTCAGTGTAGTTCAGCGTGGAAAACAACTTGTTATTTAGTTCTGACTACCCATGTGTCAGCAATGCACCGTGCGCATTGCTTGAGTGTGTCTTATGAGCAGGCAATGAGTGTGTGTCACATAAGCAGTGGTGTTGTGGTGTGGGCTAATGTGATGCAAAAACAGGAGCATCGTGATGTGAAATCTTCGGAGAGTCGTCGCCTGTCATCCCTTCTGGTTTTTTCATAATTAGCATTGCACTTTTGGTTGGCTCACCTTGCTTTGCAGTTTCCTGTTCGATACAGGCACTCCTCATTGAGTAACATACACCGTCGCCCATGTACAGAAACACACGAAATGAAAATAAGGCACCGAGAGTGGTGCAATTCTCAATTACATCTCTGAATCTAAGCTCCAAGCTATCTGGCAGAAGTAGACTGCTATCAGCACACACAGGTGCGCTAGGCGTCATGGGCGGACATAATACCGGTGGCGCCTCTGGTGGTGGGTTTGTGAAAGAACACCACCAGAGTGGGCTGGGTCTGATTAATGTTATATTATAGTTTCTAGAAAAGGTGCAGGTGATTTTCAATGGTCAAATTTGAACAACATTGAGACAACCTCTCTTATGATGTGTAGTTCATTTTATTATCAAATAATTTCACCCTGTCACTTTGTCGTTAAAGTGAAATGAAAGCAGTTGGCCGCCCAACATCTTGTGAAAAAATGCGTCATACATCTTCTGTGTGATGTGCTGACAATTTACAGTGTTCTTAACGAAACGAAAATCGATCGTGCTACATTTTTATATAATCTTGAATAACTTCCATGAAGGTTTAACCCTGTCACTTTTGCACTCAATTCCAGAATTTGTGTTCCAAATTATCACATCGTACTAAATTAAGTTACATATCAGATAATCTACATTACCGAATTAATAGCCAGTGGTCTCAAATTAACCGGCATAAAATCAGATGACTTTTGATGCCATATTGCACTACTTTTATAGATATCTAACCCTGTTATTTCTGCACTCAATTGAAAGATTTGTGTCTGGAAATATCACATTCTATTCCTTAAAATTGAATATCGGATGTTCTACATTGGCGAATTAAGTTCCAATATTCCCAAATAAACTGGCATAAAATCAGTAACCTTCTAATGCCGCACTCGACTACTTTTACATATATTTAATCCTGTTAATTTTGCACTCAACTGCACGATTTCTGTCTCGAATTATCGCATTGTATTACTGTGTTACTATTATATTACTTTACTTTGTATATCAGATGTTTTGCATTAGCGAATTAATTCCCAATAGTCTCAAATAAGCCGCCATTGAATCAGCTGCCTTCTGATGTCATACTCCACTACTTTTATAGATATCTAGCCCTGTCATTTCTTACCTTTTGACATGAAGCCGTCCGAAATTATTGAGGTTCTTGCATGGCTCGATGCACGCCAAGTGCCGACGGTTGCTGTCCAGAGGATCCGGAGGGCCGCCGAGGGGTGGCATGACAAAAAGTAACGTAAAGTTCCACCCTTCAACAATAATAAGCAGCATCGGCTCTGCCACGCCAAAATGGTATAGGAGAAATTCACGGCTGTAGATGCGCTCTTTCCATTCAACGCCCATGAGCGCAATATTCTTAGACAATATCCAGAAAACCTGTCGGCCTCGACTATACTAGTGGCAGAACTCATGTCAGGTATATCGCCTAGAGTTTCAAATCGGAAAATCTGCCTGTTACTTTGGCCTTGGGGCCCGCTAACATTCGGGGAATGGTTTGCGCCCCTCCATATTATAAATGGCGGCGGGCGGTCGGGGACGGGCCGGGGGCCGCCAGCGTCCGGCTGTCAATGGTGGAAAATTCCAGAATGCAATTCGCAAAGTAACAATATGTGCAATATATCACTGTAGATGGCAGTGGAATTGACGTCTGAAGGCAAGCTAACTTTCATACATGCAAATCGCATCATATTTTATGGAGACAGAGTCTCGTGAATTGTAACTATCTTCTTTGCGCACACACTAATGAACATCCGGGCACGCTTGTCGCCGGCGCATGTTTCAGAGTTCTTGAATGGCATCAAGAACCTACCTGTTTTCTTTCTTTACTGGTGGTCCCCCTGATGTCCGCATTAACATTGCGTCTGACACCTAACGGAGCTACTTACTTAGTGACCTGGCGACCTTGTGCCGGGAGGTGTTTACATCTGGGTACCAGCCGACTGTTCGACCGGCTGGCTTACTGGAGATCAAAACCCGGCTCGATTTGAAGGACGGAGACAGATGCCCGAATGCAACAGGCAATGCATTTACCTTCTTTAAAAAAAAAAAAACTAATTTGAAGACTAGGCATGGCATCTGAAGTATGCCAAGCCAAGAGTTTAATTTTACCACGTGGTTATTTTTATAGGAAGCACTTTCTTTTGTTTCAACTTGAAACGTTCGACAGAATATTCGGAATACCTCCTCAATTATCACGTATAGGTAGCGCAACGGTTATCCCATTGTCAACCCACGTCAGCCCACGTCAGCCCGTATATAGAAGCACACCGGTGTAGTGTCGCCAGGTTATAGCTAAATAGTGCCGTATTTACAGACTGGCTATAGCTGCAGACAGAGGTGGCGGCATAAGGTGGCGGCTCGTGCCGTCGCATTCCGGAGTCTCTGGACAAATGATGTCATGTATATTGGTGACAAAACATTCTGACTGGAACGAGGATGCATACTTCGCACATGCCTTACAGACGCGGATTCAGCCAGTTGTCTTGGGGGTGGGAAGAGGTACGCCTGGGGGCGACTAAGTGTTTGGGCTGAATAAGACAATTGTGGCACATCCAGAACGTCTCGTATTGACACCGTGTAACTTCGTGGATTGTGTGTGTGTGTGTGTGAATGAATTTTGCCAGCCTGTCACCGTGTGGTGATATCGGCTGGTTCCGGTTGAAGAGAAGATGTGTAAGAGAGTGAGTAGCGTAGGGTAGGAGGATGAATCCGAGGTGGAGGTTTAGTAGAGTCGTCGAGCAGTGGTGAAGTAGCGTTGAGATGGTCTTGGAGAGTAGAGCTGAGGTAGTCCGGATCGATTGAAGATGTAGAGCTGATGCAGTAGAGTTGTTTGAGAGCCGGAGATGATGAAGTCGAGAGAGGGGGTTAGTCCGGTCGGTGCCACATTGGGGTATGGGGTGTAGTGGGGGGTGGGGGGAGGGTCATCGCCATAGGTGAACATTGCAAGAACAAATTTTTGTGTTTTGTTTTTTGTTTTGATTTATTCTCTTTTCTTTTTGTAACGTATCTTTTACTTTTTTCAGTTTTCCTGGCTTTGTTCATTTTCTCTTTCGTTTTTTAAATATCTTTTCTATTTTTCTCTTTTCTTTCTTCTTTTCACAATTGTTCCATAATGCGTGTATTCTTGAGAAAGTGGAAGAGGTGTTCGTGTAATGCTGGATGGTCGTCGTTGAGGAGCGTGGTGAGGTTCAGTGGGATGTTGTTCGTTGTACAGTGGTTTGTGATATGTTGTCTTTGGTTGTTGTATCCGGTGCAGTATATTAGCATGCGTTTGACTGTGAGTGTGTGGCGGCAGGTAGTGCATTGTGGTCGTGGTTGACTGCGTAGGAGGTATGAGTGTGTGAGAGCTGTGTCCTATGCGTAGTCGTGTTAGTGTCCGATTTCTGAGTCTGGTGTTTTGGTTGATGGAGTGCCAGTATTCGTGTTTGGGGTGTATTTCGTGTAGCTGTGTTGTTACTGTATCCCATGTTTGTTGTATGTGTTTGTTGATGGCCTGTCGTATTGTGGGGTAGTAGTCAGATTGTGAGTAGGGACATTGTGTGATTTGCTGTTGTGTTGTGGCTATGCTTTGCTTCTGTGTCTGCGTGTTCGTTGCCGTGTATGTTTGTGTGACTTGGGATCAGGAGAAGTGTTGGCCGTTGTGGTATAGTCAGTTGTTTGTGGATGTGTAGTATTTTGGGTATGAAGGGGGTGTTTGTATTTGGTGTAGGGTGTTATGCTCTGTAATGCTGATTTTGCGTCTGTGGCTATGATGTTGTGTTCAATTTTGGTGTTGTAGATGGTACAGTATGTCGAGAAGATTGCGAATAATTATGCTGTGTATGTGGATGCTGTGTCGTGCAGACGGGCACGTAGGATGACCCGCGGCGGTGCTGCGTTTGGGTACAGCACCGCCGCTGTGCCCGTCTGCTGTGTATGTGATTTGGAGCCGTCTGTATATATGATGTTGTAGTTGGCGTACTGTGCTGTGAATTGTAGGAATAGTTGTATTTCTGCGTGTGTGCATGTGTTTTTCGGTTTGTCAATGAGGAAGTGTGTGTTGGGTGTCGGTTGTTTCCACCATGCGATGGGTTGTGGGGGTGGTGTTGTCGTTGGGAGTGTTATGTCTAGTGTGTTGGCGTGTCTGTGTATGCGGCAGCCTATTGTGGTCTGTAGTTGTGAGGAGTTCATGAGTTGGTGTCTGCGTGTTGTGCGTAGTTTTAGTGCCTGTGTGCATGGGTGTTGTTTCGTGAGTTGTGTTTTGTAGTGGTATCTAAGTAGTGCTTCTGTACGTCTGTGCTATGGTTCTGGGATGTGGTTGTATATGTGAAGAGCGTGAGAAGGTGAGGTAAGCTCCTGTGACTATTTGTAGACATTGTCGTTGAATAGAATCTATAATTTTGAGGTTTTATTTAGCCGCGTTTTCGAAGAGTGGGGATCCGTATTCCATAATTGGCCGAATGAGTGATTTGTAAAGGGTTAGAAGTGTGTTTCGGTCGGATCCCCAGTGTGTGCCAGAAAGTGCTCGTAGTATGTTGATTCTTTTTGAGGCGCGTTTTTGTATGTTTAGGAGGTGTGACCGAAAACTTAGTCGTTGGTCTAATGTGATACCTAGAAATTTTGTTGTGGTGACAAAGGGAATGGGTGAGTTGTTTATTTTAGGGGATGTAGGTTTGTGTCTTTGTTGTAGCCGAATATCATGCATTTTGATTTGAGTGGTGCTATATGAAGCTTTAGTGTGGCAAGTTTGTTGTGGAGTTATGTTAGTGCGTGTTGTAGTACTGTTAGTGCGTGTGCTGGTGCTTCTGTTGATGTCCATAATACTATGTCGTCGGCGTAGATTGCAATTTTGGTCGAAAAGTTGTCGGTGATGGCTGATTGTAGAGCTAAAATGAAGAGTAGGGGACTGTGAACTGAGCCTTGCATTAAACCGGTTGTGGGGAATTTTGCGTCTGAGGTGTGGGGCCTAATTTTTACTTGAAAAGATCTGTTGAGTAGGTAAAAATGTAGGTAATGCATCAGTCTACCTTGTATGTCGATGTTGTGTAAGTGTTGTAGTAGTGCTGTTATGTTGATGGTGTCATAGGCTTGTTTTAGATCCAGGAAGACGGCGGTCGTGGAACGTTTCCTGGCCGCCGCTTCCTGGATGTTTGTGATGAGGGTAAGTGAGGTTGTCTAGACATGATCGATTGGGAAGGAATCCTGATTGAACAGGAGAGATTAAGTTTGGTGTTTGAATGACATAGATGAGGCGTTTTTTGACAAGACGTTCGAATAGTTTGTGGAAGCAGCTAGTGAGGGCAATAGGGCGATAGGAGCTGCCAATTGTGACATTGTGGTTCCCTTCAATTCCAAGGACATGTTTATTGTTTCAAACGGTCAAAAATGACAGGTGATGTTCTGTCACATGTATCGCTTCAGCCACCTCACAGCCCTTCCAGCTCCTGTCGACCACTCGAATGGCACTGCGACAGAGTTGGCGATGTGTTGCGGCCGCACTTCTGGTGCAAAACCAGGGACCACCGATCTAGTAGTGTGGTAGGAGTATCGTGGGAGACGTGTGGAACATGGGCCCCTTCGATACTCCCTACCGTGCTGCCTTCTAAACTGTGTGACGTCTTTAACCCTGTCACACACCCTGAATGGTGTGACTTGCGATTTTCTCCTTCGGCGTCGTTCCCTGTACCAAAATAGATGTCGGTATTCGGCTCGATGCCACACGGACAGATCAGCTATCGCTGCACTCTGGTCGGGACCTGTCTGCAGAGGACCGGTTGAATGCATGCATGATATGCAAAGCATACTATGCAAATTCCTACTCTTGTCCAAAAACACGTCTAAAGGTAATGGTTGTTTTTAGCCTTGAATCACCTGGAAGCAAGAAATCCCAAAATGAGCGGTGGGGTTCCTCTTTCCAAAACCCGTCCAGTCTCGGGAGGGGGGTCTTGAACCGCCCCCTCAGGTTTTTCGCGGATAGCGGACGAGCAGCGCGCGGCAGCGCACCCAAATTTGGCATACCTTTTCCCACATCAATTTAACATGCTGATTCAAAATGTTTAGGTCAGGTCATCTAAGGTGAACGAGTTAGTCAAGGTCAAGTGAGGTCACCTCCAAAAAAAGTTGAACCAGTCGTCGCGCTTTAACGGATACAGATATTTTAATGAAACTTTCAGCGTTTGCTTATCTTTACGGATGCAATAAAACGTATGAGTTTAATTTGTCCTTTTTTTTCCTTTCTGACTACACATATATTTTGCGTATTCGCCATCTTGCAGATCAAACACAGGATCATGGCTAAAGTAAGAACTTTTTATTAGGGCAAGTTGACTTCCAACAACGTTTCTCGGTCTGTTCTACCCACTGGAAAATTGAAGAAAACTTAAAAACTCAAAATTTAGAAATTAAAAAAACATTTTTTTTTTTCGGGGGGGGCAAAAAATCATAGCCCTGGTCGATTTCGCTGTCCTTTTCTCATTCCAAATAAATTTTGTTTTTTCATATATCACCAAAATGAACTCCCCAGAGTAAAAGACATAACGTAAGACGAGAAAAGTCGTGAAAATCTAGCCCCCCTGGTGACGTCACTTTTGGGGAATGTTATTTGGGGGTTGGACCCAGACCGTACTCGTCGAGCGCTTTCCGATGACACCTATTTCGGTTTCGTGCGATGCTTAGTTTGGATTTTAGATGGGGGATCTTCAACCACCCCCCGAGACGGGGTGGGAGGATTTGGCAGGAAAGACGGCACGGGTTAAAGAAGCAATGTATGTAAGGAAGGTGGCAAGCTTTCCTTCACGTTGATGATGCCTTAATCGCCTTCGTATTTAATAGGTTCAAGCGGACATGTTGTAATTGTCACAACAGTTCACAAACTATGAGAAACCGATAAAGAGTACTTATCGTATAATCACGACTTGCATGCATCAGGATTCAGTTGGAAATTGAAGTCATTCCTAGAATTAGCTTAGTTTAATATTTATTGCAACGCGGGATTGAAGAGAAGGGAGGGAGGGATGCTACAGTCAAAAATATATTCCATGGACCGAAATCGTTCTGGAACTTTAATTGCATATGCGCTATAATGTTCCTGGGTAACAATCTATTGGATGTTCCAAAGATTAGTCAAATGAGCAACTTGTGCATTGGTTTTCCCGACGTTTCGGGCAGGCCACCGACGTTTTGGGCACTGGTTCGGATTTTTTTGGCGTTACGAGCTTGTGTTACGAACTTGTGATTTGGGACACTGGTCATTTCTTTCTACCGACTTCGATGCCAAAATGTGCTTGTCAGGAAGAAAATGAACCAAGAACCGAGAGATGCTGTGATGTAATTATTTGACATGATATGTGTATATATACATGTATAAATATATACATACATATATATATATATATATATATATATATATATATATATATATATATATATATATATATATATATATATATATATATATATATATATATCCCATTTGCTGAATCGAAATACATGAAATAGTGGGATCACAATGGTAAGAGAGGGGCACCCATGTTCACCAATTCACAGGAAGGGATAACGCAACGAATGTCTTCAACCTTAATGGAACTCAGAACTGAACGATAAGGTAGCATGTTGTCGGTCAATTCTTTTATGGCATCGTTTCTTTTCTTAACCTATTCTATGTGTCTGTCACTCCATTGCGCTGCGCAGTGCGACTTCTGTCGCCGAGCCGCTAAACAAAGCCACTAAGACAATTGTCTGAAATCAGCAAATATTGATGGTGGGCATACGAGTTCTGAAGCTGCGCTATGTACGCACATTGAAGCTAAGCAGTGTTTGAAGAAAGTTAACTGTGTTCATTTGTTATGTCGTTTCGAATATAAGTCATACCATTACCTTTCTTAGCACAGCCAGATACGTTTGAAATAATGTTATCAACGCAGAAGTGCTTTACAATTTCTCTAATCACGATTCTATGGATGCATCAATAGGGACTGAATAGCTATTCAGAAGTCCATCATTGATCTCCAGTGACCTTCAGACAAGCTAAAGCCACATTACGAAAGTCATCTCGCTGAAAACAGTCTAAATTAATCTTACGGCTAAATTTAGTCGTCGATTGCCAGGAAATTCAGCTATCCTTCAGCTATCGCAGGAATGGCAATGCAGGTAGCTCGGACATTTCAATGACTATTCCAAAACAGAAAAGTAGTCCTTAGGTAGTAATACATTCATGTACTTTTCAATGCCATTTGACCAATTAAGTTGTTTCTTTCCCAGGAATATATAACAGAAATGCGGGGAACACGATTACTAGGCTGCATTTTAATCATTGGTAGGCATTCACCATACATATGATGCTCTGGTGTTCAATGGGATGCATACCGAATTTACTCAGTGGTACTATTTGTTGCGCCACAATTACACTTGCTTCCTTTGTAGAACGCCCCCGAAGCATCTGGGGCGAGAGATGAGAGATATCCCCTTTTTACACTTGCATGGAGTATTGACTGATAAGTGAACTTTCTGTAGCAACAGCGCATTTTTGTGGTCTATACGCGGAGTGCAGATGTAAATAAATGAGGGCTCTGCTCGAAGCTAGTCCAGTAAATCAAAATATAACAGAACACTATTCTTCCTCTTAGCTCAGAACGTCACTTTCCTTTCTAGGCATATTTACTTACATGACGACCTTGCCAAGATACTTTCCCATGCTAACGTACCGGAGACTCAACTTTAGTCCATTAGTTTATTATGCCATGAGCACAAGCGTACATTAGCTCAGTCCCTATGCAACGAATATTGAATGAAGATGAATAATCTTTGAGCGGAAATTAAATCTTTGAATGGCATACCAATAAACAAGTGCCGTGAGTTTCTGGCTGAATTTTGACATTACGGTAACCAATAAAACAAATTATCACTGGAAAACAAGAACACCTCACTTCATTTCTTTCTCAGTACTTCATTCTGGGTGAAGCATCTCTTAGCCGGCACTTCAAGCTTTTGTATTTCGAGAGACCCCCTCCGGCTAACTCAACTTTGTCTTCGAAGACCACTAGAAAAGGCTTCCATCTGAATTACCTCAGTTGGTATGACCGCTAGCCTGGCCTCGTTGTCCTGACATAGCTGGCTCAAGCCGCCACACAGACCGGCATGCATTGTATAGAGTTGGATGGATATTGGTCGGCTCCGCTGGCCGCTGGGCAGACCATGCAGAGGGTTGCCGTTTGGGCAGGCGCCTCAAACGCTCTGACGACACGCCACCTTATTGCGTGCTGGTGTTCGTGCAGTGAACGTGCGTGGTGGTGGAGTGGTGATTCTGCCCCTTCATACCTCCGAAACTAGAAGTCTGATTGTCTGCCAAAAAAGGCATGTGATAGTCGGCATCGTAATCTACATTTCGTTGTGTTGTCCAAAATGCTTAAGTGGAGTGTTGTGGATGTCAAGATGTGGTTGAAACGTGCTTAACTAATGAAGCACTAGTACTACAAGCATTGTAGCATTTTGAATGACACCTGCGAGGCACGTAAAAGTATATCATTCATTGAACCACAATCATACCAATATATATATATATATATATATATATGCATGTACTTAATTGACTCGTCCAAAGCCACACAAATGAAAATTGTTATGATATAGTAGTTGATGTATTTGCTCTGAGTCAGCTGATCGTATTCATTCCGCAAGTGTTTACAAATGTGCATAATAATAACATTAGTTGTATATTGCAAGTATGCGGATCTGCAGGCACCATAAAATTGGGACCAACTAACGCATTATGAACCTTTGATGATTAAATTATCACATGGAATAATTCATGTTATTGCAGAATACTTCGCATTTCAATACCATTTGAGGCGCAAAATCATCATGGATGGATCCAGCAACCCAAAATAGTGGTGAGCACACTACGATAAATCCGCACACTGCAAGCCTGGTGGAACTCGTCCTCGGGAAAAGTTATCATGTAATTCGCTTGTAAAATATCGCTCTTCTTTGCAACTGTGTTCTGTTCGTGTTTGATAACTTGGCAAGCAGGTGTGATAAGTGTGGCAGGTGTGACTGTATATGTGACACGTGTGGCAGGTGTGACTGTATGTGTGACACGTGTGGCAGGTGTGACTGATGCCAGTGTTGTTCCGGCAGCTCGGTCGGAAGACACTCATCATGATGTGCGCCGTCCAAAACTCCCTGCTGGCCATCGGCGTCACCTTCGTCGGGGACTTCAACTCGTACCTGGTGCTGCGCTTTTTGTCCCGTTTGTATATCGAGGTAAACCAGCACTGCTCTCAGCTTTCAGCGTGCAAAGCTTAGTCTGTTCTCTTCATCATCTGGTCTGATTGCTGTTCAGAATTTAATTGATATTCTTCATGACATCGACAGTGCAACAATTTCAAAGCATATCCAGCGGGCAAGTTCCCCAATGATAGCAGCCAGTGGCCATTTGGCCCTTTTTCTGGTCCTCTCTGTTAGCCCTTTATGTCGTCGAGAAGAATTCCAATTAGGTGCTACAAAATCGATGAAGTTTCAACATCTCAGTATCACCATGAAAACCTTGCTTTCCAGACACAGTACATTGTGCGAACTTACAAGGAGTAGGGCAGGACAGGCCTGCGAAATATAAACAAGTAATAACCATGTCAATATTCGTGCTAATGAAAACGTTAGTTCGCGCTCCGGTGCGATTATCGCACGATCACGTGTCGCTCTCTCTCAGACCTTCACTGGGCTTTTGATGTTGATCTGTGAGGCGTGTGATCTGTCATGTGTGATGTACAGGTGCTTGAGCGCCTGTCACTACAGATGTCACAGCGGCACTATCGTTATCAGCGGCTGGACCTGCGATGTGGTGATCTACTGCTTACGTTGTTGGTTGGCAATTAGCGAACGTGACGTCACGCAAAATGCAGAGTTGATCTCGTTTAGCTTGAAACATGCATGTGCGATGCAAACACCTCCGGCGACATTTTTCCTCCAGTAGAACAGACAGCCCAAGCGACATTTTTCCTCCAGTAGAGCAAACACCTGTAGCGACATTTAGCCTCCAGTAGAACTGCTTGAACTCATTACATGACTGAAATAAACCCTCGCACACGTGACACAGACCGTGGCCCTAGTAATATATCTTCCGAAGCTTGGACACAAAATGGAGGAGTGATATGGAACGTGGGGCGTGGAGAAGTGATACGCGTTGACGTCTACCGCCGGATTGGAATGGCACGCTCCTCACAAATGGCCATACTTGTATGATATCAAAGGCCAATGAAAGTACACTCAAGCATCCGAAGTGACTTGGTCAGGTGTGGAGGTGGGTGTCCTGTGACCGGCAGGGTGTGGAGGTGGGTGTCCTGTGACCGGTAGGGTGTGGAGGTGGGTGTCCTGTGACCGGCAGGGTGTGGAGGTGGATGTCCTGTGACCGGCAGTGTGTGGAGGTGGATGTCCTGTGACCGGTAGGGTGTGGAGGTGGGTGTCCTGTGACCGGCAGTGTATGGAGGTGGGTGTCCTGTGACCGGCAGGGTGTGGAGGTGGGTGTCCTGTGACCGGCAGTGTATGGAGGTGGGTGTCCTGTGACCGGCAGTGTATGAAGGTGGGTGTCCTGTGACCGGCAGGGTGTGGAGGTGGGCGTGCTGGTGCTGGCCGTGGAGCTGGTTCCGTCTGAGAACAGACCCCTGGCGCCGTTCGTTCTGTTCGTCGCCTACTCCGTGGGCCACTGTCTGCTGCCGGTTCTGGCCTTCTTCTTCAAGAGCTGGCGGTACTTCCAGCTAACCATCGCCCTCTGCTCTGTGGTGCTGATCCCCATCACGAGGTAGGTGCTGAGATGCCCATCAGGTAGTGGTGTCAGCCTCCACCGTCAGGCAGGTGGTGTTGATCCAAATCGCCGAGTATCGCCTTTGAACTGCACTGCACTACCACCCAGGGTGGCGTTGCCCACACTGTGACTGATGTTGACGCCCATCTGGCTACTGCACCGTAAACAGTCACAGTACGCACGCAATCGAAACCATTTGTTAGAAACCATTTGCATTTGGGTGTCGCACGAAAACGAAATAGGCGTCATCGGAAAGCGCTGGACGAGCAAGGTCAGACGCCATCCTCCAAAATTTCACCCTCAAAAAGTGATATAACTAGGGACCCTAGTGTTTCGCGACTTACACTATCCTTGTTTCTCTGGGTGGTTCATTTTGGGGAGATTTGAAAGAAAAAAATTGGAATAAGAAAAGGAAGCGAAATCGACCAGGGCCATACAATTTCTTGCCAACCAAAAATCAAAATTTTACTTTTTAGTGAAATTTCAAATTTTTTGGTTTTCATATTTTCATTCCTTTTCCTTTTCCTTTTCTACTGGGTGGAGTAGACCGAAAAATGTCGTTCGAACTCAACTTGCTCCAATAAAAATGCTTATTCTAGCCAGAATCTTCTATTTTACTCTAATGGGAAAATATACAAAACTAATAAGTAATCAAAAACGGAAAGAATGACAAATTCCTCTGGTGTACCTTGTTGCATCCCTAAAGATAAGCAAACGCTGAAAGTTCCATTACAATATTTGTTATCCGTTAAAGCGTGACGACTGGTTGAACATTTTTGGAGATGACCTCACCTTGACTAACTCGTTGACTCTAGATGACTTGACTTCAAAAGTTTGATACGACGTGCAAAATTACGACCGTTGTTCCAAATGTTTGATTGAAGGTAAAGTAAAAATGCGACCTTTTCCTGAATGTGACAATTAATATACTACCCAATATACACCAAGCATGATTCATTTGCACCTAATGTCAGTAATTCCGTATCTTGTTTGTACCGTCTCACGGCCTCCTTGCAAGGGCATTTACATGCAAATGTATTTGCAAGGGCAGCTTTAGTCGGGTAATGCATGATCTAGCCAGCTAAACCAAGGCCAATGATGCTGGCTGCAACCAGTCACTTCTAACCGTATTCTAAAGCAGCTAAAATCACGTCGTGGTGAGACAAACATGCCAATTCCAAAGTAATGAGCTTCATCATCCGGTGTACCGTTCCAGATCGAACACCTGAGCTCGATGTTTGCACATGTAGTGACTGAGACCCCATGCGTACACGATAATCTGATAAATTATCGAATTTTGCCACATCCTAGCCAGTGTATCCAGCAATGGTACAGCCTCTCCGACGACATTGTCGCAATACTACATTCGCTGCTGTGCACATACTATGTGTTGTTCCATCGCCCTGAGCACGTTCAATTTCCCCCTGGGAGGTATGTTTTCAGTACCGATCACGACGCCTCCGTTTTGTTCAGCTTCTTCGTTCCTGAGTCGATCAACTGGCTGGTGTCGTCCAACCGGAAGGAAGAGGCCGAGAAGCTCGTCAGGCGGGCGGCCCGCTTCAACGGCATCCACCTGCCGGTGGACTTCAGTCTGGACGACGTGGAGGAGGAGAAGCAGGACGGCAAGAAGACGGGCGTCTGTGAGTGTTCACCAGAGCCGGTGTGGTCTGGCTGCGGGGCACGGCGGAGGGCTGGCACGATAGGTGGCCGACTCGGGACCAGCCCGAGACCGCATTTACCGGAGCAACATTCCGACTGAGCGGGCAGCGCGCGGCCAACTGGGTACGACTGGATATGAAGGCTTGGACAGCTTTATGTCGATGTATGCATGTATTTTACGGTTTATATTTACGGTTGCAGTACGGTTTATATTTTACCGACGAGTAGTGTTTACGGGCTTGCTTTTAAGTATTACCGGGAGGGCTGATTGACAGATTTGGTGGGCAACTGGTTGAGTGTACAGAGTGCATCCAAGAAGGGCCCTTGTGGCTCATAGTTGCGCTATTCTTTTATGTCTTTATGTCTTTATGTATGCCAACAGTGAGAAGATAGGGTATGACAGGGCTATCAAGAGGTAAGCCGCTTCTGATTAGCTGCAATCTGTTCATGTCTGATATCGTGCTGGATGCATTGTGACCGGATGACACATCTTTTCAAGGTAAAATCTAGGATAACTTAAGAAAGCAATTGAAGTCCAATAAAAGCCTTCGCAAGCGAACGAAGCCAGAGGCAAGACTTGGATAGTTAGCATGAAATTCACCAACCACAAAAATAGGTTTGCCGTATTGTACATCAACCATTGCATTCACTGAAGAAACATATCCCCGGTTTATTGTAATAAGTGAACTGATAATGGGGGAGGTTTGAATGGAATACTCGATGGAAAATATACGCCAAGCTTATCGACGGAACGTCACTAAGTCTAAACAAGGCGAGCTTATGCCTGCATTTCAACTGTTCCAACGATTTTACTTCGAATTTAGTCTCTACTATAGCAGGGTTTTGCAATTGGAAAATTCGGTAATCGCAATTGGAGATCGTATAACTCTCAAATGACGACATCTCAGCGGGATTCCATCCGTCAGAAAACATCCGCGTTGTACTCAGCTCGAAATTATGTCGCTATTTCGTTTGCCTGCCAGAATGCAGCCATGGATACCGATCAACTTCTGTACTCGGCGAATTGTTCCGTCAGCACATTCCACAGCATGACTATGCAGTATCTATCGAATTCGTGACTTGAGATTCTTCACAATTTCCCACAGAGCGCAGCGCAATCCGAATGGCCAGATACTTTGCCAGGCATTTTGCAGTCGAGTGATCAATGTGCAGATAAAATAACGTGTCTGCCAAATATAGGGCCGTGTTTTGCTCTTCTGCTTTCATCCACGGTTCAGTGTCCGATTTCGACTCTGTCTGTGGGACAACGCGTAGCCGAGTGCAGGCACCAATGACTAGAAGATGAGCTTTCGTCGCGTTTGTTTTCATGCTATTTTCGGCAGACCAGTCTGCAAATCGTACGCGTGTGGTCGCTAACTGCAGTCATGCCTTAGGGCCGTTCTTTTAGATCACAGATCAGAAGTTGCGTGCCTTCCGCCACATTTCACTTGTGACGAACGTTATGATCGGAGCGTGCGGACTGCTCATCGATAGCTGTTCTGAGTGAGAATGGCAACTCTGAGTCTAGCCGGGGCGGGGATGGCCGAGTGGTTAAGCTGTTGGACTCCGGCTACGAAAGGTCCCGAGTTCGACACTTGCGCCGCTAGGGACATTTCCCAATCTCGCGGCCCACCGGTGAAACAGTGTGGGCGGCGCCATTAGCCGTGAATGTGCATGAAATGCGTCGTGAACCACCAAATAATTAATCTGAGTCTACCCAGACATGTGTGTTTGTGTCAGATACGCACACCCGTTCACGCACATTACACACATGTGGTTTAATAACCTAGCCACTTCGTCTTACCCCTGGTGTGCTACTGCGAGCACGCTCGACCATGCTTCTGAAAGTCAGGTGTGTTCCAGTCGCTCATTACTTGATCCATGTACCGCGTTTCAGTCCTTTGGAAACATGGCGCCATTTTTCATGGTAAGAAGGCTTCGGCCCTGGAAACCATCAGACCTCTAGAGATTTGTTGCCTTTTGTAATTAATGGCTATTCATAGATAATCATAGCTAGTAAATGCGGTTGAATTATTTCGATAATATATTGGTTAAAGGTTGACTATTTTCGCCCTCTCACTAAAAGTAAAATAAACACGACCAATACCAGGATACTAATTGACTACGTATTCCTGGAAAGCTTTTGATTGTCCCCAAATGTGCTTGCCAATTTCGCAATGAAATTGTAGATGCACTTAGTATGAAATGCTTCACAAAGGCACCGCAACCACATTTTATTTGGGATCCGCTCATGCAAGTTTGCATTGTGTGAAAAGCAAGTAGGCAAATCGTTAGCTTTTATCGTCATAGCGAGTTTGGATCTTTATCGTTGTTCTCGGTACATTGAAGAACATCGTTTCAGAATTTCTACAAAAGGCGATGCTAGCTTTCGCTAGTTTAATCTATAAGGCCATCCGGTATTAACTGTCTGCCAACTACTGCATACAATATGGACGCCTTCGATCTGGTAATCATGACAGTGCCGCCAGACGTTTGCGCAGTAGTGGTGTAGAGCTTTGATCAATAGAAGCAACCTGCCACCTAGTCCTCAAATCTCATCAGCCATGTAACTATATCTCGAGCCTAAACTGACATCTGATCTAGAGCTCGGCTTAACTTCTGTCACATTGATCTGATTGGTCTTGGCTACCGACCCAGAACATATCCTAATATGACCTCTGACCTCCAACATGGAAACTAATCGGATCTGTCTTCTGATCTAGAGAACAGCCTAGCATAAAATCTGGTCTAAAACACAACCTCACCCCAAACGTGGAGTTCACCTCCCAGCTGACCTTTAATCCTCCCTGTCTCTGACCTGGACCAATACCTGACCCTCGTGTCCAACCCGGTCTGACAATTGACCTGCAGGCTTGAAGGCTTCGCAGCGACTGCAGAGGCGGGTGACGGGAATGTCGAACGGCCACAAACAGGGCGCCGGCGACTACATGCAGCACGAGATCCACGCCCACCTGGGCGCGTGGACCAAGCTCTTCGACATCATGAAAAATCGGCAACTCAGAAAGCATTTCTGCATCGTCTCCTATGTGTGGTGAGTCTCTTGGCTGGTGTGTGCTGGACCGCCAGTCTCTTTGTTGCCTCGCATGGGGATTAGGCACCCAATGCTATTCCACTGCTAAAGTGGTACTTTAAAAAAAATTGTTTTATTAAAATGATAAGATCATTCGAATTGGCGCATTAATGGTGCACTTTGATGAGATGACTAAGACCTCCCCTGGAACGGTACGGGTTAACGCGTGCATTGGTAGGCTTATGGGAATCACCAGCCTCTGCAACTGCGGGCGGAGGAAGTTGCCGCTAGTTCGCTTCTCAAATGTGTATTCCTTTGGTGGGTCTTATAGGAGCGTTCGGCATTTTCCCGGACGGTGAGGCTGGGAGGTCTGCAAACACTACGCGATAGCCAAGTACCTCAAACTACCCTACGCAATTTCAAACTAAAGAGATTCCAATCATTTAATTGGCAGACATAGTATAAATATATTAATGTGTATGTAACTGAATGTAGTTTGTAGCTGTTCCCTGGACCAGTCAAGATACAGCGGTGGGTATGTTCCTTGTCCGCAGTGATTATGTATTCTGCACAGTATGCTGGAAATTTGTGTTCCACCCATGTACCCAGTGCCAGATTTTGCGACCCGAGCCAGGATTGTCTTTATTGCCTTTTTGGAAATGTGATAAGTCCTTGTGGGACGATTGATCGTCTTGTGTTTTTATCAACTAGTCGTAGTTGGTTTGTCAGAGAAATAACTCGGGACATGGTCGCCCGGCTTTGGTTAATTTTGCATTGGAAGGCTGTGTAAATCTTGTCTGCGCACAAGAAGTCGGGCCTCACCTAGCTTTCAATCACTCGGTTCGACCTGGTGGATGGCTAGCTCGGGGGCGAGTCGTCTGGAGTTCAGGTGCCCCTCTCTCAACTGAAAGGTTGTGAGTTCGAGCCCGCCTGTCGCTATTCTTCGCCCGCAACCAATCGGCGTGGGAGACTGGCGACACTCTGTGATCCAAACCAATCGACGCACTGAAGAACCAATGACCACCAGAACGGTGAGTTGCGATGCTTTGCCACTTATCAGGTTCTATGGGAGCTTATGAGCGCATCAACTTAGGCAGTCATACACCACCGAATGCTGCCTTCACGTTAAGAAGTCACGAACGCACGGACAAACATTGCTTTATCCATCGCGTAGCGAAAGCATTTCGCCATCTTCCCGTACCGCTCCCTCCCCTCGGGGCGGGGATGGCCGAGTGGTTAAGGTGTCGGACTATGGGTACCGGGGTAGGGCTAAAGGTCCCGGGTTCGACACTGGCGCCGCTCAGCACATTTCCCGATCCCGCGGCCCACCGGCGAAACAGTGTGGGAGGCGCCGTTAGCCGTGAATGTGCATAAAGTGCGTCGTGAACCACCCAATAAACAAAGAAACAACAAACACTCCATCCTCCCACCATTTCGTACTTAATTGAGCTAGACACATGTAACATGAACAGTAGATTGCACAAAGCACGCTCCATCTGTCTACACCAGCACCACCGCATGCAATCAGCCTTTGAGCCCCTAGGTCAGTTCAGGGGAAACGTTTTCGAGATTGACTGATATTTTCCGCTGAGACACACTATTATGTGCAAAAAATTATGCAATAAGTTCAAACATGGACATGGTCGTGCAGATCTGGAGATGGCCCATCGGTTGGTATTCTGCACGTCATGATCGGACCCTTAGATTAAACCCCAGGCCAGGTGAAAGGCCTACCCGGGTACTGGGTACGCTCAAACCCAGATCAAGCACTAACGTCATCTTTCAAAATAAGCCATTGCATTCAAGATGTTCATTCGACCAGCATAACCCACTTGTACTGCAGAATTCACCAGCAAGAACTTCATTACTACATAATTCCGGACTTACTGAGCTAATCCAAGCCGTTAAAATAGTCAGGCTCAGCTGCAAAGCTCTGTTAAATAGAAAGCAGTTCACCTTCACCTCGTCGGGACTCAGGTGTCCTGGTGTGTGTGTGTGTGTGTGCAGCAAAGGGGCCCAAGAAAACTGACGTCAACGAAAATGTAGTCTGATATTTCCAGCCGTGTTCGACATGACGGCCAGCAGGCCTCTGACAGATGAGGATCTGACAGATGACAGTCACAGATGACCGTCTGTCACCAGGGCCGTGGTCGGCTTCCTGTACTTCGGCCTAACAACCAGCACCATGGAGTCCAAGGGCAACGTGTACCTCAACTACGGCCTGTCGGGCCTGGTGATGATACCGGCCTGCGTATCCGTCTTCCTGATCCTGCGCAGGTAAGCGACAGGGCGAGAGAGCATGTGAGAGAGAGAGAGAGAGAGAGAGAGAGAGAGAGAGAGAGAGAGAGAGAGAGAGAGAGAGAGAGAGAGAGAGAGAGAGAGAGAGAGAGAGAGAGAGAGCGAGTGTGCGTAATCCTAGGCAGACAGGCAGGACGTCAGCGCAGATCGGGCTACACAAGATGGATACAGTGAATGGCACTTATGAGGAAGGATTATGCAGCTGGAGGTTCCTGTACCCGCAATGCACATCATCAGCCGAAATGTGTGCCTTTGCGGGTATTGTCCTTTCCATCAGCAGCAGATTTTCTCCTCTGGCCTTCGCCGTTAATTTATTTTCACAGGAAATACGCAGGAGGCACCCAATGCACTATAATTCGGCACTATCCAAACGTCATTAGCATGCCATGCTCGACGTTATCGCCGCTTGCCATCAGTGTAATGACATTCAGCCTTGAAGATCGTGATTTGGACGGCACCTGTGTTGGAATGTTTCGTCTGCCATGCAGACGTGGTCTCATGTGTTGTCACCCAGCAACTGATTGCTGCTGCTGCCACGGGCGTTTTTTTTTTTGTAGTGGGGAGGGGACAATGCATGAGGGCAATGGGTAGGCCCAAACGTATTAAAGGGGCACACTCCAAAGGGTCCCATGTTAAAAGATGAAATTATTGTAGTGGTAGAGCCGACATTGAGGAGCATTAGCCGCCTCAAAAGTGTATAACACAATGTCCACGGCTACTGATAATGTGCAATGCTAATACGATGGCGCTGATGAGGCGATGCGTGCGACAGATTCGGCCGCAAGAAGCCCATCATGGTGATGCTGATTGGCTGTGGTCTGGCTGTGATCGGATCAACGCTCTGTCCTCTCAAGCTCTGTGAGTACCGCACACCCTCTGCCGCCACATGACGTCACACATGACGTCTGCCGGCACATGACGTCACACATGACGTCACACATGACGTCACACATGACGTCACACATGACGTCACACATGACGTCTGTCGGCACATGACGTCACAGGTTGGCGACCGTCCATTGGAGCAGGCTTCGGGTCCTAGTCTCACACGAGCTGCGCGAAACTAGGTCATTCAGTTCTCTACACACATACCCACCCCCACTCCCCTCGACCCCCACTCCCCTCGACCCCCACTCCCCTCGACAGGTATTAGAAGCCTGCGGAACACTTGCAGGTCGGAGGATCATAGGCTGAGGACATTATCACGTCTACTTCCAAACATTCTCCCTGATACATTCGTGGCCTCATTTCGGTCCCAGTGGGCGAAGTAGCCATGGTGTGATGGAGTGACATAGAGTTGCATAGTTATGTGACCTTGGTGCGCCTGGGGCGTCAGGCACGTGGGAGACAGACCCCAGAAAGGTTCAGCCCCCACGCCACTAGGGTCGGTAACCGAACCCGCCCCACTAAAATCAATACTTCGCCAAGTAGATAAACGTTTAAGCCTTGGACTTTATATTAAGCTGTGACTTTACATGTGACTCTTGCGTCAATATGTATTATCTTATATCAATAATCAGTACGGATTGCCTGAGCGCATCTTGTTGAGCTCTGTAGTTTCCCGCCAAAAACAGCGAAATCGACCCGCAGCTTTTCAAGCTAAGTAGAGGGCAGAATCTCCCCCCTTCCCCAGTATTGGAGCATGATAAAAGTAAACAGCGCAGAGGATCAATTGAGTGTCGTCGTGCAGCTTACATCCTAAGATTGGCAAACAGGCGTGCATGAGTAAAGATAAGATGCAGGCCATAGTGGGTAACGTGGCGTTATGAGGTCAAATATCGAATCTGATCTGATACCAATGTGGTGCATGTTTCTAAACCAAAATTGTGCTAAGAATGGGATAGACGCAAATATCGTCCCCGAGCACATGGGAGTTGCATGCTCATGTGCTCGGGCAATCCTTTTTGGAATAATATATGAACACCGTGGAAATGACTGCAAGGCTTCAATAAACGTCAAGTGCTCATGTCGAGGTTGCGATAAGTGGTGTGCCAGTTCTGGATGAGCGACTTGCTAAGTCTACATGTGCTGTGTGCCAGTTCCCGATGCAGACCTGGCTTGGCAGTTCTCTGCGTGCGATTGGCCAGTTCTGACTGTGACGTTTGTCAGTTCTCGGCGTGCGATTGGCCAATTCTGACAGTGACGTTTGTCAGTTCTCGGCGTGCGATTGGCCAGTCCTGACAGTGACGTTTGTCAGTTCTCGGCGTGCGATTGGTCAGTTCTGACAATGACGTTTGTCAGTTCTCGGCGTGTGATTGGCCAGTTCTGACAGTGACGTTTGTAAGTTCTCGGCGTGTGATTGGCCAGTCCTGACAGTGACGTTTGTCAGTTCTCGGCGTGTGATTGGCCAGTCCTGACAGTGACGTTTGTCAGTTCTCGGCGTGTGATTGGCCAGTTCTGACTGTGACGTTCTCCAGTCCCGGCTGTGTGGGGCACCAGATCTGAGTATTTAATGCCCCAGCGTGAAGTGTGCGTGGTCCGTGAATGTGCAAACAACATTTGACGCTCCAACTTGCGTGCCAACGTATATGCCGTCAGAGCATAAGTAGTGTTGGCCGGTCAAACCATATCTGCATTTTTTTTCGCAAAACAGTACTGTTTTTTTACGAATGCATTGAAAGCCAGGTACTAATCCAGGAGTTGGTGTCAACGTTAATTTATAGCGTGGGCCATTGTTCGATACTTTGGTACACGACGAAGCGAACTATGAACCAGGTGGGTCTCCAGCTACCATTCTCCTTTCCCTTTTTCGGCGGACCATATGGCCATTGTACAAGGGTAAATTGCATTGTGGTTACCACCTTCATCTATCCGCAAACGTTTTGTGAATTGTGCAAGCCCTCATTACATTGCATGCTGATAGTTACATTTTTGTACGTATAAAACACTGGAAGTGAAGGGTCTGGTGGCCGCAGTAGCTCAGTTGGTAGAGCGTCGGTCTCTTAAGCGCAAGATTGTGCGTTCGAATCTCAAAACCGACGGCATTTACCGAGTCCACCAGCGACCAATCGGTGTAAGGGGTTGGTGACGCTATATAACCTAGCGGTTGAATGCGTCACAAAAGAGCCCAAGGCTACCGAAATGAAAGGTCTCAGAATGATCTTCAGCATCCAGTCCAGAACGCGAAACTAGTTTGAAATAGTGCATGCGTGTACCAGCACCAAGAGTGCTAACAAATAGCATAGGTTATGCTGTTGGTGAATATGGTCGAGTGGCTCATGGATTTGTTGATGTGACGGTGACGGTGACTGTAGTAGGCAGCATATCTAGCAGGTATGCAACTCACCTGAGTGCTTCGAGGTCCGACAAATCTGGAACCTTTGACGCTTTGGCGTCATTTCGTGTCGGCTATGAAAGAATCCAGGTTAATCATTTTCGTCGTCTGACTATCTGATACATAATCGATATAGGTCAACGAGCTTTTCAACTTATCTTTGTTTTCCCTTTTCATGTTCCATCTCTCCCATGATTTACATGCATGTGCATGTGCGTGTGTGTGTGCGTGCGTGCTGCGTGAGCGCGTGCGTGCCCGATACCGTTGGCGCTCGTGTGTGTGTATACATGCAGGAGGGGGTGGAGGCGCATATCCAACTATGGCGAGGATTAACTTCCCACTCGAGACCGGTACTGCAGGTGTGCGGTTCATTGAAATCTTACAAGTGTCGGCTTTTCTGATGGATTTGGCCCTTAAATTTTAACTCCTCAATTCTTATTTGCTATGTTCCACTCTGCTTCTGTTCCAAATCTGCGCCATGCAAACTAGTAAGTCGCCCTTTTATGCAGCGAGACGACCGCTTGCCGTCGCCGTGGCACGCCACGTACTTCCTCATAGTAGGCTACGTGCTGTCTCGCTTCTCTGGAAGTTGGGAGTCTTTGGGATTATCTTGTCTGGCTTATAATCTGCTCAACGTGGCCGCACCAAACATAGCGCACGTGAAGGGTGGCAGCTGGTATTTCTGGCAAAGCAAGTCAGGTGAGATCATTGCGATGTAGTAACGTCGTTCCAGCCAATGGTAGGCTTGAATGACGGCCATCTGTCGTGGATAGCCCAGTCGCACTTCCTTGTTTTAACCGTTTCGGACACGAGGGTCAACACAACAAATGCAGACAAAGAACGGCTCTGGTAAATGAAGCACGAGCTGGTCACATCGAAGTGCCTGCCTGCCTGCCTGCCGAACCTGGCTGTGCCGACGTGCCAAAGTGAAAAGTAACGTCAAGCAATCTAATTGAGGTTGGAAAGTGTGCTGCAGTCATTTTGATAACATTCACCAACTCCTATACTCCTAAGCACCACATAGCCGCAAAAATGTTCATCCAATAATAATCGATGCTTTCCTAGACGTAACAATACAAAATATTAGTCTTATGTGACTGACATGACGTCTTTGATATCCTATGTCATCTGGGATATGGACGTATGTATTGCATCTGAATATATGCATGCATCTTTATATATCTTTCCAATTGACAGTTCCTCAGTGAATAGTTGATGCTATAATGAGTGTTTTTTCATCAGGCAAATCTTAATAGTTTAAAGTTTGCAGCAGAGCTTTTGTCGCTTTATCAGACGTGCAACGTTGTTTATAACGTACAGTCAGGGATGTCCTGTACCGAGAAGCACGAGGCCTAGCCAGTCGTGATGTGGTGTATCCATGTTCGTTGGTTAGTTGCTGATATCATAAGGGCCGACATCAGCTCCTCTCAGGCGGCGGCTAGCCACGCCAGGCAGCTCCGATTTCAGGTCAGTTTGGCAATACTGTGAGTTATTAGCAACGGATCTGCCTTGGACTGCTTCTGGTTAGGTTGGCACCAGGTCTGCCTTAGACTGCTCCTGGTTAGGCTGGCATCAGGTCTGCCTTAGACTGCTCCTGGTGAGGTTGGCATCAGGTCTGCCTTAGACTGCTCCTGGTGAGGGTGGCATCAGGTCTGCCTCAGACTGCTCCTGGTGAGGGTGGAACCAGGTCTGCCTTAGACTGCTCCTGGTGAGGCTGGCATCAGGTCTGCCTTAGGCTGCTCCTGGTTAGGTTGGCATCAGGTCTGCCGCAGGCTGCTCCTGATGAGGCTGGCATCAGGTCTGCCTTAGGCTGCTCCTGGTGATGGTGGCATCAGGTCTGCCTTAGACTGCTCCTGGTGAGGCTGGCATCAGGTCTGCCTTAGACTGCTCCTGGTGAGGTTGGCATCAGGTCTGCCTTAGACTGCTCCTGGTGAGGGTGGCATCAGGTCTGCCTTAGACTGCTCCTGGTGAGGGTGGCACCAGGTCTGCCTTAGACTGCTCCTGGTGAGGCTGGCATCAGGTCTGCCTTAGGCTGCTCTTGGTTAGGTTGGCACCAGGTCTGCCTTAGGCTGCTCCTGGTTATGTTGGCATCAGGTCTGCCTTAGACTGCTCCTGGTGAGGCTGGCATCAGGTCTGACGCAGGCTGCTCCTGGTGATGGTGGCATCAGGTGTGCCTTAGACTGCTCCTGGTGAGGGTGGCACCAGGTCTGCCTTAGGCTGCTCCTCGTTAGTTTGGCATCAGGTCTGCCTTAGGCTGCTCCTGGTGATGGTGGCATCAGGTCTGCCTTAGACTGCTCCTGGTGAGGCTAGCATCAGGTCTGCCGCAGGCCGCTCCTGGTGAGGGTGGCATCAGGTCTGCCGCAGGCTGCTTCTGGTTAGGTTGGCACCAGGTCTGCCTTAGGCTGCTCCTGGTGAGGCTGGCATCAGGTCTGCCGCAGGCTGCTCCTGGTGAGGGTGGCATCAGGTGTGCCTTAGACTGCTCCTGGTGAGGCTGGCATCAGGTCTGCCTTAGGCTGCTCCTGGTGAGGGTGGCATCAGGTCTGCCTTAGACTGCTCCTGGTGAGGGTGGCATCAGGTCTGCCTTAGACTGCTCCTGGTGAGGCTGGCATCAGGTCTGCCTTAGGCTGCTCCTGGTGAGGCTGGCATCAGGTCTGCCGCAGGCTGCTTCTGGTTAGGTTGGCACCAGGTCTGCCTTAGGCTGCTCCTGGTGAGGCTGGCATCAGGTGTGCCTTAGACTGCTCCTGGTGAGGCTGGCATCAGGTCTGACGCAGGCTGCTCCTGGTGATGGTGGCATCAGGTGTGCCTTAGACTGCTCCTGGTGAGGGTGGCACCAGGTCTGCCTTAGGCTGCTCCTCGTTAGTTTGGCATCAGGTCTGCCTTAGGCTGCTCCTGGTGATGGTGGCATCAGGTCTGCCTTAGACTGCTCCTGGTGAGGCTGGCATCAGGTCTGCCGCAGGCTGCTCCTGGTGAGGCTGGCATCAGGTCTGCCTTAGGCTGCTCCTGGTGAGGCTGGCATCAGGTCTGCCGCAGGCTGCTTCTGGTTAGGTTGGCATCAGGTCTGCCTTAGGCTGCTCCTGGTGAGGCTGGCATCAGGTCTGCCGCAGGCTGCTCCTGGTGAGGCTGGCATCAGGTCTGCCTTAGGCTGCTCCTGGTGAGGCTGGCATCAGGTCTGCCTTAGGCTGCTCCTGGTGAGGCTGGCATCAGGTCTGCCTTAGGCTGCTCCTGGTGAGGGTGGCATCAGGTCTGCCGCAGGCTGCTCCTGGTGAGGGTGGCATCAGGTCTGCCTTAGGCTGCTCCTGGTGAGGGTGGCATCAGGTCTGCAGGCTGCCGTTAGGCTGGCATCGGTTGTTCCTGGTGAGGGTGGCATCAGGTCTGCCGCAGGCTGCTCCTGGTGAGGGTGGCATCAGGTCTGCCTTAGGCTGTTCCTGGTGAGGCTGGCATCAGGTCTGACACAGGCTGCTTCTGGTTAGGCGCCACACACAAGTTTAGCACGGCCGGCGTCACGCGACACTGGAGTCCGCTGGCAAACTGCCACCCGCAGAAGATTCGGCCGATGCCAAGAACTCATCACAGGTGAACGCTTCGCAGCGCGAAGGGGCGACACGTCGATCGAGTGAATTGGAACAATGGTGAACCTTCTCTCATGGGCCTGCTTCCGCACTGATCGATCCAACCAATCAGGGACGTGCTCTGGCCTGAATAAATGAGCTGCGTGCGTCGTCATGTCGCTTTACCATTTACCTCAATTGCCCCTGAAGTATTTCCAGAGTAGCTGCGATAGGATAGGAAAATTGTTGCCCTGCTTGCATAGGTGCATTGTTGTTAATTATTCCTTAGCATATAAATTGATAAATACGATGCTTGTATGATCTTATGATCATAGATGGAGTACGTGAGATGTCTGAAGGGCATCGGCGCTGTGAGACTGAACATACAATGGTTGTTACTCGTAGGGGCAGTGCCAAAGGAGGTGGAGGAACGAGTGTTCCGTCCATCCCAATGCGATAATGTTCATTTCCTCCACCCTATTCGCAAACAATGCGTGTCGCGGCCAATGTTTGCTTGGATAAAACACATCTTATGCCCAAGTAAACATATTTCCTTTGGATACCTACTTACAGGTACAAAGCTTCCGTCAAACAGCAGCGGAATTTCGTTTTTTTGTTCTTCAGTGATTCGAGACCTTTTAAAATCTAATCGTTTGGTCGGGTCACCCTAATAATTGTGTATTTGAGCACCAACACAAAAGGTCCAATCCAGCCTCTGGAATGCAGCCTTAATCCGACAGGTAAGTAAGATTGCTGTTCCTCGATGTAAATGTTTAAAGGTTGTTACCCGACCAATAAGTCACACTTCATCACATGTATTGGGAGCAATGTATATATTAGCTATGAGGTACAGTACTGTATTGAGGCTCCCTATACCTGAGAACATTCGCCGTTTTCAGTCGTTTTCCCCACCTCCTTCGCTTACCCCCAGGAGAACAGATTTAGTCCCTCATGTGAACGGATTCGCCAGTGTTATTACCATTTCATTATTATAACTCGGAATTAATTCTTAGCAATTTGATTATTGACAGCTAACAATAGTGGTAATTCCAATCTCGTTTGACAGGTTTTATGACCTTGATGTCATCGAACGTAACAGTTGACTTGACGCTCCCCTCCCCGAGTAATTTCTTCCATAGTTTGCCACCAGGAAAAAGAAGCTCGTTTGAGAAGTTTGACAACTGCAAATACAATAGGTGCCTGACGGCTGATGATAGGCGCAAATCCTCCCTCTGGAACACAGAGATGGGTGGCTGATTCATCATCTGATGCACCGCCGCTGAACCACACCGACCGTACCACGTGTTGAGCTGTCCGCCGGCGCTGAATCACGCCGCCCGTACGGCGTGTTGAGCTGTCCGCCGGCGCTGAACCACGCCGCCCGTACGGCGTGTCGAGCTGTCCGCCGGCGCTGAACCACACCGCCCGTACGGCGTGTCGAGCTGTCCGCCGGCGCTGAACCACACCGACCGTACGGCGTGTTGAGCTGGCGGCGCACACCGACCGTACGGCGTGTTGAGCTGTCCGCCGGCGCTGAACCACGCCGCCCGTACGGCGTGTTGAGCTGTCCGCCGGCGCTGAACCACACCCCCCGTACGGCGTGTTGAGCTGTCCGCCGGCGCTGAACCACGCCGCCCGTACCGCGTGTTGAGCTGTCCACCGGCGCTGAACCACGCCGCCCGTACCGCGTGTTGAGCTGTCCGCCGGCGCTGAATCACACCGACCGTACGGCGTGTCGAGCTGTCCACCGGCGCTGAACCACGCCGCCCGTACGGCGTGTTGAGCTGTCCACCGGCGCTGAACCACGCCGCCCGTACCGCGTGTTGAGCTGTCCGCCGGCGCTGAACCACGCCGCCCGTACCGCGTGTCGAGCTGTCCACCGGCGCACCCGCGCCGACCGTACCGCGTGTTGAGCTGTCCACCGGCGCACGCCGACCGTACCGCGTGTTGAGCTGTCCGCCGGCGAACCACGCCGCCCGTACGGCGTGTTGAGCTGTCCACCGGCGCACGCCGACCGTACGGCGTGTTGAGCTGTCCACCGGCGCACGCCGACCGTACCGCGTGTTGAGCTGTCCACCGGCGCACGCCGACCGTACGGCGTGTTGAGCTGTCCACCGGCGCACACCGACCGTACGGCGTTGGCTGTCCGGGACGGCGGGGACCGGCGAGTACGGCGTGTTGAGCTGTCCACCGGCGCACGCCGACCGTACGGCGTGTTGACTGTCCACCGGCGCACGCCGACCGTACGGCGTGTTGAGCTGTCCACCGGCGCACACCGACCGTACGGCGAGCTGTCCACCGGCGCACGCCGACCGTACGGCGTGTTGAGCTGTCCACCGGCGCACGCCGACCGTACGGCGTGTTGAGCTGTCCACCGGCGCACGCCGACCGTACGGCGTGTTGAGCTGTCCACCGGCGCACGCCGACCGTACCGCGTGTTGAGCTGTCCACCGGCGCACGCCGACCGTACCGCGTGTTGAGCTGTCCACGGCGGCGCACGCCGACCGTACGGCGTGTTGGCTGTCCGCCGCGCACACCGACCGTACCGCGTGTCGAGCTGTCCGCGGCTGACGGTCGTCGTCTCTCCACAGCCGACGGCACCGACCTCTACCCGCTGTACCTCATGCTGAAGATGCTGGCCAAGTACGCCACCTTCTCGGCGCTGGTGTCCATCCGCCTGCTCATTATCGAGATCTTCCCGACGCCGGTGCGCGGCAGCCTGGTCGGTCTGACGGCGCTCTTCGGCCTCCTCGGCTCCGGCCTCGGCTACTACTACTCGATCATGGTGAGAGAAGTGTACACTCTCACACTCGCTGTCATCCTGAGCAAAGCTTCAGTGTCACTCTCGCTGTTTTGCTGAGGGATGTCTCCATTAACGCAATTGGCATGCCGAAGGGAACTCCACACGTCTTGAGTGGCGTTGTCCCCCACGTACTCCTCACGGTGTGCGGCGTTATCTCTCACGTACTTTTCATCGTGAGTGGCGTTGTCCTCCATGTACTCCTCACCGTGAGTGGAGTTAAGTACGTGAATTGCTGATCCAATGGGGAGCATTTGTAACATCCAAAGTTCATCTACTACCAAGGTTCATAACGTTCAAAGTTCACAATGTCCATGAATCGTATCTTCGAAAAAGCGGAATAAAGTACAAATTGTCTAGGATGGGATGCGTTCACAATGTTCAAAGTGCATATCTTCAAAAGATCGCAGCATCCAACGCTGCCTTCAAATGGAGAGTACATAACCTCCAGAATACATTTACATCCTAGGATCATAAATATAGAAATACTTCCCCAATAGCCCACCAGATGAACTGGTGGAATCATTGGCGGTAAACTCCTGTAAGATTAGGTTAGGTTAAGCATATTTATATATTAGAGGTTTGCAGGTTCTTCTAGCGGACAATTGGGACCTATTTTTTAACTTTATCATCCTCGGAAGTAAATAAACTTTGAACGTGGTGAACGCCCCTTTAGAATGCTAATTTGGAGCTTGTGGCTGTTGGTCGTTATGATTTTTTAACACCTTTTCCAAGACATTTTGGACTTCATTTCGCTTTTTGGGTGATGTGATCCTTGGACGTCGTGAGGTTAGACGCTATCAACTTTGGTGTTAAGTGAAACTTGGATGATATGATATGGTCTCGACGCAGTATGTCACACTGAGCCCACTCTTACCTAATAACTCCACTAAAAAACCGACAACATGTTGAGCCACAATGCTACCTACATAATACATACCCAAGCACGCAGTCGTCTCCCCAATTCTTCCCAATGTGCTATGTTTTCGTCATCTATGTAATGATGCGACAATTGGGGTTGTTAAAACGAGTCTCTTTCAACATGGGAGGTCCATGCGGTGGGTTAGATTTTGGATCGCCAAGATTTGATCCACTAGCCATCTGGTGAGGTCTCAGAGTCATTATTACAGCAAGAACAACTATTTATGTGGTACTTGGACACACGCACCGGAGGGTCACTCACGCAACGCGAACCGGAGGGGCGGGGGGGGGACGGATTCCCACCTACGATCTCGGAAACTACTCAACCTGTAGTGTAATTCGATGTATGTTAAATTCGATGACCCTAGGCCAATACTGTCTGCGGAAGGTGATGTCGAGATCGGCCGACACGCTCCACCGCCGCGCCGAAGTGACCCTAAACGCTATGTGGACGGACGACCGGTCGACCGCCTTGCGTTCAAGGTCGTTCAAGGTCACAAAGGTCCTGGCGCCCGCGACGCGGCAGTGTCTCATTACTGCGCACTAAATTACAGTCATCAAGTTGATGTGAAAAATGTCGGCCGCTGGGAGTGGTTAAGAAATCACCAGATGCTAATGGAACCCATACATCATCGACTTATCAGGTAGTAGACTTATCCTGATAATCATATAAGGTCCATTGCCTGCGTAACAGGTAAAGCAAGGAGACATTTCTTTGGCAGAACGTCCCTTATCACGCGCCCTGGAGGGCCTCTGAAACTTACGCGCACTGGAGGGGGGGGGGGCGGATTCCGCCCCCCTAAGATCTCGGCTCCCACTAAGGCTAGAGTAACGAAATTAGCAGGGTGGATGGGGACGATAGTTAACTCTATTGTGTGCGAATTTCGTGACCTTAGGTCAATATTTTCAAGGTCAAATGAGGTCAAAATAGCAACATTTCTGGTTTTGCGTGGCTTGGCCTGTCATTGTCATGGTCCGCTGTGATTGTGTTTAAATGCTCCAAAATTGCCATTAATGATGCTTTGGACATTACTAATGATGCAATACATATGCCAGATCCGCCATTTGACCTCAGGTCACCTATATAGGAGCACTTTATTAGGTCATTACCTGCTCCAGTTACCGGAACCGGGCTGCCCACCTGACTGCTCCGTTGGGCGGCTCTCACAATCGGATTCGCAAAGAAAGGAGTGAAATACATGAATGAAGTATAGAAACGCTTAGGCACACAATGACAAACAGTAGATTTCCGGATGTGCAGGGAGTAACATGCAATGTGACATCAATCGCATGACAGTCATTTCCATTTATGACTACATTCCAGTTGACCAAGTTTGGTTCCATTAGCCTGTCATGATGACCTCGGCGACCTAACATGACTTTTAAATTATATAGCATAACAATATGCATCAAACAAGTCGCTTAGTGTTGTCAAGAACACTTCCCTTTTGCCAATATACGGGAAGCGGATCAGCGCCGATTTCTGTGATCTGGCGCTGCGATTTTCTTAAACTTTAACGGACCATAACATAAAAACTTTTCGTTTGATTTTCATTTTTCTTGCTTTGCCCAATGCGCCGGTCATTTCTAAGCAGGTACGGAGAAAAATGGCGTATATCGACCGGTACAATATGGAGTCGTGTACGAAAAATCGGAGGGGTGGGCGGATTTCGCCCTCCATCCCTCCAGGGCGTGTGTTAATCTGTCATGAACTTTACCTGACTTGACCTCGGTGACCTGAAATGACTTTAAAACAATGTAGCATAACAATATACATCAAACAAGTCGCTAGTGTTGCCAAGAACACTTCCTTTTTGCCAATATACGGGAAGCACATCAGCGCCGATATTTGTGGTCTGGCGCTGAAATTTATTTTTTACTTTACCGACCCCTAACTCGGAAAACTTTCAGTCGACTTTCGTTTTTCTTTCTTTAAACAACGTGCCGTTCATTTATAAGCAGATACACAAACAATGGCGTATATCGGCCGGTAAAATCGGCAGTTGTCTACGAAAAACCGGAGGGGTGGGCGGATTTGGCCCACCCCCCTCCAGAGCGCGTGTTATGTTCCTGCTATCATTCATGAAGGAGTATAATTCATGCTATTTTGTGTTTTACATTTTCAAAACCATAGTTCCGCCCAGGGGTGTTATTTTGCATAATCTTCAGGGCGCAAGTGCCACTTCGATGTCGGCTTTTCCTCCAATAATTTCAACTTTTGCCATGAGACACGATCTGGAATGTGCCCTCAATCCATTTGCCCATTACATTCGTGCATCCCCCACCCCAATAATAATAATAAAAAAATTAACACCCGTGGTTGGAGCGCTTGCACTAAATTGGCGACGGCCTTTGCCAAGTCGCTGCTACTCTGATATACGCGACGCATGGCTCTGCAGGCAGCTTAGATGATCTTCGTCCTCTTGATCTGTAATCCACCGAAAGCCTATCGAGTCAGGTTTGGCAAAAGCGTCATTTACTGGGGAGTCGCTAAGCTCAGTGGCGTCGCCACGAAATTCTTCCATGGGGGGGGGGGGGGCAAGGTCGAAAGGGGGCCTCCTCCCCCCGAAAAGGGGCCTCCATTGTGTTAGGGCCTCCTATTGTTTTTAGGCCCTTAGTATGGTTCGGGAATGGGAAACATGATTTCATATTAATGCACTGTTTATTCTTCACATGATGTGAAGTATAAACAACACGCAATAGCAATAATTTTTATTCGCTGAAAACTGGCCCATACCAAGGTATAAATAAGTAAGATGTGGATAAACACCTAAGTTACCACCAGATTGATGCCCTAAGCAAAGCTAAAGCGATCATTTCTCAGTCCTAGATCGATAATTTCGCGAAGGTGACAACAAGAAGTGGGCTACATTGGTTTACAATTAACAAATTCTTCGCAAATAAATTCACGCGCCTGGGATTCCGGCCGTTATTTTGTCCAAGGGGACCTATGGAAATGAAATGATTAGTGATCAACTGAATTCTCCTGTGGAGGGGCCTAATCTACCACTATCTTTCCTGATTCGTCGGATTTCAACCCTAACTCCCCCACCCAATTATACGGTTATATTTTGGCATCCCTTGATAAATCAACTCACACTGCTGAACTTACACCCATACCACAACAACCGGATCGGTATCCGAAAATGTCAAACTGGAGCCCTCCAAAATAAGGAGGGATTAAAAAAATCAAGTTAGGGTCAGTGAAATGACCCTGGAGCACAGAACATATTACCAGATGCCTTCACAAATTGTGTACGCCGCCGAAAAACATACCGAATCTCGAATAGTCCAGATGGGATACAAATACATGGCGCCAGGGTCTCGAAATGTCGGGCCGGAATTCGGACTTTTGAGATAAAAAGTATCAGAAAAGATCCACAAAAATCGCATTGAGCCCCTAACTTTAAAAATTATCGGTCATCATGGGTCTTATTTCCAATCTTGTGTCTTCCTCTTCCGAATTAGGTGCCTCCAGCCATGTCTCTGGATCATCCTTTTCTATCTTGGTGGAACCTTACTCGTTTTGGTGCCTATTTTGCGTCACCGAAACCTCATTTCATATCCATTGGCTTTCCTCTCCGTCTTAGGGCCTCCTCTCATATTCTGGGGCCTCCCTTCCCGTATTAGGACCTCCTTTGCAATTATGGGTGACTCCGTGCCAATTTTTGGCAATCTCTTGATTTCTGGGGCCTCCTACCCTCTCCTAGGTGACTCCTTTTTAAAATTATGGGACTCCTTTCACGTCTTGGAGGCCTCCTCATCTGTGTTTGGAGTCTCATTATCCTCTTAGCAAGTTGCTTTTGCGTCCTAGTCCTAAATATTCTCTTCTAGGGTACTCGTCTTCTAAAATATGGGCCTCATCTGGCTGGTCTCAGTGGCCTTCCCTCATTCCTAGGGGGACCTTACCCATCTTGGGGCCCTCTGTTGCGTCCGGATAAATATATATTTCAATTATTTTCTACTGTGGGGTCCTTCTCTTACATCTTGGAGGCCTCGTTTTCCAAATTAAGAATATCTTGCCACCCATCGGAAGCCTTCTCGTGTAACCCTGGGTGGCTTCTTGCCCGTCTCGGTGCTATTCTTTTCGTCTTGGAGGTCTCTTTTTCGTCCTGGGGTCCTCGTTTTCGTCCTGGGAGTCTCCTCACAATCTCTGTTCTGTGTCTTTTATAGGAACCTGATTATATTTCCTGGGGCCTCGTTGTCAGTCTTGGATCCTACTTGACAGCATCATCTTCTGTCCCGTCTAGCTCCTCGCACACCTTTTCGCCATATGCATTTCCGGATAGTTTTCTCCTCAAATTACGGGGGGCGTCCCCCCAAGTTTCAAGGGAAGGGGTGGAGACGATTGCCCCCGCTGCTCTCACCCCGGTGGCGACGTCCCTGCTCCGAAACCTCATCTCATATCCACTGGCTTTCGGTTCCAGCGTAGGGCCTCCTCGCGTTTTTTGGGCCTCCCTTCCCGTATTGAGACGCCTTTGCAATGTTGGGGGCCCCCGTGCCAATTTTTGGCACTCTTGATTTCTGCCCCCCCCCCCCCAAGTGACTTCTTTTTCAAAATATGGGCCTTCTCTTGGAGGCCCCTAATTTGTAAAATCTCATTGTCTTCCTGGGGGCTTCCCCTTCGTCCTAGGGGTCTCCTTTTCCTCCTGTGAACCTCCTGTTCGTCCTGGGGTTCCTTTTCGTCCTGGGGGCCTCTTTTTCGTCCTGGGGGCCTCCCTTTCGTCCTGGGGGCCTTCGTTTCGTCATGGGGCCCCTTTTTCGCCCTGGGACCTCCTTTTGATCCTGTGGCATCCTTTTCGTCCTGGGGGCCTCTTCTTCGTTCTGGAGGCCTCTTTTTCGTCCTGGGGGCCTCGTTTTCGTCCTGGGAGCCTCCATTTCGTCCTGGGGGCCTCCTTTTCGTCCCTGGAGCCTCGTTCTCGGCCTGGGGGCCACCTTCTCGTTCTGGGGCCCTCCTGTTCGTCCTGGGCCTCCTTTTGGCCCTGTGGCCTCTTTTTCGTCCTGGGACCTTCCTTTGGCACTGTTGCCTCCTTTTCGTTCTGGGGCCTCCTTTTCGTCCTGGGGGCTTCCTCTTCGTTCTGGGGGCCTCTTTTTCGTCTTGGGGCCTCGTTTTCGTCCTTGGAGCCTCCATTTCGTTCTGGGGCTTCCATTTCGTCCTGGGGGCCTCCTTTTCGTCCTGGGGGCCTCCTTGTCATCATGGAGGGCCTTCTTTTCATCCTGGGGGCCTCCTTCTCGTCCCGGATGCCTCTTTATCGTCCTGGGGTCCTCCGTGTCAATTTTTGGGACTTTCTTGATTTCTGGGGCCTCCTACCCTCTCCCAGGTGACTTCTTCACATTATGGGCCTCCTCCTGGAGGTCCCTAATTTGTAGAATCTCCTTTTCTTCATGGGGGCCTCCTTTTCGTCCTGGGGACCTCCTATTCGTTCTGGGGTCCTCAATTTCGTCCTGTGGGCCTCTTTGTCGTCCTTGGGCCTCCTTTTCGTCTTGGGGACCTCCTTTTCGTACTGTAGGACCTACGTTTCATCCTGAAGGGCCTCCTTTTCGTCCTGGGGGCCTCCTTTTGGCCCTGTGACGTCCTTTTCGTCCTGTGACTTCCTTTTCGTTCTGGAGGCCTCCTTTTCGTTCTGGGGGGTCTCCTCAAATTTCAGGGGGCGACGCCCCCCAGTCTCACGGCAGGGGGGGGGGGAATTGCCCCCACTGCCCCCCTCCCCGGTGGCGACGCCCCTGGCTAAGATACATATATGACGCCTGAGACGATTGTGATTGGCGGCGTGTCATAACTTCCAAAGTTCACAATTTTCGCTGTTTATACTTTACAAATGGGAAGTCATCTTCCAGAGCAGCTCGGATAGAAAACGTTCATTGTTTCAAAAGTTCTTAATTTTCCACTCGGAATGACCTAATCTAATATAACCTAGCCAAACCCAACCTAACCAAACCCAACCTAAGCTAACCCAGCCAGACTTAGCCTAACCTATCTTATCTAACTTAACCCAACCTAACCTAACCTAACCTAACTTTCCGCCTTTTGGAAGTTAGCTTCCAATTTGCAAGCCAACTTCCAAAGTTCGGAATTCACTTTCAAATTTGGACATAATGAACTTAGGAAAATATGAACGCTTCCTGTCCGGGCTGCTTTTGAAGTATGCATCCAATTTGTGAATTATGGATGTTGGAAGTTATGAACTTTGGAAGATTTGAACGCCTCTGGTGATAATCAGTTTTTTCCTGTGCATGCATAAATTGGCATTTAGCCCATTCCAGTGCAGCATTCTCGCGATATTAGCTAAATAGCTTTCGTAGAAGCGGATTCGAAATCCATCGATCAATCGCCGAATTTGCTTCAACCAAATTCACCCGGTGGTGATGTAGGAGCAATGGCTGTCACACGAACCAAGCTCCCGTGGGAGCGATTTGATATGTAAATAGAAATACAGCTGTGTTGCATATAGCTGCGTTCCACAAAAGTTATTCTTTCTATTGTAGTGATTCTGCACTGTATTTGATTAACTTAGCGCCCGCACAGATAAACAACTTACATATGTCACAATCGCCACAGGCGCCATATAAGCAGCTAAGCGTAATCCCAGCAGCTGATTGCTATTGTCCAGGCCTGATCACACCCACCGAATCACCGCGATGCCGGGGAATCGGTGCTGCCTGGAGGTGCTGCCACAGTGGCGCCACCTTTTTTCCCGGCCGTGTCGACAGGACTGACCGTGCCCGCTGTCCGCAGCTGGAGTTCAGCCAGTACGTGGGAGTGGGCGCCGGCTGCATGGCTCTGCTGTCGGCGGCGCTCTGTCGCCTCCTGCCGGAGACGTCCAACCGGCCGCTGCCCGACACCATCCACGACGTCATGGAGGCGTACCGCGACGTGTTCGTCAACATGCTCAACATGATGGGCGGCATGAGTGCGTCCGGCCAGGGCGCGGCCGCCGAGGACGGCGCCGAGCAGAAGGAGAGCGAACGCAACGGCTCCGCCGACGAGCTGGCCAAGATGGTCAGCGACGAGGAGACCAACGGCACGGCCGGGCGCGAGACCAAGGACGCGCCGGCGGCGCTCGTGTCCAGCCTGGCTGCCACACCGGTCCGCAGCCGACCGGTCACACCCGCGTGGGAGCCGAACTTGTGAGGGTCGGCGCCGCACAGCTGGGAGGCTGCGCATCGCCACAGCCGCCGCAGCCGTGGCTGGTGCCGCAGCACGGTCAGGTACAAACCGAGGCAGCTCCGCCCGAGCTGGAGATGTGTGGTCGCAGCTGAACGGAAAACCAGAGAGCCGGGAGCTGACGTTCGGTGCTGAATAGATCAGGGATAGCCACCACCCGCTATCACAGTAGGTGAGCACGGTGGGAAGCTAGCCAGCGTGGCGCTGGCGTTTCTCTGAGCATCACTGTACGCAGGCTTAGCTCGTTCGTGTTCAGATTCCCAGAACAACAAACCGCTCGGTTTTTAGAGCGACAAGGGTCCGTGCGCATTACCTTCTCTGCTCAAAGGTGGCAGACAGTCTACCAAGGACTCTACCAAGGGCTTAATATCAGATTCAGCACTGAATATAGGTAGGCAGTCAGCATGCATGTTCGTAGAGCTCCAAGGGGGCTGGAAGCAAAGGTGTAGATTTATTTATCTTGTTTGGGTGTGCATGCACCCACAAATCAAATGTGTGCACCCACAAACATTGCTTGGACACCCACACAATGGGAACTACGGGATGTTCCCCACACCCCCTGCTCAACAGGATTATTTGTGAATTCATCACTCATTTCTTGGACAGGCCAATGCCACGGCCAAACGCATAATGTGTGCCCATCAGGATTGTGTGGGATGTTACGCCACTGGCTGCATGGTGTCCTTCCTCAGACAACGCGGTGAGAATCACAGACGGGACCTCATGCTGTCCAAACGTGAGGGATGCAAAGGACTCCGCTCCGAACGCTGAATGAGGGTGCACACGCCAGTTTCGAGAGACAGCCAGCGGACCTCCACCAGCGGCTACTTGTGGCATAAGCTGATGATTGCAGAGCGTAGCTCCGTGTACGGACTGACGGAATTCCGTCTGGCAGGGCGGAAATCGGCCTATAACTGCAGAGTAGCTCCGCACGGCAAGTCGGGCGTTGACCCATGCTTTGGCCGTTAAGCCTCCAGTGCTCCAAAGTTTGTCCAGAATCAGTACTTAATACTCGTGCCTTGGGGTGTCTTTCAAACGTTTTTGCGATTGCGACGCGTGACATTCGATGAGGTCTGCTGAAAAGCGGTGCAGGATGAGGGGACTGACGTCCGCTCGCCGTCGTGTCTTCCACATTCAGTGTTACGAGAAAGTCGCGCAGAGTGGATGCAGCATGCAGTTTGATTTTGACAATCGGGTAGGACGTGTCAGCCTTGCATTGACTGCCTGTAAGGCGAACTGAAGCGACAATCCAACATTCCTCTTAGGATCGGAAGAAGCTGGCACGTCAACTGCGACACTGCTTATCGTTATCGCTGAACTCGGAATGAAATGGTGCAATCTAGTGCGCATTATTGTATTTGGAGTAACGAGGCCCTGCAGAACGTTCATAGTCTGTAGTGATGCGTTGGTAGTGTGCCTATATCGTGCCTGGTAGTGTTCCTAGCCTGGTAGTGAACCTGGCCTGGTAAACCTGTTAGTGCTCTTATAATGTCAATTCATACTTGTGAATCCATATGCAAGTGCTACCATACTGTTGATAGTCGGTGAGCATGGTGTTCATGCCCGCAGTTTAAGCATAGCTATGTTGAAACCAAAGCGTGATATCATATTTTAATGCAAAATTATCCATGTATTCAACCATTGTCAACGTACGGATTGCGTAACCTCGCCAAGTGCATTTACGTCCTCCCTGAAAAATCCAGGTCATGTAATGTCATGGCATAATGTGAAATGGAAAACTTTCGACAACATCAGAAAAGGTTGAACACCAAACCACTGGCAGCTTCCAAGATAAATTGACTGTTCGTTGGCTACCCTTGGAAGCCTACAGTGCAGTATCGGGAATGTTGTCCTACAGGACCACTACACCAACAATGAGCAATACTAACCGTCATGTCAAAACCCAACCTTCATCTGTCATTGATTGTATCTGCCCATGCATCTCGGTGGTTAACTTACTTTTCTCGGATGTTTTATCCGCCGATGGCATCTTAAGTTGGACACATGATCCAGTTGATAATTACGACAATACAAATAATAATACAACAGTGCGTGACATGTGCGTAGTATGTTGACCGATTGCTGTATGTTGACTGATTGTAGTATGTTGACTGGTAAAATGTGATGCTCGCTGTGAATATTAACGGGGGTGGGCCAGTCGCCTCCGATGCCAGCTTGCTCTGGCTGTGGCGACTGTCCATGCTGTCACTCTGTTCTGAGCACATCGTCTGTCTGCTGTGGATGGTGAGCGGCCGACTAACGGGCGACAGTGCCGCCCTGACCGGGTGTTGGGCGGGTGCCGTGACCAATCCGGCACAGCCGTGACCAATCCGGCGCAGCCGTGACCAATCCGACACAACCGTGGCGAATCCGCCACAACCGTGGCGAATCCGGCACAGCCGCGTCCAATCCGGCACAGCCGTGACCAATCCGGCACAGCCGTGACCAATCCGGCACCGCCATTGGTCTGGCGCGCCGCCTGCAGCGAGGCGGGAGACCCTGCTGCTGCTGCTGTAGCTGGCTGAGCTCACCAAGGGCGTGACAACGAGGCGAGAGCGAGGAGGCATTTACGTGGACGGTACTGTTCTGCTGTTCTCTGTTGTCTGAGCTCTCCTTGTGCATGACAAGGAAGTGAGAGCCAGGAGACGCTTAAGTGGGCAATGCTGATCTGCTGGCTGAACTCACCTGCGTGTTAAGGAGGCGAAAGCGGGGACCCGCTCATGTGAACAATACTGCTCTGCTGTTCTGTGTCGATGCTTGCCAGCTCAGCTAGTATGTGATGTTGCGTATGGCAAATCCATGTTATCGGCATTGCATCTGCTGGGTGGGTGATGTACTCGGGCCTATTGTCCTCACTTCGTCTAGAATCATGGCATGCAGAACGCGTGTTAGGAAGAAGGCAGTGTGAAACATTCCAACAATTCATTGGTGGTGCCACATCTCTCATGTAGATTTGTCGGTTCGGACTGCGTTTTTATTGGTCTTGTCATATTGTCCTGCAAAGTGCACGCACGCACGCTTGTCCCCAAGAGCCTAAGTCCTTGAAATAACTTCGTTTGAATAGGGAAGTACGAATGAAGAGCGATGAAGGAAAGCATAATATGTGCTCTACTTCTTGCAAATTTGGAACTATGACGCATATTCGTTGTTTTCGTAATCCGTGTTACTTTATTGTCTGCATTCCTGTATTTGAGCGTCACATGTCATGTTACCTGTACTGCAATTATCTATTTTACGTTGTATATATATATACATATATGTATGTATGTATGTATGTGTATGCATATTGGAAGTTGTTTAGGCGTGCCAGTAGGGCGCTTCAGCGAGACACATTGACGAAGACCGTGCGCGGCTCTCGCTGGGCGGCGAATGCAGTGTTGCCACACATGCGTTGACGATGTTAGTCTGAAGTAGAATGGATATTGTTGAACAGGGCATGTAATTATCTGGCGAATACCACCCACATACACACATGGACGGATGCTGCAGTTGCGTGTTTGGAATTGGCTGCCGGAGGTAATGGCGCAGCGGAAGCGACAAGCCGGGTTGTTGTCTTACCAGGTGTCAGGGTTTTTCTGCCACCTCCAGGGAATTACGATAACCACGAGATCAGAGGTTGCCAAGGTCTACATCTGGCTAGAATATCGGAGTATTTTTAAAGAAGAAAGTCATGGAACAGTTGCATACGCATATAATAAGACACTACCTAACTTAGTGAAACATACCCTATCCATGATATAATATTCTGCCCTTGCCTAAGCTAGCCTAGTGTAACCTAGCACAACCTAACCTAACCTAGCCTAGTGTAGTATAGTGTAATAGCCTAGCCTGGTCAAGCCTTGGTCCAACCTAACTCCTAGCCTATCGTGTGACACTAAGGAAGCATTTCAGAGGTGTGTGTTGACTACACAGAGCCAATGAAATGAACGTAGGCAGACTGCAGGTGTCAACACATCTGTTGGCTAGATCTCATGCATCCCATATTCATGACGAGCCCCTCGTCCCTACTCTGTCCCTGACGAGCCCCTCGTCCCTACCCGGTCCCTGACGAGCCCCTCGTCCCTACCCTGTCCCTGACGAGCCCCTCGTCCCTACCCGGTCCCTGACGAGCCCCTCGTCCCTACCCGGTCCCTGACGGGCCCCTCGTCCCTACCCTGTCCCTGACGAGCCCCTCGTCCCCACCCGGTCCCTGACGAGCCCCTCGTCCCTACCCGGTCCCTGACGGGCCCCTCGTCCCTACCCGGTCCCTGACGGGCCCCTCGTCCCTACCCTGTCCTCGACGAGCCCCTCGTCCCCACCCGGTCCCTGACGAGCCCCTCGTCCCTACCCGGTCCCTGACGGGCCCCTCGTCCCCACCCGGTCCCTGACGAGCCCCTCGTCCCTACCCTGTCCCTGACGAGCCCCTCGTCCCTACCATGTCCCTGACGAGCCCCTCGTCCCTACCCGGTCCCTGACGAGCCCCTCGTCCCTACCCGGTCCCTGACGAGCCCCTCGTCCCTACCATGTCCCTGAAGAGCCCCTCGTCCCTACCCGGTCCTTGACGAGCCCCTCGTCCCTACCATGTCCCTGACGAGCCCCTCGTCCCTACCCGGTCCCTGACGGGCCCCTCGTCCCTACCGGGTCCCTGACGAGCCCCTCGTCCCTACCCGGTCCCTGACGAGCCCCTCGTCCCTACCCGGTCCCTGACGAGCTCCGCGTCTCTGCCCTCCTCCTGACTACCTCGTATCCCCTTGCTGTGACTACCGAGCAGAGGCGGCGGAACGTTGGCACGCTAGCGGTGTCAAATCAGGATCTGGCCTCCTCTGGGGGCCAGATCTCGCGTAAGGAGTATCTCCAATGAAATGAACGCCTAAATAAGTAAGCCTAAGTAGCACACACACCCTTGAGTAAGACACGGTCTTCTCGCGTGAGGAGTATCTCGACCGTGTCTTACTCAAGGGGGTGTGTGCTACTATCGGGGCAGCGTTAAATGTTGGTGTTTCGTTAGATGTGAGATGTTGGAATGAGTCCACTAAGATGTCGAAATTCCTCATGGAAACGATGTGTGGAATATCATCTAAGTCCATCAGACTAAATTTTGAGCCTAAAGCCGGCTTATATGTGCATCTTTTCGTCTATTTTTCGAACACCTAATATAGGGATACTTATGTTGATTATTTTAAAATGTCATACTATCAACAAATTATATTAAATAGTAGACCATATCTTGTGTAATCACTTTACTTGAAATCACGTTAGGTACAAGATGTTTATGTGCCACAATATGTTTTGGTGAGCATAAGCATGATACCTACACACAAACCACGATTAGAAATAAGGCATGGGGACTTGATAAACACACATCAAAAGGCACGATGCCAATAAGTCTTTCAGAAGGATGTCTCCTCATTGTTCAATAGGTGGTATATTCCACCTTATTTCACGAATAATTTATAACTATATCGGGTTCCCAGCCGTAATCCCAAGAGCTTCTTGTAGTCCAATAGTGGCCTCAAGTAATGCCCGGGGTCTTGATATCCCCAGAAAAGCCTCCGGTAGGCTGAATGCAGCATCCTATAATGACAGGGTCCGCACGCAATCCCAGAATAGCCTACATTAGGCCCCACTCCCGGGTCTCCTGGTATCCAAGGGGGCCTCCTGTACGCCCAAATTACCTTCACAATGCCGGCTCCTTGGGAAGAGATTGTCAGCCCGCCTCGCAATTTTATGGGGCACTGGCTCTTTGACCGCTCGTCTCGCCGCCGAGCATACCGCTGACGGGCCAGATGTCCTCGTCCTGTTTGTGCGATGTCCCGGGTTCCTGTCCTGTCTATAATGTATCTCTTGTCACCGGCCTGAAGGCATGCCACATAGAAGTTACGGGTAACGAGCTCGATGATTGATTCCACAACATCCGTCGACAGCCGACTGGACCAGTCGTGTTGGTCGTGATGTGTTGTGTCCACCGGAGGTTGTGTTGGTCATGTGGGTCGTTTAGGCCATGGTGGCAGTTTTGGTTGTGTTGGCAATTTTGGTGATGTTGGTCGTGCTGGTAGTGTTGGTCGTGCTGGTCGCGTTGGTCGGCCTGTTGATGTTGGCGGAGTTGGTGGTGTTGGTTGTTGTATTTCCCGTATTGGCCGTTCTGGTAGTGTTGGTCGTGCTTGTCATGCTGGTGACGTTGGTCGTGCTGGTCACCTTGGTCGGGTTGTTCGTGTTGGCGGAGTTAGTGGTGTTGGTTGTTGTGTTTGTCGTAGTGACCGTGATGGTCGCGTTGCTGCGCCATTGCGCACTCCTCTGACTGCGCACAACAGCTGACTCTCACAGCCGCTCGGAGAAAGTGTCACGCTTGACCAGAGCGCCATAGCTGTCGGCGCGCGCACGAGCGATGACGGCCCGCCACAGCTCGCGACAGACAACCGCCGCCGCGGCGGCGGCGGCGGCGGCGGCGGCGGCGGCGGCGGCAGTCCCACTTCCCTGAAATTGTAGCGCCCGGGGCTTTCCGGATTGCTATCTCAGGCGACTCGTGTTGTGGAGCGGGAAAGTTGTATGTCACCGTTTACCACGGGTTGACGTGAACCTAAGCACTGCTGAGCTGGTGGGGATAAGCGACGGTGTGCTGGCGACCTACTCGCGTACAGAAGGCTTCCGTTTGTCGTCGACGGTGGAGTGACACGGAACCTGCCCGCTCACAAGAAGTGGATCCGGGATACCTCAGTGAAATGATCTCTTGAAGCAGTCAGCATTTCAACTTTGCCTTTTACGAGTGAGGGAACACCTTGAACTCATTCGGAGGTCCTTTCTGACTTTTCTCTACTGAGAAGGATGGTGTACCCGAAATATCCGGCGAGACTTTCACCAGCGCTTCCCGTCCAATGTGGACACAAATCACTTCCAGGAGAAAGGGGAGCAGGAGATACTGAGAGGGAAAGAGAAAGAGTGAGTGTGTGCGTGTGTGTGTGTGTGTGTGTGTGTGTGTGTGTGTGTGTGTGTGTGTGTGTGTGTGTGTGTGTGTGTGTGTGTGTGTGTGCACTTTGCGATGACACCTCTTTCGTTTTCGTGCGATGCTTAGTTTGGATTTTAGAGGGGGGATCTTCAGCCCCCCTCCCCCCTCGAGACGGGGTGGGAGGATCTGACCGGAATGACGGCGCGGGTTAACCCGCGCTGTCTCAGAGGAGGAGGCGTGTTTTTCCATCCCTTAAGGTTTTCCGCGGATAGTAAAGAAAATAAAAACAGCGCAGGGCAGCCCGCCAAAATTCGGCATACCTATTCCCACATCAAGTTGTTATTTTGCGTGGAAATTTTGAAGTCGGGTCATTCACGGGGCCGAACTAGTCAAGGTCAAGTCAGGTCACCTCCGAAAATGTTCAACCAGTCGTCACACTTTAACGGGTAAAGATATTTGAATGCACTTTCAGCGTTTAATTTTCTTTATGGACGCAACGAGACGCACCAGAGGTATGGTTGAACTTTCGCCTTTTTATGGCATATTTGTTTAGCATATTTGCCTATTTAGCCTAAAATGGAAAATTGTGGCTCAAGTAAGCAATTTGCATGAGGCGATGTTTACCTGAAACAACTTCTCTGGGTATGTTTTATCTATTAGAAATATAAAAAAGTATTTAAGAATTGAACTAAAAATTGAACAACATAAAAACAATTGGTATATTTGGGTAGGCGAACATTTTGCACAATGCCAATTTCGTCTTTCTATTCTGATTCCAATTAATTTTTCCCCACGAAATTGAACTCCACAGAACATACATGACGTCAACCGTGACCACATAAACCCCCTCAGTAGGATGTTGGGGTGGTTTTTAGCCGTACTCGTCGAGCGCTTTCCAATGAGACATCTTTCGATTTCGTGCGACGTTTGGTTTTGAGATTGGAGGGGTATATAATGAATCCCTCCTGAGACGGGGTGTGAGGATCTGACCGGAATGACGGGGAGGGTTAACGTATTACTTCCGGATTTAATGTTTATCGTTCAATCCGTCACACTGACAACGAATGACTTCGTTCAGATTCCTAAACATAGATTATCATCATCATATTACGTTGTTGCAGGAAACCCACTCCAATATTCAAGATGATAAAGTTGTGGAAAAAATAATAGGGATGAGACATATCCTTCACATATGGTGAAAGGAAACCTGATTCTGATATACTGCCATTCCTTCCATCTTTTCCTGAACTGGTCCGCAAGATGGAAAATGTTCTTGTGGATGCCAAAGGAAGCTTATTAGTCGCTAAGTTGACCTTTGAATGTCCTAGAAGAAACCATTGGAGCTGTGCGCTTCAACCCAGCTTTACAATTTGGGTCAAGTCTTCTATTTTACTATCTTTCCCATGTTGGCTGAATGGATTGCTTCCAAATGAATTAAATTGCATGCATATTCGTTCGTCCTCTTCAGGCTGGCATCATCACAAGACCTGTTACTTAGACTGATCTGCTTTCGCAAACATTTTTGATCATACATGGGTGAGCCTAGGCCAGGTTAAGCGAGCACGAAGGAAAGTTGCCAATATGCCAATAAGCGTACGTAATTTTGTACTGAAGCAACATGTACAATAGCACATTGATGCAGTCCACTTCATTTGCTTTGCCCATGATGCGGCAGGGGTGACGGTTGCATGCCACCGTTTCTTATTTTTTGGGGAGGGAAATCATTACACAAAGGCATTCCGAACTTAGCGTAATTTGGCTTCATGCGCATTAACCTCCGCCCGTATGGGGGCTGCGAGGGGTTAGGCGGGTGTCAATGCATCCATTGTTTCGCGACTACGGAGGAACGTCGTGGGTTTGGGCGCCGCTGCTTGATGGGACCATCTATTGCGGACTTGATCAAATGAAATATGAAAATGCCTGATCATATAACTACGCTATGACGCCATAGGCGGAAATATATCCGTTGTTGTTAAGGCAAGTGTGAATTATTGGCAATCAACGTCACTTGTTGCCCACACATAAAAAATGTTGGATACGGTGAGATGATAGGCATCTAAGCTCGTGTGCATACATCAGCTTGTTTCCAAAGTGATTGAAAGTTGCTGACGTATATGGACCTATGACAATCATTTTCAGCTTCTGAGCTACTCGGAGTTTAGGCCGAGATACATATACTGAGAGTTTCGGTTGGCTGGTTGGCTGGTTATTGGAGTTTAGGGGCTCATCGACTGCATCGGCCATTCAGCGCCCATATCATCGGCAGTCAAATAGTAAAATGCTAGCAAAAGTCAGCCAGAATTGAATATCATGGGGTTAAGTACAAGTGCTACCTTACCATGCTACGATTCTCATTTCGTCCTGTATAAAATCGAGTTAATGAATATATCACAGTGTAAATCAAAGAAAATTTGATTTCTGATAGGAAGCGGAAAAGCCCTCCCGATTGAACAATTGATGACTTCCCTAAGTGAGAGAGAGAGAGAGGTATGTCCAAAATGACGCCTTCGCTCACTGTTAAGTCGGCTGCAGGCAATCAATACGTGACTGAGAGTTTCGGGGCATTCGGACTTCGGGTGCTTCGCACTGCATGAGTTCAGTATAGTAAACTCCGGCGTAAGCCTATAGCAACACTTATAATATCTAAATTTAGGTCTTTGCATCCCATGAGAACGAAACAATCGGTTCTCTATTCCAAAATGATCAGAGCCAAGTAATTAGGTAGACCAAAAAGGCGCAGCTCAAGAAATAGTTTACGTACACTGATCTTTATTGATAACGTTTTATCTAGAATGGTAGGTGCAATCCCTAAATCACCAGGCATCTCCTATATCAGTGAGGAACGCTCCAGTGGCCTCACTGATTCAGGCTGTCCTCATTTTCCCGCGAGAGCCTCCTCTGTCAGATGGCTTCCTACGCCGATCAGCGTATCAGCGTTCCTATGTCCGTCAGAGGCCTTCTGTATCGGTCATGGTAATCCTTGTGTCTGTGAGGAGCCTTCTGTGTCAGTTACCTCTTGTATCGGAGAGAGTAGTTCCGTGTCGGTTTAAGAGTCTCCCGTGTCCCTCAACAACACCATTTTTATGGAGATTAGTGTGAATTTCCAAAACTGAGCGAAAGTATTCATTGTCAGGGCCATTTTTTGTCACCTCGTCTTTAATTTTGATGAAGTGGGAGGGGCAGGCACATATGTTCATTCAGTTCCATCAACTTTAACCTCATAATTTACATTGACTGATGTGGCAGGACGCATCATGAGGTGTGGGGATGCTGTAGCGGACAAGGAACTTCAGATTTCTTGCGGCGTGGTCACTATTGAGCATACCACGGCATTTGCTAACGTAGGCGAAATAACGCGAACAACTAACAAGTATACTTCTGAAACGTAACGCAGTGGTGACGACTTCTCTACCATTCCTTGGGCCGACATGATGAATGCGTCTGGCACTTTCAAATGTATGAATCATGATTCCTTGTCAGATGCTGAGGTCACGCACCTCGTAATGGACCTGGCCAGGCGAGTGCATGTCAGTACTGTCGTCAGGGATGCATGAACCGGAGGAAGGGGGACACCGCGGGAGTACCCCTGACACTGCCAAAATATTGTATACACATTTCGTATATAATAGCCGTGGCTTGGATGAATTCATAAGCACTGCTCTTCGTGTTTGTCAGCAAACCAGCCTTAAGATGCTGATTCACCTGTCAAATGCAACGTGGCATTCAGCGGCCAATTCGACGGACGATTTGGTTAATTCAGTTCTTTATAAATGGAGCTGAACACAACAGGGCATAGACCACCGCTTTGGGCTGTGTTCGTCGCTAATCGCATCCAGTATCCGTCGTCAACATGCAATGGCATGGGGAGATTTTAACTTCTTTGGTGAGAGACATCCGTTGCATCCATTGCTATGGTCCATCGGAGTAGTCGCCGAATAAAGTGAAGGGCTAGATTTCAAGTCAGTAGCCTGACATAAAAGGAGACGGAAAGTTGGAGTTTGCGTTACATTTGCAGTGCATTGCATTGCCTTGCATTTTGTCACCTTATCCAGAAATTTGACAGATGTGGTTTACTTCTCCAAGTATTTACAAACGGGGAATGTTAGCGAAGCGAAAGAAAAGCTAGCGTGGTGCATGTGATCAGCTGTCGCGATTAATACCCATTTGTATACTTCGGGTAACAAATGAATATCTTACATTAGCTTGGACCTGGCAGTGGAGGGATTACTTAGACCCTCTAAGGTTTTCTGAAATAACTCATAATCCGTCTAAAGAATCACTTCGGTAATTTATCATATAACCCGACAATTGATGAAGGTGCATGTCAAATGTTGAGGTGCAGTCTACTAACTTAACGAAGTTGGGGTACACCAAAATCAGGTGACGTCATCTAGTGCAGTTTTTAAATGTGCATTAAGTATATCTCACAAACCGTTTAAGATACAGCCAAAAGTTAACCTGTAGTGAAGAGAGAAATGATTAAGGTAAAGCTAAGAAGCAAAAAAGTAACCCATGTGATGTCATCGGGTCAAACGGTAATTTGCCTTTGGTATTTTGCACGCAATGTTGTCGCTAATTTTTTTTTAAACACGAATATGGGTACGGAGGGATTATATACCTCAATAGTGTTCTAGGTTACAGGTCACTCCCCGATTAGGCCACTGATGGATGACCCGATAAGAGTCGAGAATAGAGTTGTTCACTTTTTCTTCAAAACACTGGCATGAGACGTAGCACGGGCACAGCAGGTTCTGGCACCGCACGACACATGGCACAGCAAGCTGGATGATGGCACATAGAAAAGCATGGGGATAAATAGGGACCATCTAAACAACGAGGGAAATCATGATTGATGACGAAAGTAAGCAATACCAGAGATGCAAAACATTTCACACACTGACAGCAGCTCAGTCTCTACGTTTCAAAGTTCTTCCACACATCATTGGTTAAGCCCTTTTTCCTGGTAATCTTGGACAATTCAGTTCAACATCAAGACAATTTTAGATATATGCTTTAATTTTATTACTGGGGGTACCGACACTGGCACGGCAGTGGCACGGACAATCCTGGCATTGTACAGCAAAAGGCTCATGTTCCCAGGATTACGGGTTGCCGAGTCCTGCCACTGCGCCAGAAAGTGGAAACTCTAGTCGAGAGTACGAGCATCGCAAAAATAAGACCCCCTCCCCGCGAGTTACACTAAGAGGCCACATGCTAACCAATGACGTTTGTTCCGCGGTCGCGAAAAATGGGTGGCAATGTGATACGCTCCTGAACGTGCGAAGGTTAAAGTTTAGCGAACAAAAAGTGTGGTGAGTGCTGAACGATTCCAGATGATGCTTCCCCATCATCCCCCATCCACAAAGGAGGCATTAATCCGCCGCCTTTCTGTATTCTGGCGAGTGAAAATGAAGTGTGCTAAGTCAATAAGTAGTTATATATATATATATATATATATATATATATATATATATATATATATATATATTGTTTCAGTAAAATGTCATGCACACCTGTCTGACTAAGCACGGCCAGAAATGACCCGTTAATTGCATGAAAGAAAGTATTCGCCTATGTACGTCGGGATAATACCACGCGCTTTAATAATGTCAGCTTCCAGACGAAAAATGGATATGTATGTAGGTTGTTGTCAGTGAATAGTATGTATATGTATGCAGTGAATAAATGACCATATCTGAAGAACGGGATCCGATCAGGAATCTTTTAAGTAGTCATGTTGGTGTATGCGTGGCTTCGGCTATCATGCACTAATTTCGGTTTACATTCGGATCTGAACATGTCCCATCAAAGCACACCAGGTTTAATTTCGGCTGGCCATTTTGTCAGCATAAACTAAAAATAATTAAAATTCAGAGTATCCTGACCAAATGTCCGCCTAAGCATGGAAGCGAACACAAATACCTGGCTTTCAGTACACATGGATCAGGATGCATGCATCGGTATGCATCACTATGCATGATGGAACACATAAATATTGCTGAACACGTAACCACTTCCTGATTGCTGAATTAATTGAACGGAGTTCCGTCGCCGCCAGATATGCCTGGCAATTATGGGATGTTTTTCATGGCAAACATCCACGACTATCAGTTTACTTAAAATGTGATGCACCTTTGTGATATTCGAATTTGGGCGGCAATTATATGCTTCAGCACCTAAATGTAATAGTTGTGAGATTGAATATCTACATAGGTTACAGTGTACGGACCACAGCCTATGCATACAAAAATTATACTGTCCGCATATGCGATGAGACCTATATTATGGTGACCTAACAATACCCTTCTCGAAGATGATTTTTCATTTGCAGTGTGCGTAGAGATCAAAAATGAATTATGCTAGCGACAGCATAAACGGAACAATGCTTACGATTGGCGTTTGAATTTAGAAATGACCACGAGTGCCATTCGAGTCAGTAGAATCAGAAGCCGTAAAGAAAAGATCGTGCAGAGGAGAAAAGAAGAAAGTACATTACATGACTGCAACAATATGGGATTGACTGCTATTGTCGTCAGTTCTACCAACGAATATGCAACTACCACCACCAACGACACGCCACCAACGATTCTGCCAACCATACGCAACTATTCGTGATCGAGCAAATGCATTCTAGGAACATTAATCTTTGACCTGCTAGTTATGGTCTAGATTGAGATGGATAAAGGAGGGTTAGATACCTACAAAATGCTTCTTCGGTATGTGTGCCCAATGAAATACTAAGGAAACATTAATATTTTGAAAACAGAAGACGGGCAGCTAGCTTCCGACAGCAGACATTTTTTAATATTACAATGCATTGCTTACTTAACTATATGAGTCAACATGTCATGCAGATCATAGCGACCGGCGAATCAACGATTATCTGGCTTCTATAGATTTTCACGAATTATACAAAATGGAAAGAACTCCTGTAATAGTCAGCAAGTGAAGGCAATCTATATATGCTCTAAGGCATGATGAAGAACAAAGCTCCTTCCGCTTCTGGATTTTGGAAGGAATTTTCCCTTTTCTTCTGGCCAGACCTGGCCAACATGATCGTAGATTACATAAATGAAGCAAAAGGAAGCGCGGTGTTTTCATATCGCACAGCTGTGGAGTGATAACATGAATAAGAAAGAGGATGATCCGCAGAGTACTAACCCGTCCGTATCGGGGAGGGGTCTTCAACCGCCTCCCCCTCGGGTTTTTCGCGGATAGTGAACGAACGGCGGGCGGCAGCGCACCCAAATTTGTGATGCCTTTTCCCACGTCAATTTGGCATGCTGTTTTAAAATTTTGAAGTCAGGTCGTCTAGGGTCAACGAGTTAGTCGACGTCAAGTGAGGTCACCTCCAAAAAAGTTCATCCAGTCGTCACGCTTTAACAAATACAGGTATTTTAATGAAACTTTCAGGGTTTGCTTATCTCTAGGGATGCAACAAAACGTATCTTTTTTGTTTGTTTTTTTACTACATATACATTTTGCATATTTGCCAATTGCAGTTCAAATATAAAATTATGGCTAAAGTAAGCATTTTGATTAGGGCAAGTTGACTTTCAACAACGTTTCTCGGTCTGCTCTACCCATTGGAATAGGAAATTAAAGAAAACTTGAAAACTGAAACTTTTGACATTTTAAAAAATGTAACTCTTATTTTGGGGAACCAGAAAAAATGCATTCCCCTGGTCGATTTCGCTGTCCTTTTCTCATTCTAAATAAATTTTGTGTTTTCATGTATCCACCAAAATGAACTCCAAGAGCAAAAAACATAATGTAAGTCGTGAATAGTCATGAAAATCTAGCCCTCCTTGGTGACGTCACCTTTGGGGGAAATTCTTTTCAGGGGTGGATTTGGACCTTACTTGTCGAGCGCTTTCCGATGACACCTCTTTCGTTTTCGTGCGACGTTTAGTTTGGATTTTAGAGGGGGTTACTATCCGCCCCGCCCCCCGAGATGTGATGTGAGGATCTGACCGCAGAGACGGCGCGGGTTAAGAATAAATAGAGTTGCGTACTAAATAGTTTCTATAATAGTGGCTAAGGCCTTGTCAAATATATTTCGGAGTGTCATGGGAAGTACGTGAATAATGGTCTTTCAAATTAAATGGGCTCAGTTTGAGGAACATTTTTTGGTTCTAACTTGCGAAATCTACCGGATGTTATTGAATACTGCGAACATCATGACTTGGAGAAACAGAAGAAGCTAGGATGGACCCAACCAGTTAAGCCTTTTCGATTTTTTTCTATAACACTACACAATGTATTCCAGCTGTTGATACGTTGATTGCTATCTTGAACGTTTGGAGCTGGTTTTCCAACAAATATGAAATATTTGGGAGAAAATGTATTATCCCACATCAGTTTGTGTAACACATAATGATATAGGGGGTACTCCCACCAACGAAATAAAATCACTCATGCATTTAGCGAAGGCCCCTTTACCCATTTAAAACCATACTATTTTCCTAGAGGCTCATTTGATACCAAAATGACGACGATTATACCCAAATTACAAGTAAGCGAAGACATGTTGTCATCTTTAGCAGCATGGTGCACAGAAGAGGTCATGCAATTCGTAGATTTTACGAGTTGACTTTTCGAGGAAGCGTAGAAAACCACTGTTTATCTTTTACTTATGCTTGTAGTGGAATACTGGCATTGCGTTCATGTATTACTATCTCCGGACCAGGCTGAGGCAATCTCGAGAGTCCCGCCCCACCTCCTCAGGTTTTCCCGGGATAGCTGCCGAATGAGGTGACACAGAGACACGAAACTGTAGTACGTTCATACATATCTGATTTTGCATATCTTGAAACAAATTTGAGGACAAGATCGTCGGCCCTTGACTCCAAACTGGACAAGCACAGAAATGTTCCCAAACATTCAAAGAGCCACCATTCGGAGTAATTACCACATATCAACGCCAAGCTCAGACCATGCTATTCTTTCATCAAGGCGTGCAACTCTTTGTAATTAGGGGCGCTTGGAATCGTTTGGAGGGGCGCCATTTCCTCGGATGGGAGCCACTGTTAAAATCCGTAGGGGGTGGGGGCCTTAGACTGACAATTTGCTGAGCTGAGGAAGGTGAATGGGTACACCGGCACATACAAAAGGGACATTTATTCCTCTCAATAGCCGCTCTTTGTCTAAAGAGGGCACCTATTCCCCTAGTAGGGGTATCTTTAGCTTGAACAATAATATGCTGAACGATTGGGGGACGTGGTGCATTGCAGTCCATCGTGGGTGTTTTTCCCGGGTCAGAGTCGTCACACTTCTTTGGATTGGGGGGGGGGGGCACATGCCCAAGTGTCCCTCCCTCTATTTAGAACCTCTGGTGCTGAGTAGCCCCATGAAAATGGGCAGCGTCATCCCGATCGCTCCAATAGCCTGAGCACAGGACGATTTTGCAGTGGGCATGTTGGCGCCAAACCTTTGCTTGCTCTTAATTCTAGACACCATGATTTTGCTGACAAACACGTTGGGCTTGGTAATCTGACTTTTCGAGATTCACAAACATTGCTAAATATGGTGTGTACTTATAGCAGCACACCAAACTATGGAGGATGCAATATTATCCATACAAGTCTGTTCAAACCAGACGTTTACCTTTTCTGTGCGTTTCGCGTGCGCCTGAACGAAACAAAAATCAGTCAGCTGAGCTTCCTTTGCTTAAACGCGAAATTCCTGAAGGTGGTGCCTTTGTTTAAAGACTTCGCGTGGCAATGATACACCTACTATGAAACGAATACAAACATCAGCAAAACCCTCTGTTTCCATTTGGAATTATCTGAAGAACCCACGTAGAATGCCCCAAAACCGGCATGTCTAAAGAAAATACCAATATTTACGTGCGCAATAAAGTGTCACAATAAGTCGGAAAACGAAACGAAAATTACAACAACCGAGACAAACAACTGGAAAATTAAATCCCTCGGGTTACTTTTTGCTTTGAACATCATTAGCAAGACAAATTTTCGCACAGAATTATTGTCGATCCGACACACTATAGACGTCGTTACAAATTTCGCTTGTTGTCACTCCACCTTACGAGGTTTATATCCAAGGATCCTGGCTCGTTGCAACTTTCTTAATAAGATAGCTAAAGAAATTACCTCGACAGATCATATATATTCACGTTTCATCTTTTTTTTTGTATGCCTATACAAGTTGCACGACTTACGATTGCTAAGTTATCCACTTGTTGTTGCACCTTGCGCGATACCGCGAGCAATTTCAGAAAGCATGCCCCAAAGTCGGCACATGCAGTGGGGTTGTGCTGGGGCTCATCCAGTTGCCGACATCCATTGTGCGCAACAGGAAGCATGCCATGGGGACAGCTGTCCGCCTTTACCCATGACCGTTATGCACACGTTTTATCATGCATAGTGTACGTTGTCACTACCTAGAACGAGGATCTGAAACCAGGCAGATGACGCAACAATTTAAGCCATGGAACGTTCACAGATTCGCTAAAAACCGACGAAACTTCGATACACATAATGTGTTAAAGTCGATTCCTTAGCACTCTTGTATAAAACCTGCTACGGGACCACGAGCCTTTTTATTTAGAACCCGTAGGCTACGGCAGCAAATAGACTACCTTTGTCGTCACTTCTACATTTTGTTGGATCGACGTGCAATTCTGTATGCATGCTTACGTTATCAAGGGCAATTGAAGCAAGATGCATCCAGAAGGATTTTTGTTTGACTGTTAGGGGTACACCCTTGTGCACAAAGGACGGGACCTAAAGTTGTGCAATGCTCAGTCATTGCTACTGCCGTCAAGTATTCATCATTTGTAATGATTTCTGTAGATTCTCATGTCGTTATTTCCCAAGTTCAATGTGAAGTGCAATAAATTCGAGAAAAAATGAGGCCATATGCGAAGACTGAGTTTCCTACATCTTTGGTGTAGTCTCAGTCTGACTACATTTACCTCCGCCCCACCAACACTTTGTTCTCTCAACGTGGGGCCATGTGAGGAGGGTTTTATCAACCAAATTGGGAACTACACTGCATCCATGTGTTGGACCACACTAAAAGTTGTTTTTCTTCTAACTTCTCCATCCATGATTTTGGTTGTAGGTTGCAATGAAAATGGGGCGGTTTGGCCCGTCAGTTGGTTAGCTGTATCCTCCAGTGAACTGGACCCACCCAAATGTTGGCGTCAGGTTTCCACTGTCAGGTTTTTGTCAAATACCGCATTTTCCCGAAATTGATCAGACCCCATCAAGTAATGGCAGATGGAGCATTGTGATGCTGTGATGTGATGCTTATGAGCATTGAGAGAACTTCATTCACAATGGCGTAGCCATTGTGAATGAAGTTCTCTCGGAAAATGACACAAGCAAGTACGGATTTAAGGGCCGAGAAGAGAAGAATGTGGGTGGGTGGGTCCATCGGTATTTTCAGGCTATTTTCAATTAGAAAATGCAGTTATGATCTTAGCATAATATTAACGATATCGTAGGCCTTAGCTCCTCTACCTTGGCATAAATATTATGGCAACTGCGGGGGATATCACCCCACAAATTCCACAATAGGAGACTAGAAACTTGACAATTTTCGCCCAAACGCGAACTGAACACAATGACTATTCAGTAGGATACTGTGCCTCGCAATCATTTGTCTCCCCACAACTTTTTGTCTCAAACACAGCATGCTTTTCGATGATGGTGGTCCTACGCTAAGGAAGCCTCCATCAGTGGCACTAGGTTAACCCGTCCTGTCTCGGGGTGGGGGGTCTTCAACGGCCTCCACCTCAGGTTTTTCGCGGATAGTGAACGAACGGCGCGTGGCAGCGCGCCAAAATTCTGTGTACCTTTTTCCACATCAATTTGGCATGTTATGTCAAAATTTGTAAGTCAGGTCATATAGGGTCAACGGGTTAGTCTAGGTCAAGTGAGGTCATCTAAAAAGAGTTCAATCAGTCGTCACGCTTTAACGGATACAGATATTTTGTTCAAACTTTCAGCATTTTCCTATTTTTATGGGTGCAACAAAAAGTACGAGAGGAATTTCTCATTTTCCGTTTTTGACTACACATAAATTTTCCATATTTGCCTCTTGCACTTCAAATATAATATTCTGGCTAAAGTAAGCATTCTTTATCAAAGTAAGTTGACTTCCAACAACATTTCTCGGTCTGCTCTATCCGCTATAAAAGAAAAATTAAAGAAAACTTTAAAACTCAAAATTTTGAAATTGAAAAAAAAAATTGGGGGGGGGGAATTGTTATGGCGCTGGTAAATTTCGCTATCCTTTTCTGATTCCAAATAATTATTTTTTTCGAATATCCACAGAGCCAAAAACATGTAAGCCGTGAAAAGTCGTGAAAATCTATCCCCCCTAGTTACGTCATTTTTAGGGGGAAATTGTTTTGTGGGGTGGATCCGGACCCTACTCGTCGAGCGCTTTCCGATGACACCTCTTTCGTTTTCGTGTGACGCCTAGCTTGGATTTTAGAGGGGGTTACTATCTCCCCGAGACGGGGTGTGAGGATCTGACCGTAAAGACGGCGCGGGTTAATTAGACCTCACACATGCGATTATCACCGACTTCCAAAACCGCACAGACGCATCAATTATCACATACCACATACACACTGCTCTCGGATGTCAGAGGGAGTTCTCGTTACTGACCGCCAGGCGATAGTCCTCGGTATTGACGATAAACATGCATGGTGAACATGAGACGATACACACAATGTCCTCGGTTTTGCCGATGTCCTCGGTATTCCAAATCACATTGGAAGCCAACGATTGGAAGTTTTCTCCCAAATCTACCCTCTATCTTACCCGGCAGATCTTGCTCTATGACAGATAAAAAATTGATGCTTCTCTAGTGAAAACTAAGGGGTGTCCTCGTTAGTGACGGCCAGGCCATAGTCCTCGGTAGTCACGGCAAACACGTATGTGTGTGTGTGTGTGTGTGTGTGTGTGTGTGTGTGTGTGTGTGTGTGTGTGTGTGTGTGTGTGTGTGTGTGTGTGTGTGTGTGTGTGTGTGTGTGTGTGTGTGTGTGTGTGTGTGTGTGTGTGTGTGTGTGTGTGTGTGTGTGTGTGTGTGTGTGTGTGTGTGTGTGTGTGTGTGTGTGTGTGTGTGTGTGTGTGTGTGTGTGTGTGTGTGTGTGTGTGTGTGTGTGTGTGTGTGTGTGTGTGTGTGTGTGTGTGTGTGTGTGTGTGTGTGTGTGTGTGTGTGTGTGTGTGTGTGTGTGTGTGTGTGTGTGTGTGTGTGTGTGTGTGTGTGTGTGTGTGTGTGTGTGTGTGTGTGTGTGTGTGTGTGTGTGTGTGTGTGTGTGTGTGTGTGTGTGTGTGTGTGTGTGTGTGTTGTCCTTACGTACATTTGTCCCAGAATCGTCATCTACCCAGGCAGCCTTGGAGAACATGACCCACCAGGCCACAGGACCATGTATAGATGTTACTTACTTCGGAATCTTTAGGGCATGTAGGGCAGACAAGAGGGATGAAGGTGTATTAGGTGCATTTTAACTTTGAAGTTCTAGCGCAAAAATATGGCCAGCGACGGTACTAGGGTGGACAAGTTGGGGATGTGACAAGTTGGGGGATGTGACAAGTTGGGGATGTGACAGGTTTGGGATGTGACAAGTTGGGGATGTGACAAGCTGGGGAATGCGACAAGTTGGGGATATGACAAGTTGGGGAAGGAATGTATTAAGATTCAGGCAATCCTGAACGACCTAGGCACATTTTAAGCAACTACTTCTCTCATTGTTCGTACCGGTCCGTCGATATACAAATGTTTAAATATTGTAGAGATATTCAGATCAGTATCAATACATATCACCAGGTGCTCTGGCCATTCGCTTTTCAGTGTTTCGCAGGAGAGGCATTGTGCAACTTATGCTCCACGTTTCCTACCATCTACATATCCAACTCTATCCGCTTTCAGACGTCGTTATGGAGTAAAGTGTACTTCCAGAACAATTGTTATGGTTGCTAAATATAATTACGATGCAAATTGGCATTTGGACGTGAAATAAATATCCTGAATCTGTACAATTTCGGAAGCCGGAATCCGACCGTTGTGCTTAAAACGTAGTTACATGCATGTTCAAAGTCGACGACCAAGCACGACCAACACAAGGTCTCCAGATGCGAAGCTGCACACACACAACGCCAACACGTCTCTAAGCGTACATAGGTTGCATACGCGCCATATCCTTCGCAACACAGACTGAGTGGTGACAAATGAAAGCCCAGCACAGAACGATCCTTCTACTTATGATCACTGGGAATATCGCATCAACAGGTGGAACCCACTGGTATTTCAGGGAACAAAGAACGGCTGCTGGTACCAGCGATGTAAATATATGGCATAAGTAATTCTGCATTCCGTTAGGCCAGCACCTGGCCGAAGAATGCCATTTGTGATGGGTAGCTCGAAAATGCCGCAGGCTAGGCAGCTGCTTCTCATAGTTGAAACCTCTCTTCCAAACACGGCCAAACCTTAACCGATCGTTTCATAGCGTGCAATTGCATTCAACTGTGGGGAATATGTCGACTTTCGGTTAACATCATTGCACTGGCATGTCGACAACCAGATGGAGAGACATTGCGCCCGTCTCAAAGGAAAATGACTCATGAACTGTATGATACCAGTCAATCGGTCAACGATTGGGGGAGATCGGAGGACATTTGACGCCATCGAGCCGTATTCTCGGCAGCGGAGACTACAGCGACATCCTCCTCCATGGCTACCGGTATTTATGGTAATATTTTTTAGCATGGTGACCCAGGTTCGCCATGCTCAAAACGACGGATGAAGTCGCATGCAACGAGTCGATTAGTGATGGCTGGGCGGAGATCGGACGAGTGGTTACCGGACACTGGAGACGGCTGCAGAGACTGCGCTGATAGTGTTGTCCTTTTCTAAGGAGTTGCGAGCTCAACTCTTGAGATGCTCATACAATTTGCCATCCCCATCGGACGGCAGGAGCGGAAGCAGAAAGGGCAACATGAACGACACTGGCAAGGGCAGGAGGAGCAGAAGCAGGAATGGGAACAGGTGATGGTGCAGAAACAATCGCGAGAAGAGCACGTTACAACTGGAAATGATCGGCTGGTGTGGTGACTGATCATAGTGAGATCGAATATCTAGTGCGTGTTAAGTGTAGCAGACATTCATTTGAGCACGAACCCGTCCAACACGCTCGTTGCCGGCTAATATCATCCCAGTGAGGTGATCGAGGAAAATAAATATTTCTTCACGATATTTATTCAAGATTTAGGTTTAAAATTAACAACTCAACTCGGCCACAGCTGGATGAAGGCGGCTCCATTGCCAGCTGAAACCATACTGCATCCCCTCACACCCCGGTCAGATGTTGTACCTTCATACTGCAACCCCCCCACACCCCGGCCAGATGTTGTACCTTCATACTGCAACCCCCCCCCACATCCCGGCCAGATGTTGTACCTTCACAACGTTCAGATGTGCGCGTGCTGCAGGACGCTCTATGAATGCTATTGATAAACTAAGATCCGTGCAAAATGCATTGGCATAGAAACCTGCTAGATATGGTGTTGGGTCGATTTTCTGCGGCATGGGACGTGGGGAAAACATTTTTCCCCAAGTAGGACATCGTGCATTTACAGGTTCTTTCGCGGAATACTGTCATGCTCTTAGTGATGCTTCAATACCAGTCAATATTAAACGAATAAGTCCAATATGTTGTGCAATAGGTCTGGCTCGACCTATAGGCCAAAAGGCCATCATTCTGTTTTGTAGCCGCATGGCCGTAACACAGCCATTTCTTGGTCGAAGCTACCTGAGTCTCACGCAAACTACTGCTCCCGACTCCATTGATTCTTATAGCTACTGCAGCTGCTATTTCTTACCGATAGTCAGATGTTGCGTGAGACGAAATGTACGACCCTCAATATACCAGAGGTGCTGAGTTTACATCAAGAGTAACGTTAGGGATTATGCTATATTACTCAACGTTTCGGCCAGGGGCCATCGTCAGGAGTGATTCATCACTCCTGACGATGGCCCCTGGCCAAAACGTTGAGTAACATAGCATAATCCATAACGTTATTTTTGATGTAAACTCAGCACCTCTGGTATATTGAGGGTCGTACATTTCGTCTCACTCAATGTCTAAAACCCATGAGCACTTAAGAGCCATTCTTCGTTGTATTAAACGATAGTCAGATGAACAGATCTACATGTGTCATGCATGCATACTGCGACGTATCGAAATCGGAGGGTCATCTTTGGTCCCTGCTAGAGCCATGACTTGGACAGGCAAAACTCGCCACCCCGTTGCTCTTCTTTTCGATCATGCTTCCCATCGTGTATCCAATAGGTTGCACAGTTATCCACGCGCCGTGTGCATACATGCGGCACACAAACCGGTGAACAAGCCCGCAGCCGTCCGACTGGAGGGCCATCAATTCGTGTCCGGACCGACCCCAGATGAGGATCACCAGCTACCACCCGGACCGACCCCAGATAAGGATTACCAGCTACTACCCGGACCGACCCCAGATGAGGATCACCAGCTACCACCCGGACCGACCCCAGATAAGGATTACCAGCTACTACCCGGACCGACCCCAGATGAGGATCACTAGCTACCACCCGGACCGACCCCAGATAAGGATTACCAGCTACTACCCGGGACCGACCCCAGCATGAGGATCACCAGCTACCACCCGGACCACCCAGATAGGATTACCAGCTACCACCCGGGACCGACCCCAGATGAGGATCACCAGCTACCACCCGGACCGACCCCAGATGAGGATTACCAGCTACTACCCGGACCGACCCCAGCTGAGGATTACCAGCTACTACCCGGACCGACCCCAGCTGAGGATCACCAGCTACCACCCGGGCCGACCCCAGATGAGGATCACTAGCTACCACCCGGACCGACCCCAGATAAGGATTACCTGCTACCACACGAACCGACCACAGCTGAGGACTACCACTCGCCACAGCACAAGAGAGAAAGATAAAAAGACGGCTGATATGGCGGTTGTAATCCTGACAGAAAGTGTCAGACCATTAAAAAAAACAGTTTTCATAGTCAATGGGAGTTAATTTAACCAGTTTTTGCGCATTGTTCCAGCGCCAGAACACGATAGCAATTTGTTGGCGAGAATTGGTCAGTGTCCCCCGCCCAATCAGGCAATAATCAGGACAGCTACGGGGCACCGCCAAATGGCAGCGAAGCTGGGAAATCCTGCACTTGGTACATAAAGCATGTTCCGCTTGCTCTACCGAAAGTTTCCACGGCAGAACTTGACGTTGATGTCATGGATGAGGTAAGTGGCTCTTGATCATAATGTCACATCGTGCGTGTTGCATATGGACTCATCGCGATAAGCTTATATGAATTGCCGAAGAGGGAGATTAATAATTACGAAGGACGGGAGCACTGGACCGTGAGCGCGACATGCTCACAAATTACCCAGAGCAGGAAACCATTTCCGTCGCCATTATCGGACAGATGGCAATCCCGCTAATTTACACCGCCGTAAGGTGTTCATTTGTGTCCCCATTGGGGCCACTTCTCGGACTCGGCTGCGCGCGCGGGAGGAACCCGCCACCACGACCGGATACAAAAACACACAGAGTAGGGACACGGGACACGGCCTTCGAGCCGACCTGACCCGCGTCCGGACATTCCCTGTCACGAGTGATCCGGAACACCAAGGGGAAATGTTCCGACGTGCCGACATGACACCACTCGGCACAACTGGACGAGAACAAGTGCGCCATATTTCCGCCGGAACACCACCCCCGTGCAGGACTCGTTTTCGGTGGCGCGCGTTGCTCGGCGTCCGCTGGAACAGTAGAATTGTTGCTGAATGTCAGTCGTGACATGGTCATGAATTGCTACACGTTATTATCATAGTACCTCACAAAAGGTTATGAGCATTTTAAAATATCAGTGAATCTTCTCTTGCTTAAACAATGTTTTTCTTCTTGAAAGTAAAATAAACTTAATTACATTTTCGAAGTGTTATCACCGATAACTCTCACCGGTGCTTCTGATAAATTATCCGGGTAAGCTATAGGTTGCAAAATATTTTATTCAGCGTCACTATCATCACTATCAGATGACATGGAAGCTGATGCCGCTTGGACCAGATAAGGACATACGAACCAACATCTGTAGCTTGTTAGGTGGCTGCAGGTGTTATTAGGTAGCTGTATCTTCCCAGGCAGCCTCATTGCAGTCCCTGATGATTTTAACTGGGTCACCTGAATACTAGATAATATTGTGCATAGAAAGCCTAACAATGGCTTTCATGTGCTTATCGCGGGCTAGGACAGATGCTTGACAAATGCTGAAGCATTTTCTGTTCATGCTACCTGCGCCTGGAATCTTGAGGTATCAAGACAAAAAGACCATTTGTACCCTGAAGATTTACAGCATTCTTGTATGACGGAGCAATTGGTTCCGGAGATAGCCAAATGGCAATACCATCCTCGAGCACGAAAATGGTTCCGGAGATAGCCAAATGGCAATACCAGCCTCCACCAGGCAATGCGCCGCAACTTCATTTAGTTAATGGGGTATCTATTATCGACTTTATGGCATACAAATAGGTAGATGTTCCGCCCGGTCATATCTGTGATGCAATCAAAAGGGAACATGCTCTGCGGTTTTTCTTGCAGAAATTGCGACTTATCGGTACTTGACGTCACTTGTTGCCTCCAAATGGCCAATATTCCATGCGGTATGGATCATGGACAGTATGACATAACGCCTTTGGATAGCTGATTAACTGCTGATCTGCTGATCTGCTGATCTGCTGAACTGCTGATCTGCTGAACTGCTGATCTGTTGAACTGCTGAGCTGATCTCCAGGGTCGTTCGAAGTCATGGACAAAGTTTGAACTGAAGTATATTTTGTTTTTCTTCCCTGAGTTACTCTGGGGTCAATTTGAACACCAAAAGTAAATTTAAAACCCGTTTTTATCCCTAGCTGCAATCAAATACAGTCAACAAAATAAAATACATGTGGTATTATCAAGCACCATATCTGGAGATTCAAAACCCAGTCTACAATTCAACCTCATCTGACCCTTAACCTACGAATCAAAATGTAATAAGTTGCACATCGTTCGCATTCCAAGATGGCACAAACTTGTATGTTGAACACTTCAAGCAGGCACATCGACAACTGCGTGCACTCTATCTATCGCGTTTCGCGAAAAGAATGACTTTGAATGATCTGGGAGTTCACTCAAAGACGCGAAGGATAACAATTTGCAGGGGAAAATAATAAATTTAATAATTATAGGCCAATCTCTTTGCTACCAATATTTTCGAAAGTACTGGAAAGATTAATACACTTTTGGGTATCATCATTTCTAAATGAAAATAATATCATGCACCCATTGCAATTCGGCTTCAGAAAAAACACAGCGCATACATGCCAATTGCTTTGATGCATAACGAAGTAACTAAATCCCTTGTAAATAATAAATTAGTTTGTACTCTGTATCTTGATTTAAAAAAAGCTTTTGACACCGTCAGCATCAGCATTTTGTTACAAAAATTGAACTTTATTGGCTTTAGAGGAAATATATATAAACTGTTAGCCTCATACTTATCTAATAGATCTCAAAGAGCCAAGATACATGACATCATCTCCCAACCATTACATGTCACAAAAGGTGTCCCTCAAGGTTCGATTCTTGGACCTCTCCTATTCACTTTATACATTAACGATCTCTGCAATGTTTCCAATTTTGCTAGCTTTTACCTATTTGCAGACGACACTGCCGTAACTATTACAGCCAATGATCATTATTAATTACAAAGTAAAGTAAATGAGGTAATACCCAAAATAATTACATGGTTTCATACCGACAGATTATCTATTAATGCTGAGAAGACTGGATATCAAATTTTTTTCCAGGAAACCATGTGATGACCTTCATGTCAAAATAAATACTTCCAATATTAGAAGGCATAGCTGTATAAAATATTTAGGTGTATTTATTGATGAAGACATGACATGGAAAAGCCATATAAATGCCATCTCTTCAAAACTTAGCAGGAATACTGGAATTATAGGCAAGTCTAGGTACTTTTTATCAACTTGTGAATTGCTTCTTCTGTATAATTATCTAATATTGCCATATTTAAATTATTGTGCTGTTGTCTGGGGAAGTACGTATCACTCTAAGCTTGATAAATTATTAAGTTGCGAAGCGTATTATTAGGATTGTTGAGAAGAAACCGTACTTATACCATACAAATGAATTGTTTATTAAACATAGAGTTCTAAAGTTTCTGGACATAGTTGATGAGCAATGTATTTACATCATGCTAGGTTTTCTAAATCAATCATTACCAGCACCTCTTTCTAATATGTTTCAACTTTATGAACAAGGTGGCCTCAGGTTAGACAACATTTTCAATACCCTTTTCTGATATCAATTACAGAATGTTTTCATTACCCTTTATTGCACCAAAAGCCTGGAATAAAATAATCTGCTCTCACTTCCACAGGATTGATGATGTACCTAGGAGTAAAATGATCTTGAAGAAACACATCAGACAATACATTATTAGAAAATATGAACTTTTCAATAATATGTTGGTAATGGTAATGTGCTATGCATGGTGATCTGGTATCATTTGGACATTTTCGTTTAAGAATCATGTTTTCTTTTCTTTCTTCCTCTTCATACTTGGTCGTCCTTTTCCTTAGTGTCGTAGTAGTTTAGGAAATGCATGTGCAAGGTTACGATTTTGTATTATTTCCCATTAACACCTATAGCAATTATTTTCGTGGAGCCCTCGAAGACGTTCTAGCTTTGCTAATTGTCTGGGGGCTTCAATCTTTACTAATATCTGGTGGCGGGATCTGTCCAGCAAGAAACAGGAGCGGGGAGTGGCGTGACCTGCCTTGATTTGCATACCATGACCTACCTCTCACCCTTGGAATTTAACGTAATTAGGTCGCACGGGTATGGAAGGGCACTCCTGCCTACCTATTAATGGGTAGGGGAATTTTATATAAAAAAAATGGTGTCAGTTGCGAGACCCGGTCTGTCCGGTTACGTCGCGTCACGTTGGCTCTTGTTTCGTGTCCAGAGCTCTGTTTTGGAAACATCAAGGGACCGCAACCACATACGCTATAGAACGCATGCTCCGTTCAGCATACTCACCGTGTTATAGTTATAGTCATAGTCATAGTCATAGGCGTTTAGTGAGTTCTCCATATTCATGGCTTTTTAGCACCCGCGTCAATACATGGTTCAATCATAAAAGAGAAACTCGAAGTATGAAAAAAAAACTAAATAACGCAAAACGTCAATGCAAAAAGAAATGCAAGTCAATGCAAATGATAAAACATGCCATCAAATACGCCCCTGAGCATCAACCTTATTATTCCACGTGCTGACCACCCGATGCAGAAAGCTGCGCCTCGCAGCTACCGTATTAATGCGGGGCAGATCTAATTTGTTCGCGTCAGTTCCTCGAGTGCTCCTACTGGAGATTGCGAAGCGGAACTTAATACTGGCAGCCAATGTAAGGCGGCCAGATGTCGCAAGCAGTCTTCCAACCATGGCCAAATCGCGCTCCTGAAGCATGTTGTCGAACTTCAGCCAATCCAGGGCCTCTAGTGTCGCTGTAATGTGCTCTCGTTGACTTAAGCCAGAGACGATACGTGCGCCGAAATTGATGACCTTTTGAATTCGGTGCTTCTGAGTTTTGTTGCAGCTCCCCAAACATTCATATGGTAATATATATGGGGGAATCTAATGCCTGAAACAGTAATTTTTTCGTTTCTGGGGAAATTTTGTGGCATAATTTTGACAGCCCGACGAGAACACAGTAGCAGCGGCGAGTTACTTGGGATATTTGTTTTTCCCATGATAAAGCTGAATCTACATAGATGCCGAGCATTTTGGCGCACGAGGGCTTGATTTCGTCGTCCCCAAATGTGATAGAGAAGTTTTCGCACAGTTTCAGACGCCGATATTTTACAACTATTAGTTCCGTTTTGCTATGGTTGATTTTGAGCCGATTTTGGGTTAAACCGAATTAGAGCCATATTCAAGGTGTGCTCTACTCGTTGTTTTAATACTTCTAAATTTGCCGGGGTGAGTCCAAAAATTGCACGTCATCAGCATATGCGACCTATTTCCCGTCTGGGAGATGAGATCCAAGGTCGTTGGCGAAAATCAAATATAATTTTGGGCCACATAGAGAACCTTGAATCACACCGTGAGTCATTGGTAGCGCCCCAACGGAGCTGCCCTGAATTGTGTGAGTTCGACCATGCAGCCAATCCCTAAATTAATGATCGTCAATGCCATACCAGCCCATCTTGTCTAACAGCCGACCGTGTTTCACAGTGTCAAACGCACGAGACGTATCCGCTGCTAGGAGGGTCGCCACCCGACTACAAACTATACTTGTTGACAAAAAATGTACTGTCTCTAACATTGCTGTCTCCGTAGAATGCCTACTTCGAAAACCGTGCTGATTTGGGCATAAAATATGATTCTCCTCCAAATACGTGGAAAGCTGGAGACAAGGCCAATTTTTCGCAAATCTTGCCAACAACGCTCAATATCGATATGGGTCTAAAATTACCTGGGTCGCTACGATCGCCCTTCTTATACAGCAGCAAAACGCTCGCCTCCTTCCATCCGGCTGGAACGCCACCAGTGCGCAGTGAACTATTCACTACGTGCAGCAAATGCGGCCCTATCACACAAACGCGGCCCTAACACGCATGTTATACACGCAGTAACATGTCAAAGCCACTGCATTCGTTCCGAACAAGGAAATCAAGGGCTACAAAGAATAGCAACATTGTGAAATTGGTCAGAATTAAAACTCAACGATGAAGCATTCAGACATCAGTGATGCTGACCAAGTTTGTCTTAGTCATGGGCACGCAAGAGCTCGTTTTTTCCATTCAAGCAAGTATGTCTTCAAGTGCAGTTCGAACAGTTGTGTGTCTGCATGGCACATACATATGAGACATTACTTAACTTTTTGCCGAACATTTTCATTTTCTTCGTGACCGAGTTCATTGATGCGCTGACTATAGGCTGTTCAGCGTCAGTTTCCAGGCATTGTCAGGTGACTTGATAGTTTGCGATCGGCACTACAATGCGTGACTCGTGATTGTATCTGAATCAAGCCAACGCCAGTCTGGTCTGTGTGCAACACTTTTTGCATGTTTCTGCAAGTGCAGGGAATGCAGATTGAGCAGATATTTGCAATAAAGGCGAGCATGATTCGTTCACTTTCTTCCGACTGTTGACCGCTCACCTTTTTCGTGCACACGATAAAACGCCTTGCAGAGTACACACTTCAGTGTCACGTCTGTGTGGAACCTGATTTAGCACCCGCCCCTGCACGGCATTTTGCCACCTTCCTCAGCACAGGGGAGGGAAGTTATGATTCCCCAACGTTTTCGAACGCAGTGTTAACGACACGAAGCAAACAAAAAACTGCTATAGCATGAATATCATACATAATAATGACAACCAATATTGCTAGAATAGCATTTCATAAGATGTTGGCATACAAACAGACTACGGTCTCTGCTATATATTAAGCGTCAGATGACAAGTGTTGACTTCTGGCTGGAAGCTTTCCAAGAGGTGGCCATAAATAATATTTATTTACAATATATTCGGGCATAAACATAGACGCGAAATTCAGCTTCACCATTCAAACACGCTCGATAAAAGTTCTGAAGCCGAAAACGACTATCAGTGGCCAAGCTTAGACAGCAACGTCCGAGGACATTGGGAAGTCGGTGGTCCGGGCAGGCGCGCCAGCTGGATTGTCCGCCGCCCCAACACGTCCAGCACCAGCCGTTCGGGGCTGATAAGTGAGGCCAATTACAGATAGTCGCGCGAATTCGGCCACACAAGCCGATTGACACGTCTTCTCAGGCTACAGTTCGGTCACGTCACACCAAGTCATTTTAACGCTCGCCCTTTTTTCGTGGTTGTGAAAAGTTGCTAGGGGTTCAGTGCACTCAGTCCGCGCGCTGGAGGTAGGGGAGCTGCAGCGAAGTCAGATCCGTCCAGTCGTGCTCGACAGCATTCCTCCACCAGTTGGTGACATCAATATCCAATGCCCGAATTTAGCGTCCAACACCTAAGCAAGACGCAAGAGAAGTGTGCGATACATTCATGAATTCAGCGATACAGACGTTATCACGTGGCCGGCCTTTCAAAACTCCCCGACACTCCCACGCTCTCGCCGTGACAGGGCGGGCGGCGACCCAAAACAGTGGCCGCTTCCCACGGTGGCGCTGGACGAGGCCGGGCGCCTCCACAATCAGCTGACCGGCGCGGCCACAGGTGCGTATTAGTGCGCCACTCCCGCCACACTGACGGCCATTGTGGCGCGCTGTCGGTCGGGAATGCGAGCCGATGACGACGGCTAATGGTCGACGACAGAGGAGCCACCGAACCGACCACGCAGACTGGGAGCACCTCGCGCGGGCAGGGGCGCTTCCAGGAATTGTCATGAGGCAACTCATCTGGAGGGGCGTCATTCCTCGGAGGGATGCCACTGAGGAGATGCCTGGTGGGGTGACACTGGCCGAGACTGCGTTGAGCGTGGGGCTGGGGGTGCACTCGAGTATATTCAAGTGGATCGGGCGCCCCAGCCTCCAGCAATGGACCTAGGGGAGTGGGGGGGGGGCGGTTGCACTTGAGCCTGCCTGTAAGGGTCGCCTTTTTCCAGACAGAGCGGTGCCACATTTCCATGGGGATCGGGGACATGGTCCTAGTATGCTCCTGTATCCGCCCCTGTACGGAGGGTATTGTGGAGGGCAGATCCGGCGGTAGATCTGCCGTCTCCCTGAAATTACCGAGGAGTGGATCAGACGAACAAACGGGAACAGTTTCCGAACGTCCATGTCAAATATATCTGGCATCTGAACCAAGGTAGTAAACTAGTTTAATTTTGCTTTTGCTCAGATCTAAGTGTAATTGTTAGATAGCACGTGAAATACAGAGTGGAAACGGATGGCATTGTATTTACATGTGGCAGAGCTTTGATTGACAAGGTGAGTGAGATTGTGACAGAGTGGGTGAGATTGTGAGGTGTGGGTGAGAGAGTAATGTGCAGCGAGATGAGGTCTGGGTGAGACAGTCAGATATGACTCCCTGGTCATATCTGATTGACAGGTATCTGCTAGATGTGAAGCTGGATCTCATAATGTCACCCGGGGAAACATTCGAATTACATATCTATCAAACGCATGTGGCAGACAGGCCATACACGGCACAGCATACCTTAAACGGCTAGGGTACGGACCAACGCATGGAGATAGGGTGCAGATGGGGAGCTGGCAGGCGGATGGAGACTCAGCTTCTCTTGGGATGAATGAAAGTCAGCTTCTGATGACCGAGAGCATCCTCCTCCCAAAATATTGGCTGTGCCCCCCCCCCCCCCCCAGTAATTTCAGCTGTAACATGGAACCCTATGTCGTATGACCTCCCAAATCCATTTGGTACCGCCCATTACCTTTATGTAGTGTGCACTCCGAATAATTTTCAAATACCTACACTAATGGGAAGAGCCGGATAGCCACTTTCGTATTATAATTCCATAAAAACACATTTTATGATATTTGTTAGCAACGATATTAAAGAGTGAATTAGCCACTGAATAGAAATCAAAGCGACCGACATTTTTGGGAGCAGTATGCAAACGAATTGAAGGTACCCTGCGCCACATGCTATCCCACGGGTTTCCCACGGTGTCGAACAAGTCACATGACCACAAGGACCCCTTGCAAAGTGAGTTGTTGATGAACATTTCTCTTTCTATGTTTTTCAGGACCGACTTATTTGCTTTCATGGGTTCTCTGAAAATGCTGACATACGATGTGCTAGCACATCGAATGCAATGAGGTATGGGATGAGAGACGCGTATGTGCTTGTGAGAGCATCCGTGTCTCTCACCCATGACTCATCTCGCTAAACATTTCCTCTCTCACCCATACCTCACTTGCTTGCACATTTACTCTACCACCCACACCTCATCTCGCCGCGCATTTCCTCTCTCACCCATACCTCATCTCGCCGCACATTTACTCTCTTACCCGCACCTCATCTTGCTGCGCATTTCCTCTCTCACCCATACCTCATCTCGCTGCACATCTACTCAGAGCATTTGCGTCTCTCATTGACACCTCATTTCGCTGCACGTTCACTCTCTCATCTGCCTTTCCCATCTCAATTTCCATCTCCGCCTTCAGCCCACGGTCATACCGATCGCATTTGTTCCCACACCGGCATCGGCGCTGCCGACTTCCTCTCCTTCCGACCGCCGACTGGCGGCTGCGCGCTGCCGACGGCGGCACTATCAAAGTGATAGCGTGGCCAGATTACATGCACTTCAGTGTCACTGATGAAGGGTAGTGATGATTGAGGCCGGCGCGATCGAATCACGCCGAGTAAGCGGGCCCGATAATTGTCGGTCGCCGGCCGTTCTCACGGACGTCGACACAATGCGTCGGCCGGTGTGTTCGCCCCAGCCTGCCGCTGCCGCGCCGCCGACGCGCTCGCAGCACGGCCGCCCATTGACACGGCGCGACGAGCGCGCTCAGTCATCGCGCCGCCGCTAAATTATCGCCGAAATGCCCGATAATTGCAATTCAAAGGCAGCGATATTCAAATCAACAGCGTGAGTTGCACATCGGCATGAAGTATCTGTCTGTAAATTACCTATCTTTTTTCCATTCGTCTTACTCGGCGGCAATAATGGCCGGCGCCGGGGTTCGGTCTTAATTGGCCGCGCGGCGCGGGTCGACGCGCCGTTTGTGGCGCGGCGCGTCATCGCCGCTGCGCCGTGGCCGGCCCAGATTCGTCTCGGCGCGCCGTGCTCGCGCCTGCAGCTCGCGCTGCACAACGGCCCGCCTGATTAAATCCCATTGAAAACGGATATTATTAATACGTGTTGTCGGCTGTCAAAGGCCAGCCGTTCGTCTCCGTCGATAACTTAATTACGCGTGACTGTTTTGGATGCGGCGCGGCCGGCCGGCAGTGTTGAAAGTTGGGCGAACCAGTGACTTTAATGCACGGTTGCAGCGCAGCTCGAGCGCAGCATGACATTGCCCGGGGATTACGAGGCCGAGGACACCGATAACTGTGTAATTCTCCGGTGGCAGAGCGGTGGCGAGCCTCAGACCGCACTACTCTTCAGTAGAGGAGCAAGGGTGGCGAGAGCAAGGTCACACTGTCCTCCAGTACAGGCACATGGGTGGGGAGAAACTGGCGACACTCTCCCTCCCCAAACAGAGGAACGAGGGCGGAGAGAGAAATGCCACACTATCCTTGCCCTCCAGTACAGGCACATGGGTGGGGAGAAGCAGGTGGCACTTCCCCCCCTCCAACAAGGAAACATGGGTGAGGAGACGAAAACTGCACTATCCGCACATCCCTCTGCTGGGATATACCCAGCAGAGGGGATGGGTGGAGAGAGGCAGGCGACGCCACCCCAGCGAAGAAAAATGTGTCGGAAGATGAAGGCTTGCTGTCCCAACAGAGTGGATTGGAGGGGAGGCAGACGACGCCACCACTAGCAGAGGAACATGGGTGGGGAGATGAGGGCTATGCTAGAGGGCAAAGATACACCAGGATGGAGAGAGGCAGGCAGGCAACACTACCCCAAACAGGAGGGTAATGGTGGTAAAATATGACCATTGAGGGGCATACATGATAAAAATACTGCGCCCAGCAAAGTGAGGAAGCACAGATTAATCAATACACTCCAGCGGATGGATAGGAGCAGGCAACACTACCTCCGGGCAGAGGAGCGTGTATGTGTAAAAACTGGCAACACTACACCCCGGCAGGGGAGCATGGGTGGATGGAAGCAGGCGATACTACACCCGAGCAGAAGAGGATGGGTGCATGGAAGCAGGCGATACTACACCCCCGCAGAGGAGCATTGATGACCTCTGGTTGGTAGTCTGATCGGTCGCCATAGGTGACGACCCTCTACGATTGATACATTGTACCCTTCCTTTGTCTCGCACACTACCGACGGGTAGAGACATTGCTTTACGCTAGCAACATCGTAACACGCTTTTCGGAGGAGTAATATCGGGCGTCTTTTTTTTGCAGTTGAACGACTAGGGCTAGTATTAGTACCCGAACAAGTGATCCGCTGCCATCCCTCGTGCACGCTCGCCTCGCTGCTTTAGTGGCTGACATCGAACCAAAGCTGTTGCCTGCTGTACGGGCGGGCAGTCATTCAGCTTCAAGTGACCGCGTGCTTGCAAGTCACAGAGCAAGTGAGTTGTCTGCCGCCGACGTAACCCGGTCACGTCCAACGAGAGCGGTGCGGACTCATGCATATGGCGGCGGCGATTGGCGGCGAGCGGCTCTGGATTGGCGGCCACTGAGCTGAAATGCCAGCTGTCGAGGAGCGATAAACAGTCCCACTCCGGCTCTGATGTAGGCTGCCTGACAGACGACTGAAGAGCGCAGACTTCACTCGGTATACAGACACCTTCGGCGGCCCGACGCAGGCTGTGCTGCGGCGCAGCATCGCCGAGAAGCGCAATCGTCGCTGACTGACTCGCTGTTGGCCGGGGGTGAATGCACACACTTTTCACTTCGTGCTCTCGTGTGGGAAGAAGACCCCTCACCCTGACCGGCCTGTCGGTGCGGTGTGGGCTGCGCCTCATTTATTTACTCCCTGATTAGGTGTAGGTATTCGGTTTCTACGTTATGGCCACGCTGGTGTCAAATGTCGAAGCTATGCGTTTTCATTTGCTCCCGTGTTGCCATTTCAAACTGGCGAGAATCCGGGGACATTCGCACGTGCTGCGAGCGCTCGCTCAGTCGGCTACTTTGCCGGCGTGCTCGTGTAACACGCCGCGGTGGCGCCACTTCGCCGGCGGCGCCGTACTGGCCGAGTGAGCGCGGCACGTCTGCACCTCACCTGCCGCGTGATCGACACATCACCTGCCGGCAACTCTCGGCACCGCGAGCCGGCGCCGACACCGGCCGCTCTAACTGCCACCAGGAATGCCGCGCCGGCGGAAGGGTCGCGTCGGCGCGTGGCGCCTGGCCGGCCGGCGACGTGTGCACGTACATCGCACGCGCATCAGCCGGCACAGTTGCCGCCGACAGCCGCCATTGTTTTGTTTGCCGGGCGGCGGCGGCGCGTGCCGTTAACCCGGCCGTCCGACGCGGCGCGCCGACACTGGTCAATTAGCCGCGCGCGCTGTTTTCCCGCCGAATAGTCGTCATTCCTGGCTGACGGCGGCGCGCCACGCGCGGGTGGAGACGATCATCTGGCGCGCCCGGCCATCAGATGCCTCCACGTGCTGAGGAGATGGGCCGGCCGGCGGAGCTGGAGTCTCACGCGTGCTGACAGCACACTGTGGGAGCACAGACAGGCAGCACTCGGTCGTTAATGATCACAATCTCCACCCCAGGAACACAGCACACAACCTGGTTATCGATGTCATTTGGCTGGCTACTTTGGCTCAGGAGCGCATCGACTGCATTGCGTTGCGTTACGGGGCCCATTATCGATGCGATTTAATGCGATACTAACTAAGCTTCTGATTATGGAGAAATGATGGGCAAACCTGAACTTTCAAAAGCATGCGGTCTATCTTCCCAAGGGGATCGGATTATCTGTCCCTCCAAAATATTTTTTTAATGGCAAGGTTCACATAAAAATGAAGAAGAGTCGTTACGTAGTTCCGGATAAGACTCGAAGAATGCGTGCAGTATTTTGTATAATCTAGGGCCAAAATCCAGTTCATCGCGGTTCATCGAAGTTGATGTGCCATATTTGTACGGCCAGCTGCTAGTCCGGGTAAAACGCTACTGGCAGTATATTTTAGCGATACTTCCATGATGGCTTATCGAAGCATCACAGTAGGCGGATTTGCAACAGCAATTACGTTAATGCAACCGTCTAGTCGCTTTAGATCCTTCCAAGTCATTTTTTGATTCAATTAAGACATTCCAGACATGACCAAAGAACGTATATCACACAGCGTTTGATATTAATGAGAATTGGTTTCAGACTTGTAATCTGTGATCACAGTTTTCACATGAACAACAACTGTTGTTTGGTAGTACGCAGAAAGCCATGCTAGACGGAAATGTTCAACAGTAACCTTCAACTGAATCATTTTGTATTCCCAAACCCATACTCCAGGTCGCGGCAATCAAACAAAGCAGTCGGTGCACGGGCGTCCTACTCGAGAGTTGTGGGGGGACGACCATCTATTCTTTGTGAAGTTTGAGCATGTCGGGAGTATCAGGTATGGATGTACAAACTTGGTTGGTATTAATGGAGTATACTTGTGTTGTTATTTTCATCTACTGTAGCTCCGGAAATTGGCTTAGAACAGCATCCTTCGCTTATTTGACCACAGCGCCAATTTGCCATCTAGCAGTCCTTACGTCGACCACCATATACCGTAGAGCTGAGTGCAGTCTCCACGTTAATCAGAAAGCCTATTGTTATTCGCCTATAAACCTGTAATATTCTTAGGCTTAATTATACTTATTTCAACAACGTCGTCAGCAAACACTATTTTGTCATGGAACCCGTTGTGATAATTCCAATTAGTGATCGCTTCTAATTTATGCTCATGATCAGGTTTTATGCTTATGCTTATATGCTTATGCTTCTGATTAACTTATGCCAGGTCTGCTCTCTTCATCTTGTTCCTGAACGACAGCAAAACGCCGTCAATTACCGCTGCAAAACCGACCAGTGACAAGAGTATACAAGACAATTAGTTGAACCGAAAGGTAAGACTATGATGTGACCTGTCGTTCTCTGAATAATAATATTGCCTTTCAACCTTACGTGACACTAAAGATCTCAGGTATGCTCAATTTTAAATCTGCAAATATTGCTTAACCTCTTGCAATTTCAACGAGCATTACAAGCCTCTTTGCATTGCCAAGGTGATTCTAAATGTTATTTTCAGTAGTTGAGAGCACGTGACCCTATATCGAGCCAACACAGATAATTACGATCGCTGTCCCTGCAGGAGACGCACTGGCCGCAGCCGAGCCTAATGATACCGCAATACTACTGCTGCAATGCCACCTGATACCTGTCGAGTCTAATGAATGTCGAGTCCTACTGCTGCAAAGAGCCTGTCAGGGCCACGTCCGTTCATTCACTAACAGATCCTTTTGAACATTTCCTCAGATTCTTCGTGCAAAAATTGAACTTCATTTGACGGAAGTACAAATTTCTAGAACTGCAATGGTTCTCAGTGAGGATTCGGTATGTAACTCGGAGGAATACACTTTTGTCATCAATCGTAATCAATAGCAGTCCGCACAATTCAGAGGCCCAACTTCTCAGCTGACTGGTGGCCATTCCGCCTTGTCAGGTTCAAGGGCCAACAATACCATTGTCTATGTAGTTACATCTTGTGACAGTGATGTTGAAATATAATTACACATTATCGTATGCTAAGAACAACAATCGAAACTAAGCTGGATGTAGCTTAAGGACGTAGGTAAGCATCACCGGTATGGTTTTCCATTAAGTTCCGGAACTATGACTTCGGAACTTTCAGATTGGCCCACAATTTTCAGAGAATTAGCATTAGGACTATAGCATTACATGACAATGTCTGACAATTTTAGCAAGTTTTGAGACAAGTCCAGCCATAGCTACGTGAGAGCGATATTTTACAAAAAAATAAGGTTTTTGTTGGCCCATCTGTCCGAGAGAAAACGATATTCTCTGGATCATCAGATCAAAACATACATTTTTAGAAAGTCGACATTCACTGATGAGGCATTTCTCTTCGCATATTCCGTACTGGTTTCGAGCTGGATTCTCCTTTGCCCACCATTGGACACCACACTGAGACAAGTCCATTCATACCTACGAAGGTGTGAATGGTCATGCCAGGCATCTGACGATGTCTCTTTCTCAGCGTGTGCTTTGTGAATAGCCTTGTCCAGAACATCAGACCATCTCATTTGGACGGGTCTTGTTTGGCTTGCTGAGGCATCTTATGGCCTCTGCAGCACATGACAGAGTCATTGACATTTAGTCCCGCCAACTACCGCTCTATTTTCATGAAGCTGTCTTCTTCGTTCCCGTGCCTTGTTTTATTCAACTTACCTAGCAGTAAAACGTCCTTTAAAATTATCTGGTTCGTCGATGTCGTGTGCTACGTCTGTACCTACTAAGTAATGGTCACGAACTTTGCCAGACCTGACCTCTTTTGAAGTACTGTGAAGAGATGAGTTTGAGGTCGTGGTGTATGTACATCTGGGGAGCATTTTTAGTCAGCATGTGACTGGTAGATAACATGTTTCAGGTGAATATTGTCGTGCTACTTGGACAAACTTCCTGAAGCATAGCGTTTCATTGCTTACTTCTGCTTTTCATACAGAGCTGTAGCACCCCGTCGCTTTTAGTCAGAGCATTGTCGTCTATTTCGTCCTCTGTGTATTCATTTTGAATGGTTATGTGAGTGCTGAATATCTTATAATCCATATCACCATTATGTTTGTCTGATTTATATGTCCTTTGCGTATCCTCCGGTCGCATCTGATCTATTTATTTCCTATGCCTATCCAAAAATCGTCAAATCTCTTCAATTCATGTTGCATCACATATAATTGTGGGGGGGGGCAGTCATCTGGACCCCGTCATAATCTGTTCCAATGCTGGCGAGGCGTACGTAGAGTTCAACAATACATAACTCTTTACCTGTCTCATCTTGGCAGTAACCTACGCTCAAATATGGCACACAAAAAACTTTTAATTTTAACGATGCCCACCACATTGCTATTTGTACCCTATGGCTACAGTAAGAGCAAATCATGTCAACTTTGAATAAAAGTATAATATGCTTCAATGACCTGACGGCACAGAAAATGGCCTTCACTCTACTGTCTCAAGGATAAATTTGTTCTGTCTACACCGTGTGGACCTAATTACCCAACCCTTCAACGACTTGCACATCATTAGCATGTACTAGTTAAACGCATTGCATGCAATGCACTATCTAGATGTACGCGTAATCAAAAACAGTACCAGATGAGAGTGCACCGATATATTATCAACACTCCCTCTGACTGACTGACAACACAGAAATGATGACTGACAGCACGCTCATGGGCGGTGCCTTCCTTACCGCCGCGAGCGGTGCCTCCTTATCGCCGTGAGCGGTGCCTTCCTTACCGCCGTGAGCGGTGCCTTCCTTATCGCCGTGAGCGGTGCCTTCCTTACCGCCGTGAGCGGTGCCTCCTTACCGCCGCGAGCGGCGCCTTCCTCATCACAGTGAGCGGTGCCTTCCTTACCGCCGCGAGCGGTGCCTTCCTTATCGCTGTGATCATACTGTTACGATTGCACGGGTTCGCCCTGCCTGATATACTAATCGAGTTTCAGTCCGCATGATCAGCGCAGGAAGAAATATAATCCGTTTTCCGCTAGTACTGCATTTTTTATATTTAGAAGACATCCAATGACGTTTCGCGAAGTAGACAAAGCACATGTCTTGATTTTTGTGCAGTCCCATACGCTATCAGGGTGTCACCTGGCTGCAGCACATGGGTGCTCAGGTACCATTATGTCGTCTGGTGTCATAAGTTGTGGCAACAAACACATTCCATATGCAGAATTGCGAAGTCAATAGGAAAAATATTACAAAGATGATAATGACCTCAGCCCTAGAAGTTGGTCTACAAGAAAATCTTTGCACAAACAAAATGTTGCTACTACGACGCACGTATGCCACTGAAGTTTTACAAATAAAAATATTGTGCTCAGAAGAGTTGCCATTGGTAAAACGTGTTTCCCTTTATCGGTAGCATTTAACCGGATCAAGGTGAGAAGCCGGACATGAATTTGTGCCAGACGTTTCACAAAGTGTGTTAAGCTGATGATAGACAGCAACGAAAAATTACCTATCGTCCCACTTCCTCCTTACTCAGCTCCCTTCACTATCCCCTCCCAGCTTGAAAACCCCCTGGTCTCCTCACCCCATTTCAACCACTGCGTCCCTATCCTGAGTGTCAGATCTGATCTCGGAAACGCCCATCGATCTCCGACCCTCACCACCCAGCTGAACTGACCGTGTCACTCGTGACCGTGTCGACAGGTGTGACCTTACCACCCCGCTCACTCGTGACCGTGTCGGCAGGTGTGACCTGACCACCCCGCTCACTCGTGACCGTGTCGGCAGGTGTGACCTGATTGTGACCGTGTCGACAGGTGTGACCTGATTGTGACCGTGTCGGCAGGTGTGACCTGATTGTGACCGTGTCGGCAGGTGTGACCTGATTGTGACCGTGTCGACAGGTGTGACCTGACACCCCCTCCACGATTGTGACCGTGTCGGCAGGTGTGACCTGATTGTGACCGTGTCGGGAGGTGTGCGTGTGACCGTGTCGGAGGTGTACCTGATTGTGACCGTGTCGGCAGGTGTGACCTGACTCTCGTGACCGTGTCGACAGGTGTGGTGTGACCGTGTCGGCGGGTGTGACCCTGACTCGTGACCTTTGACCGTGTCGGCAGGTGTGACCTGATCGTGACCGTGTCGGCAGGTGTGACCTGATCGTGACCGTGTCGGCAGGTGTGACCTGATTGTGACCGTGTCGGCAGGTGTGACCTGATTGTGACCGTGTCGGCAGGTGTGACCTGATTCTGACCGTGTCGGGAGGTGTGACCTGATTGTGACCGTGTCGACAGGTGTGACCGTGTCGGCAGGTGTGACCTGAACCCCGCTCACTCGTGACCGTGTCGGCAGGTGTGACCTGATTGTGACCGTGTCGGCAGGTGTGACCTGATTGTGACCGTGTCGGCAGGTGTGACCTGACCCTGACCGTGTCGGGAGGTGTGACCTGATTGTGACCGTGTCGGCAGGTGTGACCTGATCCTGACCGTGTCGGTAGGTGTGACCTGATCGTGACCGTGTCGCCAGGTGTGACCTGATTGTGACCGTGTCGACAGGTGTGACCTGATTGTGACCGTGTCGCCAGGTGTGACCTGATTGTGACCGTGTCGGCAGGTGTGACCTGATCGTGACCGTGTCGACAGGTGTGACCTGATTGTGACCGTGTCGCCAGGTGTGACCTGATTGTGACCGTGTCGGCAGGTGTGGGCGGCCGTGTCGGGTACCGCTGCCGGGCGCAGCTGACCACCGCCGGTCACCACGCAGACCGGCAGTCGTATCGCCATCAAATCTGGCCGCCGGTCGCCAATTACGGTGGGCTCCTTGCAGCGGCACCTGGGAGAAGGCAGCCGCCGGCGGCCACGTGCGAGAAGCAGGTGGGTCGGACGGCGCGCCGGCCCTCGCTAATGATTTAAATGCTGGCCGGTTCTGGTCTCGGTGATGAAACTGGCGGCGATGCGGCGGCGGCGGCAGCTGATCGGCCGGCCGCCGACCTTCCACGGACGTCGTTTTTACGATCTGACGCGGCGGCGGCCGGCGGCGGCCGGCAGCGCGCGTGGTCGCACCGCACGACTACTGTCGTGTGGCGGCGGCGGCGCGCCGGCGGCAGGTGGTGGCCAGATCGGCCACCTCAGTGGGCCGAGACACGATCGCACCGACTCGGCCAGGTGGGACAGGTGAGGTGGCCACCTGGGCTGGCTGGCGGGTCGCCGCCGCCGCCGCCGTCGCCGCCGCCTCCACGTGAGCCGCGTCGGCACGCGCGCCGCTGTCCGGACTGTGACGTCACTCGGACGTCACTCGGACGTCACTCGGCGGCGGCGCTCGGCCGGCGCGGCCCGGCCGCGTTCTGACGAAGATGAGCGGCGATCGTCGCGCGATAGTCGGCGTCGAAACAGCGCGCCGTGTTTGTGCCGTTCGCGCCACGATATGATCGCGCGGCCGCCGCCGAGCCGGAATGTCGGCCGCGGCGCGGCGCGGCGGCCGGCCGGCGCGCGCGGGGTCAGGCCGGGTCGCGGGCCGGTCGGCCGCCACCCCGCTGCCGTCGCGCGTGAGCCGTGCGTCGCGCGGCCGCGACACGTCGGCGGCGGCCGGCTCGGCTGGCCGTGTGTCGGCGCAGATCGGGCCGCAGATCTGCCGGCTCGGCGGGCCGGCTGAGACCCGCCCGTCGTCACGTCCAGCGACGGACACGGCGCCGGGGCCGCAGCAGCGACACGCGCGACTCTCCTCCGAGCCCGCCATCGTCAGCACGGCGCCGAGAACCGCAGCACGTCCGACACCCCGCCTCTGGACAACTGGGGCTGGTACTCCCCCTACCCTTCCCTGGGGCTGGCACTTCCCCTCCCCTCCCCTGGGGCTGGCACTCCCCCCTCCCCCCCTGGGGCTGGCACTCCCCTCCCCTCCCCTGGGGCTGGTACTCACACTCCCCTCCCCTGGGGCTGGTACTCCCCCTCCTCCCCTGGGGCTGGTACATCCCACTACCCTCGCCCTACCAGCGCCACTACACTAGTGTCGGCGCACTATCAGCGCCACTACCCTAGTGTCGGCTGGCACATCAGCGCCACTACCTCCCCTACCAGCGGGCTGGCACTACCAGCGCCACTACCTAGTGTCGGCTCGACACACTACCAGTGGCGCTGCCACTACACTAGTGTCGACCACTACCAGCGCCACTACCCTACTGGGCGCCTTAACAGCGCCACTACACTAGTGTCGACACACTACCAGCGCCACTACACTAGTGTCGGCGCACTATCAGCGCCACTACACTAGTGTCGACACACTACCAGCGCCACTACACTAGTGTCGGCGCACTACCAGCGCCACTACACTAGTGTCGGGCACTATCAGCGCCACTACACTAGTGTCGGCGCACTATCAGCGCCACTACCCTAGGGCGCACTATCAGCGCCACTACACTAGTCTCGCCACTACCTGGGGCACTGGCACTAGTGTCGGTGCACTATCAGCGCCACTACACTAGTGTCGGCACACTACCAGCGCCACTACACTAGTGTCGGCGCACTATCAGCGCCACTACACTAGTGTCGGCGCACTACCAGCGCCACTACACTAGTGTCGGCACACTACCAGCGCCACTACACTAGTGTCGGCGCACTATCAGCGCCACTACACTAGTGTCGAGCGCACTACCAGCGCCACTACACTAGTGTCGGCGCACTACCAGCGCCACTACACTAGTGTCGACACACTACCAGCGCCACTACACTAGTGTCGGCGCACTACCAGCGCCACTACACTAGTGTCGGCGCACTATCAGCGCCACTACACTAGTGTCGGCGCACTATCAGCGCCACTACACTAGTGTCGGCACACTACCAGCGCCACTACACTAGTGTCGGCGCACTACCAGCGGCACTACACTAGTGTCGACACACTACCAGCGCCACTACACTAGTGTCGGCGCACTATCAGCGCCACTACACTAGTGTCGGGCACTATCAGTCGCCCGCCTCCGCCTAGTGTCGACGCACTACCAGCGCCACTACATCTGGTCTCATTGCAGGCCTACATTGAATCGCCGGCGTCACTAAACAGTCGCCTAGTGTCGGGCACTGCCAGTGGTGGTGTGAACAGTCGCCTTGTGTCGGTACGCCAGTGGTGGTGTGAACAGTCGCCTTGTGTCGGTACGCCAGTGGTGGTGTGAACAGTCGCCTTGTGTCGGTACGCCAGTGGTGGTGTGAACAGTCGCCTTGTGTCGGTACGCCAGTGGTGGTGTGAACAGTCGCCTTGTGTCGGTACGCCAGTGGTGGTGTGAACAGTCGCCTTGTGTCGGTACGCCAGTGGTGGTGTGAACAGTTGTCGGTACGCCGTGGTGGTGTGAACAGTCGCCTCGTGTCGGTACGCCAGTGGTGGTGTGAACAGTCGCCTCGTGTCGGTACGCCAGTGGTGGTGTGAACAGTCGCCTCGTGTCGGTACGCCAGTGGTGGTGTGAACAGTCGCCTTGTGTCGGTACGCCAGTGGTGGTGTGAACAGTCTTGTGTCGGTACGCCAGTGGTGGTGTGAACAGTCGCCTTGTGTCGGTACGCCAGTGGTGGTGTGAACAGTCGCCTTGTGTCGGTACGCCAGTGGTGGTGTGAACAGTCGCCTTGTGTCGGTACGCCAGTGGTGGTGTGAACAGTCGCCTTGTGTCGGTACGCCAGTGGTGGTGTGAACAGTCGCCTTGTGTCGGTACGCCAGTGGTGGTGTGAACAGTCGCCTCGTGTCGGTACGCCAGTGGTGGTGTGAACAGTCGCCTTGTGTCGGTACGCCAGTGGTGGTGTGAACAGTGTCGACGTTGCGTCACGTAGAACCGGTCCACTGCTCCGGACACACAATAGTGAACTACGCACGGCGAGCTCCTTCGCGGCCAGCAGTGTTGTGAAACTGAATCGTCCACTCAAGCGTTCACGATCTCCGCTTGCCGGTGCTGTTCAGAAAATCTGGTCTTTGTAGTACTGCAGTCGTTGCTTTCAGGTTCTTGAAATAAGTGCAGATAGCTGGGGCATTCAGCAGATTGCGGGTGTGGCTTTGTCAGTGTTTCGGTTTCGTTTGCGGTCGCGATAACAGAACATGAATATCGTTTTCTGAGTCATTGATGCGGGACTTCACATGACTTTGTCCAGCGTCAACAGCGAAACGCTTCTATGAAGTCTGCACTTTCCCAGGTGACCATAGCGACCAAGTTGGCCAGAAAATGGGGCCACCTGCGAATGAAATGACAACATTCACTTCCATGACGAAAATATCCAACGTTCAGACGTACGCTCCGTTACCTTCCCTCAATTGTCGTGAACCTAATCACGAGAAATCAGCGGAGATCCCATAATCAGCTAATGCGTCGAGATCACGAGAAATCCGATTCCATAGTGAGGAGTGCATTTGTCGGCTGCTGGCAAGATCTCGGGCTTCGATGCCGCGATCCGCTTGGGATAACTTCGAAGCGACTATTTGTCAAGAGAGAATGGTAACGCTGCATAGTCCAAGCAGCTGCATGTAGCGGCAAAAGAACCCAGGTTTCTTCACCTTTTGAGCAAGTTAGTATTGCCTATTATCTCGCTAGATTTATCAGAATAATGCATGCATTGCCTCTAATCGGAAACATATTTACGGGAAAGTGCTAACAGTCTCAAGTGCTGATTTGGCCGAACCTATGCAGATGGAACGCATCTGCAACAGCACCGCCGTGATGTTGCTGCATTTCAAACTGTTAACGAAGAAACTAATACAAAAGAACTGCTACGGTTGCATCACGGCTGCTTACTGCACCGGCGCCGACTGGGCTGCTTCACCCATTGCTGCTACAGAAACTACTACGGACGCGACATACCACTACCGCAGATTTTGCTATTCACGAGATCGCTTCTACGGGACACGGGTCATATGCAATACCATTGCACAATTATGTGCTTGTTTAGAGTACCATTCGTTTTGCGTATCACATTGTGCGGAGCCCACGTACCCGAACTGTTGGGTTAAGCGATATATTTACCCTCAACTCGGGGTACAGCTGCCACAGGATGCGCACAGAGTTTGCACACCGACCCGCATGGTCTTGCGTCGAACAGCTGGAGCCTTCGAAAGTGCATATATCCGCCGCTGCTAGTACTACAACTTACCTAGCCTCGAGTCACACCAAAAAGCAGACATTAGTGCCGTTGTTTGCTGGGCCCATCGTTGTGTTTCCGTTGGACAGTGTTGTGCAATTATGGTATAATCATCTAACCTTGATTCATTTCTTCACTTACTGAGTTGCTTTTGCGCACACAGTGGGCCAGCTGACCTGCAGTGTTGTCAATGGATGTCCTCAACGATAATGTAGCCATGCATACATGTGGCATGCAACTCGTGAGGGTGCCCGGCATTTCACGAATGCCGGCAGTTGTTGCACGAGACACCGGCGGTGGTTTCAGAGAAGGGGCAGTCGGACATGCTTCCCGAGAGGGTCAGCGGGATCTTTGTTTATTTGGCATTACAAAAAGTGGCTTAAATAACGACCAGGAATGCTATGCTCCGTCATATTAGGGTATCAGGAGTGCAGTTGGACCTACGATTTGCACCACGGCGTACTGGGTAGACAAAATCGATATGTGCCAATAGACATTCATCGATGCAATTGTAAATGCTGACTGCAGCCAGCATTTGCATGCGACCCCGGCCTCGAGAACGTTCCCCGCGCAGCCTGGCGCAGATGGAACATCAGCCCAACACCGCACGGTCCTTAGATCGACGAACATGCCTATTCTCGCTCCGAATAGTGCTGGCCATGTCTGGCTGTGGCTGCCTGTACCGATGCCTGGGTTTCTGATTCCAGCTTGGCGTCTGTCAGCACGCACTCGCCAGTGGTACCGCTAACAATCGCCAGTGGTACCGCTAACTAAGTTAGGTAACCTAGTCAACTGCCATGACGCACGTAACGGAAAGGTCAGCTGGTTAGATAGTCGCGCACACAGCTCGAACATGGCAGGTTCGGTCGCCACGGCAATGTGGTCACGTGACAGGGTCGTCACCAGCACCTCACCACATAGTCACGTGACAGGGTTGACCAGCTACCCGTGCCACCAGCACCTCACCACACAGTCACGTGACAGGGTTGACCAGCTACCCGTGCCACCAGCACCTCACCACACAGTCACGTGACAGAGTCGGCCAGCTGTCCGGGCCTCCTCGCCACAGGGTGCCGTCGCGGCATTTAGGGAGCAGTCGTGTCGCGACTTAGCGTTGACGTCACGTCACCGGGACATCGCAACGTGGCACCTACAGGGCATCGGCAATATCGAAGCCAATATGATGCCAGTGAGACAACCGCGCAACCGCCGTACTTGTACAGTCATGAAATGACTACCCGGCGGCCGCTATTGCTGGTGCTATGTCGCGCCCGATCAAACGGCAGCTGCCCAGCTGTCCCCCTTGGCAGCGTAGATGGCAAGATAGTACATACCTCTGCGCTAGTCCCTACGCTGTCAAAGGAGTACTGCACGGCATCGCACGTGTTCTGCATAACTTATGCTTAAAGGCAGTGGTCTCGGAACCTGTTTAATATTCGGGTCGTTTTTCTATAGTGAACGATATCCTCATTACGCGGTCTTGTAACGGCCAGAGACAGACCTGACAAAAAGGTGATATTAAGTTACAGATGGTACAAAGTAACGAATCGATATACCAATGTTTCTTTGAGTGGACAAAAGCGCACGTAAATGCTGAACATAATCCAGCAATCGCCTTCCAAATGTTGTACAAAGGCCTTGTTAAGCTGACTGCTCTTAAAACCTCAAATGTTAATCAACCAATCAAGGTGTCAACTGTTATCAGTGACTGGAAAAGCCGATAAAACAAGAAGCCTTAGAAACCGCTTCCTTGTGTGCCGGCGACAGTCGCCATGGCAACACAAGGTGTGTTGCCATGGCAACACACCTTGTGGTAGTGGTAGCTTGGTGTTGGTAGCTTGGTGACCTGCCGAGTGGTAATGGTTCCTTGATGTTGGGCAGTACCACGTTGAAACGTTGCAAGATGCCAGGCTTTACATCCAATACGAAGCTTCCGGTGTCATATAGCAATGTATCCAGCTGTTGCAATGTCGTGTCAAGTAGTGTCAGATGACTTCGATGTTACGCATCAGTAGCGCAAGCTGATGCAACAGTTGAGTGGTGGGTGACGCTGACTGGCTGATGCAGCAGCTGGGTGGTGGGTGATGCTGACCGGCTGATGCAGCAGCTGGGTGGTGGGTGACGTTGACTAGCTGATGCAGCAGCTGGGTAGTGGGTGACGCTGACCGGCTGATGCAGCAGTTGGGTGGTGGGTGACGTTGACTGGCTGATGCAGCAGCTGGGTGGTGGGTGACGTTGACTGGCTGATGCAGCAGCTGGGTGGTGGGTGATGCTGACTGGCTGATGCAGCAGCTGGGTGGTGGGTGACGTTGACTAGCTGATGCAGCAGCTGGGTGGTGGGTGACGCTGACTTTGGCTGATGCAGCAGTTGGGTGGTGGGTGATGTTGACTGGCTGATGCAGCAGTTGGGTGGTGGGTGACGTTGACTGGCTGATGCAGCAGCTGGGTGGTGGGTGATGCTGACTGGCTGATGCAGCAGCTGGGTGGTGGGTGACGTTGACTGGCTGATGCAGCAGCTGGGTGGTGGGTGATGCTGACTGGCTGATGCAGCAGCTGGGTGGTGGGTGATGCTGACTGGCTGATGCAGCAGTTGGGTGGTGGGTGACGTTGACTGGCTGATGCAGCAGCTGGGTGGTGGGTGACGCTGACCGGCTGATGCAGCAGTTGGGTGGTGGGTGACGCTGACTGGCTGATGCAGCAGCTGGGTGGTGGGTGACGTTGACTGGCTGATGCAGCAGCTGGGTGGTGGGTGATGTTGACTGGCTGATGCAGCAGCTGGGTGGTGGGTGATGTTGACTGGCTGATGCAGCAGCTGGGTGGTGGGTGATGTTGACTGGCTGATGCAGCAGTTGGGTAGTGGGTGATGCTGACCGGCTGATGCAGCAGCTGGGTGGTGGGTGACGGTCACTGGCTGATGCAGCAGTTGGGTGGTGGGTGATGCTGACCGGCTGATGCTGCAGCTGGGTGGTGGGTGACGGTCACTGGCTGTCGTGCCGTGGCGTCTGTGGTGTGGATAGCTCGCGCTGATTAATGTTGTCGAGTCACGCACACTCCAGCTGCCAGCCTGGCATCATGCCGTACAGGAACACACTCCACGTACCAGCCGGGCAGCCGGCCGTACCGGAACACACTCCAGCCACCAGCCTGGCATCATGCCGTACCGGAACACACTCCAGCTGCCAGCCTGGCATCATGCCGTACCGGAACACACTCCAGCTGCCAGCCTGGCATCATGCCGTACCGGAACACACTCCAGCCACCAGCCTGGCATCATGCCGTACCGGAACACACTCCAGCCACCAGCCTGGCATCATGCCGTACCGGAACATACTCCACGTACCAGCCGGGCAGCCAGCCGTACCGGAACACACTCCAGCCATCAGCCTGGCATCATGCCGTACCGGAACACACTCCAGCCACCAGCCTGGCATCATGCCGTACCGGAACACACTCCAGCCACCAGCCTGGCATCATGCCGTACCGGAACACACTCCAGCCACCAGCCTGGCAGCCAGCCGTACCGGAACACACTCCAGCCGCCAGCCTGGCATCATGCCGTACCGGAACACACTCCAGCCACCAGCCTGGCATCATGCCGTACCGGAACACACTCCAGCCACCAGCCTGGCATCATGCCGTACCGGAACACACTCCATGTACCAGCCGGGCAGCGGGCTCCAGCCGTACCGGAACACACTCCAGCCACCAGCCTGGCATCATGCCGTACCGGAACACACTCCAGCCACCAGCCGGGCAGCCATGCCGTACCGGAACACACTCCAGCTACCAGCCTGGCATCATGCCGTACCGGAACACACTCCAGCCACCAGCCTGGCATCATGCCGTACCGGAACACACTCCAGCCACCAGCCTGGCAGCCAGCCGTACCGGAACACACTCCATGTACCAGCCGGGCAGCCGGCCGTACCGGAACACACTCCAGCCACCAGCCTGGCATCATGCCGTACCGGAACATACTCCACGTACCAGCCGGGCATCATGCCGTACCGGAACACACTCCACGCTACCAGCCTGGCATCATGCCGTACCGGAACACACTCCATGTACCAGCCGGGCAGCCGGCCGTACCGGAACACACTCCACGTCCAGCGGCAGCGCCGTACGGAACACCTCCACGTACCAGCGGCGCCGTACCGGAACACCTCCACTACCAGCCTGGCATCATGCCGTACCGGAACACACTCCAGCCACCAGCCTGGCATCATGCCGTACCGGAACACACTCCATGTACCAGCCGGGCAGCCGGCCGTACCGGAACACACTCCACGTACCATCCTGGCAGCCAGCCGTACCGGAACACACTCCACGTACCAGCCGGGCAGCCGGCCGTACCGGAACACATCCCGCGTAACAGCAGAGGTGCAAAAATGCGGCGTCTCACCTGCCTCAAGAGGCGACAGTTTTTCAATGATGTCATGATGGGCCGAAGGACATTACACTCGTATAAACAATAGCACGTGCACAGTGCACAGTAGCACGCACACAGTGCACAGTAGCACGAAATATAGCGCAATGCTTTTTAATGTTCAGTCAAAATATATTCCTGCAGACTTCGAAAATTCTGATTTGACTTAGATCCGTACATGCAATGCTACGAAAAAGCTAAGTTAGTGGTATGTCTTGAATGCGAGCATCCTCGTGCAAAATTGCTTACGACCTGGCGTCTTTCATGGGCCGTTAACATTGCGAGCTGCCAATCTTCATCGACTCTTCCGACAGACGCGACCGATGCGACCTAGCCTTGAGAGTGTTGACGTGACTGCTTGTGGCGCACGTGGTTATGAAAACAAGAGGGCATCGTTGGAGGAACTGACCTCTATCAGATGGGTTCAAAACCCTTAATGCTCAAACGCTCCGGGGCGGGGATGGCCGAGTGGTTAAGGTGTCGGCCTATGGGTACCAAAGGTTCCGGGTTCGACTCTAGCGCCACTCAAGACATTTCCCAATCCCGCGGCCCACCGGCGAAACAGTGTGGGCGGCGCCATTAGCCGTGAATGTGCATAAAGTGTGTCGTGAACCAACCAATTAACAAACAAAACAAACAAGCTCAAACGCTCCAATCGCTCACAATGTCCAATCGGTCGAAAACGTTAAAATCTCAAATGCTCAGAAGACCCAACTGATCCATATCCTGAACATAAAAAATATTACCAATCCTCAAAAGTGCAAGTTGTGAAATCGAGCAACCACGATTAAAACACCCGGTTTTCACAAGGACCAACTGATGACTTTGCGGGAACATGAGTCAGTTCGGCTTCTTGGGCTTTGGGAAAGCTCATATAATATATGGTCGCAGGATGGATGGGCACTGTTCCCTCAGTCTCAACTGAATTCCGTAGAGTACGATAACACTTATCGTGAAGAGATATAGGTTTGTCGTCCATTCCCCAATTGCTGTCACATCCATGACATTTGGTCACCTCAGGTTATGTGGAGAACAAACGCGAGTCTTTTCGATCTCAGCCAACCGACGCCAGAACATTTCCAGACTTATTGCCCCAGCTTCGGCAGATGCAGGTGCCTGTCGTTCGCAAATCGTCAGCGATCGATTTCTTCAGCTACTTGCGTTAGTAGGTACGACACACTTGACCGGGCCGAGCCGTGCGCGGCAAGCCGACACGTCCCACGAGCAGAACACACGCGGGCGATCGCGCCGCTCCTGTCCAGCGCCGGAGCCCGGCCTGCTCTGCCAGCTGTCAATACTGCGGCGGAAGTGGCATGTCTGTCGATCAAAAAAGTGGTGCGGAGGCGACCGAGCGCAGATAAGTGAACGCGGCCGGGCATGCGGCCACAATTAGGCCTTGTCCGTCGATAGGCGAAGTAAACAGACGACGCCCGGACACGGCGCGATCGGCCCGATAGGCACGCGACGCGGCCCGGCCTGTTCACGCGCCTGGCAGGGCCGCCCTCGGCCGCCACGTGGGTGCTGCTCGTCAGGACCGACCACCGCGCCCGGCTGGGCTGAGAGTTGTCGGGGGCCGCGTCCGGCTCCGGCTTTATCGGGACAAGACCCGCCCGGACCGGACTGGGACGTGACAAGGTGGGTTGACAACATGAGGCGAGTAGTGCGTGACGTTTTTTTACGTGCGTGGCGGATGGTGCGTGGCGCATGACCCCACTGTATTGAGTTGAGCCCTGACGCGATTTTGTGGGGACCCGGAAGCAATGTTTGGTGCCCCACTGCGATTCCGGGTGAGCCGACGCGTTTATTTAGAGGCCGCGGTGCGGTTTTTTTAGTCACGGCACGATTCCTGAGGACCCACCATCTTTCATGGGGATTGTCCCCTTTGCCTCTCCTTTCAGCACGTTGTCACTGTACCAGATGGAACTGGAGCATAGCCAGGTGGGCTGACAGCATGAAGCGGCTGGTTTTTGACATCAGCTGCTGAGCCTGATCAGCTGTTGAGTCAGCGCCATAGGCCGGCTCGTCACAGACTCGCCTCTGACATTAGATGCACTTGAACGCTTTCTTCAGTCGTTGCTATGGCAGGTGATGCTAGTGAAACATTCTCCACATCTGCGTGTGCAACTCAGCATTAAGGAACAATTTCATTACAGCGCTGCAACATTGCTAGCGTGCTACGTTGGTGATACCGGCTTGGACGAGCCGTCGATTTAGTACCGTCGCTTTCGGCATCGATGTGTCGGCAATGCGGAATTATGATGAGAACTTCGAAATAAGAGCGAAAGCACACCTTGTGGGATTTGTCAGGGTGTGGCGGCAACACACCCGAGTATCCACATAGTTGTCGCGTTGTGTGTGCTGTTGCTACTCCCGATTGCCGCAAAATCGGGCCCTTTCGTAGTGGTCGGCACAACATATAAATCGCCGTCTCTGTTCTTGAATATTACTGTGTGGCACCGGCCAAAATTTGAACCGACTTACTGCTAGGGACGTAGCGAAAGTGGCGGCGGGGGCTTTCGCCCCACCCCGCCCCTTTGACTCCCACAGGCCGCTGGCGTGACACTTCGAGACGTGCCAGAGGCTCGTACGTATCCCCTACAGCATCGTCATGACGGAGCTAGGAGAGCCAACAACACCCTTCATGGCTGTTGTCAGCCCCCTAAGAACATCTGCGAGCCCTCAAGAATACATACGAGCCCTTATGAAAGTACGGGCCTTTACGAAACTTACTTGACTTTACGAACGCCTGCTGATGCCACAAACTTCCACGGACCCCTACAAGCTCCTACGGGCTATTACGGACGTCTTTAGTGCGTACAGACGCCTACGGGCGCCTACGGCCTGCGGACGCCTACGGTCCAGGCAGGGACGCATACGCATTGCTTTGCGAATCCGCTTTGGAACCAGCTGGATTCTGGTTCATTATGGTCTTGCGATCACGGGAGGTACTTTTTATCTACTTTTTTTTCCCAGAATTCCATATGGTAACAAAGCTTGCCCCCGGCGACGGGCGGCTGCGCCCGGCCTGGCCGGCCGACAATGGGTGTCCCGACGATGCGTTGCCAGCCAGCTGCCAGATGCCTTGACCCGCTACTAGAGATAGTTATCCGCGGAAACTATAGGGCCCAAGCCCTATCCGAGCCCGGCCTCTGAAGTCCCAGACCCGGTAGGGGCCCTGTCCGTCAACTCTTCCACAGCGTTGAATGCAAAAGTTGAGCTTGGACCGAGCCTGGGACTGACGTCGGGTTCGTACCCTGTGTGCGATTTCAGAGGACGGGTTCGAGTCGGGCTTCGGTCCGACAATTTCTTCAGATCCCTACCTCTAGTAGCGGGTCGAGGCAACTGGCAACTGACTGGCAACGCATCGTCGGGACGCCCATTGTCGGCCGGTCGGCTGGGCGAGGGGGCCGGTTGGAGGCTGGGATACAATTTTCGATCATATTCAGTTTCGGTCAAATCTAGACAAAAAGGTACTTTCCCGTGATCGCAAGAACATAGTGCACAAGAATCTGACCGGTTCCAAAGCGAAATCGCAAAAATGTCATTGTTTACTACAGGCTATTATGGGCCTCTGCGAATGGTTACGGGCTGTTGCGGATGTCTGCGGGCCCCTATGAACATGCACGGGCCCTTACAAATGAGTGTGGGACTTTACGGGCCCTTACAGGCGCTTACCTCCCCTTATCGACTATTGAATCGACGTCTTTTCCAATGCAGTTTCGACATCTTACACCTTTGGCGGTCTCATGGTGATCAGATGAAGGGGATCTAACGATCAGGATTAAAGAAGAAAGAAAAACGTCTTTTCTAATAAAGCGTACTCATTTCGAAATAAAGTTTCAGAAATCCGACGACCTTCAAGTTTGTTGGCGTAGTCCGTTCCCCTTGGAAAAATTCGCCCCTTCCTTGCACACTTCCTGGCTACGTTCCTGCTTCTTGCCATAATTGTTAGATTTCGTGAAACGTCTATCCTTGCTAACCAAGCTGGAACGAAGAAAATTGGGACCATCACCTGTATTGCGTTCGCACGTGGTAGCCAATTATCACAAGCGGATCGGAGTGCTCACCACCATCGCCACCTTCGCCCACGTTTACCAATGGCAACATTTTCGCTGCGGTGTGTGCGATGGCCCTCTCACATGCTCTCTCTCTCTCTCTCTCTCTCTCTCTCTCTCTCTCTCTCTCTCTCTCTCTCTCTCTCTCTCTCTCTCTCTCTCTCTCTCTCTCTCTCTCTTCTCTCTCTCTTCTCTCTCTCTCTCTCTCTCTCTCTCTCTCTCTCTCTCTATCTGACAGTTTATGGCAATGAGCTGGCGGTAAACACTGCCGTCCTAATTATGAAAAGGTGCCAAGGTTGTGTCTGGGAAACGATATTTCTAGCACATGCAGTGCGGTCACGGCAGCTTGGTCTAGTTAGCAGCCACTTACAAACACTCACACTGCTGCACATGTTTCGTACGGCCGTTCAGCAGATTTCCTCACTGAGCTTTTGCCGACAAGTGGTAAGCTACCGGATAGCGTGCGAGACACGAGGTACCGTGGTCTTCTCAGCATCTGAAGCATTCGTGGCTCCACGACGGGAAAAAGCTGCTGTCATCATGTGCTGCCTTACCGTAAGATGTCCTGAGTCTGATCTGTCAGTTCACTGCCAGAAGTCCTGAGTCTCATTTGTCAGTTCATCTGTGCTGGCTGCAGCTCTCTATGCTCCCTCAGCTCCACTATATTCCTTTAAAAAACTGGCCACTGCCACCCAGCTGTGGTATCTGGCCACCTGTGACATGGCAATGGTCTTCAAGATATTTCTGCACAGAATCGGCCAAACGTTCGGGATTGCCTGTTGGATATATTACCACCAAACAGTGCTTGTCGTTATCGTTTGAGTGATATGTATTTACTACAGAATAGTCTCGAAGCCTCGTGGATCTGAACTTGCAAGTCAGTCATCTTCCGCATCTATGGGTGGTCAAGTCATTTGGCCACCTGGCCAAGCACGACACATGTGTCTGTGGAAGTGCTACGTTCAAAATCGTTTTACCCACATCTTATTTGCTTCATTGCCACACGCGTGCAAAATGTGCCATGTACGCAAGTATTTCAGTGTTCAACTTCACTGCGGCCTGATCTGATTGTGATCACGTCATGAGGATTACATTGAGGTGATCTCACAAAGTGGAAGTAAATAAGCCACTATTAGCTGGAACACCAGCTGGAGAATATATTGCTACCTTCACCACCAGCCTAAGGCGTCGCTGGAGTGCTGGAAAAGCGGGGGAAATGGAAGGGCTATGAGGCTCCTCTGTTGCAGGTACAGATTCCGACACCACACAGCGGCAGGGAAATCGTGCACCGACAGGAGCTGCGACACTCTGGCAGTTCGTGAATATCTGCACCATACTGCGTCCAAATTTCGAGGAAGTGTTGCAATTTGAGAGGTAAGGAAAGCGTATTTCGACAATTCTTAGTATGTACAAATTTTGGATACAAGCTCCGCATTCGACTAAGCAAGTCGATTACAACACTAGTGCATCCAATTCTCTTTTGCATTGGATGAACGAAATGACGGGATGAACTATGGGATTCCGCCGCTGAAGGCATAGGGTCATATGCTGCGACAGGGCATTTATGGATCTGGACTCACTTGGCAGCTCACAATGCCATTCACCCCATCGTATAGAATTTCTGCTGAACTGCAGGAATTCCATAAATATGCTAAATATATTTAACGAATTCGGCACATACTGCTCTCACGAAGATAGGGTGTCAAAGTCCTTATTTTCAATATATATTTTCAGAGCGAATAGAGCAATCAACAAATTAACATGAGCAGGACACCAAAGGAAGGGGATCCAGCCCCCCAAACCCATCATGAATCTTCAGCCATGGTACAAGGCAGGGTACTTCACATGACAGGCCGATCCATCGGAGGTGGGATCAACACACATGCAGTCGGACTGCATGAGCCGTGCTGGGCGTGGGGATGTGCGGGACACGACACCCTCACAGAGCCGCATATGCCGAGATCCGGCAAGGGGCGGGGATGGCCGAGTGGTTAAGGTGTCGGGCTATGGGTACCAAAGGTCCCGGGTTCGACTCTAGCGCCACTCAGGACATTTCCCAATCCCGCGGCCCACCGGCGAAAAAGTGTGGGCGGCGCCATTAGCCGTGAATGTGCATAAAGTGTGTCGTGAACCAACCAATAAACAAAACGAGATCCCGCAAGACTGGAGTGGGCTAGACGAACACCAGAAGAATCCAGATATCATCCTTATTTGCTGATCTCACTCCCCTCCTTTCCCACCCACCCTCCAGGAGCAGCAAAACCCAAGACTGTCACCACATGTGCTGGATAGTTTGACGTTTTCCGTCTTCATCAGATGTCGACGCCAGGCATGTGTTCAAATCCTACCTACCGCAAAACGAAGACGAGATTTTAAAGCATCCCCGGCATTTAAAAGATAGCACTCGTCACAGCGCGACAGCGATCCTGCCGGCCGCGCGCGTGTTTGCGTGGTCGATGACCGGCTGACTGACGGCGACATGGGTCTCGGCGGCGGCCAGGCCGGCGCCCCGCGGCGAGCCGACCTGTCGACCGGCGGGTCCGCCGCCGCGCGTGACCCGGCCGCTCGCGTGGGGCCGCACGCGGCGCCACGCCGCCGGCGACCACACGCACTGTTTGTCACAGAAACGGCCGCCGATCCGTCACCGTTGCCGCCTGCAAAACAGACGCCCGGACGGCGCTAATGGGCCAATCCATACCGGCCACCCGTTCGAGGGATGCCGGCGGCGGCCGCCGCGCGGTGGCTGGCACCGGCCCACAGCCATGAAAGCCCGCCCCATGAGCGGCTGCGTGAGGCGCGACTCGCGCATCTCGTGCCGGCCCGGTCAGCACTGGTCGGCGGCGGAGCCCCATTACCGGCTGCGTGAGGCGCGACTCGCGCATCTCGTGCCGGCCCGGTCAGCACTGGTCGGCGGCGGAGCCCCATTACCGGCTGCGTGAGGCGCGACTCGCACATCTCGTGCCGGCCCGGTCAGCACTGGTGATTACCGGCTGCGTGAGGCGCGACTCGCTCATCTCGTGCCGGCCCGGTCAGCACTGGTCGGCGGCGGAGCCCCATTACCGGCTGCGTGAGGCGCGACTCGCGCATCTCGTGCCGGCCCGGTCAACACTGGTCGGCGGCGGACAGTCGAGGGCCAGCGCCGGCAGGACCGGCGCGGAGTGGACACGCCGCAATCCGTCCGGAAGCTGGGGTGTGTATTGCGCCTGTGGGAAGCAGACCTTTCCGGGTCAAGGATGATGTCAACTAGAGTGGTTCGGGTTTAATTCCTTCCAGGAAGGGATGAAGCACCGTAGGGGCCCCACAGCAACAGAGGGGGCGGCCTCCTTCGCCTCCTGTACAAAGAGAGGGGAGGGCAACCTCCTTCGCATCAGTGCAGGGGCTTACGCACGATTATAAAAAAGGAGTCCAGTTCCAGACAACGTTAAGTGTGTCGGTGGGGGTGGGGGTGGGGATGGGGTGGGTGGGGGAGGGGTACGTGGTACGAAATGTGGCAGACGTGCACGCACTAAAATACTGGGCTGTTTAGATTTAGATTTAGATTTAGATTTAGATCAAATCTCGAAGTTTAGATTTAGCAATGATTTCATTTGGCCATTTAACCTCTCCATTTGCCACTGCCCACTAGCCCGTAATTGTCGTGTCGCCACTGTTTACTAGCCCGGGAACTGTGTCGATTACACAGTGCACCATATCACGTAATCAATTCCTCATGAACAATAAACAACAACATATAACGATAGTTAGTTATTAGGGCTTTAGGGCGCATCGACTACATTGGTCATGTGGCGTCCATAGAGGTAGCGCCCATAGATAACGATAGGTTCTCTAGCTCACCTGCACAGGATAATATACATAAATTGAACACGACAATGACAGCCTTCGCCAATGCCGTCAAAGCGAAGGCCACGTAACGGCCAGTGCCTCACGCTGATGCAGGTCTAAATTTAGCAACGCAGTTAATGCGCGCGGATTTGTCTGGACATCTGCTCCCTGGTGACGTCACGGCCGTAAGAGGCTACCTTTGGCGGTGGTAGGGATGACACCTGGTGACAAACGGTGTTCGCTTTCTGAACCGCCACGGCGCGGGCGGCAAAGTTACGGACCGAGCCGCTCATTCAGCCGTCCCGGGCCTGTTCTAAGCGTTACCCCGCCATAGAGAAATTTACTCAAAATCGTGATATAATCGGTGTAGCTACTAACTCACCGGGAAAACCAAATACGACGCCTGGTTCCGAGTGGAACCAAGCTTTGCTATAAGATGCACTACTTCTTTTGGCTGTAGTGACCGTACTTAGAGAGGCCAATTTGCATGAAAGGTTTGCACGCAAGCCGATTTTAACATTGGATATCCGTGAAAGTTATACGCAACCTGATCTTATTTAGTCTTCACCTTAGTGGTGTAATCGTTTTCAAATTTTGACGCCCACTTTCAAGTAGAGCAATATCTAAGGTAACCGCCAAGAATATGCGGGATGTCGTCCTATTTTAACTTTAGAGGCCAAGTTGAATTGCATTTGCAATTTGTTGTTGTAAGTGCCAAGATGCTTACTCGATGCTATAGTTCAACGAATTAATCAGAGATTGCACACCTTTAACGTGATATATCACAAACATTCGACATTCGCGAGCGCACTACACACATTTGTTTGGAAAATGTGCAATTGGTGTGCGGCAGCCATAAGATGAAACAGCTAATTACTACGATGTTAAGTCCGTGTTTCGAATTTAGCGGACTCGTTTTAGCAAGCGCAAATACACGTGCATTACGAACTACACATTACGAACACCGCTGTTCGGTTCGGGAAACACACGGAAATTCGCTTGTGCTGTTTGCCGAACACCTTTCTAACCCGATAAAGACGGTGTTTAATAAAAATGAAATGTGTTCTTAAAAAATTAAAGGCTTCACACTGCTAAAGGTCAAAAGGTATGTAGTTTATTCGTGACCCGGCCTGAGCTTCGTAAATATGAATAGGCCTGTATGATTTTACAATAAATTATTACCTATTAAGCCTTCTCTCGTATTATGCTGATTTAGGAATATGCATAATCATTTCAAGTTCGTCGCAAACAAAGTCACGAGAAGATAGTTGACCTCAACATTGCTAAATGACTTACCTACCTCAGTCTTTTGCAGGCAAATTTCCCATTCAAACTCGGTCTAGCATGCCTAACACTGAAAGTGATTGAAAAAAAATCCTCTGGCTACTAACGTCAGTCGTAATACTCGCCATCTCTACATATCAATGAAGGAATGACGCGCGGTACACATACAATTAACAAAGGTGGGACGCCTCAACACATGGATCCAACATAAACGCACAACCACAGCGAATGTCGCACGCGCGCCAGAAATGTAGAAGCCCGCCTGCAGGGAAGGGCAGACGAAAGGTCATACATTACCAATATATTCCACTCATAATCGCTCAGAAATCCACTAATGTTTCAACTTGTTGACTTCTTGCGAGGTATCTACAGCACGGATTGAGGAAATGAGACACGGAATGGAAGGCATGAAGAATATTCGCGTAATGTTTAGCTAGCCGATCAAGAAGTTTCCTGATATAATAAATATATAATATCCAGCAAATGGTCCTACCAGCCATCAGTCCCTAACGAATATTCTCATGTTCCCTCTGAGGTCGGACACCCTGATCGAGGGCCGTACGTGGCCTGAAGTAGGACGGGGTCCGCAACGCCGACGTTTGCCTGCAGGGACAGTTCGCAAAGCGTACCGGCTGGGAGATGATCGGTACCCTCGTGTGTCGGTTTGCTGCCGACGCGCGTGAGCGTTGGCAAATGGTGCGCTCGTTGGCAAATGGTGCGCGCGTTGGCAAATGGTGCGCTCGTTGGCAAATGGTGCGCTGATGTACAGTGCTGTGCTGTGTTCGATGCCGATATGTGGAGCCCTGATTTATAGTGTGCTTTATTGGTATGTAGTGCGCTAATTTAGTGCCGCGCTGTGTTCGGTGTTGATATGTGGAGCGCTGATTTATAGTGTCGTGCTTTATTGGTATATGGTGTGCCGATTTACAGTGCCGTGTTGTATTCGGTGTTGATATGCGGAGCGCTGATTTACAGTGTGCTTTATTGGTACGTGGTGTGCTAATTTAGTGCCGCGCTGTGTTCGGTGTTGATATGTGGAGCGCTGATTTATAGTGTGCTTTATTGGTATATGGTGTGCTAATTTACAGTGCCGTGCTGTGTTCGGTGTTGTATGTGGGGCTGATTTATAGTGTGTTTATTGGTATATGGTGTGATTTAGTGTTGCGTATTGTCGTATGATGCGCTGATTTACAGTACCGTACACTGCGTCTCGTCGCATTGTGTTGTGTGTGTACCTGTTTGTCCGTGCCATGCTGTATGAATGCTGTATTTAGCTGTCGTGCTATGCCATGCCTGGGCTGTGGAAGTACGTGCAGCGTGTGCTATATACTGCAGTATACCGTGTTTCGTGCCAAATTGTCTGCGTAATTTATACTCCCAGTAAACACAGTCGTAGAGCGTTCACGTGGCAGAGCTTCCGTTCTCTGAGGTCCCTAACGGTCAGCAAGTCACGTGATTTGAAGATAAACGCTTCCTGAACACTCACCAAGAAGATGGACTCCACAGGCACGAGTTGGTCCACTTGGCTGGCTTCACCGTTGTTCGCAGCCGTCGCCAGCTAGCGCGGCCAGGGTCAGTCGCCTTGGTTCCGGTAGACGGCGTGCGTGCCCGCCCCACGGACCTTGAGCGTGCGAGGGAGGCACCGAAGCGGCTTGCAGTTATCGCGATGAGCTCCCCCGCCACCATTGTTCGGAGACGCTTCAGCGTAACTGAGAGCCAGTGCTTGTTCATGAGGGTGCGTCGGCTCACAGCGTGGCGACGCTGCGCCATTTGCGCCCGCTGACGGCCTCGCGACGGTGCGTCATTCGCACTCGCTCAGCGCGTAGCGACGGTGCGTCATTCGCACTGGCTCAGCGCGTAGCGACGGTGCGTCATTCGCACTCGTTCATAGCGTAGCGACGGTGCAGCATTCGCACTCGCTCAGCGCGTAGCGACGGTGCATCATTCGTACTCGTTCATGGGGTAGCGACGGTGCAGCATTCGTACTCGTTCATAGCGTAGCGACGGTGCATCATTCGTACTCGTTCATAGGGTAGCGACGGTGCAGCATTCGTGCTCGGTCACAGCGCCGCGTCATTCGTACATTCTTGGTCCGGAAATGGTCATAAGTCTTCAGCGATAAATAAGCAGCCTCATGCATCCCCACTTTACAATCGTAAATGTAAAAGAGACGGATATTTATGGAGCTAATGGTTCAATGAATTACCGCACATCAGGCAGGGACACCCTAACCACTGAATAGTTGCACTAGCTGTAAGTATTACGATGTTCAGGAGATATAATAAAATAATTAAAACATTCAGCCATTAGCTGAAGTACTTCGAATCCGGTACATATAGTCCGCTTTAATTCATACTGACATTCAATGGGTCCAGCATCATCAGTTTGACTTAAGCCATCCAATAGATCTGGTTGCAATGCAATATTGATATGTTGCTGCATTTTGTGCACATTTGAGTCACCATGGGATTAAATGAGCCCTACATCTTTTAGCTTTTGGTGTGGGCGACATCTTTCAACTTGGTTTACACCCTGTACAGTATAAACTAATGCTGGGTGTCTGCTGCATATATTCGAAATATTTAGTGATGTGAAGTTGATGTAATTTCTGGGAAGGTTTGCCAGTAAAATTAGCGAGTGAAAATATGCCTGTCAGCCTCGGGCCTCCGATGGCCAATTCCAAGGCGCAAGATTACGGAAAATAGTATGGGGCGAGGAGGTTCCATCCTTAAAGCTCCGAATAACATGAGGAATACGCGTATTGGAAATAAAATGAGGGATGTCATAAACATACATGAGCATAATAATTAGCAAATACTGAATTTGCATGGCACATAACGGGAAATGTTGGCTCAACACGACATAGTAGGGACCATACTGACATGGAAAGGCCAAGCACATGTGCCACAACAAACTGTGCCGCGAGCCAAAACACCTAACTCTGGGTATGGGACCGGCGGGTCTGTCTGTAGCTGCCCTGGACGCGCCTCTGATGGCAGCCGAGTGGCCGTGCAGCAGTGGCCCCTGGGTATGGGACCGGCGGGTCTGTCTGTCGTCTGTAGCTGTCCCGGACGCGCCTCTGATGGCAGCCGAGTGGCCGTGCAGCAGTGGCCTCTGGGTATGGGACCGGCGGGTCTGTCTGTCGTCTGTAGCTGTCCCGGACGCGCCTCTGATGGCAGCCGAGTGGCCGTGCAGCAGTGGCCTCTGGGTATGGGACCGGCGGGTTTGTCTGTAGCTGCCCTGGACGCGCCTCTGATGGCAGCCGAGTGGCCGTGCAGCAGCGGCCTCTGCCGTGTAGCGTGACACGACCGATGCCATCAGTCGCCGGCTGACCCCCCCCCCCCCAGCACTCAGGTCGGCAATTAACCGCCGCCCGCCATTGTCTGGGAGTAGGGCCGCCGCCGACGCGCAGTTCTGGTTAGTTAGCCCGCGCAACAACCGAAAAATGTGCCGTTTTCACACTTTTTGCTTCCGCGAAGGAAGAGTGGCTGTGATGGAGTGGCAGGTGCAGGTGCAGATCGGGGGGGGCTGAGGAGGACGACCTGGACTGACAGTCCTACAGCTGAAGCACAGCCACTGTGGTTCAATAGTAAAAGAATCCGGGTGTAAAAGTATGCTCGGGTTTCCCCCGTCGCATGTGACGTCACGTTGTGCTCGTTGCCGCGCGGCGTCCGTTTAAGCGGGTTTATCCCCAATCACGTAGGTACTTTTCTTAGTGTGCAACATGGTCTAACTTAGCCGTGTTTTTCCGTTAACGTTAATATTTCTATTTTCGATTATTTTATTTTGTATTATTATATACTTTACATATTTGTATTTACATTATTTTATATTATAGAGCTCGATCCTGTTCTCGACAAGCCACCAACTCTTGAATGTTTGTAGATAAAATTAATATAACATAGGTTAATTAAAGCAGAATGTTCCGTTGTAACGTTAATGAAATGAAGAACGATGCCAATCTCTCGCGTATGGTCCACATACCTCCAGTACGAGCTGAATTAATAGTAGCGTAATATGTACAGTGTGATCCATTCTGAACCACAGCAAGCCTCATTGCCAACCTCAACAAAGAACAAATTATGCCGACCGACCGAATATATCCACATTTGATACCACTGATGGAAATGATTCACCTTGTGATGTATTATGCGTTATCGTAGAATGCCTCATAAATCTGCGTATTCCATGTCCCCATCATGCACGTAAAAGCATTATACATCGGTCATGCTATGTCATCATTTGCCACTGCGCTTGGTCCCACACACACTTTGGGGGCTTTCTTGCCGCCTTCGGTTTACCTTAATTAGCGACGGAATCCCCGCCGCTGGAGAGCGCAAATTTTGAGGACTTATATATGAACAATTAGAAGACGGCTTGGAAAAGAATGAGGCTAAGATAGTCTAAGCCAGGTCAAACGTGCTTTACATACAGGAGGTCCATGCAGATGTACAGTCCTTGCCCTACACTTGATTTGAACATATACATTTGACGTCTATAAATAATCAATATTGCACTTTTATGTCAGTATTCACTTTTGACACAGTCTAAGATGTATTTTTTATGAGCTACATAATAGTCCAGAAATATTTTTAACAATTATTTTCACGCGACCAGTGCCGTCATCGATGGCAACAATGTCAACAAAACTAAGTCTACCTGAATGAATGTTCCAAAGCTACTCATTGCACATCGTTTCATTTCGACTCGTTCATTCGTTCCACAGGTAAGCGAAGAGCCCAAGAAAGCCTCCTAGGGACTAGTGTAGGGGACTGTATGCCAGTGACTGCCGGGTTGAGGCAGTCACTGCCATAGCAGCCGCCAACCTGACCCTCACAGCTAATATTGGGTCAGGTTAGTTACTCTATCACGCTAGGCTTGGTGGCATAACATGGCGGTATGATTTAGGTGCGGCGATATGCGCCCGTGGTATAACTCAAGATGCAGCGGTGCAATCCTAGTAAACGCACTCAAGATGTGAGGGGACATATCCTTTTGGCATCGCTCAAGGCATTGCGGATTAATTCTAGTGAAACGGCTCAACCCGTGGATGCACATTCTGCGGGCATCACTCAAGGTACGGGAGAAATATCCTGCTCGTATCATCTGAAGTACGGCAATACATCCCAGTGATATGACTCAGACATAAAGGATATGTTCTAGTGATATGCACCACTCAGGCATGGGGATATATCCTGATGGTATCACTGAAGACACTGGGCTATACCCTATGGCTTCGATCGCGGTACAGACACATGCTAGTCGTGTAGGTTGGTTATTGGTTTCACGACACATCGACCGTTGAGTCATGTAGCGTCGCCAATCTCTCACGCCGATTGGTCGCGGGCGAAGAGTAGCGACAAGTGAGACTCGAACCCACAACCTCTCGATTGTGAGACGGGCAACTTACCCCTAGGCTACTCATCCCATGCTAGTCGTGTAACTCAAGGTACGGGTATATATCTAAGTGATGTCATTCAAGGCACGAGGGTACACAATCGAGCCAGTCGAGCATGAAAATGGGTGCACACTCTGCGAGCGTAATCAAGCGCCGCAAAAACGCCCACAAACAAAAACAAGACAAGCGGCTAGTAAGAGTCATCCGCTCATGAGCAAAACATGTCAGTCGTCATCACCCTAATAATCACCCACTCAAAAGCAAAGTGGAGCTTTTCTCAGTTAATTGGAAATGCCAACGGGCAGTCAGTGTGAATGTGGACGCCACCGTGAGCAGTTCACCGGATCTATTGTCGAACGTGGACTAAGCAAACAGAGATTGCTCAATCTTGCGAGGGAAACAGCTCATTCCCGAAATATCCTCAACATCTCATTTACACTCTTCTCACTATGACGTCCTGACGAAATGGAATAAAGCTTCATCGAAGTTGCACAGAATCAGGGCGCACTGTACCCTCTTCAACCTAGTCAGGATGTAGAATTGACTTAATTATAATACATCTGGATTAAGGGGAATTCCAACACCAGTATTCGAGTGTAAAATTCAGGACTGTTCTCACGGGGTGTTCGTGGCGTGCGGAAGAGGTACCAATGGCTCATTACTTGTTTCACAATAGGCACTATCATTGGGGGTACCCGAAATCAACAACACTTTACTCTCGCAGTGCGAGATCATTTTCCACCCCCGCAGGGTGGAGTAATTTAACCCAGCCACAAAGTTTTGTTATAAGTAAGACAGATGTGATCGATAGCATGGCATAGCTACAACTTTTAACTATTACAGTTATTTGCTATATTTTCTTTATCTCTTTTGGCTGACCTTCCAGATCCGGTTGAACAGGTCAATGTTGAGTTGTAGTCAGACGCCCGTCTCCTCAGTAGTTCCCTGGTTATCGCTTCAATATTGATCACATGCAAACTGAAGACATAGTCTAACACAGGTGACACGTGCAAAGACCAAGGCCACCGATCTCGTCAAGGTCAAATATATATATATATATATATATATATATATATATATATATATATGTAGGAACATTGAAAGCTTCGTGCTGATGTCCCTTACCGTGCTTGGGACATCGCAAAAATGTCGCGCAGTGGAAGGGACCAGACTCAGCACAGCGACGGAAGGCCGAAGTGCTTCTGAAGACAAGTTTAGCCTCACGGAGAGGCCGTTCAGGTCGGCCTGAAGAGAGTTTGTTCGACAGCAGGCTTGACGCGATGGCAAAGCCTACTATCGCCAGCGCACATGGTACGGTCTGTGCGAATTGGCGGGCGAGGTGCGCTGTGAAATAGTTTGACATATTAGAAGGTGCGCACACCGCGGTCCCGGTCGGCGGCCGGGACCAAGAGTCTGGCAGGTTGGTTGGTTGGTTTGTTTGTTTGTTTGTTTGTTTATTGGTTGGTTCACGACACACTTTATACACATTCACGGCTAATGGCGCCGCCCACACTGTTTCGCCGGTGGGCCGCGGGATTGGGAAATATCTTGAGTGGCGCTAGAGTCGAACCCGGGACCTTTGGTACCCATAGCCCGACACCTTAACCACTTGGCCATCCCCGCCCCTGGTTGGTTGGTTATTGGGGTTTAAGGGCGTATCGACTGCAGAGGTCATGCAGCGCCCATAACATAGTCACTCATATCAGGTTGTAGAACGGAAGTTGGTAGTCAAGGTGACATTGTAAAATCCACTGTCGTGATATACAGCATAACCATACCATTTCTACCACATACCTGTCGTATTAATGGGGCGTATACACCACCTCAAACTTGACTTCTGCAAGGAAGTGGAATAGCCGTCCCGATTGTATGAAGGGGGCTTCATCCCCCAATAGTTCCCGTAACGAGACTGAACTGCGCCCGAAGTGACGTCTTCGCACAGGGGCAAGTATTGGGCACGCAACCAATATGTGTTGTACTGATAGGAGAGCGCGTCAGTCTGGCAGGAAAGGCATCAGACAGCTGGCAGCACTGACCGATGCGGTAGTAAATGTCGGTAATTTCTGATAAAGTGAGTCTTTTGAACAGCTTAATAGGACAATATTTTCAAATGCCAAGTTCTCAGACATCTCAAAAGCAAAATTACATCCATATCAACATAGACGAATACTTCGAGGAACTCAGTACCCCTTTCTTATTTACATACTAGCACCGCCTCATCTCGGTTCGATATCGTGCCTAACCGATATTTGCATTGCACATAGCTTTATAGTCACTTCATAAACGTGTTATCAAAATAAGCGCTGAGCCAAGACGCTTGGAGTAGGAAACGGGTAATGAAGATTCAGGGCAAGATCGGACAACTGCAAGACAGACTATAGCAGATGGACGAGTTCCCTAATAGCATGGACTGCGGAACTGCAAATCATTACATTGACCTGATGGGCTACCACAGCAACATTTTACTTGCTTTCTTTATTGCCAATTGCTTAGTTTGATCGTGCGGTTTTGATTTTTTGGTCATTGTAAAGTGCTAATGGACATTTATCTGCCATGTTCGGAGAAAACCATAGAAAGCCTTTTCACTGCTGCGTGTCCATTCCCATTTCCATGGAAGCACTGTCGACAGCTGTCGCTCGCAGTGGCACGTGGCGGCTCCATGGGTGGCGCGGCATCACCTACGCACACTCAGCGATGTCCACACGACCGCGTGGCGCACGTGCCGCGGCGTACGTGGCGCGGCACACGTGTCGGCCGCGACGGCAGCCATTCGTCGGCGACGACAGCGCGGTGCGCCAGTTGTGCGCCGCCCGTGGGTACCCGCGCGCCGAGATTGGCGCGGCCGCGCGTCAACAACCGGCCACTTGCGCCGCAGCCGCGCGGTGGCGACGGTGACGGCGCTGATCGATGGTTTGAGCGGCGCGGTGGGGGACGACTGCGGTGAGCGTATCGATCGTGTAGTCGGGAACCGGCCCGGCAGCCGGGCAGCCGGGCAGCCGGGCAGCCGGGCAGTCATGCAGCCGGGCAGCCGGGCAGTCATGCAGCCGGGCAGCCATGCAGCCGGGCAGCCGGGCAGTCATGCAGCCGGGCAGTCATGCAGCCGGGCAGCCGGGCAGTCGTGCAGCCGGGCAGCCGGGCAGCCGGGCAGCCGGGCAGCCGAGCAGCCGGGCAGCCGGGCAGTGCAGCCGGGCAGCCGGGCAGCCGGGCAGCCGGGCAGTCATGCAGCCGGGCAGCCGGGCAGTCATGCAGCCGGGCAGCCGGGCAGCCGGGCAGCCGGGCAGTCGTGCAGCCGGGCAGCCGGGCAGTCATGCAGCCGGGCAGCCGGGCAGCCGGGCAGCCGGGCAGCCGGGCAGCCGGGCAGTCGTGCAGCCTTGCAGCCGGGCAGTCATGCAGCCGGGCAGTCATGCAGCCATGCAGCCGGGCAGTCATGCAGCCGGGCAGCCGGGCAGTCGGGCAGCCGGGCAGCCGGGCAGCCGGGCAGTCGTGCAGCCGGGCAACCGGGCAGCCGGGCAGTCATGCAGCCGGGCAGCCGAGCAGTCATGCAGCCGGGCAGCCAGGCAGTCATGCAGCCGGGCAGCCGAGCACCTGGGCAGCCGGAGATCCAAACGACATGCTACCCTTCACTCGGAGCATTGGAGCTTGGCATTGTGGCCATCCTGGTAACTTGGATTGGGAGCAAATGAACATAAGCACACATATACGTCAGGGAAGACTGGTGTGTATAAAAATATGCGCATACGCAAATTCATATAGAAAATGGAAGCATGGCAGATTCACGCAAGCAAATCCACGTCATTTGATTATTTATGTGAGCTTCATGGGGCATTAAGGGCCATGACCTTGCATGACTAAATCTTTCGTAGAAAGGCTAGGATACCGTTTGTCAGCATCAGCTCGTTTACCGTTCAAAATTCTAGAAATAAAGTTGGTGTGAAACACCAAGTCTCGGAAAATCTACAAATATTTTGCCCAAAAAACAGTTGCTGTGGTAGATACTCACAACAGTCTTTATCCAAGTAAATCGTGCAATAATTCAGATAAATTCCTGAATTTCTTGCCGAAGTGAATTGAAAATGGATGTCTGGATTGCGCTGTGGTTCGCCATCCACCAAGCATGTTGTGGTAATTGCAAGTTCCTTGTTTGTGGTCGTTGTCATTTTGCTATCTTGGTCACAACTTTCTCCCTCCGGATTATAGTTACCTTTGCAATTTAAAAAAAAAACTGGGTGCCGTTGTATTTAGGCATATTATCGTGCTGATATGCCTTTGCGATGGTAAACCTGATTTGCCGTACCGGGCTGGCGAACTTCAGGCTTGAAAGCAATGCTATTTAGGATTAGCATAGAATTTCACCCAATGAGGTGTCCGAAGATAGTTTGTTGCATTGGAAGATTGTTTAATCCCAATCCTTTACTACGTCCGTTGCGCCACCAGCTGAGGGCTGCGAAGGGCTGGACAGTTTCTTTTGTCACTCAACACAACCTTTCCAAAATTTAGATCGACCATCTCGTTGTTAATCCAATTCTAGAAAGATTGTGTGTTTTCAAGAGCTGTCCTCTAACTCCCATTATGGCATACCATGACAAAACAAGAAGAACTGCCAAGAACAACCGAAACGACGTCTGGACCAGGTAAAACATCTCATCAGAAGAGCATCATGAACTGTTCCAGCCCCAACGCCTCCGTGAGCCGTGAGGCCACGCCACCGGCGGCACTGCCACAGGTCGCCACTCGTGGTCGGCACTGCCACAGGTCACGCCACATGGTCGGCACGTCTCGCACTGCCACAGGTCATGCCACATGGTCGGCACAGTCACAGGTCACGCCACATGGTCGGCACTGCCGCAGGTCATGCCACATGGTCGGCACTGCCACAGGTCACGCCACATGGTCGGCACTGCCACAGGTCGCCACAGGTCGGCACTGCCACAGGTCACGCCACATGGTCGGCACTGCCACAGGTCACGCCACATGGTCGGCACTGCCACAGGTCATGCACATGGTCGGCACTGCCACAGGTCATGCCACACGGTCGGCACAGTCACAGGTCGCCACTCGTGGTCGGCACTGCCACAGGTCAGTCACATGGTCGGCACTGCCACAGGTCATGCCACATGGTCGGCACAGTCACAGGTCGCCACGTGGTCGGCACTGCCACAGGTCATGCCACATGGTCGGCACTGCCACAGGTCACGCCACATGGTCGGCACTGCCACAGGTCATGCCACATGATCGGCACGGTGCGCCACTGGTCGGCACTGCCACAGGTCACGCCACATGGTCGGCACTGCCACAGGTCAGCCACATGGTCGGCACAGTCACAGGTCGCCACTCGTGGTCGGCACTGCCACAGGTCACGCCACATGGTCGGCACTGCCACAGGTCACGCCACATGGTCGGCACAGTCACAGGTCGCCACCGTGGTCGGCACTGCCACAGGTCATGCCACATGGTCGGCACTGCCACAGGTCATGCCACATGGTCGGGCCACAGGTCATGCCATGATCGGCACGCACGGTCCAGGGCCACATGGTCGGCACTGCCACAGGTCACACCACCGCACATGGGTGCCACACGGTCGGCACAGTCACAGGTCGCCACTCGTGGTCGGCACTGTGTCGGCACGCACAGTGCCACATGGTCGGCACTGCCACAGGTCATGCCACATGGTCGGCACTGCCACAGGTCACGCCACATGGTCGGCACTGCCACAGGTCACCACATGGTCGGCACTGCCACAGGTCATGCCACATGGTCGGCACAGTCACAGGTCACGCCACATGGTCGGCACTGCCACAGGTCACGCCACATGGTCGGCACTGCCACAGGCCACGCCACATGGTCGGCACAGTCACAGGTCGCCATGTGGTCGGCACTGCCACAGGTCGTCACATGGTCGGCACTGCCACAGGTCACGCCACATGGTCGGCACTGCCACAGGTCAGCCACTGGTCATGAATGTCGGCACTGCCACAGGTCACGCCACATGGTCGGCACTGCCACAGGTCATGCCACATGGTCGGCACTGCCACAGGTCATGCCACATGGTCGGCACAGTCACAGGCCACTGTGGTCGGCACTGCCACAGGTCACGCCACATGGTCGGCACTGCCACAGGTCACACCACATGGTCGGCACGTCACAGGTCGCCACATGGTGGCACTGTCACAGGTCGCCCTCGTGTCGGGTCGCCGTCGTGGTCGGCACTTGCCACTGTGGTCGGCAATGCCACAGGTCGCCACTCGTGGTCGGGCCGGTGACAATTTCGCGGACCTGGTGAGCGGCGGGTCAAGCCGGCAGCAGCACAGTCGGTCGGGATGCTCGGCTAATTGGAGCCGTCCGTCAGCGCTGACGTGGAATCTGGGGCCAGGTGGCCGGTGCGCGACGACAGATGTGCCAACAAAAGCCGCCCGCTGCAACACAGACACCGACACGGCCGCAGCTGGGCGGTGAGTCGGCCGCAGTGACCCCGGTCACAGCCAGCCTTGAGCGGCTGGACACGACCAGGCCAGGCAGCGCCCAGAAGACACAGCACACGGCGACACGGCATCCGGCCCCGAACACCCCGCGAACGGAGCATCCGGCAAACCCACGGTCGCACTGCTTCACCACTCGGTAGGCGGCAGTGTTGGCTGTCTGGGAGAGGGGGCGCACCAGCCTGCACGACGGACGCTGAGATCGGAGCGTCCCAACCCCACCGAGCACGCTTTACTCCTAACGGAGGGGTGCATCAGCGGACACAGCTGCACGGACGCTGAGATCGGAGCGTCCCACACGGGCACGCTTTAACCTAACGAAGGGGTGCATCAGCGGACACAGCTGCACGGACGCTAAGATCGGAGCGTCCCAACCCACCGGGCACGCTTTACTCCTAACGGAGGGGTGCATCAGCGGACACAGCTGCACGGACGCTGAGATCGGAGCGTCCCAACCACACTGGGCACGGTTTACACCTAACGAAGGGGTGCATCAGCGGACACAGCTGCACGGACGCTGAGATCGGAGCGTCCCATCCCCACTGGGCACGCTTTACACCTAACGAAGGGGTGCATCAGCGGACACAGCTGCACGGACGCTGAGATCGGAGCGTCCCAACCCACCGGGCACGCTTTACTCCTAACGGAGGGGTGCATCAGCGGACACAGCTGCACGGACGCTGAGATCGGAGCGTCCCAACCCACCGAGCACGCTTTACTCCTAACGGAGGGGTGCATCAGCGGACACAGCTGCACGGACGCTGAGATCGGAGCGTCCCAACCCACCGAGCACGCTGGATACCTAATGAGAGTATCTAGTGAGCATGGCGCGAAATCAGTGTGTCCATAACACGAGAGGCAAATAATCTGGAAACTTCAAGACGCGCATGTCGGGACCCAGATATTGATGTTGGTGAATCTCAGCTTCTGATGATGGGGAGTTCATTGACCATCTCAATCCCTGGCTATGTCACTGCTACATTCACAGGTAGAGAGTCCAGTCTCTGTGGAGGGGTTCGGACCCTCTAATTCTCCCTCGACGTCCATCCAAAAATACTTAGGATGTATGTTACTCTATGGGACAGTGGCACAGTATCTTGCACCACTAAAACTACATCTTGGCCCTGTTGTCATGGACAGCTCTAATCGCCCCTGCTCGAGATCATAGCGCTAATCGCGATCCCGTCCGTCATGGGAGCACCCGTAATCCGGTTAGTAGTCCTGTTCCTAACCGGTCAAGCATTCGAGCTCAGCGCGTTCGATCGCGGTTCGACCACAAGTTTCCTCGTTCCTTCGTTAAAAAAATGGTATTATGAGCACGACCATTATTTAAATATATTTATATTTAAATAATAGTCGTGCTCAATTATTGTTTAAATATATCTATAGACATTCTTAACTAGGGGACGAGTAGCCTAGGGGTAAGTTGCTCATCTCACAATCGAAAGGTTGTGGGTTCGAGTCTCACCTGTCGCTACTCTTCGCCCGCGACCAATCGGCGTGAGAGATTGGCGACGCTACATGACTCAACGGTCGATGTGTCGTAAAACAAATAACCAACCAAGACATTCTTAACTTCCTTTCATAAAATATATCAGATGTATATTGGTTTCTGGCATTTACATTTTGCACCGATACATGTATATAAATATATACATGTATCGGTGTACCGCGTTCACCCCGCACGACTGTCCGCGTGCTCGGCATTGCGTCCTCGGTCCTGATTACAGCGCCAGCCGTCTACCTCTATGGGTCAGGGTTAGTTTTGTTCAAGTACTTAGACTGCATATTTGGACACACACACCTGATCAAACCTTCAAAAGCTCAGCTACCGCATCAACAGCGGCAAACACCGCGCGAAAGCTTCCAGATGCAGTCGCCAGAGCGGCGACACATGCGAGTGGGACATGAATTGCTTGCCGCATCAGCCGCGCCCATCCATCTGGTTTGTGAAGAGCGGGATATTCGAGTGGAAGAAGTTTCTTGACATGAATTATTTGCTGTTGGCGTGTTTCAAGCGGAGGTACTGGTTTTACAGGTATGTAATTCCGGTGTCCAGGTGGTGTCCACCATGAGTGGACCAGGAGTGCACGTGGCGGAGATGACATCCGTCGATCTCCACTATGTTAGCTATCAGCGCTGAGGCGCTGAGTGACGGATTAGTCATGTGAACGCTGGCAAAACGGCGCAGCATGGCCACTAGGTACGGGCCAATCGAATGCAGGTTGGCTCTTCTCGACAGGCGAACCGAACCGATGGAAAACAAACTGACATCGGCTGAGATTCCTACGTGCGATAACCGGCTGAGGTTTCGCTATTGCCAACTGCATGTGTATGATGTATGGTTCCAGAATCGAATCACAGGATCATAGATGAAGACTTCTCAGAATTATCGGTGTCGTCACACCGAGTTTTGAGTCCATTTATTCCATGTACCATCTTAGGCCTAATGCTAAGTTTGAAATTATTTGTGTTGCACTGGCAAAACCAAAGGTACACAAAGTTCCACCTCGGCACAATGATGGCTGATGTGACGCGGGCAGGGCGGGTGGGCCGGCACAATGATGGCTGACGCGGGCAGGGCGGGTGGGCCGGCACAATGACGGCTGATGTGACGCGGGCAGGGCGGGTGGGCCGGCACAATGACGGCTGGTGTGACGCGGGCAGGGCGGGTGGGCCGGCACAATGATGGCTGATGTGACGCGGGCAGGGCGGGTGGGCCGCGGGCAGGGCGGGTGGGCCGGCACAATGACGGCTGGTGTGACGCGGGCGGGGCGGGTGGGCCGGCACAATGACGGCTGGTGTGACGCGGGCAGGGCGGGTGGGCCGGCACAATGATGGCTGATGTGACGCGGGCAGGGCGGGTGGGCCGCGGGCAGGGCGGGTGGGCCGGCACAATGATGGCTGGTGTGACGCGGGCAGGGCGGGTGGGCCGGCACAATGACGGCTGGTGTGACGCGGGCGGGGCGGTCGGCAAATGAGGCTGTGTACGCGCACGTGGGCCGGCACAATGATGGCTGGTGTGACGCGGGCAGGGCGGGTGGGCCGGCACAATGATGGCTGATGTGACGCGGGCAGGGCGGTGGGCCGGCACAATGACGGCTGAGGGGGCGGGTGGGGCTGCAAACACAAAAAGCTTACGCGGCAGGCGGGTGGGCCGGCACAATGACGGCTGGTGTGACGCGGGCAGGGCGGGTGGGCCGGCACAATGATGGCTGAGGACGCGGGCAGGGCGGGTGGGCCGGCACAATGATGGCTGTGTGACGCGGGCAGGGCGGGTGGGCCGGCACAATGATGGCTGTGGCGGGCAGGGCGTGGGCCGGCACAATGACGGCTGGTGTGACGCGGGCAGGGCGGGTGGGCCGGCACAATGATGCGCGGGCAGGGCGGGTGGGCCGGCACAATGATGGCTGTGTGACGCGGGCAGGGCGGGTGGGCCGGACAATGATGGCTGGTGTGACGCGGGCAGGGCGGGTGGGCCGGCACAATGATGGCTGGTGTGACGCGGGCAGGGCGGGTGGGCCGGCACAATGATGGCTGATGTGACGCGGGCAGGGCGGGTGGGCCGGCACAATGACGGCTGATGTGACGCGGGCAGGGCGGGTGGGCCGGCACAATGATGGCTGGTGCGGCGCGGGCGGGCCGGCGTGGCGCCGGCACAATGATGGCTGGTGTGACGCGGGCAGGGCGGGTGGGCCGCGGGCAGGGCGGGTGGGCTGGCACAATGATGGCTGGTGCGGCGCGGGCGGGCGTGGCGCCGGCACGTGGCGACGGGTCGACGCTGCCGGCCGGCGGCCATTCCGACGCCGGTCGCCATTGTCGGGCCGGCGCGCGCTCCACTTTCCGACGGAAACGGCGCATCGGCGCGCCGCCAATCGTGCCGCCGCCCGGACGGCAATTACGGCGCAATTATCGCGCGGCCGTTTGCCGCGGCGCCTGAATGGCCGCCGGTTCTGGTCGGACGCGCCGCACAGCGGCACAATCGCGGCGCGACTGTGGAGGCGTAGCGCGCCCCGCCCGGGCGGACGCCACTCAATGCCGACGCGCCGGCGGTTAGATGCGCCACCGGGCTGTGCCGACTGCCGCCCGAGCTGCACGCGCCGCTCGTCTCCCCCCCCCCCCCCCCGCCCCCGCCCCGGCCGGCGCAGACGCCGCTCCTCAGCCAGACGCTTTCTCGCCAACAGCGAGAGCAGAGGCTTCCCTCGGGATGGGCGTCCAGCGGCGAGGTGACAATCGAGTCACACGGAAATATGTCGAGATGAAGAACAGTTCTGTGCTCAGGTACTTAGCACTAATATTTGGCAACTACACGTGCAGGGACAGAGCAGTTCTCACTTTTCCATACCGTACCATGCCGCTTAAACATTACAGGGACATTCCCGGAAACTGATTATTATCTAGCACTAATAGACCGCGATAGCATTTGTGCAATACAAAATGGAAGTTGCAATGGAAGCCGAAGGAAAGCCACACAAACATAGTAGCCGTGAACACTACTCACCTGTCAAGGTAGGACAAAACATACTTCTATAGATAGTAGTCGTGAACGCTACTGACTTGTGAAGATGTAACACAACACAAACAGTCTTAGATTACTCACACCCCTGCTGCCTCAAACAATACCGCCCTAGAACGCTGATCCACTATGCTTGTTGCATGGTGCAAAGGGGACTATTTAATGATAGCGGGATAAGGCGAGATGAGGAATTCTTAGTAATTTCGTATTGTTGTAAGGCACAACCGACCCACTGCACCAATAAACTTAATCTGCCTTATGGAACTGGTATTCAGCAATCCATGTTGTTCTTGGATGCAGTAATTCCTAATAGATGATGGGTAAGGTTGGTTTTTATTTTCGCTTTAGCTCCAAGCAATACTACGAGCTAAAGCGTGATCTTATGTGATCACTACTGACATGATACATGATATGTGAGCATTAGTGTTAATTGGTGAAGTGTCAATCGTCCAATGCAACTATATAGTATCAATGATTATAGACACCGATCAAGCATAGCTCTATACTTCTGCAAACATTTGTTTCCTTGCATGCTGCGAACACGACGCATTTATTCACCCCGTTAACTTTGGTAACGGTTGATATCCAAAGTTTCAGATCAAATATGTTAGTTATTTTGTTGTTAATATGTTGTTAATATGTTGTTGTTAATATGTTGTTTTGTTGTTAATATCGTAGTTAATACGTTGTCAGTTATTTGGGTTCTAGGGCGCTTCGCGACAAAATATATGGTGCTCGAATAAGTTACGCAGTTATGCATTAAGGAGGCAGTGACTTTCAATCCGGCTTTGGTTGCTGACCTAACGTGAACTGGGATCAGAATTTTCACCTCACAATATTTTAATTTAATGAGAGAAAAGGGACACTAAATATCAGTTGAGTGCGTCGTCTCGTTTGTTCGCTATTCCCACAAATACCGCTGGAGTGGGAGGTGATCCACCTTGCGACGACTCGGCTCAATACTTAGCTGTGCTTGAGAAAATACAGCTGCGCCAACATCTGTAAAACATGTCTTAACCAAACATGTAAGTGCTCCCTATCCGCTTCTGAAAAAAATGCCCACAAACGTTCTATCTGGACAGCTAGTGAACAACCATTCAGAGGGTTTCAGTTCAGAAAAACCACACGAGATATCATTATCATTAGCTTGTCTTGTCATATCATTGTCACAAATGAAACAATTGTGAAGAATTCATATCCAAGCTTATCTTGTTTTAATGATCACATGCAAAGATGCATTTGCAGGCCTATAAGTCGAGGAAGGCTCGAATTCCCACTTTTGTCTTCAGCATTTTCATTCAGCACTTCATTCGACACTTGTGAAATCATAATATGGGTTTAGGCCACGTCAAATACTTCGACCTTTGGGTCAGTTCCAATTGAGAGCAAAGCAGGAGGAATCAGATCTGATAATTAATATGTCAAACCAGCGCAATGTTTCTAATTTCTTACCGGAGGGTAATTAGGTAAAAAGAGCAAACAAGTATAAACGTAAATACGGATAAAAGTACTTCTTAGACTAGAAAAAGGCACTGATCAAACATGATTGATTGTTTGATTATTTGGGCTTAAGGGCGCATGGACTACTAAGGTCATTTTGCGCCCATATTGATCAAACATGAAACACAATTGTTGAAAGCAGTAGAAAAGAAACATGTGCACCGACATCATAAGCATTGCATGTAACAACAAGCACAGGAGTCGGACGTAGCTACACGGTAGCAATACCGCACGGGCGTGATACTGGGACGTGTCCTGGACGCCCACCGCGAGCCGAATTCTATCGCGCTTATTAACCCTCGCCCTTGCACGGCATTTTGCCATCTTCTCCAGTGCAGAGAGGGGGGATGCGACCCCCTCCAACGTTTCCAAACGGAGTTCGTTGCGATGATATGCAAAATAATGTTCAGGTGACATAACATAAACATAAACATAAAAGATTAGTGCAACTCTGAGCCACAAGGGCCCTTCTTGGTTGCACTCTGTACACTGAACCAGTTGCCCACCAAATCTGCCAATCAGCCCTCCCTGTAATACTGAAAAGCAAGCCCTCTATTCTTATAATGATTGTCTACGCTGTTTTTAAAGATGTTCAATGTGCTGCTACTGACGATGTTTTCTGGCAGCTGGTTCCAGTGTTCCACTACCCTGTTGGTGAAGAAAGTTTGCCTTAACCTTGTTCTGCTGTGGTTAATTTTAATTTTGAATTTATGACCTCTAATTGCATCATTTCTGTGAAATTCAAACATTTCCCCAAGGTATCCCCTCTCCAGACCATTGACAAATTTAAAGACCTCGATGAGATCTCCTCTCAGCCTTCTATATCTAAGTGAAAACATATTCAATTTCTTCAATCTTTCCTCATATGCCAGGTTGCTTATGCCATTAACCATTTTTGTAGCCCTCTTTTGTACTCTCTCTAAAAGCCAACAATCTTTTTGAGTGACGAAAAAGTGACGAAAATGGGTGGTATGTGGCCACGACATGGACGCGCTAGGAAACCTAAAGAAGCAACCAATCGCGTGACGAGATCTTAGAAATGGCACTCAACTTTTACGCCTGAGAACACGGGCTTACATCCCATGTCAGATTAAACGTCATTTTGGTTGCAAAAGCGACACATTTCACGTTTAATCGTTACGTGCCAAAAACAAAACAAAAACAATGACGGGTCCAAGCTTGAAATGTTCAGCTTGGGATTCTAACGATGGGATTATCTTGGGATTCTAACGACGGGATTCTAACGATGTGCGAATTTTTACCCTTCAACGCATAGGAACCCCTCACGTGTCAGATGGTGTTCACAAGTTGACCTGTTTAGGAAGTCTTCGCAATGGGGCCCCAGAACACCATTATCAAGTGCACAGAGCTAACAAAATGAAAACTAAACACAGCTGCAGTGTTCGAATCGACCTCGAATTGACTCTTGAATAGCAAACGCCCATCCAGGTGAATGACCTAGAATGAACTCGCAAACGTCAATGATATATATAAGCAAACGGGTGAGCTGAACTGCTCACCTTACCACACTCAACATAATTCGCGATTTTAACGAAAAAGAATGCCTAACATGCTCCCTCTTAAGATGTCAAAAGCCAGCGACCTGGTAAGCCGGCTTCAAATTGTGCGCACAATATGACTGACAACCCGCTGTTAATGACGGTGCGCTACATCGACGCGTCTGCACAGCGCTGTGTTAACACATCACAGCTACCGCTTAGGCGGCATACTAAGCCACCACCTAGACAGCTACCGCTTAGACATAGCATTCTTTGCCACAACTGCAGCAACGGCTACACAGCGGCCGCATCACAGCCAACATATACTTCTAGAACCTTAAATATACTAGATACCAGCATGTACCAGAAGGCGCAAGTATGTAGGGCACTGGATGTACGTGGGGATACAGGACGAGCGAAGGCAGGCGCCGAAACGTGGGCGAAGTCGAATTTCAGTGTATATCAGTCACACAGATAGGCGCACTGCCTTGAACGCTTATAGAGCCATGCTCCTTTAAGCATGCATGCAGAGGTAGTGAATTCGATGCAATACATTTGTCAAATTGCATTACTAAATACAAATATATAGTGCCATTCCTCCCTGATCCTGAACTCGAGACCCTGGGATTAAAACTAAAAACGTTACCCATTTGCCATTCGGGACGGATGATGAGTGCCGGTGGCGGTGCGAAATCTACGGCTTAGCTGCCCGAGCGCGGTAATGTCGCCGAAAACCTTTTTCCTTGAACACAAGTAGTAGTTGACACTACCTTTATCAAGGTACTACAAAGACAACACTTGAGAAGGAATGTTGTGAAGTAAGTGGATATATTTCGAAATGAAAAGAGCAGATCCGACTCTCAATGAGATAATCATAACTCGAAATGCTGTATTACACCGTGGATCGCTGCTGAAAGTAGCCAGCAAGCAGGAACGCCGACGCAAACGTCTCTTTGAACAAAGATTAAAAGCACTCCATGGAAAATATTGGGATACAAAAGGACACAAATCAAACTCGGAAGAAGAGCACGTCCAACTCTGGGTGACGAAATTTGAACGCGAATCGCCGCAACAAAGAACTGACTACCGTTCCAAAAGAGTGGCAGTCGGACCGGGCCGCTCAAGCGAACTTTCCCATCACATACACGAGAAAGGACTCGGACCGGCGTCAACCTCGCTCGTAGTATATCGCGAAGTTCTCAGAAGGTTGTGTGTCCCTTGACAACATCAATTATAAACGGCATTAACGGCATAAACTATAAAGAACGTCGCAAAACGTGAACAAACAAGCCTCACAATTGAACCTCTGTGACAGGACTGTCCCCGTAGTATCTCTGTCCCCACTACAAAACGCATGGAAACTGTGATCCTGGAAGCGATGCCTTAAGTATATTACCCTCGCCTTTCAGCTGGTTACAAAATCACACCTCTGGATGTCAAAACTCCTTACCCTGCCATCACTTCTCAACGCCACTTTATCATCACGTGAACTTCAGAACATAGGGCATAGCACAACTTTGTTTTCATAACAGGCATTTCCACAGCTAAATTCGACTCTCCTGGCTTCCTCAGCTGTTTCTCCTTCCACGTCTTGGCCGATGCGCAGAAGGCGGCTGTTTGCTGGCCCCCATGTGCGTGTTAATGGCATGCGATACGGGCTTTCATCTAGAGTATCCAAAGCAATCAACCTATTCTTAGCGCACGCTGGCACTTATGCTAATTTGTTTTAGACAGCACAAATACTCTTTACAAGCGCGCACTGTATTTTGATTTGCAATTTGGCTACGCTACGTTGCTATTTATTGCATAACAGTGGCCATGCTGTGCATCGTAAGTCTTTGAGTCGACTTGCGTTCGTGCTATTTATGCATATTATTCATCACTTTACTTCACCTGTTGGTGGAGCATATTGTGCTGACATTCATAACCTACAGTACAGTAAACTAAGCTACTGAAATGGAATTGCCAATTAATAGTGCACACAGCTGCTTCAGCGATAACTGTTCGACCATGAGGCATGATTGGAGAGGAGGGGAAGAGGAGTATCTGCAATTTTAAGGTGTCTTCCGACTCAGACGCAAATACGACGCAAACAAACACCAGCTTAGATAGATAGAATAAAGTTTATTAGCAATTTGTGCAAAATATCAATCAACAGCCGAGTGGTCAGCTAATGCGACTTGCAACAATGAACAGCGTGTACAAATTCCGTAGTCAAAAAGTATGAACGCTAAATGTATCCGGCGACGGCACGTTCGCGCCGCGCAACAACAAACGAACACTCGTCCATCGGAGCATTCAAAATGGCACCGCAGTTGTACATCTGTTTCTAAAAACGTGCACACGTCAGCCTCATTTGTCGTGGTCCAGCAATCTCGAGGGTCAACGATACTAAAGAGCACAGTCGGAACTTCCCAGCCGAACAGGTCGCTGCGTCCTCTTCCCTGCCACAGGAGGCGACGGCTCCGCTCGCCCCTCCCAGCTCACACGGCGGCCTCCGCCGCTGGCGTGCCCGGCTGACGGCGACCGGGAATGCTACTACTGGCGGCCGGGGGGTGTCGCGAGTTGGCGCGCCGCCCCGACCCTACACACTGGCAGTGAGTTGTCTTGTACACACGTCAACCACAAGGTGTCGTCAGCCGGCGACTCACAGCACAGGCACCACCCGCCGCAGGGGGCGCAGCCACCCACCCCGGCCAGTGGCCGACCTACCCGGCCAGCGCTCGGCTCCCAACAGACCCGGCACGGCTCACCCCGGCACGCGGCCGCCGACGGCAGCTTCAGCCGCAGCACCTCCAGCCGGCTCGGAGCACAACAGGCCAGCGCCGTGCGGACGGCCGCTGACGGCAGCTTCAGCCGCAGCACCTCCAGCCGGCTCGGAACACAACAGGCCAGCGACGTGCGGACGGACCGAATGTCTGTGCCAGTCGTCCGCAGACCACCGGTCCACATCACAGCGCGCTCGGGCCCGTCCATCGAGGAGCCCGCAGGGCCGGCGGTCCACATCACAGCGCGCTCGGGCCCGTCCATCGAGGAGCCCGCAGAGCCGGCGGTCCACATCACAGCGCGCTCGGGCCCGTCCATCGAGGAGCCCGCAGAGCCGGCCGGCACCACGCGTCCGATATGTGCGCCCAAGTTGGCTGGGTTTTCCCCGACAGAAGCGCAGACGCCGCTCAGCGTGTTGCCACGCAGCCCATCAGCAGGCGGAGCAGCGTCCGTATCGCGCGTGACCGATGAGTGAGTGTCACGTGACTACTCACCGGCGCGCACAGACAAGGCACACGTATCTCTGCACCTGAAGCGCGGGTCGGCCGGCGATGCCGACGCACGGAGCTTCAGGCCGAGTCCCCATCCCCGGCGGCGTCTTCCATCTCGGCGTCCTCCACAGTGAACAGTCGCGAGCACTCATCCAGAGTCATCTGGCGACGGAAATCGGAAGCTTAGTGACATCGTCCGGCAACAGATGGCGCTGACACAGACATGCGAATGGAACATAAAGACATACAGACATAAAACATCAGTGCAACTATGAGCCACAAGGGCCTTTTTTGGATGCACTCTGGACACTCAACCGGTTGCCCACTAAATCCGTCGATCGGCCCTCCCTGGAATACTGAAAAGCAAGCCCTCTATACTTATAATGCTTGTCCATGCTGATTTTAAAGACGTTCAATGTGCTGCTAATGACAATGGTTTTTGGCAGCTGGTTCCAGTGTTCTATTACCCTGTTGGAGAAGAAAGAATGTCTTAATCCCGTTCTGCTGTGGCTAACTTTAACCCGCGCCGTCTTTCCGGTCAGATCCTCACACCCCGTCTGGGAAGGGGGAGGCGTTTAGTAACCCCCTGTAAAAAATCAAAACTAAGCATCGCACGAAAACGAAAGAGGTGTCATCGGAAAGCGCTCGACAAGTAGGGTCCGGGTCCACCCCCAAAAGTGACAATTTTCCCCAAAAGGGAGCTATATTTTAACGACTTTTCACAACATACATTATGTTTTTGGCTCTGGGAAGTTCATTTTGGGGATATATGAAAAAAATATTTGGAATGAGAAAAGGACAGCGATATCGACCAGGGCTATAATTTTGTTTTGCCCCCACAATTAAATTTCTAAATTTTGAGTTTTTAAGTTTTCTTAAATTTTCATTTTCCAATGGGAAGAGCAGACCGAGAAACGTTGTTGGAAGTCAACTTGCCGTAATAAAAAATGCTTACTTTAGCCAGACTCCTCTATTTGAACTGCAATTTGGCAAATACACAAAACATATATGTAGTTAAAAACGAAAAACATAAAAATTACACTTGTACGTTTTATTGCATCCCTACAGGTAAGCAAACGCTTACGGTTTCATTAAAATATCTGTATCCATTAAAGCGTGACAACTGGTTAAACTTTTTTGGAGGTGACCTCACTTGACCTTGACTAACTCGTTGACCTTAGATGACCTGACTTCAAAATTTTGAATCAGCATGTCAAATTGATGTGGGAAAAGGTATGCCAAATTTGGGCGCGCGGACGCGCGCCATTTGTCAACTATCCGCAAAAAACCTGAGGGAGGGGAGGGGGCGGTTGCAGACCCCCCCCCGAGACCTGACGGAAAATTTTTAATTAAATATAGAACAATACTACTGGGCAGGGCATTAATTCCTTCTTCCGGCTCTGATTGGTTGGTTGGCTATTTGAGTTTTAGGGCGCATCGACCAGGTTTGGTCATTTAGCGTCAATTCCTGGCTGAGCAGATTTCATGGTGCCAATTTTTGTTGGTGTGGCAGAAATGCATCATACCCTCTCAGTATTAGTGACAGATCACAGCATTTAAACATGGTAGCCACCGCCTTACCACCATATCCGGATGCTGGCACGGACGACCTCACCACCATATCTAGACACTGTCATTTCTCCCCACTACACCTGGGCAACACGATCTATCCTTCACCACACGTGGATAACGCTACCTTTCCTACACCACACCAGGACAACACGACCACTCCTACACCACACCTAGACAACACAGCTCTTCCTAGACAACATCTGGAGAACACGATTCATACACTACACATGGACAATACGACCCCTCTCACACCACACTATTGCACCGTAGCTAACCGCCACGCACATCAACAATTTCGTTCTCCCTACCCGTCCTGCTCACTTCCCTACCGTCTGAACACCACCCCACCCGGTCCCCACCCATCCCAGCGACAACACAGCCCACTTGCCCACCGTCTGAACACCACCCCGCCCGGTCCCCACCCATCCCAGCGACAACACAGCCCACTTGCCCACCGTCTGAACACCACCCGCCCGGTCCCCACCCATCCCAGCGACAACACAGCCCACTTGCCCACCGTCTGAACACCACCCCGCCCGGTCCCCACCCATCCCAGCGACAACACAGCCCACTTGCCCACCGTCTGAACACCACCTCGCCCGGTCCCCACTCCTCCGCGAGCGCCGCCGGTCGGCAGCGGAGCCGTCACCTGGGCGCTGGTGGTGCGGCGGAACATCCTGCCGGTGGAGTCGTCGTTGGTGGCGGCGGCGGCGGCCGCCTGCTCCGGCTGGTCCCACAGCTCGGCCTGCTCGGTCATCTGTTCGCGCAGCCAGCTGATGGCCCACAGCAGCCGCTGGGTGGCCGACAGCAGGCGCCGCTTCAGCGCCGGGCCGCGCGCCGCCGCGCACACCAGGAACTTGATGCACTGGTAGGCGCGCCGCGAGTTGACGCCGCTCGTGACGCGGATCATGCCTGCGGGCGGGAGATCCACTCAGCCCACGACAGTCAGGTGCGTACAGGAGCTCCACTCAGCCCACGGCAGTCAGGTGCGTATAGGAGCTCCACCCAGCCCACGACAGTCAGGTACGTATAGAAGCTCCACTCAGCCCACGGGAGTCAGGTACCTATAGGAGCTCCACTCAGCCCACATCAGTCAGGTACCTATAGGGGCTCCACCCAGCCCACGGCAGTCAGGTACGTATAGGACCTCCACCCAGCCCACGGCAGTCAGGTACGTATAGGAGCTCCACCCAGCCCACGGCAGTCAGGTACGTATAGAAGCTCCACTCAGCCCACGGGAGTCAGGTACCTATAGGAGCTCCACTCAGCCCACATCAGTCAGGTACCTATAGGGGCTCCACCCAGCCCACGGCAGTCAGGTACGTATAGGACCTCCACCCAGCCCACGACAGTCAGGTACGCATAGGCGCTCCACCCAGCCCACGGCAGTCGGGTACGTATAGGAGCTCCACCCAGCCCACGGCAGTCAGGTACGCATAGGAGCTCCACTCAGCCCACGACAGTCAGGTACGTATAGGAGCTCCACCCAGCCCACGGCAGTCAGGTACCTATAGGACCTCCACCCAGCCCACGACAGTCAGGTACGTATAGGAGCTCCACCCAGCCCACGGCAGTCGGGTACGTATAGGAGCTCCACCCAGCCCACGGCAGTCAGGTACGCATAGGAGCTCCACTCAGCCCACGGCAGTCGGGTACGTATAGGAGCTCCACCCAGCCCACGGGAGTCAGGTACCTATAGGAGCTCCACTCAGCCCACATCAGTCAGGTACCTATAGGGGCTCCACCCAGCCCACGGCAGTCAGGTACGTATAGGACCTCCACCCAGCCCACGACAGTCAGGTACGCATAGGCGCTCCACCCAGCCCACGGCAGTCGGGTACGTATAGGAGCTCCACCCAGCCCACGGCAGTCAGGTACGCATAGGAGTTCCACTCAGCCCACGACAGTCAGGTACGTACAGGAGCTCCACCCAGCCCACGACAGTCGTATCTTATGACGGAACTGATCCTAGCCGTCATTTGACGGCAAGCAATTTAAGTTATGACGGCAACTTGGTGAGGAAGATGCCAAAGTACTCGAAATCCTTACAAATTCCACCGCCGAAACCGACATTGAGTGAGACTAATTAAACACCGTAAGCCAAAAACATGGAACATACACAGCCTCAAGGCTTACATATGATTTGGCTATTGAAGTGTGCGCAGTTCGTAGCTTATTGATTTGCTGATCACTGCATGACAGCCGCAGTCGATGCGCCGCTAAACTCCAATAACCAATCACTTAATTGATTAGCGTGATACCGTACACCAACCGAACACGAGTACATTCGCCGAACAGGACCCGAGTAGCGTGTACAGCACCGGCGCCAGCACAGGCCGATGACCTTGCACTGGGCATCTCCCACGCACAGTGATAAATTATTCGTCAAATAGGTTGGAAAATACCACTTTCTGGACACTCAATCGACATCCTTCTCCAAGAAGTATCGACATCTTGCTCCGTGATGCGTGCTTATGAAGACTTCGTGTCTCCTTTTTAGCATTATCTCACTTATACATGTCAATGCTCCTAATAAGGAATGGTGACACACGGACATATCGCAACGTAATTTTGGGCAAAGGGATTAACTATGCAATAAGGCGTATGATATCAAATTATAGCATAGGTAATTTTCTCCCTGACACAGCTCTTCCTAAATTATGAATGTCAAAGCAAATTACAAATGTTCAGTCATAAGTACCTACACCATTGTCCCAAATTTGAGTCTGAAAAACATCAAAAGCACTTTAATTGACACTAATTCCATGGCAAATTTCGACATCCTTCCCTGCCCGTTTCGACATCTCACACTTAACGAAAAACCAATATTTTAACCCTGCCCACGCATCACGTACACCCGGGGGATCGGCACGACGTACCCGTCCCGGATCACGTACCGAGCATGCCCTCGACGGTCTCAGAGTTTTCGCCGGCGACGCCGTCGAGCACGATGTCGAGTCGTCGCTGCTGACAGTCGTCCTCGAGCAGCACCAGCTCGCCGAGCGTCTGGCTCAGGTGACGCAGCTCACTGTTGCACGAGATCGAGCCGAAGCTACGCTGCGGGCCGAGGAGACAGAGCTGGAGCACGGCGGCGGCGCACCTGGCCTCGGACAGGGTGCCGATTCTCATGTGTCTGATGTGGAACCAGGTGCGAAAATTGTCGGGATAATGGGATGTGGTGACTGACATAGGGGTAAGCAAACAAGAGTTCGATATTGGGGAGGGGAGCAGTGGTGAGTCAGAGCAGTGGTAGCTTAGTCGGACGTACCATTGGAGCGGTGGTGAGTCGGACGTACCATTGGGGCGGTGGTGGCCTGATGCACCATGGGTGAGGTGGTGAGCCGGACGTACCATGGGTGAGGTGGTGGGCAGGACACACCATGAGTGAGGTGGTGAGCCGGACACACCATGAGTGAGGTGGTGAGCCGGACGTACCATGAGTGAGGTGGTGAGCCGGACGTACCATGGGTGAGGTGGTGAGCCGGACACACCATGAGTGAGGTGGGCCAGACGTACCATGAGCGAGGTGGTGAGTCGCACACTGAAGTCGTGCTGGTTGCGGCTGGCCCGCACCAGCATGGCGACCACGTGGTCACACTGCCAGCTGGGCTCGCGCAGCGTCGCCATCAGCTGACGCAGGTAGTCGTCGGCGCGCGAGCCGTACAGCAGCTGGAGCGGACCGTCGCCGGTCGGCCGGCCCGCCCCCGACAGGCAGCTGGAGAGCAGTCGGGCGGCCAGCGTGTGCAGGTCGCCCAGCTGGCGCGCCTGCGACACCGTCCAGCGCGCCGCGCCGCCCACCGGGCCCAGCAGGAACGACACCAGCCGCGGGAACGTGCCCAGCAGCAGCAGATGGTCACACTGGGCGGTACCCTGCCACAATAGTCACGTAGTCAGCTGTCTCCCACATCAGACGTATCACACTGGGCGGTACCCTGTCACAACAGTCACGCGATCAGTGGTCCCCCACATCAGACACATCATATTGGGCGGTACCCTGCCACAACAGTCATGCGATCAGTGGTCCCCCACATCAGACACATCACATTGGGAGGTCCCCTGCCGCAAGAGCCACGTGATCGGCGGTCTCCCACACCGATCACGCCACACTGGGACGCACCCTGCCACAGCAGTCACATGGTGACGATGCCCACTGGCAGACCAAATCCGGAGATTCAACTATCAGATCTGTGTTCAATGGCTTGTATATTGGCACCACTACGCAAACAGCGAGACATTTATCTTGTATTTCCACATCGAACTGTTATTTTAGTACAAGCCGACACGAAGAGGCGGTCATGGATTACTTGAAGACCAAACCTCCGTACATGGATGATCTGGCGGGTGAATCGGCGTGAATGGACTACCTGGCGATTGAACAGTCATGCATGAACCACTTGGCGAGTGACGCATGGCTTTTGCATGATTTCATTAATCCTCGCTTTAAGATCAATGGTGTCCGAAGGGCTGTTGTGCGCAATTGTATAACACCAACTCACATATTGATATCTGCCTAGCTCCTGAGTGCTCGCACTAGTTAGAATGCGGTGATGCAGGACACTGCCCTACAGGCCTCCCAGCGCTGTTCGCATACTCGCACCTGGCCAGCACGTTCGAACAGAGCGGCATATTCCGAGTACAGGCAAGCGACGTGGCGGACTCACCATACTAGCGTACTCGGAGAGGAGACGCAGGTACTGGGCGCACGTGCGGATGCTGTCCGGGAAGTGTTTCTCCACCAGGCACTTGAGCAGCGTCTGGACGCACTCGTCACTCTGAAGCCGAGTCGCCAGGGTCACGGCAGAGCGGAGAGCACTGTACGGTGCGTGGCGAGGAACAGGAAGAGTTGACACGGCTGCGTGAGCAGTGAGGGGGCCTGTACGATATAGAGGCGACATACAGGAAGAGGTGGCATGACTGCATGAGCAGTGAGGGAGGGGCCCGGACGGTATATAGCGACATATAGGAATAGCTAGCACGGCTGCATGATCAGTGAGAACTGGACGGTGTAGAGTGAGAAGCAGGAAGACTTAGCACGGCTGTGTGAGCAGTGAGGACTGGATGTCATAGAGCGAGGAACAGGAAGAGGTGACACGGCTGCGTAAGCAGTGAGAGGGCCTGCACGTCATAGAGCGACATACAGGAATAGCTAACACGGCTGTGTGAACAGTGAGGACTGGACGGCACAGAGTGAGAAACAGGAATAATTGACACGGCTGCGTGATCAGTGAAGGAACTTGGCGGTACAGAGCGACACAGCGGAAGAGTTGGCACGGCTGCATGACCAGTAAGGACTGGAAGGTGTAGAGTGAGAAGCAGTGAAAGTTAGCACGGCTGTGTGAGCAGTGAGGACTGGATGTCATAGAGCGAGGAACAGGAAGAGGTGACACGGCTGCGTAAGCAGTGAGAGTGAGAGGGCCTGTACGTTTCAGAGCGACATACAGGAATAGCTAACACGGCTGTGTGAACAGTGAGGACCGGACGGCACAGAGTGAGAAACAGGAATAATTGACACGGCTGCGTGATCAGTGAAGGAACTTGGCGGTACAGAGCGACACAGCGGAAGAGTTGGCACGGCTGCATGACCAGTAAGGACTGGAAGGTATAGAGCGAGAAGCAGTGAAAGTTAGCATGGCTGTGTGGGCAGCACGCCTTGTGCAGGCATTAAGGTACAAAACAACAGTTCAAGCAGTTGTAGGCACATGAAGTTGGCTTAGCGGATCGGAGGACTAGTTTGAATCTAATAAAACGTGATATGTGCGCATAATGCAGAGATTGATAGTGTTCAGACAATACAAAGATGAAAGCACAGCAGCCAGACATAATGTATTGCTTTATTATTTCAGCTATCTAACAATTGCATCATCAACAGCTAGTTTTCCATATCGCAAACACGAACATGTCCAATCATATGTCGCCCATTTGTGCGTCTGGATGTCCGCATGTTTATCTGCCTGCTGCCACGCAGGCACATGCAATTGGGCCTGTTCGTCACTCGGCAGGCAGAGGCTGCCCGTCAGCTCTCCCTCCTTCCCTCCCCTCCTCTCCGTTTCTGCCCCTCTCTCCATCTGTCCCCGCTGTCCCGCAGCACCGCCACCCAGTACCGTGCTGCCGCCGTGGTGGAAGTGCGCCTGCAGACCGATCGTCACCAGCTGGGTGAAGTCGGAGCGCACCGTCGAGTCGTCGCATACCAGCAGGAATGGCCTGGAGCCATCGGGCGGGTCACACACGTGTCAATGGTTACCCACCACGGCAACAGTCTGCGCCAAACGTGTTACCATCTGCTCGTCACCGCCACCGTCTGCGGAAAACGTGTGAACATATACACGCCACTGCCACGAAGAAAACTAGAAAATCCACATAAAAAGAAAATAGACACCAACAACGCTATGGGCTTAAACGCTGTACATATATACATATATATATATATATATATATATATATATATATATATATATATATATATATATATATATATGAATGCATGCATAGACTAAAGTAAGGTACCGCTGCTTAATCATATATCACGCATTAGGAAAATGAATTTCTGTATTCAACCACCTATGCTCGCGTGATTACCCCATTCCTCCCGAATCCCACAATGATTTGCTTCACTGGTGTTATGTGTGTTTACGATCTGATGCTGCGGCCCGACAGCCGGCCCCGCACATGGGGTTGTCCACGTCGGCCGCGCCCCGGCAGCACACGTGCGGGGTTCGCCGTGGCAGCGGGCCGCCGGACAGCGCGGAGGCACCTGAGGCCGGCGGCGCCTGAGGCCCGCGGCACCGGCGCCCACCTGAAGTTCCGCTGCCCGTCGTCGCCGCCGAGGTAGGCCAGCAGCCAGCCGGCGGCCGCCGGGTGGTCGTTGGTGAGCCGGCGCACGGCGCGCAGCCACAGCGTCGTCACCGACGAGCTGCGCCGGCGCGCGCGCAGGTAGGTGTGCAGCAGGAAGTGCGCCGCCAGCCGGGTGCACGGCACTGCCAGCGACGCCCGGTCACTGGCCTGCCGCGGACCAGGACCCACGTCAGAGCGGCCGGCTCTGCCCAGCCGCGGCAGTTCAGGACCGACTGTCGACTGGTCTGAAGCTTACAGCAGACAGACGTTGGAGGGGCTGGGCTCGTGCCTATCCCGAGCCACACCTACATGAGACATTACCACACAGAGGTGACCTTATTGGACTAGCTCACTTGGCTAACACATATCGGAGGACAAGGAGCGGAGTATATGACTGCAGTAGGCTGCTTCAACTACAGCCGCGAAAGACCTTGGCTGGGTAAAACGCAATTCAGCCAAAATACATACAGTGAAACAAGATCGATTGGCGGGAACTAATAGGTGCAGAATCCGACAGGGGCAACTAAACTTCAGCCCAGCATACGGATTGAGAATGCACTAATTTACGTCAGACCACGGGCAGGCAGCATGCTACAGCCTAGTGGTGGATACACCGGCTCGACACAGACGACAGACAGGCGACCTGCCACACCATCTGACCGGGCGTCTCGTGGCAACACCGTCAGCACGTGCACCGGACACACATCGCAATTCGTACCCTCATTATTGAACAAGACATATGCATGACTTACTTTTTAAAACTTGACATACTTGGTGAGGTTTAAATTTTGGTTCAGCACCATCAGATTAAGCACCACAGAGGCTGAATTTGTATGCCGTCACGTGCCTTACATCCTAAGATGGTTCAGACACCCATGAGTAAAGGTAAAATTGAGGTCATGGTATTCTGGTATCCCGTAGTATTATGAGATCAAATACGGAATCCGGTCTTCTACACATGCGGTGGATGTCGATACACCAAACGTTTCCCAAAAACTCGACAGACGCAACAAAAACCTTGTCGGAGCACAATGGGGGTAGGAGTACATGCACACTTATTAAAAACGGAACTTCTTGATTTCGCTTGGTTGAAAAAAAACGAAGGAAGGGCTACAAGATTTCAAACTTCAAAACCCAATGCCGCGGATGCTAGCTCCATAATGACCACAAGCGGTGCGGCTACGGCGTGTGACACTGAATTTCTTATGATGCTGAAATTATCACTGGACATTTGGTACGCTATGTCTCAATCATTTTGAAAATTGTTCGTTTGGAATTTGCTACGAATATCCACAATCTGATTCTAAATAATTAATTCTCCGGTTTTCGGCAGAAGTAAAAAACTTTCGAAACAAAATAAAAACAATTTTATACATTTTGACAACTGTGTTATACTAAGTAGCATATTTCTGAGCTGACATTTTTGCCACTTAAATTCGCTGTCCTTTGGCGAAAAGGATTGCTATTATCTTATTCCTCAATTTTTTATGTACACTCTTTCATTTTGTTCAACACTCGCGAGAGGCGACCTCACTATGACGTCACTCACGCCCAACCCATAGTGAGCCAGAATGTCATGTTTGGCCACAAGCTGTGGAACTGGCGTGCGAACAGGTATGGAAAATCTCAAATTCATATCGTTACGCGTTTTCGAAGAATACATTTTTAAATAAAAATTCCAGGGTGGATATACTGCCTCCTCCGCCTGCAGTGGATCGATGATGAAGCGCGATATGAAACTAGATGGAAACGACAGCAAATCGTGTCTGCAAAGATGTGAGAGTGAACGCATACGGTTATCTAATATTTCCCGTACCGACATAAATCATCAACCGTCACCGACACATTTCTCAGCCAGATTTAAATATTCCCAGTTCTGAGCATAGCGGCTACTCCCACCCTGCAGCAATGAGCTGTTAGTTAGTTAGTTTCTAGTTTTACCGCTCAGTCATTTAGCGTCGCCAATATCTCACGCCGATTGGTCGCGGGCGAAGAGTAGCGACAGGTGAGACTCGAACCCACAATTTTGATTGTGAGACGAGCAACTTACGCCTAGGCTACCTCGTCCCCGCAGCAATGAGCTGACAAACACTGAGGTGCAACGATGAAAACAGGAGTAGAGTAGAGAGACCGGAAGAGAATGAGACTACTCGGGCGATGTCGTGTCAGCTATACCAGTGAAGCGTTAGTAGAGGGATGGTGGTGGTGGAGCCATCCAACTATGATGGCGTCAGCTATACCATGAAAGAAGCAGAAGAGGGGTGGGAGGTGGTTGGGCCATCGAGGTGAGTTTGTGCCAGCTATGTTGTTGAAGGTTCATGTGGGATGGGGATGGTGAGACCGTCCCGACGAGGTCGCGTCGGCTACATCAGTGTCATGTCTTCACATCTGTGTAGGCTCAGGACACCTTCAAGTGAATGGCAAAGTGGGTGGAGAAGATATCATCAGCAAACAATACCACAGTGCAATAAATATGCATAAGGCGTTGGACGGGTGAGGGACTATGAAGCTTCTCTGTTGCAGGCACAAGATCGGGCAACATACCGCGACAGAGACCCCATGGGCCGACCGCATTCACCCCCTGCTCGCATCTCATAAAGGCATGATGCATCATATTGCGCCCTCTATTTCTGTTTGCGTTGAAAAATGTCTCAATGTACATTTAAAAACCGTATTCAGACGACGTCACAACCTGATTTTGACCCGCCCCAGCGCAGGTACGTTCAGAGTCTGGAACTAAATTTTCAACAAAATGTACGCTCATTACTTATCGAAAGGCATGCTGAAGTTCAAAGCGATATCACGAACGGTTCAGGAGTTACCTGAGAAAACCTGTGAAGGGAACATTGACCTCCCCCGCACTGCGAGGGTGATTGAGCAGCTTACCATATTGCAGGTCACTAGGTCATAGATGAAGCTGAAGTACTCGTCACTGTAGATCTCGCGGTTCTGCATGAACTTGAGGTTTGTATCCCTCACTACCTGTAGGACGGCAAAGATCCAGTGAGGTGACGTGCCAGCCAGATAGCACAGTCAGCCGTGCGATGCGTGAAAACAATGTCCAGTGACCTAAGATACCGATCCAGAAGCTGGATCAGTGACGAAAGATACTGATCTAGAATCAAGACCGGTGACGTAAGATACTGATCACTGGCCAATTCGCGATAACGACTGCTGGCGGGAGAGCGGGACACATTGCAATCCACCGGGCGCTTTTTTCCTTCTTTAAAAAAGCAGATTGAATGTGTCGACAAAACAGAAAGGTATACTCACTTTTTACAACAGAAACCACATCAATTGCAGGACCACTACCCTACGAGATCCACCCAGTGGAGACCTGGTGCGCCTCCTTGCCTAATTCATGAACCTGCCCTCGTCCTGATATGATCTGACAAGTGATATCGGCTCGCCTGCAGTGGCACGATCAGCCGACGACTGTGCAGTTTCGCTCCACAACCAAGCACCGTTTAGTCAACCATGGTGCTGAAGCCAGACTTTTGGCTTCGACTGCTTGGAATGCCTGGAAGCACAAGCTATGGACACTATTATTTAACGCGCGCGCCGGAGGTCTTCTCACTAACCTCTCACTCACTAACCAAGTCTCTCACTAACCAAGGAAGGGGGAACTCGGCTCCACCCCCAAGATCTCGGGAACTATTGAAGCTACCACATAATGTGGAGTGGATTACGCCTGTAGTTTCCTAGTTGGAGTATAAATTGCACGACCGTAGATAAATTCCTTCAGGGTCATATGGCGCCGAAATCGGCCGGCACACCGCGCCGCTGCGACGACGAAACCTTTGTGACTTTGACTGTCCGGCAGCCGGGAGGCCGGTCAGTCAACTTTGCAACCCCGTTGTTCCTATATTTACCATGGGATTCCGTGAATTCGTGTTGCATTCGATGGCGTGTTCAGGGGACTTCTAAAGCCCACCCGTTATGTCGCTCTTTGCTCGCCGCTTATTATCGCGTTACGAGTTCTAAAACTTTGTGACTTTTCCCAAAGTTCCTTTGGATGCATTGTGTCCTCCCCAATTTTTTTTGCTGATCAGAAGTGGCTGCAGGCAGCGATTCTGGAGGGTGTTAGCCAATTTTTTTTTAAACAGTTTAATGAGCTTTCCAAGCCAGTGAGCTATTTACACGTAATGTCCATATGTACTACCTTCTATCCAACACCATTGATGTAGAACACATATATGTCGCACATTTTGTGTTTCCAAATATGTACATAAATGGTTGAGGCGGTTACAGGGTAAGGAAGTAGAGGGGCGGTGGTGGCTTTCAAATTAATACGAGCCCTTTATGCACCATGAAGTCAATGAGTTTTTGGAAATTCCTGCGGTGAAAGAAGACACTAATTTTCGGCATAGGCGGACCAAAGTCAGCTATGGAGGAGAGGCATCTATATTAGATAATTCAAGTAAAGCGCATGGTTCATAGTAAATGGAGAGCAAGCAAGCCTGGCTGTTACTGATGTTTCTGAACGCGGGAAGTTTTACTGCTTGACTAACATATAAGATGTTGCTGGAAGAGGTGCTTCGAGTGCAAAAATATATATGGCGGCGTTTCAGATGCTTTTCAACACATCGCCATTATTTCGTCCACGGTATGATCACCGGAACATGGTACTTTCAATCGGTATTTGTGCACGATTGACCTCAGTGGTGTGTATCGCCAGCCATCACATGCGACTGATATTGTCTGACTGATGCGATGACTGATACATCATACTGTCGAGCTTGGCTTGTGCGCTTATACATATGCCAACTCAAGATATTATACCATTGGCCTGTCTGGCCGATTGACGCTAATGACGTGTTTTGTGCGAAATCACATAGGGTTGCAACATGGGAGTTTAGACGATCGTCGGCGTACAAAGGGTCATGTTTATACCGGTGCCTGTCCTTGTAAATGAATATTGCAAGAATGATGCAAACTTCGCGCTGATGAAAGGGTCTACGAAACGTCCTGATATGCAGCGGTTGAGACTGCTCAGAACTACTGGCATTACAAATGTTGTTTTGAATCCCTTTGTCCAATGCAGCATCATATACGTTGGTATTTGTGGTATTAAACCTCCAAATTACTTGTGTTGCCTTGGCGGCAATAAAAGTGCACGCAGTTCCACCCGTGTTGATATGACACAACTTACAGCCATATTGATGCGTCCAGCACAGTGGTACGCTTCACACGGGAAATTACTCAAACCTGCGGATACAGCGCACCGTGTTACCGTCGCTTTCTACCATCACACTGCTGAACTTGTGGCGAGAACCAGCATAATGATGCAGCGCAACGCTCTAATGTCACACATTAGGAATACGACACGTCAAGTCGCTAAAACCGTTAAAATCGCCGACAGGATCATAAACGGAATTTTATATTATTATAGACTGCACTTTAACGGGCTATACCCAATGTTGTGTACCTGGCGTCGCATATGATAGGTTTTTTTCCATTTGTGAAGCAACACTCAGAATAATACTACTCAAATACTCCTTGTTTATGAATAAAATTGAGTTGATTAGAAAATGACTTTGCCAGGCAAAAGTGTCTCTCCCAATGTCGGTTACTCCGGATATGTCCAAACATATGTTAGGACGTTTTTATTGACTATTTTATTTACGTGTTAGGATGTTTTTGCTGACCTTCATCAGCACACAATTGAAAGCACAAATAAGTTAGAGTCGATGGGCGGTAATTAGATGTTGAGGTGAGATTACGTCTCGGAGCGATGACAAAACACAGTGACATTATTCAGTTTGTTTTCGCCTCCTGCATCAGTCATTTGGAAAATTTCACCCTTATCATTATTGAAATGTAGTAGTTAAGGATGCACTGACCACGATACAAAATTTTCCATTGGTTGTCAGGGTCTCAGGGTGGGGGGGGGCGAATAAGCCCCGTTAGCAATCGAAGGCGCACATTGGCTGTCTTTACGGCGCACTCAGCACTGATGCCATATGACGTCGCCCTTCTCTCACCCTGGCAAGAATGGCGGTCACTGCGGTGAATCGAACGCCATACTTCTGGCATGCCAGACGTTCAGCCTAATCACCAAACTATCAACACCCCAACAATCTAATGACATATCACGCCTTACACAATAGGGTTATCTGAAATGGCTGGAAGCAGAAGTGAAGGCTAGTTAAAAAGCTACGATCTTATTGTTGATTGGGCTCATCCGGCACAGAACAAAATTGAAAAAGAAGAAAAAAAACTTCACCACCTGCAGTCACTTTGCAATTGTAGATAATTATGCAGCATGTGTAAACCCAGAACACAGACATACATTGCGAAACAGTATAATTCCCCACCATGATTCAAGTTCTTAGCCAGTTTTCATAGCATGTTATTACATTTTGGATACGTTCGCTTGGCGTTTGAACATTTCAGCAGAGACGTACACCAAATGTCGGTGAGTGTCAGCGCACTGCTGTACAGCGTCAGGTGCCATACGGTTCGATGGTGTTGCCATACCTGTGCTACCTGTGGTGGGTGCTGGTCCCTGCCTCATTGTTGAAACTTGGACCCTTATGTTTTTGATCATGCTAACAAATTGAGCATCATACTAGCTATATATGGTACATTATGCTTCTAGGATCACATCATGCTACATAGGGTGAACCTAGCAGTGAATTCAGCACCTTCCTTCGGGATGTGATACTGATGAGATTGTCTATGGCAGCACAACTGGACAGGATCGGAAGAGTTTGGAATTGTTGATGAGGGTGCTATGCAATATCAGGTGAATGGTGTTATCTAGGTTGGGATATATAATTCCTATGGAACTTGAGATAATAGATTGATTGGGGTGTGAGCATTTACTTTTCTGATATCCTTTCTACATATGCTTAACCCAGATGGGTCCCTGTGGCCCTTATTGAGCCCAAGCACTTTATGAACTTTATGGACACTTATACCTGCACTGGAATTGGAGCATTGACATTAACACCAATATATGATGGCAAGAAACCCGACGTTGTAGAACACTACACTCTAAGTTCTGACTTTTCCAGTTTTCGTAACATTCTCATTGACGCGCTCGAAATATTTGCTGAAAGAGTGTGATCCACAACCTAAACACACATAATTTGTATCCCGTGCTATATCTTGAAAACACACACGTCCGATTAGAACTGCTCTACAATAGTGAAAATCCAAGTTGTTTCAAAATATCATTGGGTGATCCGTCTTCAATATTCATCCTGAAAATCCCCAAACATAGTCCGGAACTGCGACAAAATTGTGTCTAATGCAGCGCAGCTCTTGCGCTAGTTTCGCGACCAACAGCGCCCAGTTCCGGGCTTTGACGAACAGCGCCGAGTTTGGGGCTTTGACGAACAGCGCCCAGTTTGGGGCTTTAACGAACAGCGCCGTGCTTGGGGATTTGCATCGGGTGTAAATATTACTCACCAACAGATATCATTTTTCTAAGGTTATGAGCACACCGTGCATATGTGAGGAAAAACTTTCTTTATAAACCTTTACTGATTCGGCTTTGTTACAAAAATCAATACCATTGATGCCCAATGAGACATGTCGATTAATAAACAAAAACTGAAGTATCATTTTTGACTTTAGGTCCCCGCAAATCAGTGGCGCAGCACAGCAGAGATGTCGCCACAATCACACCGTACCCGATTCCGTCATTGAGCCAGCAGTCTGACGCACCCACACGCGATTCGACTGGCCGTCTGACGGACAGCGTCGGCCCGACTCTGCCGGGTGAGAAGCTGACCTGGTGTATCGCCGACGGCATCCTGTCCGGGAACAGGTCGCTGGCGTCGCCCTGCTGCACCAGCTCGGTCAGCTGACACAGACTGTCTTCGTTCCGCCGACTTGAGCTTCGACTGCCGGTGTAAGCGCCACTCATCAGCTGTTTGTTTGTTTCTTTGTTTATTGGGTGGTTCACGACACACTTTATGCACATTCACGGCTAATGGCGCCGCCCACACTGTTTCGCCGGTGGGCCGCGGGATTGGGAAATGTCCCGAGCGGCGCCAGTGTCGAACCCGGGACCTTTGGTACGCAGAGCACAACACCTTAACCACTCGGCCATCCCGCCCCCACTGATCAAGTGAGTTCAGTCCGTGGCTCAGTGAAGATCATATCAGCTCAGTCAATGGCTCAGTACGTGACGTCATCACATAGGATCAGCCACCAATCAGTGTATAACGCCATCACATCAGCTTGATCCACGACTCAGTACGTGACGTCATCATGTGGGCTCAATCCATGGCTCAGTAGGCGACAGCATAACAAGGGTTCAGTCCACGTCTCAGAACGTGACCTCCTCACACGAGCTCAGCATAGAGCTCAGTGCATGACTTAATCATATGAGCTCAATCTACGCTAAGCATGTGACGTCATCTAATGGGCCCTGCATGTGACGTCATCATGAGAGCTCAGTCCCCGGCACAATGCATGACTTCATCACATGGGCTCTGGGAATATACGTCGTGACATGGTCTGAGACCGCTGCTCGGTGTATACGTCATGACATGGTCTGAGGTCGTTGCTCGGTGCATACGTGCATGCGTCGTCAACGTCAGACCAAGGAAGCCAGGAAGAAGGCACTGAGAATGATCGGGGCAATAAATAGGAATGTATCATACAGAAGTGAGGAAGTGATCAGGAAGCTTTACTGTGCATATGCCAGGCCACATTTGGAATACTGCATCCAAGATTGGTCTCTTAGCTATGAAAAGATTGTTGGCTTTTCGAGAGAGTAAAAAGGGAAAAATGGTTAAAATGGGATATTGATCGGTGTATACGTCATGACATGGTCTCAGACCGCTGCTCGGTGCATACGTCGTGACACGGTCACAAACTGGTTTACCCTGATGCGCCTGACCGACCAACTGACCTTCCCTGACATATCTGACCGACACTGGAACCATCTGCCAACTGTTGTACGCCCATTGACCGACCAACTGGAAATCATTATAACACTAGACGTGCTTGACCATTCAGACTAGTCCATCCTGGAACGTCCCTGCATATTTAGTTTTATTTTTTATCATGACTGGCCATCTCTGACGTACATGGTAAACTGGTTTACCCTGATGCGCCTGACCGATCAACTGGTCTACTATGACGTACATAATCATCAGACTAGTCCATCCTGACGTACCTGAGAACATACTGGCCATCTCTGACGTACATAATCATCAGCCTGGTCATCTCTGGCGTGCCTGACTATCAGACTGGCCATCTCTGACGTGCCTGACTATCAGACTGTTGACGTGCCTGACCATCAGACTGGTCATCTCTCAGTGCCTGACCATCAGACTGGTCCATCCTGACGTGCCTGACCAACAGAATGGCCATCTCTAACGTGCTTACTCAACAGACCGACACCGGCCGACCCGACCCAACGACTTATTTGCCGTCCCACCAGCCAGCTGACCTGTCCCGTTGGAGCCCAGCAGACTGAGCCACGCCAGCGCGAGCGCGCCGACTGACCTGGCCTGGCTGCGGGAGACTCGGCTGGCCGACACACTCTTGCGCGGCGTGCGGGGCGTCTTGAGTCGGTCGCTGGCCTGCTCGTAGAAGAGCATGTAGCCGTTCCAGTAGCGAAGCCGGGTCTCGGGCAGCGCCTCTGACGGGCCTGGTCGCAAACACAATCACCAGGCCGTAGCTACAACAGCTGCAGTAGTGTAGCACAGCACACTGCCACTGGACAAGAGCAGCAGCACCAGCCACAGCCCGACACCACACTACCACTGGACAAGGGCCACCACCCACAGCCCGACACCACACTGCCACTGGACAAGGGCCACCAGCCACAGCCCGACACCACACTGCCACTGCACTGGACAAGGGCCACCAGCCACAGCCCGACACCACACTGCCACTGGACAAGGGCCACCAGCCACAGCCCGACACCACACTGTCACTGGACAAGGGTAGCAGCCACAGCCCGACACCACACTGCCACTGGACAAGGGCAGCAGCACCAGCCACAGCCCGACACCACACTACCACTGGACAAGGGCCACCAGCCACAGCCCGACACCACACTGCCACTGGACAAGGGCCACCAGCCACAGCCCGACACCACACTACCACTGGACAAGGGCAGCAGTCACAGCCAGACACCACACTACCACTGGACAAGGGCCACCAGCCACAGCCCGACACCACACTACCACTGGACAAGGGCCACCAGCCACAGCCCGACACCACACTACCACTGGACAAGGGCCACCAGACCACAGCCCGACACCACACTACCACTGGACAAGGGCCACCAGACACAGCCCGACACCACACTACCACTGGACAAGGGCCACCAGCCACAGCCCGACACCACACTGCCACTGGACAAGGGCCACCAGCCACAGCCCGACACCACACTACCACTGGACAAGGGCCACCAGCCACAGCCCGACACCACACTACCACTGGACAAGGGTAGCAGCACCAGCCACAGCCCGACACCACACTACCACTGGACAAGGGTAGCAGGACCACCAATAGCCACACTCCTGTTAAATGTCGTTCCCCTTCGCATGGTCTGGCGACTGGCTTACAGATTATAACTCACTACTGTACAGCTATCAGTAAGCACGGAATGTGTTTTTAAAGTGGCAGCACAACGCGCCAAACTATAATCCAGGCGTGAGCGGACACAACACCAAGACACGAAATTAACCTTCCGGAGCTCACGAGGGACATTGTGTTCATCCAATTCGTAGCACAATATCGACTATACTACGAAGCATATCATACACTATGCACTACGAAACACTCTAGTGTCCAGCGTTGCATTCGAGGACGCCGCACCACCACAATTCGGTACACACCCCAGGTTGGCTTGGCATGGTCGGAGACCTTGACCTTGTAATTTCCTCCGAAACACTCTTGCCGCAGCAGTTCTTCTGTCATATCCACCGGCTCCACTGCGGTGTCGTTGAACTTGTACCACTTGCCTTTGTTCAGGTTCGACAGCGATGACCCCCTGTTGAGACGGGGCAATCCAGTAGAACGAAGTTAACAGAACAGCACCGCCACCGTGTATTCACACTACACAACCGATACCCAGCACACAGAACATTATTTTTGCTGCGGTTGATGTCGGGATAAAATATTTTCCTATTTGTTCAGTGTACAATAACAAGATAAAAAGTCAGTTTTCCCTCTGAAAATACGTATGATATTTTCAGAGGGTGATATAGATGCACACATACCATGTCAGTTGGGTGACGAGGCAGTGACCATACCAACACTGGTCCTTGAAGTACTCGTAGCACCCACCCGCGGTTCCTGGCACTGCCGTAACACCGCTCTGTGCTCTTCTCGTGACTGTAGCACCGACCTGCGGCCCCTGGCGTAGCTGTGGCACCGACCTGTGGGTCCTGACATCGCTGCGTTACTGACCTGCGGTTCTTGGCGTAGCTGCAATACCGACCCGCGGTCCTTGGCGTAGCTGCAGTGTTGACCCGCAGTCCTTGGCGTGGCTGTGTGACTGCAATGCGGTCTTGGCGTAGTGTGGACTGACCTGCGGTCCTTGGCGTAGCTGTGTGACTGACCTGGGTCCTGGGCAGTGCTGGTGTGTGACTGACCTGCGGTTCTTGGCGTAGCTGCAGTGTTGACCCGCAGTCCTTGGCGTAGCTGTGCGACTGACCTGCGGTCCTTGGCGTAGCTGTAGTAGTGGCCGGCGCTGGCCTGGCCGCTGTGCACCACCACGCCCACCAGCTCGTACAGCATGGCGGGCGGCGCCGGCACGTCGGCACACTGTCGGCGCGAGGCTGCGCCGCCGGCCGCCGGCGGCGCAGCCCGGGCCTGCGCCGCCGCCACGCCCTCCTCCGTGTACGGCCCCATGTCGAGCGTGAAGGGAAACTGCCGACCACGCCAGCCGCCACCAGCTCGTCGGTTGGGCAGTCGAGACACAGTAAACACTGATCTGGTCATGGCACACGCCGCGCAGTCTACCGGCCTGGGAGGCTCAACAGAGCTGAAATGTGTGGCGACATCCTGCCATACGGACTGTGAGAGGTAATGTGTGGTGACAAACTGTCATACGGACTGCGAGAGGTAATGTGTGGCGACATACTGTCATACGGACTGTGAGAGGTAATGTGTGGTGACAAACTGTCATACGGACTGAGAGAGGTAATGTGTGGTGACATACTGCCATACGGACTGCGAGAGGTAATGTGGTGACATACTGTCATACGGACTGTGAGAGGTAATGTGTGGTGACATACTGTCATACGGACTGTGAGAGGTAATGTGTGGTGACATACTGTCATACGGACTGTGAGAGGTAATGTGTGGTGACAAACTGTCATACGGACTGCGAGAGGTAATGTGTGGTGACATACTGCCATACGGACTGTGAGAGGTAATGTGTGGTGACATACTGTCATACGGACTGTGAGAGGTAATGTGTGGTGACATACTGTCATACGGACTGTGAGAGGTAATGTGTGGTGACATACTGTCATACGGACTGTGAGAGGTAATGTGTGGTGACATACTGTCATACGGACTGTGAGAGGTAATGTGTGGTGACAAACTGTCATACGGACTGTGAGAGGTAATGTGTGGTGACAAACTGTCATACGGACTGTGAGAGGTAATGTGTGGTGACAAACTGTCATACGGACTGTGAGAGGTAATGCGTGGTGACAAACTGTCATACGTACTGTGAGAGGTAATGTGTGGTGACAAACTGTCATACGGACTGTGAGAGGTAATGTGTGGTGACATACTGTCATACGGCTGTGGTAGGTAATGTGTGGTGACATACTGCCATACGGACTGTGAGAGGTAATGTGTGGTGACAAACTGTCATACGGACTGTGAGAGGTAATGTGTGGTGACAAACTGTCATACGGACTGGGAGAGGTAATGTGTGGCGACAAACTGTCATACGGACTGTGAGAGGTAATGTGTGGTGACAAACTGTCATACGGACTGTGAGAGGTAATGTGTGGTGACAAACTGCCATACGGACTGTGAGAGGTAATGTGTGGTGACATCGTGCCATACGGACTGCGAGAGGTAATGTGTGGCGACATACTGCCATACGGACTGTGAGAGGTAATGTGTGGTGACATCGTGTCATACGGACTGTGAGAGGTAATGTGTGGTGACAAACTGTCATACGTACTGTGAGAGGTAATGTGTGGTGACAAACTGTCATACGGACTGTGAGAGGTAATGTGTGGTGACAAACTGTCATACGGACTGTGAGAGGTAATGTGTGGCGACATCCTGTTATACGGACTGTGAGAGGTAATGTGTGGCGACAAACTGTCATACGGACTGTGAGAGGTAATGTGTGGCGACAAACTGTCATACGGACTGTGAGAGGTAATGTGTGGCAACATACTGTCATACGAACTGTGAGAGGTAATGTGTGGTGACATCGTGCCATACGGACTGTGAGAGGTAATGTGTGGCAATATACTGTCATACGGACTGTGAGAGGTAATGTGTGGTGACAAACTGTCATACGGACTGTGAGAGGTAATGTGTGGCGACAAACTGTCATACGGACTGTGAGAGGTAATGTGTGGCGACATACTGTCATACGGACTGTGAGAGGTAATGTGTGGCGACATACTGCCATACATACATAATGAGGATGAGAGACAGAGATACCAAATGAATAAAACACAGCAACGCAAAAGTCAAGTCACAACTGGAACGGCAGTTGGAGCAGACTGCTAACATTACCACCCCGTATCGGCACCAAACGGCTTCCATTACTGCACTGTTATTGGCATCGGAAGGCTAACGCTACTATTATTTGGCAGTATAGACCAGTATAGACCTAGTATAGACCTGATAGTGACAGAAGAGCTTGCGATGGAACAAAATAACATTATTTTTGGCCGAAGTCACTTCTTTCATTGGCTAGCGGATCAGTTGACCATTTCGCCCCGTTGGGGCCACATATAATGAAACCGCTACATCAGCACTTAGCTTGTACAAGTCAAGCCGGCGTCACATCAGCACACGCACACCATGATCAGTCAGACGGGCGTTACATCAGGATCAATCAGACAGGGGTCACATCAGCACATACACACACCAGGACCAGTCAGACGGGCGTTACATCAGGATCAGACAGACCGGGGTCACATCAGCACATACACACACCAGGACCAGTCAGACGGGCGTCACACCAGCACACATACACACACCAGGATCAGTCAGACCGGCGCCACACCAGCACACACACCTGGAAGAAGTCGTCGAACTTGATGGAGTGTCCCGCCAGCCAGTCGTAGCCGAACCGCTTCAGCTGGATGACCAGCACTGGCGGCAGCGACTTGATGAGCGTTCGCTTCACCGCCTCCCGCTGGGGAGATGACAGCCGTGACGTGTGGCTGGTACTACGATCACAACAGCTGGCACACCGCCGGCAATGGCCGTGTAGTGCAGCCATAGCCACAGCAGGAAATACAGCCAAACGTGTACACCGTAACTCATCAGGCAGATGGGGCTCAGCGCACCACACACGCCCACTGATGGATCGTGTCTCTTCAGCACAAAATAACTTTAGCAGTTGGTGGCAGTCAGCTGTCGCGGTACTGTAACGTCGTGAACGTGCCACCGCGACTGATTTCCAAGTCTCGGAGACCGAGGCCGATCATCGACAGCCGGAGCTGCAAGCTTCCCGAGTCTTCGGGTCCCGGCAGAGCAGGCACCATTGGATCCAGGTGGTTCAGAACAGTGACAAGAGCCGGCCAGCCCAGCGATCAGAGTTCGTAACAGTCGGCTGAAATTGCCAGCATAAACGGCTACAGCCGGTCGGCCGAAAATTGAGGTGTCAGGAAATGACAACATAAGTCGAAGGCAACAGCTACCACATACATTCCCTGGCATCCTATGCATCGTAGGTATGAAACTCATTCCTACCACCAATTCGACTACTTCAAGCTGGCAGTCATGAGAAGAAGAGTGTAACTTCAAAAGTATGACATACCTGCATTTACAACAAGATTTGACTCATTTGAATGTCCTCAACCAATTCATCAAAAAGTGCCAACCCCCGGTCATGGAGGAAAAATAACAATCTTGATCCTGCTTCTTTGTTGACAATATGGTTACTTTATGTTCATTCATTCACTGATTCATCGTGGATAAAATGTGTGCTAACATGGTATCCAGCTTATATACCGATGAACCATAATGTGTTCAATTACACTTGCTTCAATGTTGCTTGTAATTTACTTAATTTTATCAGTTCGGCTTCTAGGAAGCAGATATTAGCCAAACATGCCATTTTGCTCTGGTACTGAATGATGGCTTGCAGCGAACTAAGCTCAACCAGCAATTGGCACAAAACAGCCTTAGCAGCCTAAAATGCCAACCCTATTAAGGCTACACCAGCCACCACACCAGCTACATCAGCCACACCAACCAGTCACACCAACCGTCACACCAGCCAGACAAGCCCGATATACCAGCTACACCAGCCCGACACACCAGTCACACCAGCCGTCACACCAGCCAGACAAGCCTCGATATACCAGCTACACCAGCCCGACATACCAGTCACACCAGCCGTCACACCAGCCAGACAAGCCCGATATACCAGCTACACCAGACCGACACACCAGTCACACCAGCAGTCACACCAGCCAGACAAGCCCGGTATACCAGCTACACCAGCCCGACACACCAGTCACACCAGCCGTCACACCAGCCAGACAAGACCGATATACCAGCTACACCAGCCCGACACACCAGTCACACCAGCTGTCGATCCAGGAAGACCAACCTGTCACTCTAGCTAGACCAGCCGTCACCCCAGCCAGACCAGCCAGTCACTCTAGCTAGATCGGCCAGTCACTCCAACTTCACCAGCCCGTCACCCCAGCTACACCAACCGCATCGTGTAATCCGCACAGATCACATGGTCATGTATTCCCTATTCGATGCAGCTGGCGACTAAACAAAACAAGGGCATACGCCCCAGCATGAGGACATAAAACCTATCAAATCGCATGCGGTCACCTTCTGACATGGACATACAGAGTTAACCCCACACACGCACACGCAGGCACAAACAACAGCTCCTGTCGGGAATGCTTCAAATCGAGCTAAACGCGGTGTCACGACACCAACACACACCTTTTTGCCGCACTTGTCGCAGAAGTACGAGTTATCGCCGTCCATAATCTCTTCGCGCACGAACTGCTGCAGTGACTCCTGCAGCGTGCCCGACTTGACCGCCAGGTTGAGCGCGTTGAATGTCTCCTCACGCTCGTACCTGGGCAGGCGGGGATAGGCTTCCTCAGTCCCAGGATGCAACCGCAGGAGGTAGGCACAACGGGCATCAACCTGACAATCCAGTAACACAAAAGCCGCAAGTATAAGTTATCATGAAGTCGGCGCAGTGCGTCCGTGGCTGGGAGGCGCCCGCTCCCTCATGGCACGGTGGCTGGGAGCCCGGCCATCACCCGTGAGACCGGGCTCAGTGGGAGATGAGGAGAGGGGGAGGGAATTGGTGATAGGGAACCCTACCACCAATTCATCCCTCTTAGGGGAGGGAATTGGAGGGAACACAGCGCACGGGGAGTGGGAAGAGAGGAGAAAGGGAGGAGTGTGGGAGGCGACTGGGGAGGGGGCGACTGAAGCCGTTAGGGACTGGTACCCTGCACTGCATGCACTGTCCACCAGAAGCAGGTCCTTGCGACGAGCGGGTGGGGTGACTGAAGCCGTTAGGGACTGGCACCGTTTTGCGTGCACCGTCCATCAAGAGCAGGTCCTCGTGACGGCCAGCACAGCTGCACGTGTCACAGTGTCAGAGGTGGACACAGTTCACGGGAACGGGCGACAGTAGCGTCACGCGGCAGGTGGACTGCCAACTTGCCAGTATCTGAGAGCGGGTATACGGTATATAGTATCCAATAATGCCCAGCAAAACAAACCGATACATGTGTTACCTGCCCCAAAAAATTCCTCATTGCCTCCGGCCCCATTCGTCATGCTAAATTGTACCGCCATGGAAATTACATCCGATATTTCACGCCCAAAGTTCATACCAAGCACAAAGTTAAGATAAATCAACATTTGTCACTAAGAGAGCCGTTACATATTTTCGATACACCACTGCATCGCGAGGCTAAGTGAAAATTTACAAGTGAAGGACCCATACATGAGTGATCTAAGTAAGGCAACTAAGCCTGACGGCTAGGGACACTAAACCTAACGATTAGGGACATTCTAGGCCCAACGCCTGGTGTAAATAAGGAGTATCTACACAGATATATTATCACCAGTACAAGGTGTTACCAGGGGCGCTGCATGAACGAAGGCAAGGGGCGAGCAATCGAGACCCGGCCGCAAGCACAGGATAGGACACCATAGCGCGGTAGGAAACTTATGGACCCACCGCAACTGCACTGCCTGCTAATCGTGAGAACGTACACATCATTCATTTCAACTTCCGTTGAAGCACATGACTTCCAGAGATACGTAAAACCTATTTCAACAATTCGGAACGATGCATTCAGATTTGGAAAGCAAGATAATCTTCAAGCGATGAGCCCAATCTTGGAACGTGTTTCTCATTTCAGCATAAGACCAATGAAAAGCAACGATCTTCAGTCGAAATTGGCTGCACTTGTCAAAATTGTATTCATGTCCTATTAAATGCATTTGCCTATCAAGTGTAAATGCACTATGTCGCATTGTCGAAGTAACATGAATGCCACGGTAGGCCACGGCCCGTCTTGTCTCACAGCTTCACCACAGCTTTACCACTCGGCACATTTCGTGCACATTGAACCAGCGCGGTACCAGTGTCAGTGTCGTCGAAACGACACTGACCTCGGGGCAGGTAGGTCATGTGACATGGCCACATAGTCGCGTGATCTTGGGCTGAACCCATACCGCTACCCGCGCGGCGCTGAAGGTACAGCTAAACTAACCTGTTTGATAAAGAGCTGTGCACTCGAGAGGCAATATTTGGATGAAAGACAGGGAAAATCAATGCTAGAAGAGCAGACCTATTTCTGAATAAATAAGTATATCATAAAACACTGTCACAACGAAGTTATAAGGGATTCGCAAGCGTGGCGGCTAGGCTTCGATTGGTCGGGCCATTCGGAAGAACGTGCCCTGAATTTGCACGGGAGAAGACTCATCGGGCTTTGCCGCCGCCGGTGAAAACGCCAATGAGAAACTTCCCATTGTCCGAACTGTCAATGCAGTCATTGATTAGAAACCATGGCCTCCCCCAAACGTATAATTCCTTCAATGATACGCATTGAACACAAGGAAGAGTTTATATACACTAAACAGACGCGCTAGTTTGACGCACAAGCCAACATCATAGCGAAAGGAGAACAAATATCCCGATGAATCCAAGCGGAGAGCAGAAGAGCACATGCTCGCACTAGACCACGTGAGATAAAGCATGCAGCCAACGACTGATGGGCTCTGGGCGGCACTGACCGGTGTGGGCAGTCCTGACAGATGTTCTGGTCGCAGAAGGTGCCCTCGAACACCTGCTGGAACACGGGCTCGCGCTGTATACTACGTAGCTGCTCATCCACCTGGTCCAGCAGGTTGGTGAAAAACTCGTACGCGTCTGGAGTGAGGTCGGTGCCAGAGTTAGGTCATGGATCAGTGCACGCTTTGAGTTAGCTAGACTAGTCTAGGTCAACGATCAAAAGAGACCGGTAAAGGTCACGGGTCAGGAAAGGTCCACACAAGTCATGAGCTAGAGGTAAGCAAATGCTATGGGTCAGCAGAGGTCGGCAAAGGTAACGAATCGACAGACGTCAAAATATGCTAGTGAAGGCCCTTGACGTGCTTATTCTGTACAGATTATGGATCAGCAGAGGTTAGTACACGTCAAAGATCAGCAGAGGTCAATGCAGATGATAGATGAGCCGAGGTCATCGCATGTCATGTGCCAATAAGTCAGATAATTTATGGTCGGCACGGTTAGTTTAAACCACGGGTTTGCAAATGCCATATAAGATCGACAACAGATTACTGCAAGAACACGAAGTGCTTATGAGACGCTCGAGAGCGAGAGGAAAGGAAGTGGTAGATAAGAAAACGAATAGTTCGAATTGTTGCTGGGGTGTTGGTTGGTTATTTGGGCTTTCGGGGGCACCGCCTGGGTTGGTCTACCGCGCCCCGTTGCTGGGGTGTCTTTATGAAACCGAGTGCTTTGCTAAGCAGAGCTTGTTGCGTCAACTCTGCCCCTGCCACTTGCAAGGTGAATTTCAGTTCAACGGGATAATTTTGACTGAGTTTAACGTGCCGTCAGCGACACGGCCGGCCCGGTAACTCAATCCAAACCTTATCGGGTCAGCTGCCAAATGATCCTCCCAACCTTGGGCTAAATGCGAGCGCGTGAAGCGACGCCAACCCTGTTTTGCCGCGACAGGGCAGACCAAGGCAGGTCAGCGCCATAATTAACTGAGCTACTGGGGAAATACGAGCAGTGCCGTGACGCAGACTAGCGACGGTCTGGCGCTACACGAAGGCCTACTAACCCTGCTGCTCGCGCACGTTGATAGGCTGCCCTCGCAGCCGGAACACCGTCCAAAAGCGCTCCGGTGAGAAGTACTGCAGCTTGAGCTCCAGCAGGTGGCCAAACACCATCTGCAGCTGGCACAGCTCACTACAACAGAGACGACACAGGGTGCAGGCGAGCGCCGCGATACATCACTAGCCAGCAAGTGGCCGAGGCACCTGCTGACACAGCTCACTACAACAGAGGCGGCACAGGGTACAGGCGAGCGCCGCGATACATCACTAGCCAGCAAGTGGCCGAGGCACCTGGTGACACAGCTCACTACAACAGAGGCGGCACAGGGTACAGGCGAGCGCCGCGATACATCACTAGCCAGCAAGTGGCCGAGGCACCTGGTGACACAGCTCACTACAGCACAGGCGGCACAGGGTGCAGGCGAGCGCCGCGATACATCACTAGCCAGCAAGTGGCCGAGGCACCTGGTGACACAGCTCACTACAGCAGAGGCGGCACAGGGTGCAGGCGAGCGCCGCGATACATCACTAGCCAGCAAGTGGCCGAGGCACCTGCTGACACAGCTCACTACAACAGAGGCGGCACAGGGTACAGGCGAGCGCCGCGATACATCACTAGCCAGCAAGTGGCCGAGGCACCTGCTGACACAGCTCACTACAACAGAGGCGGCACAGGGTACAGGCGAGCGCCGCGATACATCACTAGCCAGCAAGTGGCCGAGGCACCTGCTGACACAGCTCACTACAGCAGAGGCGGCACAGGGTACAGGCGAGCGCCGCGATACATCACTAGCCAGCAAGTGGCCGAGGCACCTGCTGACACAGCTCACTACAACAGAGGCGGCACAGGGTGCAGGCGAGCGCCGCGATACATCACTAGCCAGCAAGTGGCCGAGGCACCTGGTGACACAGCTCACTACACCAGAGGCGGCACAGGGTGCAGGCGAGCGCCGCGATACATCACTAGCCAGCAAGTGGCCGAGGCACCTGCTGACACAGCTCACTACAACAGAGGCGGCACAGGGTGCAGGCGAGCGCCGCGATACATCACTAGCCAGCAAGTGGCCGAGGCACCTGCTGACACAGCTCACTACAACAGAGGCGGCACAGGGTGCAGGCGAGCGCCGCGATACATCACTAGCCAGCAAGTGGCCGAGGCACCTGCTGACACAGCTCACTACAACAGAGGCGGCACAGGGTGCAGGCGAGCGCCGCGATACATCACTAGCCAGCAAGTGGCCGAGGCACCTGCTGACACAGCTCACTACAACAGAGGCGGCACAGGGTACAGGCGAGCGCCGCGATACATCACTAGCCAGCAAGTGGCCGAGGCACCTGCTGACACAGCTCACTACAACAGAGGCGGCACAGGGTGCAGGCGAGCGTCGTAGCATGTCACTGGCCGGCGAAAGTCAGGGCACCAACACACAATAAGAACAGGGCACTGGCACCCCAAAGAGCAGTGCACTGTCACACCATAGGACAGAGTACTGGTACAATATGTGACAGAATACTGGCACACTATATGGTAGAGTATTAGCACCTTTCAGAACACTAGCACACGACAGGGCAGAGCACTAGAACACGGCATGGTAGGGTACTGTCACACGGTAAGGCAAATTGTTGGCACGTCACAAGGTAGAGCACTGGCACATGGCAGGGAAGATAATTGGCATACGACAGGGTAGATAATTGGCATACGACAGGGTAGATAATTGGCATACGACAGGGTAGATAATTGGCATACGACAGGGCAGATAATTGGCATACGACAGGGCAGATAATTGGCATATGACAGGGCAGATAATTGGCATACGACAGGGCAGATAATTGGCATATGACAGGGCAGATAATTGGCATACGACAGGGCAGATAATTGGCATACGACAGGGCAGATAACTGGCATACGACAGGGCAGATAATTGGCATACGACAGGGCATATATACAGAAATGGCATACTACAGGGCAGATAATTGGCATACGACAGGGCAGATAACTGGCATACGACAGGGCAGATAATTGGCATACGACAGGGTAGAGCACTGGCACACGCCAGGGCAGAGTGCTAGCAAACGACATGGAAAAGTACTAACACAGGACAGCGTCGCTGCCTTGTGCTAGGGATAGCGCACAGTCTTGCCGCACAATATAACGGAGTGCTCTCGCACAATAGCGTTGTAGGTTCAACCATACAACAGGAAAGATGTTTTACAAGAATGTTATAAGGATTGGAAATAAATATTATAAGGATCGGATGGAAGCGGACCCGGTAATGTCACCGGTTGCGAAATTCTGAGTGTGTGCATGTACAGGAATATATACTCTTGCACATTGTACATTGACAACTCAATCGAGAACACCAGTAAAGAAACTTGTCACGTGACTGTTCTCTCGCCTGCTTCTCGCGTTTTCTTGTCCGCTACTGCTAGCCTTGCAAATATGAACAGAAGAACTGGAATTTCATTTAAAATATACGTGCATATTACGTGATGCACAATAATTATGTCACAGAGACATTTCTGGATGACGGAGTTACAAACGTTGAACAAAGCAATGCATGTCCAGCAACAGAACAAGAACGACATTCATAGTCCAAGCGAACTGATTTCCCAGCGCCTTTGCTTCACATACACCTGTTCAGCAGATACAAGCGAGTTCCACTTCACTTCCTGCAAGAAAATCGACAACGAATATGATAAAGCAATTAACGTATGTCATTTAAAGATTAAGTGTCATCGGAGTGAAAGTTGTTTTCTGTCTCTTCTAACCCGACCCGTACACATGCTGGGGCAGTGCTGGCACATGTCACGCCCACCCACACCCCGCCCCAACTAACCGTGAGCCTCACGTTAATCCGTTAACTCGCTCATGCCGCGCTCGTTCGTACGTTCCGCTTTCTATCGTCTGCATGATCTATTATAATGCTTCCCTGACCCATTACCTATCTTGCTACCTGTTCATTGCTACCCAGTTCTACCTTGGATCGCCTGTCTTGTTATTTGGTTGTTCCATATAACTAGTTATCTCTGGCGGTTCACTACATGTCCCCTGTAATACGGTTATGTGCTGAGTACAGCTTCTGGCGATTCGCTACATGTCTTCTGTGATATTGTAGCGTGGTGCACTGAGTACAGCCTCTGACAGCCCGTTACCGAGGCTGTGATTTGGTCGTAATACAGGTCGAGTACAGGCTCTGGCAGTCCGTTCCCTGGGGTCAACGATATGGTCGTGTCACACGCCGAGTGTAGCCCTTGGCAGCTAGTCACCTGGGCTCTGTGATTTGGTCATGGCATACACAACGTACAGCCTCTGGCAAGCCCGTTACCTGTCTTCTGCGATTTGGTCGTCTTGCACGCCGAGTACAGCCTCCCGCAGTCCCGGCACCATGTACAGCTGCTGCAGCACTGAGTTGATGTAGCAGGTGGCGCCGGCGTTCCTCAGACCCACGTAGTCACAGGCGGCGCGTCCGTCCAGCGGCGGGGCATACTGACAGTGTCGGCCACGAGGTCACGAGGTCAGCAGGGTCAGCGGGGTCAGCGGGGTCAGCAGTCAGCGGGGCCTTACACGGCGGCCAGACAGGATGATAGCACCTGTTCGTACCACTTGTCGGTGCTGATTACTGCCCACAGCATACACGCCGTGTAAAACACGGCATACGACGGATATGTTAGTTCTATTTGTGCCGGTTAGTGAACTAAATGCATTGAACGAGGTGATTTGGCAGGCAAGTTTTGTTCGGAAAAGTCGGCTAGTGCAGGATGCTGGAAACGAAGATATCGTGGCCAAGGACCGGCGATGGTACCCACCACCTGAGCATAACAATACACCATGCGAACTGAAATTCAAATGATGGAATACTGTGGGGTTTGAAGCAGCCCCATATATGTCTAATGTGCTCTAGCCTTTCTTTGCTATTGACAATAATTTCCTAAAACGACACCCATAACCATTATGATTACCCACCGTAAATACGGGGACGAGGAGTCTAGGGGTAAGTTGCCCGTCTCACAATCGAAAGATGGTGGATTAGAATCTCACCTGTCGCTACTTTTCGCCCGCTACCATTCGGCGTGGGAGATTGGCAACCCTACATGAGTCAACGGTCGATGTGTCGTAAAACCAATAACCACCACCACTACCGTAAATACGTGGATATAGTTCGCTCACGCCTGATTTACCTACACCGAAAAAACAGCGCGTACATCTATAAAACGATAATGAATAGCTATAGCAAACACACGTTCCATTGAAGACCTGCACACATCCTTGGAACAGCACGATACACAACGACAGAAATAGGGCGGGCGCTTCGCGGCACGACATCATTTCCCTCATCTTAATGGCACGCCCGAACAGGGTAAAATAATTGACCATGTGGCCTCGAAAGCCACAGTTAATGGAATTGTGCTATTTCATCCTTGTCTTAGGTTTTTACCATTTTGCCACATGTGTGGGCAGTCATTATACACACGACTGCTAAATAATGTAAAATGCACGTGACTGAAGTGAAAGGCATTCCGCTTTTTTAATCCTTAAGTGGGGATCCTTTATTTTCTTCCAATCTTTCACTATTCCCAAGCAACTTCTTTCTTCATCCACACAGTTAATGGTGAAGTAATTTTAGGACACTGCGCCCGAGACAATGGGCGAATGGCTGGGTCGCAGCGGGCGCCTGCAGAAACTGCCCAAGTTGTCCGGCCGGCGGCCGACTGGCGCCGCCGGATCGACATACACAGCGGGGCTCAACTTGAACGGGCTGGCGGTCCGGCGGCCGACTGGCGCCGCCGGATCGACATACACAGCGGGGCTCAACTTGAACGGGCTGGCGGTCCGGCGGCCGGCCAAGACTCCGACAGTAGCCTGACGTTGGCGTTCAGTTCAGACAGCGACTGGACGTCCGGCGGCCGTCCCGCAAATTTTGCCACACATGGTAAAAATGCCGATCCGACCGTCCGACTGCTCTACAGTCAGGCGGCAGTGTGAAGCGGTCTTTACTATTTGCATGCCTAGGTCGAAAAGGCAAATCCAGATAAATTTGGGAAGATCCCAATTTCTGGGTGAGATTTATCCTTTGATTAATGAGGATCATGGCGGCTTGGCAACCCGCTAGATCTGCCCGCGACAGATGCAAACAGGCCGTAGGGCTTACTTAAAGGATAGTTGACGCGATGCAATTACTATAAATATCGCCGGCAACGTTCGGTGAGACTATCGGCTGGGCACTACGGAGACATAACTATCGCTTAAGCATCCTTCACAATTGCTAAGGTGCGATTCGACCCTTAAAAGTGTTCAATGCCAAGGCTTAATACATGGCATAAACCGCCCACATACTTGGCGATCTAATCAAGGGCGACCCCAGCAAAAGCTTCGCTATAATTCATGGGACTTAAAGCAACTGTGTTCACGGGTCGTTCAATCACATAATCGACAAATGGAAGAATGAAAACGACTGTGGCGTGCCGGGGCCTTACGAGCCGCGGTGACGTCATCGATCAAACTATTCCAACGCTGATTCAAGCACGGGTCAGCTTCATACACCGCACACTCTCCAGGGCGGCATAAGGCAACTTCTCCGTACAGAGGATCGGCACAGCAGCGGTGTAGTGCTCACATCGAACTCCTTGGAGAGTTCGCCGTCGAATGTGTGGTGGCGTTCCACCAGTTGAGAACAGATCAGGTCCAAGTTCTCCTGGCAGCCTCGACACAGCTCTACAAACAACCTGCCGAATATACACGCGCTCAACACCAGGACAGCCTCGACACAGCTCTACAAACAACCTGCCGAACACAGGTGCTCAAGACCAGGGCAGCCTCGACACAGCTCTACAAACAACCTGCCAACACGGTGCTCAAACCAGGAAGCCAGCCTACAAACAAGGCGTCACATGCAGCCTCGGCACAGCTCTACAAAAACCTACCGGAACAGGCGCTCAACCGACAGCCTCGGACAGTCTACAACCTGCCGACAGCTAAACAGGACAGCCTCGACACATTTACAAAAAACCGAAGCTCAACATCAGGACAGCCTCGGCACAGCTCTACAAAATACCTACCGGACACAGGCGCTCAATACCAAGACAGCCTCGGTACGCTCTACAACCTGCCGGACACAGGCGCTCAACATCAGGATAGCCTCGACACAGATGTACAAACAAGCTGCTGAACACTGGCGCTCAACACCAGAATTGCCTGACCAGATTCAGAACACATTCAGACTAGCCAAGAGGGGAGGAGGCCTAATCACGAGACACCACACATATACAGACTGGTCGAGCGGGAAGGAGGCCTGATCACAAGACACCACATAGGTACAGGCTGTCCAGTTGGGGAGGAAGTATGCTCATGAGGCACCACACAGACTGGCCAGGCGGAAAGGAGACCCGATCACGAGGTGTCACACAGGTCCTGACTGGCCAGATGGGGAAGCCTCATCACGAGGAACTACACATGTCCAGTCTGTGCAGGTGGGGAGGGGACTCATTACGAAGCACCGCATACGCTCAGACTGACCAGGTGGGAAGGAGGCCTCAACGTGAGGAACCACGCACGCCAAGGCTGGTCAGACAGCATTTGCACTGGCGGATATAATCAGAGGCGACAAGCCGGAAGGCTGGGTCATGAACAGCGTACCTGTGGGCGGCTGGACGGGCGGAGGGACCTTGACAGCGAGGACCATGCACTGCGTACCTGTAGGCAGCTGGACGGGCGGAGGTCCATGTACTGCGTACCTGTAGGCAGCTGGACGGGCGGAGGGACCTTGACAGCGAGGACCATGCACTGCGTACCTGTAGGCGGCTGGACGGGCGGAGGGACCTTGACAGCGAGGACCATGCACTGCGTACCTGTAGGCAGCTGGACGGGGGAGGGACCTTGACAGCGAGGACCATGCACTGCGTACCTGTAGGCAGCTGGACGGGCGGAGGGACCTCGACAGCGAGGGCCATGCACTGCGTACCTGTAGGCAGCTGGACGGGCGGAGGTCCATGTAACTGCGTACCTGTAGGCAGCTGGACGGGCGGAGGGACCTCGACAGCGAGGGCCATGCACTGCGTACCTGTAGGCAGCTGGACGGGCGGAGGGACCTTGACAGCGAGGACCATGCACTGCGTACCTGTAGGCAGCTGGACGGGCGGAGGGACCTTGACAGCGAGGGCCATGCACTGCGTACCTGTAGGCGGCTGGACGGGCGGAGGGACCTTGACAGCGAGGGCCATGCACTGCGTACCTGTAGGCGGCTGGACGGGCGGAGGGACCTTGACAGCGAGGACCATGCACTGCGTACCTGTAGGCAGCTGGACGGGCGGAGGGACCTTGACAGCGAGGGCCATGCACTGCGTACCTGTAGGCAGCTGGACGGGCGGAGGGACCTTGACAGCGAGGGCCATGCACTGCGTACCTGTAGGCGGCTGGACGGGCGGAGGGACCTTGACAGCGAGGCAGAGACACGGGCGAATTGTCGGCGCTCTGACGACGTGACGCCGGGAACAGGAAGTCGTCCAGCAGAGTGCCGATCAGCGTCTCACCTGGAGCGCGACATCAGACCAGTGAGCTCAGCGCGACACGACGGGCTGCTTCTGCTCACAAAATAGCCTATTCGCTTTGGAAGTGAAGTTTCCACTCTCGAAATTTGAGACTCAACCAAAATATGCCAACATGAGATGCGCATACCATGTATTCTGACGTAGCATATGCTGAAATATGCTGATAGTCGACAAACCATACAATGCTGCAAAATGAACTTCATTTTGCATTCATACGTAGAAGACTGACGAAGCTACACACTGTTACACATATTACTACAGCTGAGTTTACTGAGTCTGGTATTAGGCTTATTATTTATGCTAATAACATTCACATGATAAACATCATACCAGGTGGCGACGATTTACGCTTATCTACTTCCCCTCCACGGGTCTTTTCGCGAGATGCACACTTGAATATCAGCTGGAATCAGCTTGTGAGCTTACAGCAATCATGTTTAACATGATAATGTACCACTGTGATATTTCGCTGATCACTCGGCGATTTTGAGGCCACTCTGGCCCACAGCGCGCACAGCCTGTGTGCCAGGGCCAGCTCACTGTGTGGCAGCGGTGGGGATTACTACAGAGCCTGTGTGCCAGGGCCAGCTCACTATGTGGCAGCAGTTGGGCTTACTACAGATCCTGACTGGCGTGCTGCTATCCCCGCGCCGTCTGTGCGCTAGTCAGCACACTGTGTGTTAGCCTAAATTCCCTCTGCTATTTTGTGTGTGTATTTAAACAAAAAATATATCTGCGCGTGTGATGACAGGCTAAACATGTGCCTCCATATCTACTAACATCTGACGTGAGACCTAGTGCAGCCGTGTTGTGGATTGGTGTAAACACATAGCGGGCTGAAAAAAACACGTGTTTTTTTAATTTCACCACCATAATATAATACACCCCAGGCAAGAACAGACTTACCTGTTGCGATATCATTAAACCGTCATCCATTATTGTCAGCAGGATGACCTACAGTTACGATGGCCGGCTACATGCAAGAAATACACTCGCAACAATCATTCTTATCCGCTACTTGTGCTTAAATTATACACTGCCGCCCCGGAACTCAGAAATGAAAAATAAATGCTGGACGTGTTTCACCATTTAAAATTAACACGTCTGACAACGGTGGAGCTCCGCAGGGTCAGCCGCCATCCTAGTCATATAAGCTCGATGAGAACCACGCAGGTTCACATAGCTAACGAGCGTGCCGCCATTAGAGAAGTTGGAACATCAGGGTGCGTCGTCCCACCGCTAGATCATACTGCTCCCGCCATTAAAGAACCTGCTCGCAACTGGACTAATAACCACACAGAAGAGTAGCATACAAATCACGCCACATCACCACGCTGACGGCACTGACGCCACCCTGCGCACCGAAGCCCGCGCCCGCAGTGCAGGTGACCCGACTGCAGGACACGCGCGGGGACACCGATCAGCGCAGCGGCTGCCGGGACCGGCTCGGGGACGGGCCGCCAGGAGCCGGCGCCGACTGCAGGAGCCGCGCGTGGACACGGGCCCAGCGCAGCGCCAGCCGGGACCGGCTCGGGGACGGGCCTGCAGGAGCCGGCGCCGACTGCAGGAGCCGCGCGGGGACACCGGCCCAGCGCAGCGCCTGCCGGGACCGGCTCGGGGACGGGCCTGCAGGAGCCGGCGCCGACTGCAGGAGCCGCGCGTGGACACCGGCCCAGCGCAGCGCCTGCCGGGACCGGCTCGGGGACGGGCCTGCAGGAGCCGGCGCCGACTGCAGGACGCGCGCGTGGACACGGGCCCAGCGCAGCGCCCGCCGGGACCGGCTCGGGGACGGGCCTGCAGGAGACGCGCGTGGACACCGGCCCAGCGCAGCGCCAGCCGGGACCGGCTCGGGGACGGGCCTGCAGGAGCCGGCGCCGACTGCAGGACACGCGCGGGGACACCGGCCCAGCGCAGCGCCCGCCGGGACCGGCTCGGGGACGGGCCTGCAGGAGCCGGCGCCGACTGCGGGAGACGCGCGGGGACACCGGTCAGTGCAGCGCCCGGCGCGGGGGCCGCCAGGAGCCGGCGCCGACCGCACGTACCGACGCTGACGCGACTGACAGTGTCGCACGTGACCAGGGCGCGCACCAGGTCCAGGTGGCCGGCCAGCAGCACGTCGTCGGCGGTGACGCCCACCGTGTCGTAGGACGGCGCCGCGCTGAAGTTCTGCAGCCAGCACGTCTCGTCCTCGGCCATCGAGGACGCGTTCACCGACAGCCGGGTCTGGTCCGCCGCTAGTGCAGGTCAGGTCAGGTCAGGTTGGAGGCGAGCTGCAAGCCCTTGTAATATCGCGACACTGATCGAGGACACAACAGGTTTGATGTTGAGACATGGTAAGCTTTTCATCTTATGCAGTAATACCTCGGCGAGTGGCTTTTGCAACTTTGTTAATTCAAAGATTACGAACACACTAAAAATGATGGCTCACACCGAGCAAGAGTGAATGAAAAACTTGCTTAACAGTAACAGCATGCATTCTCCTCCAACTATGTACCGCCCACAAGGGAAGCACGCCATCTTATCAGTTATCGGACAGTACATTGCCACCGTGCAGCAGTATGCCATCTGCCACCGTACAGGGCGGTGTACCGTCTCCCCCGGCAAAACAACCTCACCCCAAAAAAAATTGCCCCCCTCAGCAACACAACCCCCCCAAAAACAATCCCCCCCCCCCCGCCCCCACCACCCCCAACACAAAAAAACCCCCCAAAAAAAACGACAGCAGTGTACCGTCTCCTTAGGCAGCACATCGTCACCGTACAAGTGTACCGTCTCCTCCAGACTCCATACCATTCCCACAGTACGTAGTCCCCCAGACGACTGCCGTTACCACAGGGCAGTATGCCGCCTCCTCAGGCAGCACATCGTCACCGTACAGCAGTGTACCGTCTCCTCAGACTCCATACCCTTCCCACAGTACGTAGTCCCCACAGACTGTATACCATTACCACAGGGCAGTGTGCCGTCTCCTCAGGCAGCACATCGTCACCGTACATCAGTGTACCGTCTCCTCAGACTGCATACCGTTCCCACATTGAGCAGTCTCCTTAAACAGTGCACCGTCCCCAGCTCACGTACCGCTCATCCCGGTAAGCAGGTGGGCCCGCAACCGGAAGTACTGTTCGGACTGCACCAGCAGTCGGTGGCTGGCCGCTCGAGACGACCCAGACGACACCCACAGCGGCGCGCGCGTCTTCAGCACCACCTATCGGACACACACAACACCAGAACTTAGCTCGGTAGCTGTCGGTGAGGTGAGTAAAGCCACACGGAAGGGCCAGAAGCGGCAAACTGACAGCGTTTATAGCAGCGGCGACTTGACGTTTGGCACAAGCAAAAAAGTAATTCGACACAAGTTGGAAGAGACAACCGGTCTTCCTGATATTTCAAAAGATATCACGACTTGGAGCTGGTTGGCTTCTATGGCCAAATTGGTGTGAGCTGGCAAGCGGAATTTACCACCATGATCCATGGAAATCTTGAAAGTACCGGCAGACAAGCCCATTTTGATGCCAATCCCGGTATTTAATGCCGCCTTCAAAAGAAGGCCAGGGCTACACTTACTCTAACTTAATTAATCCCAAGCATTTTTTTCAATATGATTCAATGACCACGGGCTTATCGAAAGGTAGAAGTCATTGATGACACATGCATTAAAATGCTGTGGATCCCATCCCACTTGATCCATCGGACGATAATACCATGTCCCAGTTCATCTAGTTCACTTCCTTAGGTTATTCTGTCATCAGTTTTAATCTGCAAGTGACATAATATAGTCTTAGCCCACTGAAACACAAGCCTTGTAAGCGGGTCCGCGGGTTTCCAGAGTTGACTCGGCGTTTGCGATGCCATTATAAATCAGCTGACATTAGGCCTCGCTCTGCAGGCTGCTGGTAGCGCGAGAACCGCACACATTGGCCATGCACTGGTTGTCCGAATTGTGACCTAACTAGGTGGCGAGACAGAACCAACCTGATGTTTGGGGTGACAAAATGAGCCGACCGAGACGAAGTGTCCTCACCCATTTCACTGAGATAATGTTATCTGACTGAGATTGTCTCACATGACTGGGCTGGCGTAGCCTGGCTGGAATTGTAGGACCCGATGGAAATGATACGACTGACTAACTGAAACGGCATGACCGAGAACACGTGACTTGACTGATCAGGTTACGACAATGCGACTAGACTGGCTTAAACGGTGCGACAGTGGGCTATTTTTTTCCACGCAGTCAACTGCTAGGTTACACAGCGTCGCGCACCTTTCACACCGGTTGACAAGGGGAGGACTCGATAATCTCACCGGTTGTGGGATTCGAGCCCACGATCTCACGATCAAGAGTGCAGCGCCCTACCGGCCGAGGTACCGCGATCCCTGAGGTGGTGTGATCCGTGCAACTTGAAGTCGCATGAGGTGCGATCTGATCGACCTGAGTGATGTGGTAAGCCCTGACTGAACTTGATGTAATGTGGCCTGATCTACCTCGGCAATGTGATGTGACCTGGCCGTCCTGGACGATGTGATGTGACCTGACTGACCTCCGCAATGTGGTGTGCCCAGTGATGAAATCGCGCGGTGACGGTGTGGCCTGACTATCCAAGGGAACGTGGTGTGACCTGACTGACTTGGGTGATAAAGTCGCGCGGTGACGGTGTGACCTGACTATCCTGGGTAACGTGATGTGATCTGACTGGTCTGGGTGATGTGGTGTGACCTGGCTGACCTGGGTGATGAAGTCGCGCGGTGACGGTGTGGCCTGACTATCCTGGGCAACGTGGTGTGATCTGACTGATCTGGGTGATGTGGTGTGACCTGACTGACCTGGGTGATGAAGTCGCGCGGTGACGGTGTGACCTGATTATCCTGGGTAGCGTGGATCTGGGTGATTGGTGTGACCTGGCTGACCTGGGTGATGAAGTCGCGCGTAGTGACTGATTCCTGGGTAACTTGAGGCTGACCTGGGTATGTGGTGTGACCTGGCTGACCTGGGTGATGAAGTCGCGCGGTGACGGTGTGACCTGCGGCGCCACCAGCTGACTGAGCAGCAGCAGCTGATCGGCCACCACCTGGCGCAGCTGGGCGGACGGCGAGCCGAGCAGCATGTCCACGATACAGTCGCGCACGTGCGGCAGCGAGTACAGGTAACCTGAACACGAGCACGGCCGGGTAAGCCACACTCCACGCCTCCGACACGTAGCCGCCCGATATTCAATCGACTGAGGTTGTGGTTCGGTTCACACACACTTATGCACTTCAATGCGCCCAACTTTTCGCCGTTGGCGGATTGGCGCTATGAGGTCGATCTTCGTACAAAGCCCGACACTTAACACCCGGCCATCCCGCCCCGACTGCAGAATGTGTGCAGGTTATGGCGGCCTTACACGTCACGAGCTCTGCCTGATACTCAGCCGGGGAGGCGGTGCGGCAGACCATGTTGTGCAGCACGGGCGAGCGGAGGTTCGCAATGAGACGTCTGCTCATTGGAAAACGATGCAGGGGAGACGGGCGAAACCAGCACCAGACATTGATCACAGACAATTTCATCCCTCCACCGCCAGGCTACATGCCCATTGCACCTATGATGGCGACATGCATGGACCAGTAGTAATCTGCTTCCTCATCCAAGGCTAGATCAAGTGGTCGCTGAACGAGCTCACGAAGGTCCCCTACGGGATCATCCACCATCAATCTATGGTGCGTGAACCAAGTGACTACAGTCTGTAAGAGGCGGTCGTGGCAACAGTCACTAACTGCACCAACTGTTGCGAAATAGCAAGTATCCACGAAAGCCGATACGCGACTTCCGAAGAGCAAGTTCAATTGTACCTAGAAACCAATGCTGGCGCAACATTATAATTAGAAGAAGAAATTAACAAAGAAAAATACGCAAGCAGCTTGGTTTAGTGAACAACAGCTTTTTCACCAACCATTCCACCGATTGACCTCCGCCTGGTTCGTGGGCAGCGGCCGGGCCTACTCACTGAACGAGTGCGGCCGGCTCTGCAGACAGGCGACCATCAGCTGGAGGGCGAGTCTGGCCACCAGCGCGTCGCCGTCCGACAGCTCCTGCTGCTGCGGCCCGGACGTGCCCGCCGGTACGCCGACACTGTCGCCCTCGCTGGCGCTGCTGGTGGTGGAGCCTGCAACGGCAGCACGCCCGGTGTCAAAACGCGACGTCAGCGCACGCGATACCAGCACGCCGACACTGTCGCCCTCGCTGGCGCTGCTGGTGGTGGAGCCTGCAACGGCAGCACGCCCGCCATGTCAGAACTATGCGACGTCAGCGCACGCGGGATACCAGCACGCCGACACTGTCGCCCTCGCTGGCGCTGCTGGTGGTGGAGCCTGCAACGGCAGCACGCCCGGCATGTCAGAACTACGCGACGTCAGCGCACACCGGATATCAACGCGACGCAACGTCGGCGTGGCCGGCATATCATCACGACGCAACGGCAGTGTACGGGATATCAGAGCGACGTAGCATCGAAGTGCCTGAGATATCAAGGCGATGTAGCATCAGAACGCCGGGGATACCAGCACGACGTAACGACAGATTGCCCAGGATGTCAACGTGACGCAACGTCAGCACGGCCATGATATCAACGTAACGCAACGTCAGCACGCCCGCAATATCAGCGTGACGCAACATCAGCACGCCCGCGATATCAACGTGACGCAACGTCAGCACGCCCGCAATATCAGCGTGACGCAACATCAGCACATCCGAGATATCAACGCGACAGCGCACCCAGGTCATCAGCGCGACAACGGCGTCATCACGACGCAACGTCAACCCACCCGTGACGTCAGCACAGAGCAACGCGAGCCAACTCGTGATGTTAACTCGGCGTTGCACAAGCCGACCTGTGACGTCATCACGACGTAGCTATACACACGCAGGCCAGGCGGTTATCCAAATATAACGTATGACAACAAAACACGCAGAACAACCTGGATTGATATGTATACGAATACTTTTCGCCAGGTAGGTAAAACAAATCTGAAAACGATTGGGCACATCTCAAATGGTTAATTTACCTGGGCTACGTTCGAACGACGAATGTAAATACCAGATCACCGTGTCACATTCACGTAACTTATTCATGGCTGTCCAGTGCCAGATATAGAGTTTTCCCTAATATATATCAATGCGGATCGAATGTCAACACGCCGAACCCCAGCCCCGCCACCGCCGCCGCCACCGCCACCCCCCACCAATCAATCCCACACAGCCCAACACCATCTTTTGCTACATGGCGTCCCTGCACTCCCCAGACCACTCAGCTCTGCCACCAATCGCGGCCGTGCGGACGCCAATGCGACTCCCGTCCCACTGACCGGAGCTGCTCTGTCTGCGTCCCTCGTCCATCACGTAGAACTCCACCGGCGAACGCTTCTCACGCGCGGCCATCGCCGAAGGCTGGCCAAGCCGGCCGGCCGCCGCCGACCACGCCAGCCGCAGCAGACACGACACCGTCTCGTGCAGCTCAGCCGCCGGCAGACTCTGCAGGACAGACGGGGAAGTGAGGACTGACGGGGCGGCAGACACGACACCGTCTCGTGCAGCTCAGCCGCCGGCAGACTCTGCAGGACAGGCGGGGAAGTGAGGACTGACGGGGCGGCAGACACGACACCGTCTCGTGCAGCTCAGCCGCCGGCAGACTCTGCAGGACAGGCGGGGAAGTGAGGACTGACGGGGCGGCAGGACAGACGGGGAAGTGAGGACTGACGGGGCAGCAGACACGACACCGTCTCGTGCAGCTCAGCCGCCGGCAGACTCTGCAGGACAGACGGGGAAGTGAGGACTGACGGGGCGGCAGGCACGACACCGTCTCGTGCAGCTCAGCCGCCGGCAGACTCTGCAGGACAGACGGGGAAGTGAGGACTGACGGGGCGGCAGACACGACACCGTCTCGTGCAGCTCAGCCGCCGGCAGACTCTGCAGGACAGGCGGGGAAGTGAGGACTGACGGGGCGGCAGGCACGACACCGTCTCGTGCAGCTCAGCCGCCGGCAGACTCTGCAGGACAGACGGGGAAGTGAGGACTGACGGGGCAGCAGACACGACACCGTCTCGTGCAGCTCAGCCGCCGGCAGACTCTGCAGGACAGACGGGGAAGTGAGGACTGACGGGGCGGCAGGCACGACACCGACAACTCCCAGCTGTAGACTGGGCAGTGTTGGAGACAGGGGTACCACACCGATAAACCCCAGCTGTACCATGACGAGGCAGTGTTTGAGGCAGGAGGTCTTAGTACTTGAGCATAACGTGGCATATCAATTATCCCATCTCTTTTTCCCCGTCGATTTGGTATGATTTCGTCCCCTCTACTTACGATTTGATTACATTGAATCAATCCTGTTCCCGTCCATGAGCAGCGCATGGTTGGCTCATGAGCACTGCCAGCGACACAGTGCTTACACCATGAGCAACGCATGGTTAGCTTATCAGCAGAGCCGAGCAGCACATCTCTAACTCCATGAGCAACGCATGATTACATCACGAGCAACACAGCTCCGACTTCATGAGCAGCGCATGGGTAGCTCATGAACAGCGTCGAGCAGCACATCTCTAACTCCATGAGCAGCGCATTATTAGCTCATGAGCAACACAACTCCAACTCCATGAGCAGCGTGCGAGTAGGCCATGAGCAGCGTCGAGCAGCACAGCCCCAACTCTGTGGATAGCGCGGCTCACTATGCATACAAATACCTGGAAAATATCTCGCAAATAGGCCACGTTTCGAGGCTTTTATCAATGTATGCTTGTCAAGTTGAGCGACACCGAAAATAGACGAACTAAGTTTTCAGTTTTCTCCCCCATAAACTACGAATATTTGTCAGTCCAGCGTTATCTTTTACTACACAGACAATGATTTGGAGAGGATAATTTTAAGTCACCTAGTGGGAAAATTATATCCAGTGTAATATTGATTACACTGTCTTGCCATTGATATTATCGTTGCACATGTCAACATGATCAATCACAATAAAAACAATGATGCCAGTAATGGACGTATGTTTTATAGTGCAGCCCATAGCACATCGCAAGTTATAAAACCGGGCTCAATTACGCTTTGGCACTGCGGGATTCCCAAATCTGTTCGGCCCATGAATTAAACACGACTCGCAAAGTAGCTCCAGTACTGCTGATGAATCCTGCGACAAGAACACACATTTTGTATGTGCTGCAGCTTCATTGAATGGGTGGCGAAGGAACAGACAGTCGTCTGGCGGCGAGCGGGAACGAACTGGGTGTGTGGGGACGAGCTGGATGTGTGGGGACGAGCTGGGTGTGTGGGGCAGTGTCTAAAATCACTTACATTAACTGTGTGGATGAAGGAAGAAGTTGCTTGGAAATGGTGAAAGATTGGAAGAAAATAAAGGAACTCCACTTAGGATTAAAAGCAGAATGCCTTTAGTCTGATTTTACATTATTTAGAGTTGTGTGATGATGACTGCCACACATCATGTGGCAAATGGTAAAACCTAGGACAAGGATGAAATAGCGTAATTCCATTAACTGTGAATTTAAGACATTGTATTATTTTAACTGGTGTGGGGACGAGCTGGATGTGTGGGGACGAGCTGGATGTGTGGGGACGAGCTGGATGTGTGGGGACGAGCTGGATGTGTGGGGACGAGCTGGATGTGTGGGGACGAGCTGGATGTGTGGGGACGAGCTGGATGTGTGGGGACGAGCTGGGTGTGAGGGGACGAGCTGAGTGTGTGGGGACGAGCTGAGTGTGTGGGGACGAGCCGAGTGTGTGTGTGGACGAGCTGGATGTGTGGGGACGAGCTGAGTGTGTGGGGACGAGCTGGGTGTGTGGGGACGAGCTGGATGTGTGGGGACGAGCTGGATGTGTGGGGACGAGCTGGGTGTGTGGGGACGAGCTGGGTGTGTGGGGACGAGCTGAGTGTGTGGGGACGAGCTGGGTGTGTGGGGACGAGCTGGGTGTGTGGGGACGAGCTGGATGTGTGGGGACGAACTGGATGTGTTGGGGACGAGCTGGATGTGTGGGGACGAGCTGGGTGTGTGGGGACGAGCTGGATGTGTGGGGACGAGCTGGATGTGTGGGGCCGAGCTGGATGTGTGGGGACGAGCTGGATGTGTGGGGACGAGCTGGATGTGTGGGGACGAGCTGGATGTGTGGGGACGAGCTGGATGTGTGGGGACGAGCTGAGTGTGTGGGGCCGAGCTGAGTGTGTGGGGCCGAGCTGAGTGTGCAGAACCGAGCTGGGTGTGCAGAACCGAGCTGGGTGTGCAGAACAGAGCTGGGTGTGCAGAACCGAGCTGGGTGTGCAGAACAGAGCTGGGTGTGCAGAACAGAGCTGTCGGCCGGCAGCAGGCCCGTGTGGCGCCTGCCGCCGCAGCCACCTACGTGCAGTGTGTCGTGCGACGCGGGAGCGCGCACATCCAGCGCAGACTTTTTGGCCGGCGTTGGCTTCGAGATCGGAGACGACTGGAGTGCCTTGGCGAGATCGGGCCGGTCGCACAGCAGGAACCTGGCGACAAACACCTCAGTATGGCCAAACAAGCAGTCCTGCTCGACTTGCCAACCGCGATGGACATACTATCGACAGGTCACTGAGTAAAGCAGAACAAAATTAGGTGAGCATATGCAATGTCAATGTGGCCAAATTAATGTTCAGTTACGTGTTAGATGTAACCAAATACGTTATATTTTGGCACCGGAGATGTAAATATACACACATACATAAAACATCATAAAAACATATTTGCATATATACCTGCCTTATTCGTTTCTGCGACCGTGCCATCAATGTGGTGAGCAAAGAAGAACCTCGTATACAAAACATAATGCGTATGTGACGCACTTGCGGTGCAAGAGTTGCCACAGGCCCAGCATATAATTGGCATTTGCCAGAGTTAAATGTAAATAACAAGCGAAATACTCGACTCGAGACGTAACTAGTTTACCTGCAATGCATCGTTTTACACCTATGGGCGCTAAATGATCCCGTAGATAGCGCACCATTAAACCCAGATACACAACCAGCAGCATTTCACACCAACACTTCCGAACTGGCGCGCATCGTGTAGCGGCCTAGACCTGCAGCCCAGCGGCCGGCTGAGCGGCTGACCTGGCGATCTGCAGCGTCAGCAGGTAGATCTGCTGCTGCACCAGGTCCTGGTCGCCGCCGGCTGCCTGCGGCGGCTCCCTCCTGAGCACGGCCAGCACCTCGGTCAGACCGCCGTGCTCGAGGAACGCCCGGCAGAAGGTGCGCGCAGACTCCTCGGCGCCGCCCTCCGACCGGCAGGGCATCAGCTTCCCGGACAGCACCTGCCGGCGGACACGGGTCAGACTAGAACACAGCACCTGCCGGCGGACACGGGTCAGACTATAACACAGCACCTGCCGGCGGACACGGGTCAGACTATAACACAGCACCTCCGGGGACGGTCAGACTATAACACAGGCCGGACACGGGTCAGACTATAACACAGCACCTGCCGGCGGACACGGGTCAGACTATAACACAGCACCTGCCGGCGGACACGGGTCAGACTATAACACAACACCAACCGGCGGACACGGGTCAGACTATAACACAGCACCTGCCGGCGGACACGGGTCAGACTATAACACAGCACCTGCCGGCGGACACAGGTCAGACTATAACACAGCACCTGCCGGCGGACACAGGTCAGACTATAACACAGCACCTGCCGGCGGACACGGGTCAGACTATAACACAGCACCTGCCGGCGGACACGGGTCAGACTATAACACAGCACCTGCCGGCGGACACGGGTCAGACTATAACACAGCACCTGCCGGCGGACACGGGTCAGACTATAACACAGCACCTGCCGGCGGACACGGGTCAGACTATAACACAGCACCTGCCGGCGAACACAGGCCACATATCCATACAAGACACAACACCAGCTAGCGGACACGGGCCACACCGCCACACAACATCGGCTGGCGGACACGGGCCATATCGCCACACATCTCCCAGAAGACACAGGTCAGACTATCAGACAAAATATACCGGTGGGCAAGAGACACCAGCTGACTGATCAGAATATCAATACGTATATATATTTCTGGAATTAACCATCTCGGGAGCTAACCCAGAACAACCCAGACCTCTGGTTCTCTGCTATCCTGGCAAGACAGCGTCCGGGTCGGTACACAAGCTCCTATGTAACCTCCGGATGGAAGAGTCGGTTGGAAGTCAGCGGGAAACTTTCCCGGTAGGGTCGCAAAACGCTAACGGGTCAGTCGTGTCGGACTACTGGCGACATATTTGCAAATTAAAATACTGTCATTAAATATGAACAACCTGATCGGGTGGTGGGATCGGGTCTACGTCATAACTACCGCTTACTGTACTACCGCAGGTTGTAGAAGAGTCTGAACCCGGTCGCCTGGGTTCGCCACAGTGTCACTGACCTCCAGATTATAGACGGTCGTCTGAGCTCAGTGCTACTGACCTCCAGGCTATAGACGGTCGCCTGAGCTCAGTGCTTGACCTCCAGGCTACAGACGGTCGCTTGGACTCACAGTGTCACTGACCTGTCACTGATTATAGACGGTCGCCTGAGCTCACAGTGCCACTGACCTCCAGATTATAGACGGTCGCCTGAGCTCACAGTGCCACTGACCTCCAGGCTATAGACGGTCGCCTGGACTCACAGTGCCACTGACCTCCAGGCTATAGACGGTCGCCTGGGTTGGCAGTACCACTGACCTCCAGGTTGTAGACGAGCCTGAGCCCGGTGGCCGGTGTCCAGGAGCCGGTGGCGGCTCCCAGCAGCTGGCGCACCAGCTGGGCGGGCCGCGGCGCGGCGGCCGACAGCCGGCCGGCCGGCTGGCAGAGCGTCTCCAGCACGTCCGACACGGCCGGCTCGGTGGGCATCAGGTGGAGGATGGCGCGCGCGCCGGCCGACACGGCCGCGTCGCGCAGCTCGGCCAGCCGACACAGCGTGCTGAACGCGCCGCCGGCCGCCATCACCACGCCCGGCAGCGACCGCTCCGACGAGACGTCGCCGGCGGCGGCGGCTGCAGACGGCGCGGCCGCCCCGCCCTCGGCGGCCGGCGCCGGCTCGGCCTCAGCCTGCCAGACACACGCGCTCATGTGGGGCGGCAGCCACAGAACCACAGGACAGGACACACGCGCTCATGTGGGGCGGCAGCCACAGAACCACAGGACACGGCACACGCGCTCATTGGGGCGGCAGCCACAGAACCACAGGACAGGACACACGCGCTCATGTGGGGCGGCAGCCACAGAACCACAGGATACACGGCCTCACCCTGCCCGACACACGCGCTCATGTGGGGCGCCAGTCACAGAACCACAGGATACACGGCCTCACCCTGCCCGACACACGCGCTCATGTGGGGCGGCAGTCACAGAACCACAGGATACACGGCCTCAGCCTGCCCGACACACGCGCTCATGTGGGGCGGCAGTCACAGAACCACAAGACAAGAGTCAATGAAGTGGAACGCACCTCTAGCAACTGAATTGGTGGCCATGCCTTGCTGATGACATTAAATACCATTAGCAAGCCAAGGATATAAATCTCATAGATGTCTGCCAGTGTTATGGGAAAAGGCATCATGGTATCTGATTGAAGTACATTTTAACACCTGCTCAATTCTGCGGTTTTTTTGGGTAGCGCGGATGATGGCGGGTTGGATTGTGGCCTTACGACGCGCTCAGCAGCTGAGGCCATATGACGTCGCTCACCTCTCCCCTGGCAGGAAGGACTGGCATCGCGTGGAGTGGAACCCCGTATCTCTGGCGTGTCAGACGCTCAACTTGACCACTGAGCTATCGACGCCCCAGCGCAGATGACAAAGCTGAGTTCGGTAAGACTCTGTATTCCTGAACCAGAAACTCGGGTTCGAATCTCACCAACGCCAAAATGCTTCAAAGTATGCGACTCAGCAGCGATTATTAACCACTCCATGCAATGGCATCAGTAGCTCTTCGCAGTACCGCCTGACGAGCGGAGAAGCAACTGGTCGAAACGCTACGTTCCATCGAAAACGCATCGAGAGCATGATTCCACCGCTACGTAGCGTCGAAAGGCTACGAGAACATGCTCGCGAGCAGACTTGAGTCCAAACATCGCCGGCACGTCCGTTGAGTCCGGTGAGCACCACGTGAGTCTGAACGTCACCGGCACCAGGTCAGTTGAGCGGAGTGTCAGCTGACCTGACTGTCAGATCAGCTGGGCGGGACGGCAGCTGACCTGACTGTCAGGTCAGCTGGGCGGGGACGGCAGCTGACCTGACTGTCAGGTCAGTTGAGCGGAGTGTCAGCTGACCTGACTGTCAGATCAGCTGGGCGGGACGGCAGCTGACCTGACTGTCAGGTCAGCTGGGCGGGACGGCAGCTGACCTGACTGTCACGTCAGCTGGGCGGGGCGGCAGCTGACCTGTCACGCCAGCTGGGCGGGGTGTCAGCTGACCTGTCACGTCAGCTGGACGGGGGGGCAGCTGACCTGTCACGCCAGCTGGGCGGGGCGGCAGCTACCTGTCACGTCAGCTGGGCGGGGCGGCAGCTGACCTGACTGTCACGTCAGCTGGGCGGGACGGCAGCTGACCTGTCACGTCAGCTGGGCGGGACGGCAGCTGACCTGACACGTCAGCTGGGCGGGGTGTCAGCTGCCCTGACTGTCACGTCAGCTGGGCGGGGCGGCAGCTGACCTGTCACGTCAGCTGGGCGGGACGGCAGCTGCCCTGACTGTTACGTCAGCTGGGCGGGGCGGCAGCTGACCTGACTGTCACGTCAGCTGGGAGGGGCGGCAGCTGACCTGTCACGTCAGCTGGGCGGGGCGGCAGCTGACCTGACTGTCGCGGCTGCGGCCGGTGCCGGGCCCGGCGCTGCGGACCGTCAGGCGTGTGTCGCCAGTGACGCCGGCCCGGTGCAGCAGCTGGTGCGGCTTGCTCAGCTCCAGGTCGCCCAGCAGCAGCTGCACACCGGACGGCGCCAGCTTCAGCTGCGCGGCCACCCGCCACTTGAGCGACTGCACCAGCTCGTTCGTGTGCGTCTGTCGGAGCAGGCGGGGTGGCGATGTGTGAGAACAAGGTGGTGTCGCAAGGCGAGGGCGAGTGGCGCGACGCATTAAATCACAAGTACTCGGTTCAATAAGTATCGTTAACAGTAAGAACAACAATTGTAAGAAAAAGGTGACATCTACTAAAATAAGAAACTTTACAGTCTGCTGCCCTAAGCCCATTCGGGCATCGAAAAAGACCTTCCGATATTGCATGCCAAGGACCGCCACGGACGACATACTGCGCGGACAGTATATGTAGCTCTTATAGTGCACGGATACTGTGCAAATCCATCCTCAATTCGGCTTTTTATTTCAGTTACATTCCCAACTGATGTGTATACTTCCCAACAACTACACAAGTAAACACCAGGCCCTTGATTACGCGATTGTTCCCTGATGAACGTCGGCAGCGACGATGGTGTTCGATGTGCGTATCACTTAAGCAAGACCTTGAACTCAGACACGTCATATTCTTATTGAATGGTGCTGATTTCTTGGATAATGGATTGTGGCTTTACGACGCACTCAGTAGCTGCGTCGCCTGCCTCTCACCCTGGCAGAAATGGCGGGCATCGCGGGGAATCGAACCCAGTACATCTGGCTTGCCAGACGCTCAGCTTGACCATTGAGCTACCAACGCCCTGGTAGAAAATATTCATGCAAGACTGAACCCGCGTTTGTCCAAACGCATGCAGCTGGCAAAAACTTTAGCTTCTTCCCGATATTGTTAACTGATCCATTTGCGATATGCATCCCAATGGCCAACCGATGTGCTACTTAGATGGGCGATGATATTCATGATTATCTAACGCCGCACAGCTGCCGCCTGGTCGAGCACCCCCTGACGCAGTGCTACATTTTCGTGCTCTGATCAATTTGTAAATATCACTCATCTGCAACACTGATTGTCTTGCCAGCTCGGAGCCGCTCGAACGTCATGCATACATTCATACAATCTGCGACCTGGTCGCATGATCCCCCAATCCCATGCAGCCAGATGTGCGAGCGTACGTGCGTGCGTGCGTGCCTGCGGGACACGTGCACGTACACACGTACGTGCACGTGCTTGCGAGTGTGCGCACGAGTGTGGGCCAGACTGCTGAGTCAGGATCAGCTCACCGGTATGGTGAGCTCCGTAGTCTCGTGAGTCAGGTGGACCGTCAGCGGTGCGCCGCGGAACGTGGCGCCGTGCGGCAGGATGGAGCGCGGCTCCGTGTACAGGTTCTCGATGACCTCCACGTAGGCGCGCACCAGGCTGAGCAGTCGGCTCAGGCCACGCCGCTCCGGACAGCTGCCGGCACGGACGACGTCAAGTCACGCCTCGCTTCAGGCGCAAGCCAAACTGAGGTGAGCAACAGGTGAAATGCCGGCCACATGCGTCTCAGATACAGGTGAGATGCCGATCACATCATTGTCAAACAGGAACTGACCGACTGGCACTGACAATACACGGGTGGGGCCAGAGCTTGCCGATGCCAATGTTAGGCATACAATCATTGCGGCCATCGCAGCCACCGTCATCACGAACACTACTATTATAATCAACTAGCAGCAATACGATTAAAATCCTGCATGATCTCAGATACGACTTTCACTTGGCAAAATGTGTTCCAACTAATACTTAAAAAATCACACGAAGTATCTGCAACACTTTCATGGTCCTGCAGTCGCCATTTTATGCTGAGTATTAAATAATTTGTGCTCTGTGAAGCAAATTAAAAAGGGACAAACAGAAATTGTGACGACAAAGAAATACCATTGTCCTTTAGTAAGTTGGCATGATAGGAAATATTATAGAAGAAACTCCATGCTATAGAAAGTATTCGAACAAATCCCTGCGATATCATGTACATGATTATTCACGTTCCATACTAGCGTTCATGGATGAGCTTCCGAATTGGACACCCGATGCATGAGTGTGAAGTTACTAACAAAAAAAGAAACGAACATATCGAGTCTGTGTCGATCTTCAATACAATTAGTCTGCATACTAATTGAAGAAACATTGCGCAGATCCAAACAGGTGGAAACTACCGAGTGTTGCAGCAAAATATGCACATTATTTGTAGTCTACAAACTATGCATGCCGGCAAAATCCAGGCGACCTTTCATCTTTTTCGCACACTAATCGAATGATTATCATCCCATGTAACGCCTGCACTGGTTTCCATGTTGCAAACGTTATGAAGATGACGGTCTACATTGCTAGACGACTTAAGCTACCACGACCCTGAAACGATGTATTGGTCATTGAGGAGCTGGCGTTGGATCAACAGCTCCCCGTCAACTGGCATCACATCGAGAAAAGGATACACCAGCACAAAACAGCTTCTGACCACGATGCGCACCATGCTCTGAGCGCAAGAAGCTCAACCTGGGATGGCCATGATGTGGCAAGCAGTAGCTAAAAACAAAAACAGCAGAACTTCACCCTTGAAAATGAAGACGTCCGTGAAACAAACGAACAAATCACGTTCCAGCCGTTCCAGCACATTGCCAACAGCCGCAGTCAGGGCGAACTTACCCGGCCGAGGAGGCGTCGCTGGAGCCGCGGCGACTGGCCGTCTTGCTGGGCGACGAGACTGGAGAGTCTGGCGTCGCAGGCGGCATCTGGACATCAGCGGTGCTGGCCGACAGCGCCGCCCGGCGACACTGCACGCGGAGAGGACACAGCAGCGTGACCACGTGACACGGTGTGACACGACACAACAAGCTCAAGTCCGACATACCGTCCTTCCAGGAGGAAGAGGATGACTGTAGGATTTTGCGAACAATACATTTTGACAGAATGCCTTGCCTGCCTTTTTAAATAGATGATTTCAAAACAGGTTGACAGTACCAAATGCATTCATCGAATTTCGGATCGTATTCAAATGCATGCAGGCTTCGTTGCACATAAACCTTTTGGAAGAGCTTAATATCTGTTCGAAATGGTATTAAATTGACCTGTAATCATTTTTAGTTTCAATGGCGCTGTATTCACGTCTTTATCTCGTGGCGCTACACATAGTCTGTAGCACCGGGATGATCTCCGACAAGATACGCGCGCCAACACAGAGGTATGGTAGATAAGACGCACAGTGCCCTAAAACTAATCTCGAATAGACCCATTGAATAGTGCTTCACACCTCACAAATGATGTATTCCGGGTATGTACCGACCAATGAGATATGCACAGGAGCCTCCTCTGTGGCTAGGGTGGCTTTATGGACCATGGTCCTATCGCCAAGCACACCTTGTTGCGTGAACTATGGACTCAGCACCAGTCATGAATTCCAGTTCTACAGTATAAATTCAGTTAAACGTTGAACGTGCCTTGAATGCACCGACAGCGCCGCCCCAGAAGCTCGTTCTCGACCATATCGGGCCAGTTGCCAACTGCCCCTCCCAGCTTGGGGCTAAATGCAAGCGCGTGAAGCGACTCGAACCCCGTCTTGCCAGGACACGAGAGACCAGTGCAGGACGGCGCTCAAGCCACTGACCTGCCGGGGCGGCATATAACACAAGGCGCGTACTGACCTCTAGTCGGTTGTAGCACTCGTTGTAGAACTTGTTGTGCAGCGAGGCGGTGTCGCGCTTGAGACGCGGCTCCAGGTTCAGGTAGTAGATGCCGAGCAGCTCGTCGATGACGGCGCGTGAGATCTCCTCGTCGGCCACCTCGGTCAGGATACGCCACAGATAGTCGACACCAAGCGGCGACTGGTTACCCACCACCTGGCCAGGCAGAGACCGTCCTCAGCCACAGAGAGCAGCCGCGAGTCGCAGCGTCGGCTGCTGGGAGAGCTGGCGCAGTGGCAGATTGGCTGAGCACGGCACATGTCCTCCATCGGCTGATACCATCTACGTAGCGGAACTCAATCTCCATCACTGATTCCAACGGGGACGTGGTAGCGCAGTTGATACAGCGTCGGACTCTTGATCGCAAGGTTGTGGGTTCGAATCGCACAACCGACGGCATTTGCTGAGTCCACCCGTGACCAATCGGCGTGACAGGTTAGCGACGCCACATAACCTGGTGTTTGAATGCGTCGCAAAATAACCCAAGATGAACTCATTCACTGATCCCAACAGGCAGTATGTAACGAAGCACGCGTCACAAATTGCAATACGCGTGTGTCCACTTCATTGCAGGCCCACACTGCTGAAGACTTCCCCTGGCTGAGAACCCATGATGTAGCCGATGCAGCTCTGAGTGAAACCAACTCCGAAAATCATTGATCGTCTCCGAAACTCGACATTTCCATCAGCCGTCGTCGGCAGTGTACGACGGTTGCTAACTCGCGCAGCGGTGTGGTGCACAGCACCTTTGTACCTCGTCTCGCGGGCCAGATCACGTCTTAGGCTTGTGCATCGCATGTGCGCTGTGGGGTAACCTGACATGACTGTCCGGTCACTCCAGCCTTGCCCTTCCCCCGCCCACACTCACGATATTTCCGGCGACGCGCCTGAAATTGGCCTTATCCAAGTTGACGCGCTCGAAGTAGGTCTTGAAGCAGCGTAGCGCGGGGGCCGTCACTTGCTCCGGATCCAGGCATAGCAGTCGGTCGGTGAAGAAGCGCTCCTGGGTCTCACGTCCCAGATCGGCCGCGCAGTCCGTGAACCAGTCCAGACAGATCTGTAGACGAAGGCACAATCGGTGAACCAGTCAAGACAGATCTGTAGACGAGGCACAATCGGTGAACCAGTCAAGACAGATCTGTAGACGAAGCACAATCGGTGAACTAGTCAAGACAGATCTGTAGACGAAGCACAATCGGTGAACCATCAAGACAGATCTGTAGACGAGGCACAATCGGTGAACCAGTCAAGACAGATCTGTAGACGAGGCACAATCGGTGAACCAGTCAAGACAGATCTGTAGACGAAGCACAATCGGTGAACCAGTCGAGACAGATCTGTAGACGAAGCACAATCGGTGAACCAGTCAAGACAGATCTGTAGACGAAGCACAATCGGTGAACCAGTCGAGACAGATCTGTAGACGAAGCACAATCGGTGAACCGGCCCACACAAAATGTTGACGAATACACAATCGGTGGCAGCCCGAGCATATCTATCGGAGCAAGAGATAGAGATAGATGTGCAGAGATAAAGAGAAGGAGAGAGGTACGGAGATAGATATATCGATATGGAAAGGGAAGAGAAATTAATTGAGGAAAAAGAGAAAAGTGAGAAAGAAAGGAACAAAGAAACAAAAAGAGAAAAAAGATAGAAAGAAAGATAAAAAGGGAGAGAAAGAAAAAGAACGAAAGAACGGGAGAGAAAGAAAGAGAAATAAAGAAAGAGAAAGGAAGCGAAAGAAAGAAAGAAAGAAAGAAAGAAAGAGAGTGACAAGGGCGAGTGAGAGGGAGGAATGGGATAGAAAGAGAGGTGAAGCCTGGGAGATGGGTGAAAAAAAATGAGAATGGAGAGGAGGGATAAAGAAAGGGGAGGGAAGAGAGGAAGAGAGATGGAAGACAAAGAGAGAGAAAGGAAGAGAGAAAGCGAGGAAGAGAAGAGGAAGGGAAGGAAAAAGGAAGAGGAGATGAAGAGACATAGATGGAAAATGAGGGAGGCAGGAAAAGAGGGATAGTGGCGGAGGCCGGAACACAGACGAAAGAGATACTAGGGGAGTCTCACCTTGCTGTCATCGGCGCAGGCGGTCGGGTTATCGACGAGCGCCCTCCAGACGTCAGTGACCCGCTCCCAGGCCAGCGGCTCGGGCGAGTCTTTCAGCAGGCGCTGCAGCACCTCCAGGTGTGTCGACAGGTACTGCACAGAACCGACATACACACATACACATGTAAGACACCCGAGCAGACAAGCAGAGAGGCTACGGAAGACGGGTGCGCATGTGTTCACGCCAGAGAAGACGCTCGAATGTACTGGAGAAGGCGGGGGCAGATGTCCAGAGCACAGAGCAGACAATCCACGTGTTGCACGGGAAATGGTGGACAGCCAATTGTACCAGATGCAAATTACGATGAGTCAGAGGTATCAGACGCCATTGCATTTGGTCGCATGAGGTCGGGGGATGCTGCAATGTTGCTATTATACAGGTGCATACGGCAAACTGCTTTGGACTATCCATTTTGTTCGACGTAATTCGATTTTGTACCATAATTATACAGTTGATATCGTTCTTTGGTTTATAAGGCAGAAAGAAAACACAAGTCGACATGTCGCGTGCATGTTTTCCTGTCATTGCTGTCGGTGTTGCCTAAGTTAAACCAGTTGCTAGTATCATCGATTCGATTATAATAACGGCCCCCTGATTTTAATAATGCCGGCTTAGTAGCCAGGTTCAGCTAGTCAAACTCAATTCGACATATTTCCATTAAAGCTGAGCTGCCGGAAATGCTAACAAAGTATTTGTTCGCAGCTTCTCCTGTCCTACCATACAGGGATCTCAATAAAAGCTACTTAACAAAGTACAACTGGACAAGTACAATTTGTTTCAATAACAAAGTACAATTTGTTGCTGGCTGAACAAATTCGGATTTCATTGGACCCTTATTGGTGTACACAGACTCTGTCAGCGAATGACCATCTTATCTGTCGACCAGAAATCGGTTTGATTTTGTTTTAATGTAGCGCTGTTAATCTGCGCCGATCCTCCTACGCCTGTACCAAACTGTCGGTGTGTGCCCCTCATGCCCATTCCACCATGCCTATGCTCACATCGCCGTGTCTGTGCTAGTGAAACAAAAACAGAACATAACTACTTTTTTTTAAACTACATATTTTCAACTACAGAACTACACACTCATCTAGCTATGGCTGGACTAGTCACTCCATGTTTATACTCATCTCGCCGTCTGTGCAGCCAAAATGCACGCCCGCGTATGTACTAGCCACTCTAAGTGCGTGCTCACCTCGTCATCTGTGCTAACAACTCCATGTCGATACTGACCTCGCCGTGTATGCACTAGTAACTCCATGTCGATACTGACCTCGCCGTGTTGGTACACGCCGTCCACAAGGACCTGGCAGTTCAGGTCGCCGCCAGCCTCACGCACCGCCCTCTGGTGGCACGCGCTGAGGCTGCTCGTGATCAGGCTCAGTATCTCGTGCTGCACGTACATCAGGTCACTGAACGCCGCCTGGGGGCAGGCCGTGCACGGAGGCTAGCTCCTTCAAGGGGAACATGGGCCCGAGCATCACTTAAAAGAGGCTACCATGCAGAAATGTGTACGCCCACAAACACGCACGAACGAACACATGTATGCATGTATGTGTGGATATATATACATATATATATATATATATATATATATATATATATATATATATATATATATATATATATATATATATATATATATATATATACATATATGAATACCAACGCTCTTCGCATGGCTGCGCTTTTATGAACATTACCAAAAGGGTACAATAGCATACTCACCTCGCCTTGCTCATAATCTGACACAGCAGCCCGATTACGCAGCTACACACATAAACAGTGATTATGACTACAGCTAGCGCCGGGCTCTCTAGATCTTGGGGCCTGCGGCAGCGGGGAAGGTGCTTCTTCCAAATGTGCACCACAAGGCTCTCACCTTATCCATTTTGATGTAGCTCTTGGTTCCGTGGATGATTTTCTCGACAATGTTGATGAGATGCCGCAGCGCTGGCACGGTCCAGGTGCGCTGCGAGATATCCTCCACACACTTGCCTATGTACAGCCGCACCTGGCCGACAACGCATCTGTCCTCAAACAGGGCTCACAATGCCGCAGCTCGGACCGGCAGAGGCAATATGCGGCACCGGCAGAGGCAATATGCGGGACAAGGCATCTCTCGGGGTCGACCAACACAAATGAAGACGAAAACACACGTGATAAAGCATCTGGAGGCCGGCTACCGCTAACGCAAGCGGACGAAAACCACACATGACATGGCTCGACGTGGAAACAACGGCGTTTTGTCATCAATCCGCCTTAACATTCCTATCATAGTATAACGTCCTGATTTGGTACCGCCATCTCACTGGTTGTCGAAACATTGGCCAATGCCGAAATGCCGATGCCGAAATGCCAATGCCAATGTCAATGCCGAAACATTGGCACCAGGCTAGCCTACGTTATGCTTTCTGAATATTTACACCACACTACCATCCAAAAACAAACAGGCGTATGCGGTATTTGTATATGTAAATCAGGTGGTGTGCTTAGCCGAGTAGTCGTGGCCGTGGCTGTACGGCAGTACCAAATCATCATGGACTGCTTTTTATATATCGATGCTTCAAGACAGAAATTTGGGAAAATACAACTTTGCATACAGGCCATAAACATGGGAGAAGGCTGTATGCATGTATGCAGAAGATGCAGAGAGCAGGGGCCGCACAATCGTCACAGCTGGTACATGACGAGGAATAAAATGTAAGAACATGGCATACGCATTGACGGGTTGGCTATTGGTTTTACGCCTTGCGAATCACCTCTCCTTTCATTGGTTGGTTGGTTAGTTATTTGAGCTCGTGGCGCAACGATTAGACTTAGTTATATATAAGACGTCGCTAATCTTTCACCACGTTAAGTGATTGGTTGGTTGGTTATTGGTTTCACGACACGTCGACCGTTGAATCATACAGCGTCGCCAACCCTCTCACGCCGATTGGTCACGATCGAAGGGTACCGACAGGCGAGACTCGAACCCACAATCTTTCGATTACGAGACGGGAAACTTACCCCTAGACTATCCATCCCCGACCATCACTGGTGGCGATGACTTGGCGGACTGGCCCACTCATGCACACCCGCGAGATATCGCATCGACTTAACACTGCGCGCTGTTTCCCGTAAGTGAGTGGCTCAGCGGCCAAGGATGTGGCTGTCTCACCCGTTTGTCGCCGGTGCCCTCTGCCAGCACCTCGGTGTGCAGCTCCATGGCCATTTCGACCAGCCGCGAGCCGAGCGACGGCGCGTGCGCCAGCCGCCAGAGCAGCTCCAGCATGCGACCGGCCGACACGGGGTCGCGTCGCTCCCGGCCTATCCTGCCGACCAGCTGCAGAAGACCCTCCTGCTGCCACGGCTTGCTGCCCTCCCAGCTCTGCAACACAGACGGGGTCACGTCTCTCCCGGCCTATCCTGCCGACCAGCTGCAGAAGACCCTCCTGCTGCCACGAGCTTGCTGCACTCCCAGCTCTGCAACACAGACGGGGTCACGTCCCTCCCGGCCTATCCTGCCGACCAGCTGCAGAAGACCCTCCTGCTGCCACGGCTTGCTGCCCTCCCAGCTCTGCAACACAGACAGGGTCGCGTCTCTCCCGGCCTATCCTGCCGACCAGCTGCAGAAGACCCTCCTGCTGCCACGGCTTGCTGCCCTCCCAGCTCTGCAACACAGACGGGGTCGCGTCTCTCCCGGCCTATCCTGCCGACCAGCTGCAGAAGACCCTCCTGCTGCCACGGCTTGCTGCCCTCCCAGCTCTGCAACACAGACGGGGTCGCGTCTCTCCCGGCCTATCCTGCCGACCAGCTGCAGAAGACCCTCCTGCTGCCACGGCTTGCTGCCCTCCCAGCTCTGCAACACAGACAGGGTCGCGTCTCTCCCGGCCTATCCTGCCGACCAGCTGCAGAAGACCCTCCTGCTGCCACGGCTTGCTGCCCTCCCAGCTCTGCAACACAGACGGGGTCGCGTCCTCTCCCGGCCTATCCTGCCGACCAGCTGCAGAAGACCCTCCTGCTGCCACGGCTTGCTGCCCTCCCAGCTCTGCAACACAGACGGGGTCGCGTCCCTCCCGGCCTATCCTGCCGACCAGCTGCAGAAGACCCTCCTGCTGCCACGGCTTGCTGCCCTCCCAGCTCTGCAACACAGACGGGGTCGCGTCCCTCCCGGCCTATCCTGCCGACCAGCTGGATTTTGCATGCCATTCACCGCATCAAGTTGACACGTTTGACATCAATTGGACAAGTGAAGATTTTTATGTGAAGTCATCCACGTTAACCGAGTTAGTCAAGGGAAAGCGATGTCACCATCAAAAAGTTCGATCAGGCGTGACGCTTTACCGGATAAGATATTGGAATGAAGCCTGCAGTGCCTACTTATCTTGAGGGACATAACAAAATACACCAGAGAAATTGTTGATTTTTCATGGCTTACTTGTTTTAGCCTGTTAGGGCTAAAATCAAGATTCTGGCTAAAATAAGCACTTATTATGAGGCTAAGGGCACTTAAAACAACGTTTTTCGATGCGCTCAACCAACTACAAAAATAAAACTCAAAATTACAAATTCAAAACTTAGCCAATTTTAAAAACACACGTTTTCAATCTTGGGTGACAAACATTCTGGTGCCATGGTCGATTTCGCCTTTCTTGTCTGACTACAAACATGTTTTGTCTTTAAAATCTTTCCCAAAATGAACTCCCCAGAGCCAATAACATGTAAGTCGTGATCACAAAAAACCTGGTGACATCACTTTTTGAGGGGAGAAAAATGTTGGGGCGTCTCTGGCCCTAGTCGTCGAGTGCTTTCCGATGACACATGTTTCGTTTTCGTGCGACAAGTAGTTTGGAGATTGCAGGGGGAGGGGTATATAACGTCACTCCCCCTCTCCCAGAGATGGGGTCTGAGGATATGACCGAACAGACGGGGAAGGAAAAAAATGCTTCCAATTAGTTATTAGGGCTTTAGGGCAAAGATGCTTCCAACTAACACTGGGGTTTTCATAACACTGCACGAAACCAGACACGGGCCACACTAACACAGATACTATCATTCCGCCAGCTCTACACCAGACACGAGTCACCCTGTCGACTATCCAGCGGAGAATGCCCAGAACACACACTCGCAGACATCGAAAGTCGCCCTAGGTGCGACGGCACTGACCGACCTGCTCTATGAGACTGACGAGGTGGTGCAGCTGAGGCGTGCTGAAGTTCACGGACGCGGCCGCCATCATGCAGTGTATGTTCTCCATCACCTGTGGAGTCGCACAGCACGAACGCACATCTGTTGGTCATTGCATAGTCATACTGCACCGCTCACACGTCACTGACGTCACACGCCTGAGCGGCCAGTCCTGATCTGTTGTCACAATGCGCCCATCAAACCCATCAAACATCACACACCACCAATTCCGCCTGCCCGTGCGACCGGCACCCGAACCTCTGGGACGCGCTGATCTGTGCGAGTACCTGCGCGTCTAGCGGGCGTCAACCATCAATAAAGTCTAAAGCCGGGTCAGCCTCTAATTGCACCGGTTAAAGGCAGCAAGTGAACGCTGGATCACAGTGTTAAAATGACGGTTTTTCGCTAGGTGTGAGATGTCGAAATTTGCCATGGAAAGGCATATGTTGCAAGTTATCCAAACACAATTTTGATCCAACAGCATATTCCTACCTGCACCTTTTTCCTTTGTTTCAAGATACCTAACTTAGGGTAACTATTTTAGTGATGATACAAAATACCTTGTACAACAAACCACATCATAGGCAAGCCCATATTTGTGCGAAGAGATGTTCGTGCATCACAATCTGCAATAACATGATATCCAGCATGCAATGGCATCACCATAATATTTATCAACAAGATGATGTTAGAAATTAGGTATGAAGACCTCATAACGACTCATCACGAAGCAAGATGTCGATACTCAGTTCGGAGGGATGCCAATTCAGTCTTCAGAAAGTGGCATATTCCACCGTATTTCACGAATAATCTATCACTACTAGATCAGTATCTATATGTGCAGTCGTTAATATATGTGCCGAGATACTTGGTCAATCGGAAATCAGTACCTGAATAGTATTCCGGCTCTGCATCGACCAAATTTTGCTGAGATCCTGCGTTGACAGGTGAGGTCCCAGGAACTCTATAATTGCCTTGATACGGTCCGTGTATTGCTTCTGGTCAATGTTGCCTGTGAACACAAAACACAAATACAACAGTGAGCACAATCTGTGGCTGCCAATAACTGATGTGCTAGCATGGCAGGAGCAGGCAGAGTCGTACCAGTTCACGTTATAGTGCATGCTGTGATTCACTGACTCGCTAGCGTCATCCGGTAAGATATATGTATGAGTATATATATATATATATAAATATATATATATATATATTATATATATATATATATATATATATATTTGAGGAGAGTGAGATGCTCACTGCACTACCTATTAGTGGCATTCTAATCTATTTTCACTGACTGATATACAAAAGCAGAGACAAAACCCGAGCCTGAACCAGTTAGTTAGTTATTTGGGCTTAGGGACGCTTCGACTGCTTCGGTCATACAGCGCCCCCGAACCTGAACCAGAGAGTTAGAAAGTGAGGAAGTGAGAGTGTGACCTATAGTGTGAGATGAGTGTGAGATATAGTGTGACAAATGGTGTGAGACATAGTGTGAAATATAGAGTATGAAATACAGACTGGGAGAACTGGAGATAGAGTTAGATAAATAGTGATAGATGATAGATATTAGAGATTAGAGATTACAGATTAGATGTTAGTGATTAGAAGTTGGAGATTATAGATTAGATGTTAGAGATTACAGGTTAGATATTATATATTAGGTATCAGAAGTTAGAGGTTAGATAGTATAGGGCAGATTATATATAGTAGAGGGAAAGACAGGTGCAGAGCCAGAGCCAGAGCCAGAGCCAGAGCCAGAGACAGAGACAGAGACAGAGACAGAGACAGAGACAGAGACAGAGACAGAGACAGAGACAGAGACAGAGACAGAGACAGAGACAGAGACAGAGACAGAGACAGAGACAGAGACAGAGACAGAGACAGAGACAGAGACAGAGACAGAGACAGAGACAGAGACAGAGACAGAGACAGAGACAGAGACAGAGACAGAGACAGAGACAGAGACAGCAGAGACAGAGACAGAGACAGAGACAGAGACAGAGACAGAGACAGAGACAGAGAGAGAGAGAGAGAGAGAGAGAGAGAGAGAGAGAGAGAGAGAGAGAGAGAGAGAGAGAGAGAGAGGAGAGGGAGAGGGAGAGGGAGGAGAGGGGAGAGGGAGAGAGGGAGGGAGAGGAGAGAGGGAGAGGGAGGGAGGGAGAGGGAGGGAGAGGGAGAGGGAGAGGGAGAGGGAGAGGGAGAGAGAGGGAGAGGGAGAGGGAGAGGGAGAGGGAGAGGGAGAGAGGGAGAGGGAGAGAAAGGGAGAGAGACATTCTCTACAGTTGCACTGTGGGATCTCCCATTATCCAGAGCATACACGCCAATACCCCTCGGGGCACGGTCGGACCGTCGGGCCTACCTTCCAGAGCCAGGGAGAGCACACCCTGCTCAGACATCCACGCCTGGATCTGCTCCGCGCGCAGCACGTAGCGCGTCGCGCGCCGTGTCTCCTCGATAATGCGCGATATCTCCTGAGGAGACAACAGCCGGCCACATTCAGGGTGCAAGTCACGGCTAGGCGGTGAGCCTGGGCACGCATTTCTACGAGCGATCCACTAACATAAAAAGGCATGTATCGATGCACAACGAACGCCATGGGTCCGACATAATCCGGTGGATTAATGATACTTCTCGCAATGACGCATTCATACAACTGTCCATCGTGAGCTATATGAGACACGAATTGTACTCCAGCACACTACGAGTGTCCTAACGTTGGTTTGTCTTTAGTTGGGATGCGAAGACGAACATCTTTGGTTAACACGCACGCAAAATCGTGTATGTCACTTTGCATAATTCACGTACAACATATAAGGACATTCAACCACCAGTAAATACACATATTAAAATATCTACCGAAACAAACGGTCACACTACTAAAAGCCACACCTGAGGCTTCTAACTGAGCACATTCAGAGATACCTCAGTGGTTTAAAGTGGCTTTTCATCGGCCGTGTCTGACCACATTTGAAGACATACCCCTCTAAGTAATTGACGTTGGCAGATGAATGTCAATTAGCCGCGATATTGTAGGAAGAAAGCAGGCTTCGCTAATGCCCTAGAAGCCGCATCAGGCACGCGATGCTGGCATCGATCGGTAGCAGTTATTTATGTGATTTCATTTCAGATAGGCATCAGCAAGGCACATAGGTGCAGAGCAGACTTCTTGTAATTCAGCACGCTAGGTGTGGGCGTTTATCTCGTCTGGGGTTTAACACTAATGCTGTTTACAATGATTCTACATCCTGCTACTTTAACTACTGGTGGGCATCATATCTTCGGCATAAGTTGCATAAGTCGCAAGAACCGCCCAAGCTATTCACCGGGAACACCGAACCACGTCCATTCAGGCGGTGCTCACTGCGTACCTGTAGAGCATTCATTCTTGTCGAGAAGTTTGGCGTTTTCAGCATGCGTACGAGAATGCTAAGTTGTAGCTCGGTGATCTTGTTTTCATTTTCTGTCCATAGGTGGCAGCAGAGTCGCTTCAGCGTCATCAGAAGCTCCAGCACGGCCTGGCCGTCCTGAATAGCACGGCACACACCGTTCTAGCACACCCAGATCATGCAAGCCGCGCCGGTGATTCACCAGTTTTTTGCTGAGTAAAGAATTTCTGGTTCAGATGAGAGGTGCACATTTTTAAATAAAAAAGGTTTGGGGGGGAAAAAGCCAAACCAAAAAAACCCCCCCCCCACAGAACGGTAAGATGTTAAGGCATGCTCTGAAAAAGGCATCAATGTTAATATATTTACATTGGCTACATACATAATGGCTAAATTGGATATAATCGACTCAATGCACTGATTTTGCATGCCAATATTCAAGGTTTTGCAACACTGGAGATTCAAGGAAGATGGCAAAATGTTGTTAGAAAACATGTGAAATTTCCATTAGATGTGTAGTATTTTCTATCCATCTTCTCGAAAAGCCTATGAACGTCATTACAAGTCACTTTATCCGGATGGATCTTTGGTTTTTGGACGATTTTCTGACTTCACTGGATTGTGAAGATATGTTTCAAAAGGTACGTACTTCGACTTGTCTGGTTAAATCTTCAACGAACCAAGATTGGGAATACAACACAAACGCCCGAAATACCAGCTGATACGAGCTTGCATCTCGATCGTCTATGCTTCAGCACATCTTGTCCAGCCTCACCTCGCCGTTTAGCTTGTTCTCATCCAGTGAGACGAGATATGAGAGAGTGCGCTCCAGCGCCACCGACAGCAGCGGCCTCACGCGGTCCCCGATCAGCAGCTCCGCCCCGCGGCCTGTCCACACCACACCAGTCACCCATACTGGGCTGAACACTGCGGCCTGCCCACACCACAACAGTCACACATACTGGAGCCGAGCCCCGGGGGCCTGCCCACACCACAACAGCCACACGTACTGGGGTAAACCCGGCGGGCCTGCCCACACCACACCAGTCACACGTACTGGAGCTGAGACATATCGCGGTCTGCCCACACCACACTTGCTGTTGAAGCCGAGGTCTACACACAATGGCGTACTGCATGTGAATGCCCTGATCACCCACTGACAGAAGCACCACAATGTATTGCATGTAGCATATTGATGAAATGTTCATAACTGGGCGTCATGAGTTATGGTTGGCTCCAGTAGACCACATTGTTTATTCATTTCCTAGACATTAATACTCGCCAGTATGGCATCAGCTAATATGGTTAAATTGTGCAACGTTGCATTGTAGAAAGCTAAAACGATATAAAGACTGTGAATGTAGAGCCAAAAAGGGTACAAAATAACAACCTGGTCAAATGTACACAAAAGTTGCAACATTGTGGTGTTGATAAGGTTTTTGAAGTACATATTTACCTTTCAGTGCACAGACACGATCAAATAATTTTTGTGTTGGTTGCACATACAACCACAAACCTACTTTGTGCACAGCAAAATTACACCAGCAACTTTGTGAAATGACTCTTCCTGTAATCGTCTTAATTAGTGGTTGATAGGTATGGTGAAGAAGGCCTACAGGCTAAAGCTTGACTTAACACACGCACCGGAGGGGGAAATCCATCCACTCCTGGTTTTTACATCTCATCAATGGGCAGGGATATTGTAATGTAATATTGTGACTGTTGCAAACTGATAAGCACGTCCTATGTAAATATCATTTTTGAAAGGCATTGGTAAATACAGGAACTGCGGGGATCCAGACGTTCGACCGGGGGACGAGTAGCCTTGGAGTAAGTTGCTCGTCTCGCAATCGAAAGGTTGTGAGTTCGAGTCTCACTTGTCGCTACTTTTCGCCCGCGACCAATCGGCGTGAGAGACTGGCGACACTACATGACCCAACGGTCCATGTGTCGTAGAACCAATAACAAACAGACGTTGGACCGGCCACCGACAAGCCATCTAGCGTTTGAGGTCACAAAGGCTTCGTGGGCTCGGCGGCGCGGCATGCCGACATATTTTGATCTCATTTGACTCTGAAGGTAATGACATAAGGCCATCAAAATTGTAGAATTTACTGGCCACAATCTCCCCTCCAATGTGCGAGTTTCTAGCTCTGGCTGTTTCCGATATCTCAGAGAAGGGCGGAATCTGCCTCCCTCTCCCCGGTTCGCGTTATGTGAGAGGCTCTCCGGTGCACGTGTTAGGCAACAGAAGTCTCTCAGCAAAATTGTTAGCAGGTCTGACAAACCTTTGATCTGATACGGTTTCAAACAAATTTCAACCTTCGATCCCCAACCGTGCACGACTATGGATTCTTCTCTAAGCATACTACAGCGAAGTGCCCGAGAACACGCCACGCCTACGACCACCACCGTTGGGCCCGCCGCGACGGGACAGCTGCGGTCGCGCGACGCACCGACGGGCGCGAGCAGCGCCGACATCTCGGCCGGGCTCAGCTGGTCGCGCTGGAAACACTGCGCGATGCTGGCGAAGCCGCCCTGGCCGCCGAAGTAGTTGACGAGGTCCACCAGCCAGCCGTACGTGCCGCCCTGCCGGACACGCGACGGCGGCACGTCACTATCTGTGTAGCAGGCGCTGGTGCAGGCAACGTGTCTCATCCTTCGGGTTTATCTTGGGCACGCAGTTAGTTAGTTATTAGGGGTTTAGGGCGCATCAACTGCAGTGGTTATACAGCGCCCATATCTTGGGCACGCAGGGGCTGGCAGGTGCCACCAGGATGGAGAAAAGGCCCCTCCCGCAGTGCGTGCAGCTTCTCATTGAGCGCGGCTTCCACTAGTGCAACACAACACATCGGCCACAGCAGGAACCACCACCAACAAATCTACTAGGAGACGACTTCTACGCGTCATGACGTCTACTGCAAACAACTTCTGCATGCTTTACTTCTACGCAAAACGGCTTCCACTGCAAAAATAACTTTTGCGAGGTGTTACGTACAATAAGACTACCTTACCACTACGCACATCTACGTAACGTTACTATCCGCTAGTTACTACGGGTGTTGGACGAATCAATTGCACGAGCTACACAGTGCACAGTGAGATTCCTTTTAAGGAACATTTAGGTTCATTTCGACAGAGAACCTTGGATTCCTCTGCCACTCATTTGACTGTCGCGGTAAGGGGACGTGCATGAGCATGCGTGCCCACAGCATATGCAGCTAATAGCGGCCTACCTCGGCAGTCTACGTTGCAGTCGACTGGTGTATGAGTCGTCTGGCTCCCCTACGAAACAAGAACGTTGGCAAAAACTCGACCACCTGGTCCGGTGCACCTCCCGGGCTTTTTGCCTCCCTATGGTCAGTACTTATGGAGAGAATACCAGACAACCCATATACACTTATCACCTCGGAAAAAAGCATCAAACCACATACTTTATAGCCTTACTTAATGCATACAGCCCGAGGGAAAATCCTCAAAAAGCAAATAGCAAGTAGCAGATCTTTTAACGGGACATCGATAAGATGCTTATAACTTTTTAAAACTGCATACTGTGCAAATCCAGCTGCTTCTAATGCAGAAAGTTGTCTGTGAAAGGGGACTTCAGCACAAAGACTACATTAATGTGAGGACTGTGCGTAGGCGAACGAAGCGAAAGTGTTTCATTTTGATGCCAAAATCAAACTACAGCGATGCAACAAAAACTGCATTTGGCGTAGAGTAACTAACTTCCGGACCACGAGACCACTGAGAACAGATACAGCAATAACTCAACAAAAATATGCGGTTTTCTATTTCTGGGAAAGAGAAAACAAAACACAATTTCGTTCATCCCAGACTTGTGCACTGGCTGGACCTCGTTTCCTTGCCCGCATCCGAGGTCCGTGTTGGTATCCTTCCATTCTTCTTAATTTTGCATTGCGTGTCCTGGATGGCTTTGCAATGACACGAGCAGACTGAGAGGGTTGGTTATTTGGGCTTAGGGGCGCATCGACTGCTTCGGTCATACAGCGCCCAGCAGACTGAAAGGGAGGAGCTTGCAAAAAGAAGCAGAAAATGTAACTGACCTTAACATGAAAAGAGGAGGCGAAGTCCTCTTCGCCCGCACCCGATCGGATCGACGGGTGTTTCGACTTGTTCTTCTGATTCCACGCCGTTTCCGAGTCAAACGCCTGCACACAGTATTCGACTCGCGTTAGTTCTGCCATCACCATACGTCAACAGACACACCAGCGCACTGCATCAGTCGGAGCAGCACTGGCACGGCTCGATCACACTACCGAGCGACAGCTACAGCAGGGCATCGCTGACGCACACCCGCCGCTTACCGCACACGAACACGGCTGACCTGAACCGGACGGCGACGTGCCTTCAACAATTCTACCATTCCCGCCAATTCCACCATTCACGCCAATTCTACCGTTATCGCCAATCGCAGACGATGAAAACAATACCGCAGGTGGAAAATCAACAGAAATCTTCTGTTACAGTTTGCAAAGTGTGTTCTTTAAATAAATTTGAAAAAGTGCACATTGCATGTATGCGTCAGCATTTGCTCTATTTCACACACACCACTTCATTGGTGCTTATCATAGTAGGCCTTCTTGCGATATTCACTGAGGAGTTGCACCAACTATATCAGGGTCATTTGTATTTGAGATTCTGTTTGAACTTAGCCAGTAAAAAATGGGTTGAGGTTGGACATTTCTCCTTAACCAAAGGACAGTAAATGAGGGAAATATGGCATTTGGTAAAACTCGGGTCACTGCTTAGTATAAAGTGGTGCAACTGGAACGAAACTGATACCCCAAACAGAATAACGTCGGCGACCTTTGCACTGTGACGGGATAAGTGACGGAGACTGCACTGTTCCAAATATCGACTGGCACCAGCACGATTACACGACTCAGTCAGGTCAGCGACAACAGTATCACAGGGAGCTGCTCAGCCCACTGACGTCGCCGGCCACCACCACCAGCGGCGACAGGCGCCTGGCACGGCGCGCCGGCCTCACCTGCGCCAGGATCACGTTCAGCCACTCGCAGGGCACCGGCGAGTGCGGCATCCTGGCGATCAGCAGGTCCACGAACAGCTCCAGCATGGTGACGATGCCATGGTGGATCTCCAGCGACCACGAGTAGACGGCGCTGTTGGTCAGCAGCTTGGTGAACGACTCCACCATCACCTGGGTGGTGAAGCGCCGACAGTTGTCGTCCACCTCTGCGAGACCTGGCGTTGGAGGGACGAATTGGTTGGTTATTTGGGCTTAGGGGCGCATCGACTGCTTCGGTCATACAGCTCCCGTGGGGGGACGAATTAGTGTGTTGGCACCAGAGGTGGTATGTCAGACCTGGCGTTGGACGGACGGATTAGTTGTGCTGACACCAGGTGGGGCAAATGTCAGACCTAGCATTGCAGGAACTCGATGGTGTATTCGCACCACAGGGCACAGGGCCATATCTGGCGTCTGAGGGACGAACTAATTATACTGACATCCGGGTGCGGCGCCCCAAAATTGCAGTTGTGTGCGAGACGACACCCCAGTCAGTCACCCTGCATGTCACGTAAAGCGACCACGCACAAATATATGGAAGGAATGTGATTCAGTCAGAACCAAAATTAAGTCAATAAGCGATGCGGTCACCATAATGATACACAAGACTCCGTGGAGGATTGCAAACGCAGTGGGGCCCACATTGACCGCGCACGCCATAATTACAACTAAAATCTTCGTGTAGCAAGTCACAGACTCCACCAGCCCGTCAAGATATGACAACCGCACCACACGGACACCAACAAATTGCCACCAACACCAGCCAAGTATCACGGATGTCACCACGTCTGCCTCGGCGGCGGCTGGCTTGCTCTTGTTTTCCTCAGCGCAGCTGACTCGCTAGCCAGCGCCGACTAAGCGGCTGTGCAATGGCGGCGACGGCGACGCGCTCACAACAGGCTATCATCGGCAGCCGACTACAATGGGCCGTGGAAGCGGTCCACGGTGGAGCCGAGGTCGGTGCTGGGCCGCTCAGCTAAGCATTCCTTGGACCCAGCAGTGACGCTCTTCTCAGTCCAGCCCAAGCTGCTCACTTTCCATTGGGAGCAGTGGACATGGTAGCAGCCAGGGCGGAAGGAAGCATCTAGCATACTGCCTGTCTGTCATCGGAGGGGATTAATGTTAGTTATTAGGGGTTTAGTGCGCATCAACTGCAGTGGTTATACAGCGCCCATTCGGAGGGGATTAAGTCGTCCTGGCCAAATGTAGTGTTACACCCGACCACGTCCAGCGCGTTTTCATCCGGATTGCGCTGAAAGACGTCCCATTGCGGTACCGCGACGAAACGGAATGGAACGGAACGTGTTGACCCTGTATACGCTCGAGCGACGGTGCGAACAACGAATTGAGGATTTGCAGCGAGCCAACCGATTGTCAGCATGTTGCATCCAAGCGTGGTGACCACTGGCCTAGGTGGGATTTGTGGCACGTTGCCTTGCCAGCATGTTGTAGTCAAGCGTGGCGACCACCGACCTGCATCAGCTCTCCAGCAAGCTGCTTTGTCAGCACGTTGTATGTTTGTTTATTGGTTGGTTCACGACACACTTTATGCACATTCACGGCTAATGGCGCCGCCCACACTGTTTCGCCGGTGGGCCGCGGGATTGGGAAATGTCCTGAGTGGCGCTAGAGTCGAACCCGGGACCTTTGGTACCCATAGCCCGACACTTTAACCACTCGGCCATCCCCGCCCCTGTCAGCACGTTGTAGTCAAGCGCGGTAGCCACATATATACACGGGCTTTAGAGCACGATGTCTTATCATGCAGGGGCAATCCTGATAAGTGGCATCGCATCAGATGGTGGACAGTAGCCGACAGCGAACCTTTGTTTCTACCACCAGGGACTCCCATACTCCTTCACCCGTAAGGTAAATTATTATATTTTCGACTCGCTTTGTTGTGCCTACTCCACGACCACGCAACTCGTGTCCGCTCTCCGTATCCTTTTCTGCTCGAGCGTGTCATTACTGTTAAATGGGCATGATAATTGCATTCCACGAGGTACACATGCGTTTGCACAGAATGTCACGAACGCACCCACAGCTGATCCTTTTCATGACCCATTGTTCATCTAAATGTGTCGACCAATTTATGTTTCTGAGCTGCCTACAAATCCATCGCGGACAGTTAAAGCTAATCAATCGCCAAATGGGACCACGTCACGGACACAACCGAAATATCACTGCTTTTTCTTCCTTCTTTTCTTTTTTACATAAATTTAATCCGAATTGTTGCTGGGGTGGCTTGAGGAACCAGGGTTCTATTGCTAAGCGGAGCTTGTTGGGTGAACCCTGGCCCCACCACCCAATCCATGAACTCCATTTCAACGGCAGAATTTAGACCGAAAGTTTAACGCACCGCCAATGCACCGACACGGCCGCCCGGTAGCTCGCCCCGGCCTTATCGGGCCAGCTGCCAACTGAAACACCCGGCCGGGGGCCAAATGCGAGCGCGCGAAACGACTCGAAACCTGTGTCGCCAGTACAGGGGAGACCAGTGCAGGCCAGCGCTATAACCAACTGAGCTACCAGGGCGGCTATTACCGATTTCGATTCGCCACCTTTGGCACGGAAAACCCACTGTCCCACAATCACGTGCCAGCAATATTCCACAATTCATATCAACGGACACCTGGGTAACTGAATGCCATTTGGCAACAATTGGTGGCCAAGTACAACAGCAGCTGTCACCGGCTGCAAATCCGCGACAGCAAAGAAGTACAATGTGCTAACGAGGAGGAGGTAAAGGTGATCGGCCTTACGACGCGTCGACTACTTCAGGTCATATAGCGTCACCAATCTCTCCCGCCGACTGTTCGCGGGCGGAGGGTAGCAACAGGTGGGACTCGAACCCACAACCTTCCGGTTGGGAACGGGTACCTTACCCGTGAACAACTCGCGCCGCGGTGCGCTCCAGAGCGGGCTGGTCCCACCAGTGCATTCTTGTCATCGAAATGCAAGATGCCCGAGCGTGGACCGGGTCCGGCGCACCCACCTTCCTTGGCCAGCCGGGTGGCGGCCAGCAGACATTTTCCGAGCGACTCCTCCCGCTTGTAGGGGATCGACCACTGGTCTTTGCTGACCCTCCTCTCCAGCTGGAGAAGCTCGTCGTACGGGAACACCAGCGAATTGTCTTCGCTTCCCTGTGCACATTGGGGCAGCGGGTCAGCGCGAGGCCTAACCACTGTGCTGCTACGTAGGGTAAATCCGGTCGTTCTTAATTTAGCACAAGACTATGCAGGCTTTTTTGTCTGATGGCATATCCGCACAACCGCTTGTTAGAATGCTACTAATGCTGTGCGATAGAATTTCGTGGGTATTCCATGGAATAAAACGTCAGCTGCAGCACTGTTTGGAGGACGTCAGTGGCATGTTTTGGAATGAAACGTCAGCGGCACTGTTTCGTGAAGCGTCAGATGGTTTTGTTCCGCTAAAACGTGGGCGGTACTACTCAGTGGGGCATCAGTGCCATTGGTCAGAGTAGAATGAGCTGCAATATGCAGTAGAACTCCGGCGGAACAGCATGTTAAGACTGGAGGCAATTGTCAGTGGTATCCTTTTGGGCAATGCATCTGCAGTAAGGGTTGGATTGGTAATTTGTAATCCTGGATGAGGAGAGGGAAAGTGGTGGGTGATCGAAGGCGAAGATATTTTTCTTCAGACCTGCGACATGAGAATTTCAGATTGCAATTCCAAATTAATCTTGGCTGTATTTTTCAGATCATACTTGCCATACCGTTTTGAACTAAATATTACTGGTAATTTTGGGTTAAAACTGCGATACTATTTGAGGATGAACTTTGCGGTATGACCATCGCAGTTGATGCGCCCCAAAGCCAATAACCCGAGGATGAACTTTAGCATCTTGGCTTTGTGGCAAGTCAGCGGTAGTACCCATGTTATAACGCCAGCAGTATCATCTGACGGGATGCCATCGGCATCTACAAGTGGCAGAACACTGGCGGTAATTCCTGCGGTAAGACGAGTGTTGGCAATGAAGTCTGGCGGTCACCAACGTCACACCGTAGTAGGTATAGCTAACAGAGCAAACAGTACCACATGAAGAACAGGATGAAAACACAATGTAATAACGAACACTCCAGCATCACACAAAAAAACACCATCCACACAGCATCGCAATATCGATCATAACACAGGCATGCATTGGCAAGGAAACGTGGAAATTTTGGTTGATAGCATGTGCTTGATACACATTGGAAATTGATAGCTCTCTTCCAGCCGGATCACAAGAACCAGCAGCCAACTGATCATCAACTTTCAACCAATCACGACATCAAGGACCAAGGAATATCAAGGATAATCCCTGCACCGAATACCAGTTCCTCCAAAACAACAATAACCAATATGCCTTCTTTATATTTTCCACCATAACTAAATTATATTTCGATATTGTTGCTTTACCTCTTTTTTATTTAAAAGCACAGATCTTCGCAAACTGAAACTTTGCTACTGAACACCATCCAATAACACCTCACCCGATAACAATCACACTTTGTGATCTACTACTGGAACCACACCCACCCCTGGGTCATCACCCCAACACCAGGACTCATTGTTGGCCCGCCGCCCTTCAGGTTCTGCATCTCATTCCAGGATCTCTGATCACCTGGGATCACCACCAAGTCACCTTGGACCACCACATCACCCCAAGATCACAATCTTACCACCGGAGAGCACCACCGCCTGGAAACGCCACCTCGCCGTCGGGATCACCCACCTCAGACGACGCCATACGACTCGCGTCCACCTGATCGGTCTCGGCATAGCTGGCCGGTCCGGGCACGGCCAGCGCTCGTGACGTCGGTCGGTACTGGCTGCTGCGGAAGTTGTCGTCGGTGAGGAACACCACCGCCTCGGAGACGTCGTTCTTGGCCATGCGCAGTGCGGCGCGCACCTCCTCCTCGTCCGGGAAGCCCATGTCCAGCAGGATCTTGACGCTGTCCTCGTCGTCGCTCTCCATGGCGGCGGGTGCGGTGACGGAGGGTGTGTAATGGTGCACCCGGTGCGGTGGCGAGCTCGTCTGCTGCTACAGCCACATAGCACCATGCAGATGTCACCTGCTTCACATGATGGTGCTGTCAGAGGCATCACAATATCATCAGGGCACGAAGCATTTGTATCAACTACTTTCTCAATTGTCTATGAATATGCAAAACATCCCCCAGCTTTCAATCACTTTCTCTGGAACAACATATTCCTCACAATGTAAACATACTCCCTCACCTCACCCCCTGAAAAAACAGCATACAAAGAAACAAAAAAACATAGGAAGATTTGAGAAAATTGGGCTTTGAATGTGGTAGCACAAACATAGTCAAACATAATGCAACATTACAAAAAAGGTTATTCTAACCTATCACAACATAGTGGTATCTGATAGTCACCTGTGTTCTGATACTAATATTGCACCACCTATGGCCTACTAGTGTTGGATCACCTGAAACCTAAATATTTTCAATTACCTTAAACCCACTAATCTACCATCTAAAATATTCATAGGTAAAATATACTGTTCACATGCCCCCAGACCACATGTACCACAACACAGCATTTCTGGCAGCACACAAAGCATAGGTTCATAAATTGTTAAGGCTCAATAAGAGCCACAGGGGCCATCTGAGTTAAGCCTATCTATGAAATATGCTAGAAAAGTGCATGCCCATACCCAAATTGATCAATTATCTCAAGTTCCAAGGGGGCTATATATCCCAGCATATCTAGCACCATTCACCTAAATGTTAGTGATATTATAACATAAATTAACAATGGCCTCCCAATAACAAATTTTGCTCAGAACGACTTGGAACATAGCACCCAACCAATCTCACCTGCCCTAGTTTAAATTGTAAAATGGCATGCTTGTGGATCCTAGAGTGCATGGTAAAATACCATGAATAATTAAAACTATTGATATCAATGTAATGAAATAACAAGTCAATATAAGTGACATGGCCTCCCCAGTAGCTCAGTTGGTTAGAGCACTGGCCTGCACTGGTCTCCCGTCCTGGAAACGTGTGGTTTGAATTGCTTCACATGCTCACATTTAGCACAAGGCTGGGAGGGCCAGTTGGTAGGTATCCTGATAATGCTGGGGATGAGCTACTGGGCAGCTGTGTCAGTGCACTGATGACATGTTAAACTTTCAGTCAAAATTATGCTGTTGAACTGGAATGCACAACAAGCTCGGCTTAGCAATAGGACCATGGTTCATAAAGCCACCACAGCAAGAACTTGGATGAAATGTATCAAACAAAAGCAAAACAAACAAACAAAGCATTAATAGTTGATTAAAACATTATGAGGAATGTTGATTTAGTGCTCAGAAGGCAGCATATTGTACCCTATTCTATTAATAATTGATCAATTGGCTGTCATAGATTCAGCTTATTTCAAGTTAATATTGTTTATTACATATTTACCCACTCAAAGTAAAATGTTTGCCTTGAAGCCTGATGATATTTATAAAATGTAGAACATGCTTCAACACATGATTAAGATGATTGGGCACTCATTTCCTACCTGCATGTGCTTACTTTTCAGGTGGTGATAAAACTAACACTAGAAAGGGGCTTCTTTGAGTTCATTTTACAGCATTTTTCAATTTTTGGCTGAGCAGAAGCCAGTAGACAAACCAGATACAGCCATGTGCAAGATACTCCACAAATCAGTATAAGCTTAGCTTTGTCATGTACAGGTTACATTCCAGTTCCTCACATAATTATTAAGCTTTGTTTTGAGGACAATTACACAAGCTCATAATTCTTCCAAAGGCACAGTATCATTACCAGCAAGGTTATTTGCTCAAATTATTTCAAGGTATGCCAATATTTGTTTTTTAAAAGATCACTATGGCAGCACAATTAATAATTTCCTTATCAAAGCAGCAAAGCTTTATAAGCTACTCCAATGCAGTGCTGGTCAGTCTGACACCATCAATGTGCAGATGGATGAGCCACATCCTGGATGGTCCCAGTAAATTATGTAAATGTTTGCAGAGTTAACTACTAAAATATTGCTAATCATGGCACATTTACTCCACAGCATGTCTAGGAAGTCATCAATTGCATCAATAGCTGTTGACTTAAAGGTAATAATTTGTGAAGAAAATGAATGGTCACAGTCTTCACAACATCCAAAGGCATTGCATTAAAAAACAAAGAAACAATTTTTATCTTTACATCAATTGCATTGACCACCCTCAATTTAAAAGTAATCACTTGCAGAGAAAATCAATGGTGGCATCATCTTCACCACATCAAAAACATTCTATACAAATTCCAAACAATCAGGCTTTACCCTGATAACAAAATTTGTCAGTATTGGGTCAGCAATTGAGTATTATTTTGCTCACAAAATGAGAATATTTGCTGCAAAATAAGCAAGCATTGTCTTAATGTCACATAATAAATGCAGCATTGGAGCATATAAAATACACATTCAGCTATGCTATCTGAAATATGCAATTTTACAAAGTTTACTCATTTCCAATGGTCTAGAGCCTCTGTAGAATGACATGATGTGTTGAATAATATAGCTAAAGAGAACATTAATTCATTGGCAGTATATTCATCACTTTGACATGAACTTCACAAAGTATAAGCACACTGCTTCACCTTATCTTATCTTTTTAATTCATCTTCACCTCAAAGGTAAATTGTAGTGATAGCAGCTCACTGATATATCAATAGCACATGTGTATGAATAACTGGCATTTACTGGCATTGCCCCCGAGTAAATCGAAATACTCAGAAAAAAAACTGGTGCGAATAAATGTCCACCATGACATTGTCTTCGCGGTGTAGAACACCACCGATATTAAGCAGTCCAACCTTAGGGCGGTTTGTTATTGTTGGCTATGCATGGTTTTCTGCGAAGGCAGCACAACGGTAAACATCCCACTAGACCACATTCTGGAGGGTAAATCCTTCACTGTGAACAGCTGAGCATGAATAGAAAGGAATAAATTATCATAAAACTGCACAAAATAGCGACATTTACCCATTTGGCACCCACCTAAAACCAGCAACAACCACCTGCAGAAATTGTCCCGTTGAATCCTGCGGAGACAAAATATGCGCACATGCTTGATACAAATGCACAGGACCAAGGCGATATCACGGGACTACTTATTTCATCTAGCATTTTCGGCTATATATGTTCTAAAATACCTTCTTTTGTACTATCAATTGCTTGCACTATAACTGCTAGAGGAAGGAAGCGTGTATGGGCCCATGTGGATTAGGTTAGTCCGGTTTGTACACTTTTTGCCAAAATCGATAGCAGCTCCCTCTCATTTTATGCATTTTGGGCCCCTGAACAAGATGGAGGCATCACAAATATAAATTTATCGCATCTTTTGATGGCCCCGGCCACTTGAAGATTTTGGCTGGGACCAAATTTTGGACATTTCTGCATCTCATAAGCGGACTGGTGGGAAAATGAGTCCGCTTGAGCATTACATCGTCAAGGCAATTCATTTTCGATCATTTGGCACCGTTCCCAAGATTCTAGCTGTCTTATTTCCTCAGATCTCGTCTTCGTTGTTGTTGTTTATTGGTTGGTTCACGACACACTTTATGCACATGCACGGCTAATGGCGCCGCCCACACTGTTTCGCCGGTGGGCCGCGGGATTGGGAAATGTCCTGAGTGGCGCTAGAGTGGAACCCGGGACCTTTGGTACCCATAGCCCGACACCTTAACCACTCGGCCATCCCCGCCCCAGATGTCTTCCGAAGTATGGAAGGTTCGAGTGGTTCCCTGAGTTGCCAACAGATGGAAGGCCTAGCGAGCCCAGCTGCCTTCCAAATGCCTTGTGACGGACGAGTTTGTACTTTCCACCGAGCGTGGTTTGGCGTCTTGGTGCACTCAACTAACTTATACCGTCAGGTACCGTCCCAACTAACTTATCGGTTATGTCTTATGTGAATTAGAGGTGCAAGTACAAAAACAAAATGGTAACGGATTCTACAGTGAAATAATCGCACATATTGGTTGAAAAGAGGTGGTACTGCACAGAACATGCTCTGCGAAGCCTGGCTTGAATCGCAACAAGGTAATCAACATGAAACCAGTGTGGCCCCTCATATTTGTATGTATTTTGTAAAAGGTGTATTCTATGTATTCCGTCAGATCATCTGTCATCACCATTCCGCCGCCGCCACCGGGGCACGCCACAACAGCCCGCCGCGCTGAGACTCGCCGCAGCGGCGCTCACTCACTCACTGGCCTGGAACCGGCGACGGAAGGCCACCTTATTCAGCCTATAGCCGCCCTGGCGGTCCCTGCCGGTGACAGCCGCCGCCGAATCCATGGTCAGCTCGCTCGCTCCGTCGTCTGCATGTGGCAGGGAATGCCGGTTCGTAGAGGCTCTTCCAGCCGATGCCCCAGCTCATCGCCTCCAAGTGGGCGGGTCAGAGGTGGCTCGATATCTGCCCGGTGGTGCTGCAAATCCATCAACTCCATGAAGATGCTGGCCCGGAGATTGACTTCCGGGCATTTGTAAGCCCGGACTGGCTGCCCAGGCCCTTACGGGCCTCACCGATGAGCTGGATAGCTCGGACCCGGGGCTCTCGGCGTTCGTCCCCGAGCATGCCGAGGACGACAGCCACAGGGTGCACCATCATGGGGTTCCCGCAGAGTCTCCTCTCGGCAGGGCAGCTCGGCCCGACACGGCCCGGGTGACAGGGACTGGATAGTTCTGACTCGGGGCTCTCGGCGTTCGTCCCCGAGCATGCCGAGGACGACAGCCACAGGGTGCACCATCATGGGGTTCCCGCAGAGTCTCCTCTCGGCAAGGCAGCTCGGCCCGACACGGCCCGGGTGACAGGGACCCGACACGAAAAGGTTCACAACATATCCGTGAAGGCCCACCCGTGCGATGTATTTGTCGGACACTTTAACTGCGAAGCGCGGCACACCGGAGCGGCTATCGCCCAGCAGCTGCTGCGCTTTCTGGTTGAGCGCGGCATACAGGCCACTGTCATCCATGCGGTGGGAGGCGATGGGACTAACGAAGTGGTGGGCTGGCAAGGCGGCTGGATGACCAAATTCGAAAAGCTGCTAGGCAGGCCGCTGACCCGAGCGGCCTGCCTCCTCTATCAGGTCGAGCTGCCTTACAGAGCCCTCTTCAAGAGGCTCCATGGGCCGAATACCAGTCCCTCCAGCTCCTCGGTTCTCATCGGCAGGCTGCTGTCGGGCCCCGTGCACCAGTTGGCTGTCGCTCAGTTCCAGCCCCTGACAACAGCTGAGCTTCCGCCGCTGTCAGATGATGTCAGACACAATCTGAGCTCAGATCTGCGCCTGCTGGTGTAGTGCGCCCAGTGTGTGACTTCGGGCGATGGAAGCGAAGTAGCGCGGCGCGTTCACGGCTAGCTCAGTATGGCGCGGTGGCACACCGCACAGAGCAGACTGTTGCGTGTCTACATGGCCCAACAGAGCCCCAGTGCCGAGCTGCAGACGCTTTCATTGTACGTTGTGGACGTTTACATCCTAACAGTGCTGGCCATCAGACACCGGCCGGACCTGGTGGAGGCGCCGCTCCACCTGTACGACCAGCTTGAGCGGCAGTGCCGCCACATGACCGGCGATGATCTGGCCGAAGTGCAGAGGAAACTCTGCGGGAACGCCATGATGGCGCACCCTGAGACCGTCGTCCTCGGCATGCTCGGGGACGAACGCCGGGAGATCCAAGCCCGGGCTATCCAGCTCGTCGGTGAGGCCCGTCAGCGCCGGCAGCCTGGGCAGCCAGTTCGGGCTTACAAATGCCCAGAAATCAATCTCCAGACCAGCAACTTCATGGAGTTGGTGGATTTCCAGCATCACCAGGCAGATATCGAGCCACCCCTGACCCGCCTACTTGGCAGCGATGAGCTGGCGCGTCTGGTGGATGAGCTTCTGCAAACTGGCATTTCCTGCCACACGCAGGCGACGGAGCGAAGTGTAAAGTTGACCATGGAGTCGGCGGCGGCTGTCACCGGCAGGGACCGCCAGGGCGGCTATAGGCTGAATAAGGTGGCCTTCCGTCGCCGGTTCCAGGCCAGTGAGTGAGTGAGCGCCGCTGCGGCGAGTCTCAGCGCGGCGGGCTGTTGTGGCGTGCCCCGGTGGCGGCGGCGGAATGGTGATGACAGATGATCTGACGGAATACATAGAATACACCTTTTACAAAATACATACAAATATGAGGGGCCACACTGGTTTCATGTTGATTACCTTGTTGCGATTCACGCCAGGCTTCTCAGGGCATGTTCTGCGCAGTACCACCTCTTTTTTAACCAATATTCGCGATTATTTCACTGTTGAATCCGCTACCATTTTTGTGTATTTGCACCTCTAATTCACATAAAGCATAACCGATAAGTTAGTTGAGTGCACGGCGTCTTGATGCACGGTACCAGTGCATCAAGACGCCAAACCACGCTTGGTGGAAAGTGTAAACACGTCCGTAATAAGACATTTGGAAGGCAGCCGGGCTCGCTGGGCCTGCCATCTGTTGGCGGCCCAGGGAGCCGCTCGAACCTTCCATACTTCAGAGGACGAAATTTGAGGATGTAAAACAGCTAGAATCTTGGAAACGGTGTCAAATGATCGAAAATGAATTGCCTCGACGACTCAATGCTCCATCGGAGTCATTTTCCGACCAGTTTGCTTATGAGGTGCAGAAATGTCGAAAATTTGGTCCAATCCAAAATCTTCGAGTGGCCGAGACCATCAAAATATGTGAGAAATTCCCATTTCTGATACTTCCATCGTATTCAGTGGCCCAAAATGCATTAAATGAGGCGGAGCTGATATCGATTTTGGTAAAAAGTGTGCAAACCGGACCAACCTAATGTTGTAGTGAAGTTTTGCTCCCCAGAACTTTTTCAGACATTTCCCCACTTTGTCTGAGGTAAACTTCTATAGGCACGTGATAGACTATGGACCTCAGCGTTACGATAACCCCGGGATAATTATTTCACCAGCTCGCAGCTTCCCATTTCATAGCTCTGATCTCACATCTCTGAGCTCTGAGCCATCTCACACATATCTGCATCCAGGTCTTCATATAAACTCAGTCTGATATCATCTCGATCTCTTGTAAGCAACGTTCACACACAATCTCCAACTTGTACACAGATCGATCTTCAAACATACTACTCCCGTCTTACAAGCTTACATCTCGCCAGTTATACAGCGTTTACAAACAGTTAGTACCAGACATACCTGCAGTAGTCAGCCCGGGGCGGCTGACTACAGCCAGCCGCCCTGCGGCGTCCACACAGAGTGAGCGACAGAGAGAGAGTCAGGTGAGGTCCAGACAGAGAGCGATCCGTCTCGCTCGGCGGCTATATAGCTTCTCAGGGCAACCGCCCTTGGCCACACGCCAGGAGACACGTCATCGTCACGCGGCTCTGAACTAACCAGAGCAATGCCCGGACTCGATGCACTACAGCAGCGTGTCAGACTGTCTATCAGACATTCCGTCAGCTCAGACACCTCTGAGCCTCGGCCCCGGTCGGCCGACTCTACGACTGGCGACAGACACATTAACCCCAAACATGTTTTCGTAAACTGAGACCACGCTGCCGCAGGCAGCCGGTAGTTCGTGGCGCTGCGGCCCAGAACAAACTGTCACATCATCATACACCCATGACGGCCACATCTGACCGTCAGACACTGACACGTCAACTTCCGTCAGACATTAGAGACAGCGGCGTCCGCGGCGGTCGACGGCGCCGGGGTTACTTGATCGGAGGGGAGGGGTCACAATAGACACTGGCCTCGACAGCCCGGCTGGCGGTGATTGCCGAGTTAGCAGCGACGACGACTTCCGTCGCGGTACCTGCCGCTACATGAACGGGGGGGGGGTTCTACGTTCCGTGTGTCCCCCAGAGGAAGCTTTGCTACAATGTGCATTTAATGTGGATTGAAATGTGCTGTATAGGATCCAATGTTAAAGGTGAAATTATTGAATGGCAAAGGAACATTGAGGGGACACTTGCCACATCAAAAATATATATACCACCATCCATGTTGGCTCCCCAATCAGAGCTCCCACCCCGACGACGAATCACCTTTTCGTGGTGGGGGGATTGGGTGCCCCAATTACCCGGCGACCATCATACCGGCGAGGGGTGAGGCCAAGAGTTCCTCACTCGTCCTTCCGTCCATATGCTCCCATTCCAATGCTCATCTTATCCCAACATCCATGTCCTTCACCTGGCCCTGCAACACCAACTATCCCTACTATGAGCAGGCAGGGAAATTTTCCCTGTCCTGCCCACCAGCTCAGTTTTATCAGGGTAGCCGCGCCCCCTCAGCCTGTCCCCCGGGGTTGACGGAGTCCTGGAGGTTGAGGTCCCCCGTCGCACGGTGCTAGTTGTGACGGGGGACCAACACACCTCTTTGGTCCTGATATCCAGAAGGGGCGGGCGGGCCCGCGGGGCCTTACGTGGGCCAAATGGCTGGTCGCCTCGGACCGGAGGCCTGGGACTCTTCCCAGTGTCTGCCGGCCTGGCCGGCTGGGGTCAAGGGGTGGGCGGTGCTGGATCCCGGTCGGGGTGGTGAGTTTCTCTCTCCCGGCCAGGCGAGGGCGCCGCCTGCCCCGTATGGCTCCTCGGGCGCCTGGCGACCTCCCTTCCGCGGGACCCAGGCGCCCCCTCAGTAGGGCCCTATGCGGTGGGGCGCCAGAGGAGCAGAACACATACACACTTCATGGCATCCTCAAACCAAAAAAAAGGTTCCTCTAGTAGGGGTCAGACATTTCTACCACCCACCGCCGGTGGAAGAATGCCCAACCCGGAGAGCTGCAGAAATGTTCAGAATGCCCAACGCATCCTCATCATCCGAGGACAGACTAAGGACCTTGCGTCGTTGTCCTCCTTCCAGAGACGAGATGGGTGCGACAGGCTTGGGAAAATTGTTTGTTGCGAGAAGCTGAAAGATGGAGCGTAAGAGGTGGAGTTCGCAGTGGCAAAGGACGCAGAATGGGCGCTGATGAGCTCAGAGTGCATATTCAGTGTGCGCAAAGGTGGGAAGAAAGTCGACGACAACGTGCAATTAAAAGTTAAACCACATCGAACCAAAAATACATCGCGGGGAATTATAAACTGTCATGATTTCAGGGACGTGACTGAGGAGGAAATAGTGGACGGACTGTCTCAGTTTGTCGTGATGGGAGCGAGGGAAATGAAGACGAGACGAGGCGCAGAGCTGATGAGAACCAACAATGTTAAACTGACTTTTAACACAACAGGCATGCCATCTGAGATTCGTGTGGGCTATATCCATGTAAAGGTAGGAGTTTTCCTCGTAAACCCGATGCGCTGCTTCAAGTATCAGAAGTACGGCCACACAAACCAATACTGTCGAAATCGTCCTGTGTGCAGCAGGTGTGCTTCCTCGGACCATGCCAGCGAACATTGCAATTCCGAGATGCCATTCCTTGTGAACTGCGGTAGGGGACAGGATCCGCACACGTCGTTTGACCGGACCTGTCCCAGCTACTCCAAGGAGAAGATCATCTCCATTAAGCACACGCAAAAAGTAACTTCTCTGGAACCCCGAGGTATCTACGACCACGCCCATCCGAGAACATCATACGCAACAAAAGTGAAAAATACCACGTCGCTTCTGCACCACACTCACACAACTAAAACCAACGAACTAATCGTAGCACTGAGTGAACTTCTCCGCAACTTTGGCGTGCCAGTCGCACCGGCGATGATGCAAACGCAGCCCAAATGCCCTTCCGATGCGGCGAAGGGCGGTGCTCCGCCGCCGCTGCCCGCTGGAGTGAACTCTCCGAAGCCGGCCGCTGAGCGAGCTCCGGATCATCTAGTACCATCCAGTGATACGGAAAATGGAGCATGGCCAATTTTCCAACGCAAGGGGGCAGTAAATCCCCTCCGCAGACCACACATTGCGTTTCCCCAAACAAGACGACCACTCAGTCGATACCGCCACTTTGCCATCCCACTTTGCCATCGCCTGCAGGGACACGGCCTCCTACCACGTCTCGAACCAAAATGAGAATCACCAGAGCCCCCATCGCCGGCGCTGAACCAACACCGACATGTTCACCTGTCTGATGAGAGCCTCCAAAGACAAGAGGCTGAAAGGCGGGCTCACGAAGCCAAGCGCTCACGAAGCCAAGCGCTCACGAAGCCAAGCGCTCACGAAGCCAAGCGCTCACGAAGCCAAGCGCTCACGAAGCCAAGCGCTCACGAAGCCAAGCGCTCACGAAGCCAAGCGCTCACGAAGCCAAGCGCTCACGAAGCCAAGCGCTCACGAAGCCAAGCGCTCACGAAGCCAAGCGCTCACGAAGCCAAGCGCTCACGAAGCCAAGCGCTCACGAAGCCAAGCGCTCACGAAGCCAAGCGCTCACGAAGCCAAGCGCTCACGAGCCAAGCGCTCACGAAGCCAAGCGCTCACGAAGCCAAGCGCTCACGAAGCCAAGCGCTCACGAAGCCAAGCGCTCACGAAGCCAAGCGCTCACGAAGCCAAGCGCTCACGAAGCCAAGCGCTCACGACGCCAAGCGCTCACGAAGCCAAGCGCTCACGAAGCCAAGCGCTCACGAAGCCAAGCGCTCACGAAGCCAAGCGCTCACGAAGCCAAGCGCTCACGAAGCCAAGCGCTCACGAAGCCAAGCGCTCACGAAGCCAAGCGCTCACGACTCGCAGAAATGGAGCGGGTCCGCGTGGTGATCTGAGAAGAGATTGATAAGACTCTCCACATCAAGACGGCCACGCCGTCTCCTCGGAGGCGTGTAGAGGGCCCGTCCGAGTCCCGTGCTTCAAGGGATCCATCCAGGATGGACCCACCTCCGCCGTCTCGGTTGACGGCTCCCAATGTCCGGGCGGGCAGACCGGCACGCGCTGAGAAGCCTGCGCTGCCATGGATGTCGTCACCGCCTGAAGGGAGCTCGCTGCGTGCTCGCCCAAGGACATCGTCGCTTGGTGAGGATTCCAGGAGTGGCCCGACAGGCACAGCAGATCCAACGAACGAACCAGTAGCCAGAATTTAGACCGACTTCTAGTTCATGTTGACAATAACTCTATTAACTCCTAGTCAACTACCAAAGTACGCTCTTTAATTTTATAGTGGAACATTCGCGGTTTTAGAGCGAATTTTACTGACCTGCAGCGAGTTTTATGTTTGGAAGTTCCTATGCTTGTTTGTCTCTAAGAGACAAAACTAGCTCCCGGTATACATTGCTCTATAAATGGATATTCATCTTCCGCAAAGATGTAGGCGGGACCGACGCCGTGGCGCACGGAGGCACTATGTTGGCGGTGCACCACAGCATACCAGCGCAGCAGGTTCCATTGTCCACCTCGCTACAGGCAGTTGCAGCACGTGTGGCCGTTCCCCGCCGTGCAATGACTGCATGTTCCGTATACCTACCGCCTGGAGTTCCTCTTCCTGGTGCAGAGCTAAGACGGCTACTGGCAGAACTCCCCCACCGGTCCTTTTAGTGGGCGATTTTAATAGCCATCACATTGCCTGGGGAGGCAATTCCGTTAACGCTCGCGGGAGACACTTGGAACGTTTTATCCACAAAGAGTCCCTCTTTCTTTTGAACGCCGGCTCACCTACCCACATTACTCTGCCTTCTGGTAGTACATCGGCTTTAGATCTGAGCTTCTGTAGCCCACTCTTAGCTCAAAGCTTGGAATGGTCCGTGGACACTGATCCACTCGGGAGTGGTCACATGCCGGTATGGTTAGAATATAAGGATGGCCATATTCTTGGCCAGAGGCCTCAGCGGTGGAGCCTACGTAAAGCCAACTGGGTGGAATTTGATGCCAAACTTATGGCGAAATTCACATCCGACGACGAACATCCACCATCAGTAGCCGGCATCACGCAGCGACACATTGACACTGCCACTGTCTGTGTCCCGCGGACAATGGGAGCACCCCGTCGCACTCCGGTGCCGTGGTGGACCCTGGAGAGCCGGAACTCCATTATGGCCCGTAAACGGGCTTTTCGAGCTTTTAACCGACAGAGCACAATGGCTAACTTGATTACCTTCAGAAAGGCCAGAGCCTTTGCACGTAGGACTGTTCTGGAGGCCAAGCGGGGCATCCTGGCGCAATTATATCGGGGGCATCAGCTCATCCACACCCTCGGCCGAGGTGTGGGCTCGCACCCATGAACAAAATCGGTGGCAACTTCTCTTCCACCCCATTGCCAGTCTTACGGTCGGGCGGTCGTGACGTATTTCAACCATCTGAGGTTGCGAACGAGATTGGCCGAGCTTTCTCGCAACGGTGCCTTGCTGGCAACGAGGATCAAGATTGTCTGCGGTATCGCTCTCAGAGTGAGAGAGTTAGAATACATTCTACGACACGAGAAAGATTGGCTTACAACGAGCCCTTCACCAAGACCGAGCTTTCTTCCGCACTACATGGCCTGCGAAACGTGTCCGAAGGCCCTCTCAGAATACACGAAGAAAAGTTACTGCCGGCTGCCCCATCCACCAACACGCAAATAGACTACACATCACACTTCCCACAGTAAAAGCACTTCCACCACCCACTGCATGGTGGAAACACCAATCACCAAAAACACACCTCCTCATAGACCAGCCAAAGCACACCTACACAGACGCAGAAATACACCAACTGTTCCTCCACTTCAAAGCTCAACATCCAAACCACAACATCATCTACACCGACGAATCCAAATCGCACACACAGCAGACGGGCACAGCGGCGGTGCTGTATATCCCAACGCAGCACCGCCGCGGGTCATCCTTCGTGCCCGTCTGCATGACACAGCATCCACATACACAGCAGAATTATTCGCAATCTTCTCGGCATACTGCGCCATCTACAACACCAAAATTGAGCACAACATCATAGCCACAGACGCAAAATCAGCATTACAGAGCATAACACCCCACACCACATACAAGCACCCCCTCATACCCAAAATACTACAAATCCACAAAAACTCACTATACCACAACGACCAAAACTACTCTGGATCCCAAGTCACACAAACATACACGACAACGAACACGCAGACACCGAAGCCAACATAGCCACAACACTACAACAAACCACACCCTGCCCACTTTCACAATCAGACTCCCACCCCACAATACGCCAGGCGATCAACAAAGACATTCAACAAACATGGGACACAACAATCACACAATTACACGAAATACACCCAAAATACGAACTCTGGCACACCATCAACCAAAACACTAGACAAAAGGAACTCATACTAATACGATTACGACTAGGACACACTGCACTCACGCACTCCTACCTCTTACAACAATTCCCACGACCACAATGCACAACATGTCAACGAACACTCACAATTAAACACATACTCATACACTGCACCAAATACAACACAGAAAGACAACCCATTACAAATTACTGCAACATGAACAACATCCCACTAAACATCACGACACTTCTCAACGATGAACATCCAACACTACACGAGCACCTCTTCCACTTTCTCTCTATCACACGCCTGATCCACGAACAATGATATAAAAAAGAGAGAAGAAAAAAATCAAAAGATATGTAAAAAAGAAAAACAGAAAATCAACAAAAAAAGAAACAAAAGACTAACTCCACGTGATATTTACTAACACTAACTGTTCTTGCAATGTAAATTCAATACTGGCGATGACCGGACCCAAACCCTCCAACTACACCCAACCCCATGGCACCGACCGGACTGGCAAACTCTACACTTCTGCACCAGCTCAGCCTCGACTCCTACTTCATCTGCCTGCAAGACGTCTCAACTTCTACTACCTCTACGCGTAATTCTTCAAGTCACCTCAACTGTTTCACAACTCGCCTCTACAAGACAACTATAATCTTCTTCGCTTCCTCTTATCCGCACCACATTACTCCTCATACCCCTTCACCCTTAACAAACAGCAACAAAATACTGACACCACAAACGCCCCTCGGAAACAGCCGACATCACCACACGGTGGCAGGCTGGCCAAACACAGAGACACATACACACACGTCTAAAATGGCAGCAATATTTGCATTTCTATTGTGAACTGTGACATGTTTATTGGAAGTTACCTACGCCTGCCATTGCAGGTCGGGTGCAGAAATTTTGATCGGGAGGAGTGGCCGTTGCTGATGGAGAACAGTTGTGAGGACAACGGGTGCACCGTGGTGCCTTTGGAGAGTCGCCTATTCTATCAGACGGATTACCATTGCTTCCACATAGGACAACGACTGAAGCACATTTTGAGCTTGAAGAGGGATAGGTAGATGATAATGCTAATGTGATATTGGATAACATAAATGTAATATCATATCGGATGATGTTGTAATATCGAGGCAAAAGCCGAGATAATGCGGGTTCATTATATTATTTTAGGATCCAAAATGAATCTGGATAATGTATTTGAGTACACACCCCGCGTCTGGTATATTTTTCAGACAGGATGCTATGTTAATGCTAGGTTCCATTTGCCTTCGAAGCTATGGGGTGATAGTTCTCAAATCCACCCTCGCATGGCCCGGAGGAGGGGCCCTTGAAAAAAACTCACATTCCAACCTAAGCTGGAATAAAATCAGCATGCGGAAAGTGCTGTTAGTTGAGCCTCCAGGTATGTTGAGCCACCCCTGTTGTTTCAGCTCCTGTGACGTCATGATAATGGATATGCCACCTGCCGACGCTTCGCAGAAAGCCTCCATCGGTCGGCGGAGTCAGGAACGGCAAGTCTTGAGTCTTGGACAAAAATTTTGTTGAAGTCTAAAGTAATTCTTCCTTGACTGGGAACTGCTTTTCTATTTTTTAATGTAATTTATACAGACTTCGAGACACCGCACACATCGCAGGCATCCATTTTGTCTTGAAATCCATCCGAGCCATTTCGAGGTGGAACGTTCAGGAGATGGGCAGCCATATTTACTTTCAAGTGAGGTGAACATGTGGATGGCTGAGCAATCGCGACCGGAACAAGCTGAGCTGCGGTCTATTAACCCTCTGACTGTTGGAGTTGGACGATTTGGACGCAACCGACCGTCTCGAGACCGCCGGATTTTGACGGATCTGGACGAGGCGTCCAGAAAGCGACACCCTGCTGAGCAGTGGCGGCGAAAGGGCTCGGTCGGCTCGGTGCGTGTTCATCGGTGCGTGGGGTCGAAGCGTGCGCGAAGCTTCATGTGGATATCAGGTCAGGTCACCCAGCCCCTGCTGATCAACGGACTCTTCAGTCGGATGCACCCCCGCCCCCTCGGAGAGCATTAGGCGCTCACTGGAAAGGAAAGGACGCCCACCCAGTGTGCTTGAGTGCACTCCCTCGGTCAATACATTTTCAGCCGAAGGCTCCCCTCTAAGTACTCAGATGCATAAGCAGATATTGAAAAGTTCGTGTTACTGCGTCTACTCATTCGGCCATTGTCCCGGAAATATCTGAAAATAGTTTTGAAGAACTCCATCTCCGGCCAAACGAGGGTGTATAATTTCCTATCACCATTCGATATATGGGATGTGGAAATCAGATCAGTGGTAACACGGTATCCAATTTCCATGCTTATATTTGCTTGTTTGCTTCTCCAGTTGATTATTCACCAAGTAATACTCCAAAAAGTTGGAGTCACTTGATAAAACAGCACTTAGGGCTAAGAAGCATTGTCGGTTGGAAGTAAAGCATAAATGCACCCATAATAAAAATGATAGTCAAGCATATTGCAAAGTTTAGATGTATGTGCTTAGTGTACTTTCTCTGCACATGACTTAGCCGCAAAAAATCATGTTTTAGCCGCTGTTGTATACACCACTAGATGAAAGTGTTGTCGCACCCCTAGATGTACCACTCCAGCAACCTGCCACATTTTTTTCAACTCCACATGTTCACACACACGATCATCAGAGGCGCCACGATCTTTCGATCCGGGGAACATGATCGTGTTCGGGTTCATTCTTTCCATGCAGCACCCACGGGAGGAAGTTAAGACTTCACGACCCTTGAGGGGGACACGTCCCGCACTAAGCCCCGCCATGCGCACGATCAAGACACGGCAGACAGGCCCTATCCGTGAGCATCGAAGTGGGAATGACTTAGAAGTTGACAGGGCCTAGAACGTTTTAAGGATAGTTCTTTCCATGCAACACCAATTGGCTAATGTTTCATTGATTAATGCTGGAAGGACAGACGCTCTATCTGGGTTATGGGCTACTACGCTAATCTGCCTCAGTCAGTCAAGGCAACAGATGCAAAGAGAAGCACAGGAGCAGGATTTCGAAGTTTAATTTTCGCCTTCGCGAGCTGGAGGATTGCCCCACTTTTTTTCGTACGCACACATATTTATATTGACGGCAAACTTACCTTACGCAACCAGTTTATAACAGTCGCAACATATTCTGTGTCCTTGCCCGACCTCTACTTACCTTGAAACAGCTTTGAAATACGCCTCAACGTGTTTAGTTATGTCGCACACGCCTCCGCCCACAGGTCCCGTAACGACACAGAGGTCACAACAACTTACCATTGACTGACGACCGACTCCGGGCCCAGCTTTGCGCTCTAAATAACCAGCTAGACCAGCCGAGCTCCACCATCATGATCACAGCAAGTGAACAATTGCGCCACGTCAGAGGAATGACACTGAAGCCGGGTGCGCTCCGCACGGGTGTACCCTGTGCGCGTCGCACGGGTGTACCCTGTGTGCGCCGCACGGGTGCACCCTGTGCGCGCCGCACGTGTGTACCCTGTGCGCGCCGCACAGGTGTACCCTGTGCGCGCCGCACGGGTGTGCCCTGTGCGCGCCGCACGGGTGTACCCTGTGCGCGCCGCTGGCGCCGCACGGTGCCCTGTGCGCGCCGCACGGGTGTGTGCGCGCCGCACGGTGTACCCTGTGCGCGCCGCACGGGTGTACCCTGTGCGCGCCGCACGGGTGTACCCTGTGCGCGCCGCACGGGTGTACCCTGTGCGCGCCGCACGTGTGTACCCTGTGCGCGCCGCACAGGTGTACCCTGTGCGCGCCGCACGTGTGTACCCTGTGCGCGCCGCACGGGTGTACCCTGTGCGCGCCGCACGGGTGTGCCCTGTGCGCCGCGCTGCATAGCGCGGCGCAGAGTGAGTATTGCGAGCGTAGCTTCGGTGCAGAGCAAATGAACTCCTACTCATGCGTGGGCGACACGCGAAGATAGATCAAGCTGTCGCAGGCTACACCCAGGGGCGGATGCAATAGTTGGTGGGGGCACTGGGGGCATGTGTCCTCCCACTCCATGGGAAGGTGGTGCTCCTCCGTCCGGGAAAAGTCGCCCATCTGGAAAGGCTCGGGCGCATCTCCACCCCTTCGAATTTTTCAGCCGGAGGTGGCGCGCCTCCAGAATGCTCGAATGCACCTCTCACTCTAATTTTTCAACCAGAGGCGCCTCTCGAAGCAAAGGCGTACCTTTGGACGCGCACCCCCACGACAATTCGTCGATCGCTCCACATGCACACCACCACATCCACACCAAGTACGATTTACAGCGGCTTCACAAACAGGCTCGTTCGTTCTGCAGAGCCCTGTTGTACTCAGAAAGGTGTCTTTTTACACCCAGAGGATCGCCGCATCATCATGGGTCCCACGTCCCCAGTTTTCCCTGGATCCACCAATGGTGATAAATATCGTAAGTAGCTTCTTCGGAGTCTTCTAGGGTAAATAAGATACGGGCAATTCAAAATCGACGGGCGAAAATATCGGAGAATTAATGCTTCATCGTCATCCAAGTTCTGTCGAAGCAATTATCTTATTCGACCTTCAGTATGGTCACTAATAGGTCAGCGCGTCCTCAGAACACTTAAACAAATTAAATGTGAAATCGATTTACATGAACGGCAGCAAAGCAGGTGGTCGAGGACGTCTTCCAGCAAAACCGTGCCAGGTGTGTTTCTGGAAATTGCATCATAACGTGGACGTGACATAGCGAAGTCAGAAAATCCACAAAACATGCAGTGTCAAAAGGTTCCCAAATCCACTGGACCCTAAATTTTGATCGGGGCACAGGGGATATTTGTCCACGAACGACATTCTCTTAGATAGGCGCCACTGACAAGGAAGGAGATTCGCTCAGACTTCCCCATTGGGTCCTCTTCACGGGGCACTTCACTGACAACCCCAGTTTAGTAAATCAGCGCACTCGAGCCTCCTAGAGGGACACTATGGGATAGCAAACTCGAGGAGGGGGCATAGAGCTGGTCCTCCCCGATGAGGTACCGTTCTCCCGTCGAGCAGCACTTTCAACCAGTGCCTCCTCGTCCTCCTCTGAATCCGCCATTGGTATACTCAGCAATGGTGAGTGGTGGCTCGCTGCCCATCTGGATCCCCCATTGGTGCACTCTATAATGGCAAATGGTCGCACGCTGCCTGGCGGCGCGTTTCTTTTTTCTAGTCGAGAGAAAATCGTCATGAGGCTCTTGCCATCCATCGCTATTGGACGGCAAAGCTTCAGGCTTGAATTCAACTAATCACTCATTTGTTTTTGCATGGTTTTCCCGAGGACGCCCGACACGACTGATTGTGTAAATTAATATGGCATCCACACATACTGTGGTTCTTAATGCACTCGTATCAATAAAATACACTGAGACTGCATGCATCTGCATCTGGTTCCACGTGCTTTTTAACTGCTTAATCTTGTATTTATTTATTTATTTCACGATACATGCCCTCCACGTGCAGTGCTATTATGGACAGTCTGGGTATAACTCACATATATTTACAAAGAAAGGCTATATTTGTGGTCAATAGTAGGAGCAAATGCGCAACAAACATTCGTACACCAACAAAATCCAATACCCATTTCACGATCTGCACTACACACACCGTGCTTGCAACACAGGCTATAAACGAGTAGTTTATAGAAGTGAAAGGAAAGCGATGGCCCAAAGGTGGGTTCATAGTGCATACACATCCATTGTGTATACTTTTTGTGTGAATAGTGTTGCTCGTAGAGATAAGCTAGCGCATGTTTCTTGAAGTTAGACAGCCTCGATGTTTTCGTTTCAGTTGGAAGTTTGCAATAGTGGAAGACAGACGAGTGGAGAAATCTCCTGTGGCCAGCCTGTCTGTGTATGGCTGACAGGTGCAGGTGGTCGTCTGCACGTGTGTGACGGCTTCGCAGGGTAGAGTTTGCAGTAATTTGACCGGCAATTAGCGTTGGCTCACCGTCATAATGATCTTGTAGAGCGAAGTGAGACTGTGAAATAGATACAGATCAGCTGCGGTGAGGAGACCCATCTCGTTACGGGCATCAGAAATATAATAAAATTTCCGTAGACCTGGCACGACTCTAGTGGCAAAGTTAACGATCTTGTGTACTTTGTGGGTATTTGCTGCCGACCCGTTCCCGTAAACAGATATGCAGTAGAGGATATTTGATATAACTAGGCTATTAACTAAAGTGAAGAGGGTACTGGTCGGAAGATGGTGACGCAGATGGCTCGGGGCCAGAAGGAATCCGGTGCACTTGCGGACCACAACAGCTACATGAGAATCCCACTGCATGTGGCGATCAAATGTCACCCCAAGGTCTTGACATGAATGGCTCTCATCTATTATGGCGTCCTAAAGCACACTCGTGTCGGGGTAATATTACGAAAATTTTGTACTTGTATGCTTCGGCATTGCTATCTTATGTGCCCTATGACAGTAGAAAGTCGCCTCCCTGCTTCCGTCATGATATTGGCATGTTGAACTGTTTGTTCTGGCTCACGTTACGCTGTCTTCCAAATTGTCGATAGGCAAACTGATGCGTCAGCTGTCTTCGTTCACCTGTTACCACGATGTACTTCAACAAACACACTAAATACTCAGCGAGTTCACAAGCCAACAACCACTCATGTTCGTCTCTGAAGTCGTGTACATGGTCTCGCCGGCAGGGGTGTCGACTTTTTAGAAACATTGGGAGGGGGTGAAGTGTACTGGAGCCCCTCCCCCAATGTCCCATCAAAAACTAATCGGATTTCGCCCACTATATTTTCAGTCCTAAATAATTTTTATTTTTATTTGGCGATGTGTATGTTTATGTTTATTTAGCCTCCTATCCAATGGGAAAAATCGCCCGGTAGCAGGTGAAGTCACGGAAGCAAAACAGCAGTGCACTGTGTGATGGGTGGGCTGCTGAAGATAATTATAGTTTGTATATCCACAATCTCAGTAATAACTGTGATTGTTGTTCACTGGACTCGAACTCGATTGTATACAAGTTTGACAATGACTGAAATTGAGAATGAACGAATGCATTATGTTCAAGCTCCATATGCATGTGGTTTTGCCATTGGTGGTGTGTACAAACGTCAGTATGATAATGCAATTGTTGTTTGGTGGCTTGGCAATTTTTGTAGACAACCTGGTTTAAAATGCATCATCATCTGCTAATCTCAACATTTTATGATGCGAGTTTTGCTTCCACAGTGGAGGGAAATCCACTTATTCCGTTTCTTTCTTTGCACGCAATTCTCAATTTTGCAGCAGAAGGTGGAGAGTCAGTCCACTATCTAAACATAATATGTTTCTTTGCAGTACAAAATATGCTGGTTAGCATCAACTCAATTTTCTATGTAGCATGGTGTTTTTCCCCCTTTAGCTTTCTTATCAGAATAAAACAGCATAGGTTGTTGTGGAGCCCAAATCAGCATTGAGGGGGCCAAGATCAACATTGGTGGGGCCATGACCCTTACAAAAGGATGCAAATCGACACCCCTGCTCACCGGCGTCGTCCAGAAATTACATTTTACTTTGTGTCCTACTACTTTGTGTCCTTCCACTGTTCCTCGGGGTACAAACTGTCACAATTTGTGGTTGCTTTCAATGCAGAGGCATAGCTAGGTTCGAATAACTCGACATCTCTGAAATCGTACTGCTGCTGCCGCATCCTGACTTCCCCTTAATGGCGCCGAATTTTATGGATACAAGTTGATACCAAAATTGCAAAAGAGCTTCTGCTCTATCATCCCTCATCTCTCATCTTTCACTTAGAGTAGCCTGTGGGCGCAGCCGTGCTCCAACTCCGCACCCCAGAGCCGCGCCTGCAGCCGGCCAACCGCCCTGCGTCTGGCATCTGGCAGCATCTGGCATCGCGCTAATTCATTGAGCGCGAGACCGAACGCGGCGTCGTCGTACGGCACCGGGCGGCCCGGGCGGTTTCCCGCGCTCCACCCGCAGACGGGCGCTGCCGGGGCCTCGGCCGCCGTCGCCGCCGTCGCCGCCGTCGTCGTCGGCGCCCCAGCGGGCGGCACGAGCCGAGTTTCAAGGTCGGAGTGTGGCGCCACGCCGAGCCCCGCGGCGGCCCAGCCGACGACCGACCCAGCACGGAAATAGATGCGCTGGCCGACCCGACCGTCATGCCGTCATGCCCGTCGCCCGTGGCCGGTGGGCATGACGGCGCATGCACACGTCGCATCATCTCGTGCCCGCATGGAATGCTTCCGTGTCACGTGACAAGCGGACAAACACGTGAACTACGTAGCAGGCATTGCTGTTGTGTCACTGATTGCAGTACAGTTTTGTTAAGGATTTGTAGTATATTAATTTGAGTTTAATAATTAAATCATGAAAAGGCGTGATACGGGAGCTGACCGAACGAAGATAATTGCGGGTTGTAGTGCTCACGTGCGGTGGCGCTGCCAGAATTTTCTGAAGGGAGGGGCGACAAAAAAATCATCGTGAAACAGAACTTTTTCGCTGCGCGAAATGGCGAATGTTTTATTTACGTGGTAAAAATATCGAAGCTTCCCGTCCAATCTGGGTAATTTTTGGCTGCAAAGAAGGGGTCTGTCTTTGGCTGCTCACACTACACTGCCTCTGCTCAAGTGCTGTAGGGAGAATATCTGGCAGTATAAGGCGCCATGAGTGAGCTGACAGAGCGAGGACAGAGCCGAGTTTTGGTGCTCACACGCTGCAGACACAACAGCCGACACAGTAAGGCGTCGTGAGGAAGATGACCAAGCGAAGACAAAGGCGGATTGTGGTGCTGATATGCAAATACAACATCCGAGGTATTAACAGAGCGAAAGTTCGCTCTGTTAATACCTCCCAGAGACATGTATCTTATGCCGTCCAGTATTTGGAGAAGTGCAGCAATTTCATAATTGAAAAGGACTGCATTTGATGCAGGGAAGATTAACAGCAATTTTGCTGATATCTGATTCTAACCCTGAGCTGAACATGATACAGGCACGTGAAACCTAAAATAAAAGTTTAATGCAAACTTTGAATACACTAAATACTGCAAATTTTGTTTCGCAGCTATCCCGCCCAGCTAAGGCCGCGCCATCTTTCCAGTCAGATCCTCATACCCGTCCCGGGGGGTCCCTTTATGCCCCCTCTAGTCTCCAAGCCAAGCGTTGCCCGAAAACCAAAGTTATGTAATCGGAAAGTGTTCGACGGGTATGGTCCGAAACTATCCATAAGATTCTTTCCCCCAAAAAAGTGACGGCACCAGAGAAATATATGCGATCACGACTAACATGCTTTTGTCTCTGGGGAGTTCGTTTTGGTGGAGATTTTACAAATACACATTATTTGGGATAAGAAAAAGGAAAGCGAAATTTGTTTTTCCATATTGGGTAGAGCAGATCGGACAACGTTGTTTTTTTTAGTCAACTTGCTCCCATTAAAAAATGCTTTCTTTATCTAGAATCTTCCATTTTAGCCCGAATCGTCAAATATGAAAAACTAATAAGTGGTCAAAAACGGAAAACTCTTACAGACCGGAAAACGAACCAGCTGATTTATGATAAATCATCTGGTTCCCTTAGTTGAATCCATAGAGATAAGCAAACGTTGTAAGATTCTTTCGGGTATCTTCATTCACTAAAGCGGGACGACTGGCTGAAGTTTTTTCAGGTGACCTGACTTGACCTTGAATAACTCATTGATCGTAAATTACCTGACCTTAAACTTTTCACACGATTTGCCAAATCGATGTAGGAAACGGTATGCCATAACTCAGCGCGCTGCCATGCATCGTTTTTCACTATCCTCGGAAAACCTTATGGCGTGTGTAATCACCCCCCCCCCCCAGAAACTGAGCGGGTCAACACGCGCATTGGAGACCCTTTCATATAGCGCGCACCAGAGGGAAGGGGGAGAAGCAGGTTGGTCGCCCACAAAGATCTCGGAAACTACTGAAGGTAGACGCACACAACTTTGAAGGGTAGATAATGGCTATAGCGAACTCGATGTAGAATACATTTCATGACCTTAGGTTCAGTTCCAAATTGGCCCCCAGGTCAAAAATGTCCAGATCGGCTACCACACCGCAGTGCCGTACAACCTCGCCAACGAAACCTTCATGACCTTAAACGCTCGGCGGTCAGTTGGTTGATTTTACACCCCCGCAGTTCGTATATCTACTAGAGGATGCCAAACATTATATTTGCATGCGGTGCGCTGATCAATTGCTAACAAAGCTGCGCGATTGCATTGGAATATATCTGCCCGTTTATGAAATATCCAGAAAAAAGGAACTTGTGGCCGAATTCTGTCCCCCACTCCGGTGCTCGTTTTAAGCGGCATGCCACCGCTCAGCGCGACACCTTTCATCGCACATACACTGGCAGGCGGTCTTCCAGTCTCGGGCGGGCGGGCAACGTGTCGCGGCGCACAGCCACACGACCGGCTGGTCTTAAGTCGATGCCGGGCGGACCGGCGCCTACAAGTTCCGCCATCGAACATCTTTCTTGAACAAGAAACAAAAGCAAGCTACTTCGAAGGAAATGCTGTGGTGAAAGCTGCTAAATATTCAATTTAAAAACCGAGTTAAGCTTTGGCGAACTAATAGCTTTAGCTTGAGAACAGAACAACCCAGATGAACTTTAGCTTCAGACTCCGAAACCTCCAGCAATATTCAGAGTTTAAAAGCATGACGGTTGGGCCGGGACAGGCCATACAAAAGCGTAGCCTGCGGATACAAAAGCGTAGCCTGTTGATACAAAAGCGTAGCCTGTGGATACAAAAGCGTAGCCTGTGGATACAAAACCGTAGCCTGTGGATACAAAAGCATAGCTTGGGGATACAAAAGCGTAGCCTGTGGATACAAAAGCGTAGCCTGCAATGTCGACAAATTGAATTGTCTCAGATTTTGAAACTCTCATCGTGTTTCAACAGCTATCAGTCGTCGAATATATTGAGGACATGATTCATACCGTGAAATGTTCTTGGAATTGGAGAACATTCCATTTTGGTGCAAAATTTCGACACAAATCGGCTTCATAGGATGAGAGGGGGCATAGCCCGTTACCTTCCCCCTTGGATCCATCCCAGTGGTCAGGCTGGGCCACTCGGTTCGAGATTTGTCACATACACACAGCAGACTCGCTCGGGCTTCGCCACCGCTCGGACTGACTATTCGAAGCTGCATTCAAAATCAGCAAAGTAACTTACTGGTCAAATCCGTCCAAATGACCAAATGACGTAATGACAATCAAGCTTCGTATGAATCGAACGTCAGAGGGTAGATTGCCAGTCATCGGCAGGTCTGACCATGTCTCAGATAGCGATAGGACGGGAATAGGAGTAACAAGTGTGCCTAAGAAGATAAATTGTATATGGTAAAGGAGAGCATGATGGATGAGTGCTGCTTAGCTTAGCTTTGATTATATGCACAGCATCTACGTGCATAGTAACCCAGAGACAAATGCAATCTGGCAGATGAATTAAAATGCACTTTGTCGCGTGCACATGCACATATAATTACGCATAACAAACTCAGCTGCCCAGACTCTACACGAACATATCAACTATTCCTACACAAGTATGTGATCACTTGCTTTTTCATTCAGACATGTTGTGATTCCATTACCAATTTCTTGTGCGGCCTAAACATTCTGAAGGGCCTAGACATTCTGCAGTTGTTCAGGGGCGGGTCCAGGAACCCTCGTGGGCGGCGCTGCAACGCTGTCTGCAGTTGTTCAGGGGCGGTTCCAGGAACCCTCGTGGGCGGCGCTGCAGCGCTGCCTGTGGTTGTTCAGGGGCGGGTCCAGGAACCCTCGTGGGCGGTGCTGCAGCGCTGTCTGTAGATGTTCAGGGGCGGGTCCAGGAATTCTTTGGGTCTAGATGTCGCTTGTCGGGATAGGCGCCACTAATTTTGATGATTTCTTTTGAGCAGGGGGAGGTGCACTCGGCTGTTTTGCAGGGGGCCTTTCTTCTCTCGTGGCGGTGTCGTTTAAAGGGGGAAATGGGCGCACTCGGTGTCCTGGAAGGGTGCCTTCCCAGTCGGGGCGCCACCGCTTCGTGGGAAGGAGCATATGCCCCCTTATCTCCTCTCCTGAATCCACAAGTGGAGCTGTGCGGGTCCCGTACGGCTGCAAACATGACTCAGGGACCCATCCAACAACGATGCTGTTGTAATCCGCCAGCCTCTGGTGAAATCTAGCTTGCGTGCCACACATAAGCTAAGACATCACCGATGTGAGGAGGATACGTGTCGGGACATATAACGGAAGTAGTAGAATAAACCGTATAACGTAAACATTGAAATTTTAATTAACATAACGTCTATGTGGCATGCTAATTTTGTTGTCGCACGGCTAGGGAGGAGATGCTTTGCATGTTGGTAGGTACATTCACGGATACAGCTAATGCGGCGGATAATCGCAGTAAGTGATGCGGACGCTTTGAAATGAGCTGGGAGTGGCCGGGCCGCGCGTCATGGCGCGGTCGTAACCGTTGGACTCGCGACGGCCGTGTCCCGCCGACGATCGATACTCGGGTCACCAGTCTGCTGGCGCCGCCGAGGCGCGCTGCATGGCCAGCATCCAGCATCGGGCAGGCGCGTGCGCACCGCTGAAGCTTTGGGAGCGTCCCGGAATTGATATGGGACTTTGCGGCCACGCACCACCCAAATGCTAATACATATTGAATTCCCAAAAGTGAAAACACCCCCTAATCATTCAGCAAATTTACGCTTTGGTGGTATGCGCCACGTCTACAGCTGACAAAATATGGACCGATTGTGGCTTAAGACTTTAACCCGTCCCGTCTCGGGGGTCTTCAACTGCCCCCCTCAGGCTTTTCGCAGATAGCGGACGAACGGCGCGCTGTAGCGCGCCCAAATTTGGCATACCTTTTCCCACATGAATTTGACATGCTGATTCAAAATTTCTAGGTCAGGTCATCTAGAGTCAACGAGTTATTCAAGGTCAAGTGAGGTCACCTCCAAAAAAGTTCAACCAGTCGTCACGCTTTAACGGATGCAGATATTTTAATGAAACTTTCAGCGTTTGCTTATCTTTACGGATGCAACAAAACGTACGAGTTGAATTTTTCTTCTTTTTTTCGTTTTTGACTACATATAAATTTTGCGTATTTGCCATCTTGCAGTTCAAACACAGGATTCTGGCTAAAGTAAGCATTTTTTATGAGAGCAAGTTCACTTCCAACAACGCTTTTCGGTCTGCTCTACCCATTGGAAAAATGAAAATGAAAGAAAACTTGAAAACTCAAAATTTTGAAATTTCAAAAAACATGGGGGGTGGGGGCAAAAAATTATAGCCCTGGTCGATTTCGCTGTCTTTTTCTCATTCCAAATAAATTTTGTTTTTGATATATCCCCCAAAATGAACTCCCCGGAGTAAAAACATAATGTAAGTCGTGAAAAGTCGTGAAAATCTAGCCCCCCTGGTGACGTCACTTTTGGGTGAATTTTTTGTAGGGGTGGACCCGGACCCTACTCGTCGAGCGCTTTCCGATGACACCTCTTTCGTTTTCGTGCGATGCTTCCTTTGGATTTTAGAAGGGGGTCTTCAACCGCCCCCCCCGAGACGGGTGTGAGGATTTGACCGAAAAGACGGCGCGGGTTAATTCCTGGCCAATTTGGCTAACCCATTTTCAATCTTAAACCTTGAACATGCACAGGGGAGCAGCCAAAAGAGGGATGAGTCTCTCCCTTGGCTCCCTTTGAGAATTTCACTTTGCAAAACCAGAATTTTCAGCCAGAAGCGCAACGAAAGCGGTCTCTGGTTCATGACATTTTTGGCGGAGAAGGAAAATAAGATAATTAATGAGAAATGTTTCGGAAAAAGATTCCGAAGAAAATGTTCCGAATGAAGGATTCTTTAACTCTTCCGGGGTAAAATTTTGAACTCTTCCACGGTCGGCCCGAGTCCGACGTCGCCTTTGTTCCGGGCCCAGTATTCGGCCGCAGCCTGACCTGGTCTCTGTTCCGGGGCTCAGCGGTCGGCCCGAACTCAGCGTCGCGTCTGTTCCAGTGTCCGGCGGTCGGCCCGAACCCGACGGCGTCTCTGTTCTGGTGCCCCAGGATTCCGGCAGATGAGTCATCCAGTGCGGCGACCTCGTGACCTGGACGGGCCGGCCGGATACGTAGCGTGGTGGGGCGTGTGCGGGATGGACCAATCAGCGATCGGGCCGTCGGAAACGCGGGAGCGGTGTCGAGTTGACCTGGGAGGGTGTGGGCTGTGCAGGGGCCAGTCTGATTACCGCCAAGCGCTGAGGAATACACGGTCCTGGCATCGGTTTCTTTTCGTGAACTATAGCTTCATGGACTTTTGCGGCATTGCTTTAGACTTTAGTGCCCCTTGTCTCGGTGAGAGTGACATGCAATGTCATACATTAGCATATTTTGTTCACTGGGTGAAGATAGTCAGACAATCTCTGGGGTGTCCTGCATGAAGCAGGAAACTGGAAAATAACAACCCAATGTTGCTACCTCGTGGTCGTATTTTATTTTGAATTGTTACCTTTTAACAGAATAACATTGAACCATGGTTTGACGCCATCATTTGGTCATAAGCTATCATTTGACGGATGACAGAGCTTTACGGACCATAAGATAGTGTGGCGGGGTACCTCCCGGGCGTTTACTTCAATTGTTTCTATTTTTAAAGCCAATCTCGTAACAGGGACCCTCTCTGTCAAGAGATATCTGTCATCAAGAGTGCTCATGACCCCCCCCTCTCTCTCTCTCTCTCTCTCTCTCTGGCAGTCCATGGGCCGTTTTAAGTAGCCCGTGACCATCCATGAACCTAGGGACACTACGTCGCATCGGAAACCCTCATCAGCCAGGGCTGTCTTCGTGGCCTGGGGCCTCGTCATCGCTCTGAGGCGGTTGTCGTCTCCGGGCCACTCTCCGTCAGCCTGAGGTACGCCGATCCAGGACCGACGCACGTGCGGTCCTGAGCCCTTTCCGTCGGCTCAGGAGCCATCTTCATGTCTCAACGCCATCTCCGCCCAGCCAGATGCCTCGCTTTCAACATTATGGGTCTCCTACATCAGGCCATGGACTCTTACATGACAAAATCCTCCAGTGTGCACTCTCCATTGACTCGGAGCCTCCTTCATTGGCCAGACACCGTCTCCGTCAGCCCGAAGTCCCATACCTTGGTCCAAGAGCTCCTCGCGATGGCCCAGAGGCCTTTGCGGACTACTCAAGTCTGTTGCCTGAGGGCCCCTTCGGGCCCGCCAGGTAGTGGGGAGGGTGGCTGCCCCTTCGCCCCGTGGCTTCGTCACCGTCCTGTGTGCACCTTGAATAAAAGTGACACGAACTTCTGAAGAAATGAGACTTGCTCCGTTAGCATACTAAATATCCCCATTTAGTTTTATTTTCGTTGCTTTTTTACCTCTATTGAAATGAATATCTAGGTCTGCGTATTATGACACCAAATGTTGAAAGAAAATAAGTCAGGATACAAAGTTGACGATTTAAAATAGTTAGTCATATTGATGTGATTTACAGCAACGGTAACCCATAGCATCATATTCGCGACAGTATTTTCCATTTCACATGCCCGCCTATGTCAGCACCGCCTATGTCAGACCTTTGCATTGCTTAGAAGTAGGAAAAATCCACGTTCACATTTGGATGTTGTATAACTTTTCCCAGCAGCTAAGATCCCTCGATCAGCCGTACATAATGATCAAGATGTGCATGTATTAATTCGAATCAAGCGGACATCACATCTGTTGCTCATGTACAAAAAGCACACACACAACACGAAGCAAAGAAACAATACATCAGTCGACAAAGGCAGGTGCAGATTCGATGGTCTCGGACTGGTTCCGGTCACCGACGTGGACAGTGTCTGTTGAGCCAGCTCAACTCGATACCCGCAGTCCGCTGGATCGGCTTCTTATCGCGTACACGTATGACGACAGACTTATAGAATGGGCAAATCTCTAGAATCGAAATGGCAATGCGCACCAAATGCTTTGTTAGTTGGCATCGTCGAAACAACTGGAGGGCAACACGCCGCCAGCCGGGCCCTGATTAGGTCGGAAGACCCATCGTTGACAAGTTAAATGACTGATGCCACAACTTAGCATTGCACAAGCTAAATAAAGCACGGTACGTCACGAAATTGCAAAGCCATCATGTCTACCCTACTCACCATTTAGAGCAACAAGAGAGCCGACATCACAAGTTAAAATGGTGATGTCGACCCTCGTGCTGATTCGTCGGCACCACGCTTACTGTGCTGCCAGCAGCACCAGCGCGGGGTGCGTACACACCGATACCGTCACCGCTGGCACCACGTGGAGGCACCACCAGCGACGAGTAGACAACCCGCCAGTCTGGGCACGTGGCTGCCTGACTAAGCGGCGAACAGTGCGGCCAGCAAGGCGGCCGGCAGCAGCAGCAGCAGAGCCGGCGACTGCAGGCCGACGCCGTTGCAGTAGTCGCCCGTGCACGTGCAGGCCGTCATCTCCCCCTGGACTTGACAGGTGTCCGCCTGCACCACGTTCTGACAGCCGCGCATGGTGGCGCCGCCCTTGGTTGTCTTCATGCAGCCGGACTTCTGGCCGGACACACCCGCCGAGCACTCGGTCTTGAAGCGGGAGTCGGCCGCGTCGAACTCGGAGCAGGGCGGCGAGTGCACCTGCTCGACGACGATGCCCAGCAGAGTGCTGCCGGCGCCCTCGAGGCCGGTCAGGGCCACGTCGACGCACTGGTAGCAGCTGGTGGCGTGGCACGCCGGCGCCGCCAGCAGGACGCACGCGGCGAGCAGGAGCGGAGCGACGCCCATGGCTGACGGTCGGCGGGGCTGGTGCCGGCGGACTGAGCGGACGACCGGGGCGCCGCCCTTCGGGCTCACTCGGCGGCCGCCACGGCGCCACGCGTCCAGGCCGATCGAAGAGATGCAAACTGTCGCCGGCGGCACCACATACACACCGTGCAGCCAGCATAGTGTCGCTGGCGGCACCACACACACACCGCGCAGCCAGCATAGTGTCGCTGGCGGCACCACATACACACCGCGCAGCCAGCATAGTGTCGCTGGCGGCACCACACACACACCGTGCAGCCAGCATAGTGTCGCTGGCGGCACCACACACACACCGTGCAGCCAGCATAGTGTCGCTGGCGGCACCACATACACACCGCGCAGCCAGCATAGTGTCGCCGTGTCGCTGGCGGCACCACCACACACACCGCGCAGCCAGCATAGTGTCGCTGGCGGCACCACCACACACACCGTGCAGCCAGCATAGTGTCGCTGGCGGCACCACACATACACACCGCGCAGCCAGCATAGTGTCGCTGACGGCACCACCACACACACCGCGCAGCCAGCATAGTGTCGCTGGCGGCACCACCACACACACCGCGCAGCCAGCATAGTGTCGCTGGCGGCACCACCACACACACCGTGCAGCCAGCATAGTGTCGCTGGCGGCACCACCACACACACCGCGCAGCCAGCATAGTGTCGCTGGCGGCACCACCACACACACCGTGCAGCCAGCATAGTGTCGCTGGCGGCACCACCACACACACCGCGCAGCCAGCATAGTGTCGCTGGCGGCACCACATACAACCGTGCAGCCAGGCTGGCGCACCACACACACACCGTGCAGCCAGCATAGTGTCGCTGGCGGCACCACATACACACCGCGCAGCCAGCATAGTGTCGCTGGCGGCACCACATACACACCGCGCAGCCAGCATAGTGTCGCACCACATACACACCGCGCAGCCAGCATAGTGTCGCACCACCACCACAAGTACCGCGCAGCCAGCATAGTGTCGCACCACATACACACCGCGCAGCCAGCATAGTGTCGCACCACATACACACCGTGCAGCCAGCATAGTGTCGCTGGCGGCACCACATACACACCGCGCAGCCAGCATAGTGTCGCACCACATACACACCGCGCAGCCAGCATAGTGTCGCTGGCGGCACCACATACACACCGCGCAGCCAGCATAGTGTCGCTGCGGGCTAGTTGCACCACATACACACCGCGCAGCCAGCATAGTGTCGCTGGCGGCACCACATACACACCGCGCAGCCAGCATAGTGTCGCTGGCGGCACCACATACACACCGCGCAGCCAGCATAGTGTCGCACCACACACACACCGCGCAGCCAGCATAGTGTCGTGGGAAGGACGAATTTTTTTTTGGGGGGTCCTAGCGGACCCCTAAGCATTAAAAACTGCCAGGAATTCCATTGGTAATTTTTGACGGTGCTTTTTATGGTTGTTTTATGGAAAATCAATGCGAGGATTTTTGTCCTGTTATCGGCCCATGATTTCAGGCTCCCGTTGGTCGCCCCAACGGCTGATTCCAGATTCCCGTTGGCGGCTCCAAAACTTAGAAACCGTATCATTTTAGGTAGGGACATAGCCAGGAATTGTCCAAGGGGATGGATGTTGTATGGGGACCCGGACTACCCTTCAAAAAGTATTCGGGCTTCAGCCACTTCACTTTGAATAGTTACGGGGCCAAAGATATAAGTTTTCCTTTAGAAACGTAAAGTTTTGTTGAGTTGAATTGTATATTCGCCATTGGAGGACCAGATCTTCGGATCCGCTCCCTCCTGAAATTGTATGTAAACATGACACTGTTATCAACCAGTGACACAGACCGCCGAAACATGGATCAAGATGCAGGATGTCAAACTCCATTGGAAAAAAGTCAATTCAGTAATCGGTAGGGGGAAGTAATCGCTTTGTATGGATCCATAGACTCACGCAATGTCCCGCGCGCATTCACGAGGACCCTGCCCACGTTCGCAAGGGCCCGCAGAAGTTCACAAGCGCCTGTATACGTTCGTAAGGGCTCATAGCATTCGTAAAAGCATGCTAACGTTCATAATGGAGCGTAGGTGTTGGTAGAGACCAGTATACGTCCGTAAGAATCGGTAGAAGTCCGTAAGGTTCCTAAGACGATTGTAAGGGCTGGCAGACATTCGTAAGGGTCCGCGGGTGTCTGTGAGCGGCCGAAGACATTCGTAAGAGCCCGTGAAAGTTCGTAAGGGTCCGTGGAAGTTCATAAGCGCCCGTAGACATTCGTAGAGGTCCGTAGACATCTGTACTGCCCAGAGAAGTTCGTAAGGGCCCATACAAGTTCGTAAGGGCTCGTAGACGTTCGTAAGGGCTCGTAAACGTTTGTAAGGTTCCGAAAACGTTCATGAGGGTCTGTAATCTTTCCTAAGGTCTTGTAGACATTCTTACGGACCCGACAGCAGCCTCGGTAGCACAAAGGAAGAATTGACTGACATTGTAAATCTCTCCTCCTCTTTCTGAGGAGGAGAGTCCAGTGTAGCTCGCTCACTAAACGGCCAACGTTGTGTGCTCTACTGAGGAATGCAAAGCAGGGACAGCAAATACTCATCTCTCTCCTTTCACGACTGCGGGGCAAAAGTGTCACGTGAAGACGACAAGCTCTACCTCCTGACCTTTAACACTGGCTCGTGGTCATCCTCCTGCCCTTGAACACTGGCATGTGGTCATCCTCCCCCTTGAACACTGACCCGTGGTCAGTTTCCTGCCCTTGGACACCGGCCCGTGGTCATCCTCCTGGTATGCTGTGACGGAACACCACAAAGTGAAGCGGAGTGGTGCCATGAAAAAGCTCCATACTTTGCCTTCAAAAAGCAGAAAGCATACCTGATTTAAATTTAACCGCCACCCTCCTCGAAATGAAGTCACCTTGCGCAGCGACGCACCGCTCCCAGAGCTTCTGACATGCTTGAAACACTCCTCGGGTGCTCTGCTCTTTAAGCGTGTAAAGCACCATCTGTGATTCACGCTGCATGTCCTCCCCGATGCTAAAACGGCGACCCTTTTGCATGAACTGCATCTTCGGGGAGAGGTAATCATCGCAGAGAGCCAAATCCGGCGAATGGGGATGTGGAACGGCGATAGTGTTGGCGCGGCCCAAAGCTCGCGCGTTTCCAACGCACTGTGAGCGACCACGTTGTCATGTTTGAACACCCAAATGCCATCGTGCCACGCTTCGGATCGCTTGCGCCGAATGTGCTCCCTCAGGTGCCCCAGAACGGTACAGTAGAACTCGACACTGGCAGCCTGACCCTGGTGGACGAATTCACGGTGGTGCAGAACCTCGCGAACATCGAAAAAAATGACAAGCATGCTCTTGGTCGAGCTCCTGACATGCCTCACCTTCTTCAATCTTGGATATTGTGGGCTCTTACATTGCGAAAACTGCTGCTTGATCTTTTGGTTGTAGCAGTAGGCCCAACTCTCGTCACCGGTGAGCATCCTCGACAAGAAGGCTGGGTCAGCCTGCGACTGTTGAAGGAGATCCTCCCAGACTTCGACACGGCCCTGCTTTTGCTCGCTGGTCAGGAGCCCTGCACGAACTTGGCAGCGACGCCGTGCATATTTAAATAGGACCTGAGGATTTCCTGAGCCGATACAAATGACACGTTGACGATGTAAGCAACTTCATTGATGGTGATCCGATGATTCGGACGCACAGTTCGTCAAATGTCTTCGATATTTTCAGGGTTGGCTCCTTGAGGGTTGCCACGGCATCTCGTAATCCAACAGTGACGCGCTTCCCTTCTTGAAGCGCGAGCGCCACTCACAGCATCTCGCCTGGCTCGTTGCTTCATTGTCGTAGGCTTGCTGCAACAATTCATGGGTGTTCGTTGCCGATTTCCTGAGTTCGACACATAATTTGATGTTTGCGATCTGCTCAATTGTGAGGTCCCGACTGAAATGTTAAATGTGCACGTGCACCTGGTCACAAAAACGCGTGTAACATAGGTCTCAAACCTTTACAGGATGACGCCACGTGGCATACTGACCCACGACAGTTACTGCTCGCTACTGATGCGCGAGCGTGGCCGTCCCGTGCTCAGATTGTTCACAACAAGGACAGTATCGGAACTTTTTGATCGCACCTCATATTAATCAATAATGTTGTGAACCGGCACCGTCTATGCTCCCAATGACTTGTCAAGCCCTACCTGGAACATAATTTATGTCCAGGTAATCAATGTCGAATAGATTCCAGGCATTATCCTGCGCCCAGGATAGTCGTAGTGAGGATACGGTACTGGTCGTAGGTGATTCTCGTGTGCGACATTTAGATCGGGTATTTTGTAAAGGCAGGAGGGACAGAAGGTGCATCACCAGGCCTAGTGCCAGTGGTGGCACAGGCCACCAGTGATCACCAGTTTAGTACAGTTATAGTACAGGTAGGGATGAATAACATAGGTCCTGCTAGGAGTGAGGAGCTGCTGCAGAACTATAGGGCCCTTCTGGCCACCATGAAGGATAGCAATAGGAGAGTCATTGTAATTGCAATTTTGCCTAGGGCTGGAGCCTCCCCTGAGTGGAGCTCTAGGGCACTGGCAGACAATGCCAGGGTAGGTAAGCTCTGCCATTAATTAGGTTTCACATTTGTTGATGAGTGGTGCAGGTTTTATTGATCCTGGGACCTCTATCAGAGGGATGGCCTGCACTTCTCCGAGAAGGGGGTTCATGTGTAGACAAAGTGACACAAAGTGACACTCACTTGCATGTGAATAGGGTGGGTATATTTCATATTTTATGTTGAAGCTGATGCTGCATTTGTCGTATTAGATTTCTGGGTATTTGGCCTGCTTCGTGTGTGCTTTGTTCATGTTCATACGCCATACGCTGGCATTGGATAGACTGTCCAGTCTGCACATGTGCTTTGAAGTTGACTACGTTGGTACCTGCGTCGGTGGAATGTGGAAATGAAATGATGATTAAAATTTTAATCCACATTTCACGCTAATTGTTAAGGTAGGTTTTCTTTGTCTGTCAGCTAAAATATGCCATAATATTGATGGTCTGCATGCTAATTATTACTGCAGCCATTCAGGCATTAACTATTTTGAATTTTTGGTAGCAGATTGGATAACGAATGAATATCCCTATCCGGTATAGATAGGGATAGGGAGTGGATTAGTTCAGACGGGTACGGATTGGACCGGATTTCAAGATGCCAATATGTGGTGTGCTCTACATAGCAGGTACATCACGCCACAGCTACGGCTATCGCAGCACTGCAAGTCATGACCTGAGGCCATGTACTATGTACCATGTACTGGCCATGTACTACAGTTGGTCATACATGGCTAAGAGGCGAGTTGAAAAGTGAATATAATCACTTCGTATTCATGAAACGAATAGCCTCAGAAACTACCGGTAAGCGATGCAGCCTCGTGCGGTGTATCGGCAGCGGAGTGGACGGACCACTCACTGAGGGGAGTCAGCAACCTCGGCCGGTCCCAGTGACGGCGGAGTGGACCACTGTGTGGGGAGTCAGCCTACTCGGCCGGTCCCAGTGACGGCGGAGTGGACCACTCACTGTGGGGGAGTCAGCTGACTCTGCCGGTCCCAGTGACAGCGGAGTGGACCACTCACTGCGGGGAGTCAGCAATCTCGGCCGGTCACAGTGACGGCGGAGTGGACGGACCACTCACTGTGGGGAGTCAGCAATCTCGGCCGGTCCCAGTGGCAGCGGAGTGGACGGACCACTCACTGTGGGGAGTCAGCCAACTCGGCCGGTCCCAGTGACAGCGGAGTGGACCACTGTGTGGGGAGTCAGCCGACTCTGCCGGTCCCAGTGACAGCGGAGTGGACCACTGTGTGGGGAGTCAGCCAACTCGGCCGGTCCCAGTGACGGCGGAGTGGACCACTGTGTGGGGAGTCAGCCGACTCGGCCGGTCCCAGTGACAGCGGAGTGGACCACTGTGTGGGGAGTCAGCCGACTCGGCCGGTCCCAGTGACGGCGGAGTGGACTGTGTGTGGGGAGTCAGCCGACTCGGCCGGTCCCAGTGACAGCGGAGTGGACTGTGTGTGGGAAGTCAGCCTACTCGGCCGGTCCCAGTGACGGCGGAGTGGACCACTGTGTGGGGAGTCAGCCGACTCGGCCGGTCCCAGTGACAGAAATCAGCGTTGGCAGCGAACTGCCGTAAAATGCCGCCACTGTTAGTGACGGCTGAGGCGGACAGAGAGCCGCTCACGATGGCAGAGCGGAGCAGCTGGCAGCGAGACGAGACATCATGCTGCCGGTGCCGGACGATAAACCGCGTACGGCTGAGCTGGGCCACTGCAACACGCGCACGCCTGAATGTGTTTCCATGTCATCAGCTGATCACTGTGAAAGTCTCAACTCATGTAATCCTCAGTAGCTATACACTTTCTAGAATGCAAAGAGAGAAAGTAACAAAGGCTTGCTTCGGACATCTGTGCAGGACAATTTGCAGGGTGAACCTGCGGTTTACTAAATGGGTACGTACTTCACTTTCGTGGATTTTTCCTGCTTATGCTTAGTCTTCCGCTGGGTATTGTATATATTTAAGCAATCTAAAATACCAAACGGAGCACAATGCTCAATGTTTTAGAGGAAAATATAAGGCGTGCCTATATCTTGCTCCAAACACAGCTATAGATGATTCCAAAATACATGCCGATAAAGCTGTTGCAATGCATTATCTGGCGGGCACGCACCGAAACAAGCGAATACAATTATAACGAAATAAACAATGGGAAATCCATACGCAAGTAACATCAAGCGATATGGAATGCAATAATGCAATTTCTCGTAAGACCAGTGGAGTTGAAATTTAAATCTTGAATCTTGGGAATATAAATTATGGCAACTTCGGAAGTCGATAGGTTATTTGAATATTTTTCTCAAGTTAACATGCGCTCAAGTTAACAAAATCCGCCCACCCATCCGGCTTTTCGTAGATACCTCCAGATTTTGCCAGCCGATATACGCCATTGTTTGTGTATCGGCTTAGAAATGACCGGCGCGTTGCTTAAAGTAAGGAAAACGAAAATCGACCGAAACTTTGTCGAGTTAGGGATCGTTAAAATAAAAACAATGTTCTCAGCGCCAGACCACAAATATTGGCGCTGATGCGTTTCCCATATATTGGCAACAAGGAAGCGTTCTTGGCAACATTAGCGACTTGTTTGATGGATATTGTTATGCCATATTGTTTCAAAGTCATGTCAGGTTACCGAGGTCAAGTCAGGTCAATTTCTTGACAGGCTAACACACGCCCTGGAGGGGAGGGCGAAATCCGCCCACATCTCACATTTTTCGTACATAACTCCATATTGTACCGGCCGATATACGACGTTTTTGCGTGCCTGCTTAGAAATGACCGACGCATTGTTTAAAACAAGAATAATGAAAATCGGCCAAATTTTTGTTTCAAGTTAGGGGCCGTTAAAGTAAAAACAAATTCGCAGCGCCAGACCACAAAAATCAGCGGTGATGCGCTTCCATTATATTGGCAAAAGGGAAGTCTTCTTGACAACACTAGCGACTTGTTTGATGCATATTTTTATGCTATATAATTTAAAAGTCATGTTAAGTCGCCTAGGTCAAGTCAGGTCAAGTTCATGACAGGCTAATGGAACCAAACTTGTCCAACTGGAACGTTGTCATAAATACAAATGACTGTCATGTGATTGATGTCACTTTGTGCGTTACTCCCTACACATCTGGAAATCTACACTGTAAAAATGATTAGCACTTTTGCTGCTAATCGCATGCTAAATGGTTGCTTCCACCAACGCTGTTCGCTGGAGATGATAGTAACAAGCACCATTCAAGCAATAGCAAGCACCATGTGTACTATTCGGCTGGAAAGGTGCTAATTTTAGCCTGAAAATGCTAGACTGCAAGAATGAGGATGCTTGATCCTAGTAGCCATGGATGTTATGTCAAGCAGTCCAGAATAATTAAACTGCTTATATCTAGCACTATTACATTTTTTTTGGCGGGAGTTTGAACGCTCCATGGCTGCTCACAGTTGGCGCCTGGGTAGTTAAAATGAGCAGCGAGGAAAAATGGCGGGAACTGACAAGCAAACTTAATTGTTTAATACAACGAAGAATGGCTCTTAAGTGCTCCTGGGTTTTAGACATTGCGTGAGACGAAATGTACAACCCTCAATATACCAGGAGGTGCTGAGTTTACATCAAAAGTAGCGTTAGGGATTATGCTATATTACTCCACGTTTCGGCCAGGGGGCATCGTCAGGAGTGATATAAAAAATGGCAGGGTTAACAATTGAAGAAAAAAAAACGCTGGAAAAAAGCGTGCAAAAATACACGTAAATCACAGAAAAGCATCCTCATTGATGCAGACACTTCAAGAAACTCCGAACCAGTAATCAACTAAGTGAAGATAGAATCATCTGAGGAAGCCCGAGCCGATGGTCCATATACATGTCGACACATACATGCACGCACATATATGGACATATATCGAATGTAACGCGTAATACATAAAGTATGATTTATGTTTATGTTTTTTTTGTGGGGTAGCTTTATGTGATATACCAAGACGTCGTTTGCGTGTTTAGTTGCGGCCGTAGATTACGTATGTGTAGAGATTCGAGGACCTTCAGATCAGCGTTGTCCCTGGCTGTTGCTAGAATTCCTACTTTGAAGTTTGTGTTAGTGTCGCTGTGTTCCATGTTAGAATGTTTGTCGATCATGTGTTCGCCTAAAGGTGTGTATTCTCTCCGAAGTCTGGCATCTCCCAGCATAGCGGAGAAACAAAGCGTAGCATCAGGGATAGGTACAATGAGCACTTGGGAGATGCCAGACTTCGGAGAGAATACACACCTTTAGGCGAACACATGATCGACAAACATCCTAACATGGAACACAGCGACACTAACACAAACTTAAAAGTAGAAATTCTAGCAACAACCAGGGACAACGCTGATCTGAAGGTCCTCGAATCTCGTAGGAACGTCTCGAAAAGTGGGTGGGCCTGGGTCAATAGCAGGGGCGCACCCAGGAATTCCGCAAAATACCGTTGTTGAGCACCTTTTGATATATAACACTCGCACGTCCGGCGGTCCCCGCCAACCTCGCATGTCCGGGGGGCAGATGTCTGCCCCCTAAGATTTATAGAACTTTGCTAGCTAGCGACGAACGGAAAGTGGCGTTATATAGCTGGTGACGGGCTCTATCGAAAGTGTTTGTTTCGGTCGTTTTTTCGCTCAGGTCAATATTCAGGTCACTGTGCTATCATAGATCAAATTCGACCAGATCGGGTGAGACTCAGATATTGACATATCTCAGAAACTGTAACAGATAGAAACAAACGGCGAAAGCTATTCGACAGTCCTTGAAATCTGCTATCGATAATAGGCGGTGTGATTTAAGATCAGGTCAGCCGACACTATGACCCCAGGTGAAGGTCATGAAGTAGCCTAGTGAGGGCATGCAATGAATCAATCGTCACGTCTTGGCGATACAAGCACAATGACGGTTCAGCCTTCTAGCTCAATGCAGTGCGATATAATGCGCAGAAATGTGTAGTGATCTCAGGTGACCTCAGTAACCTTGGTGAGGTCACTGAGCATAAATGTCAGGGGTAGCATTGAGTATAGCTTCCATCTACATGCCACAACCTTTGTGTGATCATTCCGAGCGTAAATATGTAACCAGGAAATATTTGTATATTTTACCATAGCCCTATAATTGGGAAGCCATGGCCGCGACCTGACCTAAGGTCAATGCTACGAAAAACGATATACATATTATGGTCCCAGGTGAGATCATGACTTGTTATAAGTTTGAAATCAATCGTCCAATTATTGTGCAAGTTATGACACCTAGAACTCCGAGGGTAGTTAGGTCACTTCACCTGACCTGGTGACCTGACCTGAGATGACCCAGGATTAAAAATGCATGAGGATATGCGGAAAAGACCAATGAGCAGCTATGCGAGGCTTGGCCTTGATGATCCGATTAGTTTGGTGGAAAATGAGGAAAAACCGGAGGGGGCAGATATCTGCCCCGCTTCCGGACGTGCGCGGGTTAAGCTATAAACTATTTAGGGCATGCGCAGTGACGTACCGAAGGTGGAGGCAATCGAACAATCCCCACCCCTGAGAGGTTGTGGGCCCCCAATATTCGCGCCATTAAAGAAATCCTGCTGGTGTCCATAACAATCGCACCAGTGCCAATAAAAATCACATTTGGGGCCACAAAATGTCGCGCAGAAACCTCTGGAAATGATGCTAGGGCACCCAAAAATCCCACCAAGCCCACTGACAATCACATTGATGGCCTAAAAATAGTTCCGAGACCATAAAAATGACGCTGAAAACTTGAAAACATGGGACCGCGCCCATGAAAATGCCGCTGGGGCTCCCAAAAAGTTGCGCTGGGATCCATAAAAGTCGTGCCCGGGCCCCCGAAAACCACGCTGTGGGTCGAAAAAGTCGTGTCTAGATTCCTAAAAATCACAACGGGGACCCCAAAGGGTTGGCCGCTCCCGACAATCACGCTAACCTGAAGGTGCCAAAAAGTAGCGCCCGGGTCGATGAAATTCACTCTAGGGGCTCGACGGGTCGCACCGGTGTCCCATTAGTCTGATGGGAAGACCTACTAAATGAAGTCGGGGCAACGAAAAAGAAACATACCGGATATGGATAATAATTATGGTGTCCCAGCAAATTCCCCAACAGAAACACAAACGTGTTGATTCCCCAAAGACGTGTCGAGGCGATGAAATTCGCGATAGCCATCCTAACTAATGACGACAGGGTTTAAAAATCGCACTTGGACCCAAACACGTCCCGCCGCTGCCCTTGGTAATCACACTAGGGACCCAAAAGTCGCGCCGGAGACCCACAATACGCAGCTGGCTTCCCAAAAATAAATTCCTTCCAGAAATGTGACTTTGCGGCCACAACAATTGCGCCAAAGGCCCCAAAAACGCGTCGGGCGCCGGAAAGGAAATGCTTTGGAGCAACGAAAGAAATGCACCGAAGCTCGAGGAATCGTAACGGGGCCAAAAATATCACGCAAGAGGCCTACAAAAATAGAAGTCGACACCAAAAATCAAGATTCAGGACACGTCCAGAAAGAAAGTTATCATAAGGGCCGTTCTACTCTGAAGGGTGTAATTGGCTGAAAAGAAACTCATTGAGCAGCCACCGTAGAGGCGAATCCCCCACTATCCTTAATATGTGGACTTCCAAAAACCCAAGAATTGCGCCGATGTCCCAAAAAATGGTTATGAGGCCCCATAAATTCGGATCGGTCCCCAGAATTAGGGATTATAAATAAATACAGCGGGTACCAAAAACTTGCACCAGGTCCGACAACTTGTGCCTGGGAACGCAAAAATCACACTGGGGCACAGATAAGTACATGTCCAGCGAACTAGCGCCAAGCCCCCTCAATATCGCGATTGAGACCCAAAATTCCTGTCGGTAATCTCATAGGTTCTGATCAGGGCATCAAACATTCCCCTCGGGTATTCATAAAATTAGCGCCGATGGCCCCAAATAAGCACAGCGTGGCCCCAAAGTCGCATCACAACCCGATACGAATCAAGCCGGAGCTCTCCGAAATAAAGAGAGATTTAGAAAACTAAATACGAAGCCAAACACAAAAACTAAGTACGAGCCAGGAAAATCACTCGTTTGCCCAAACATACCACCAGATGCGTTAACAAATAGCATACCGGTCACCGAAAAACGTATCGGAGCTATAAAAATCGCGGAGGGACATGACAAATCGCCGGGAGCCGGATAATCGGGTGGTGGCTCGGACTTCACATACCTTAGAAGTCAAGTTACGTCGAGCACAGCAAACTGGCATCGGATATATCCGATACCACGCGCCTGAGCTGGAAAGGTCGCGACGGGACTACGAGAAATTATATCGGAGCCCTCATTATCATGCTGGATACCACAAATGTGGGCGAGGAACCCAAAATAAACACAGCGAGACCCTAAGAGCCCAACTGAAGGACGAAAATGCACTGGGTTCTCCAAAGCGTACCGGGTTTGGCAAAAAAGCAGCAAGACCTTAAAACATGAGTTGCAGCTCAAAGTAGTTACACCGGCAGCTAAAAAAGCAAACACAACCGGTCCCTCAAAGCACACCGGGGCTTTGAAACCGCATGGGAGCCTCAAAAACAGGCTGTGTCCCTCAAAATTCGACATGGTCCTAGAAAAGGAACAAAAAGACCGGGCACCAAATAAACACTTCGTGGTTTGCGAAAACGCCCTGATACAAAAGTATCGTCGGTGCAAAAACAAACAACAAAACTTTTAAAAAGAGATAGGGTCATAAAAATGTGCCGGGCCCCTAACAATAATTGGCTGGAGGCACAAATCGCATCCATAGACAAAGAAAAACGAAAAGTTCCAACAAAGAACACCTAATCTCCGTTGGGCAGCCAATCTGGGGGCGTGTCTAACCAAAGAGATGTGCATCACAGCTCAGCGGTTATCCGGATTGCTTAGTCAACAGAAAACGTGAGAAGAAGAGAACTAATCATCAAATTGCTTTCAGGATGGGACCTTGCAGCGGCTAACTCTGAACACGTGACTTTATGACGTACCGTGTGTTATCACCTGTCAGCTATTTTGCACTGAATTGTTGGTCCCCAAAATAAGGCGCTTACATTCTGCTTCAGCCTGGTGTCACATGTAATTGTGGCATTTCGTTTGAAGTAACAGATATTCTAAGGTGCACGATATGTACTACCGAGGTGATTGAGGTGGCCAATCACCAATATGTTGTAGTTAGGCCCTGAGTACGAACACCATACCAGGTATTTATATTTATTGGATTTGTATTTGCCCCAGTCCGTCAGCCTGCCAATATGGGTCTGTCACACATCGAATCAAATAATTTTAAACCAGCGTTCACCCGTCTTCCCTGTTTCTGAACTTCTCCAGCACCAATCAGGATACTTCGTTTGCCATGGGCCAGCAAGTAAGCTACGTTCTTGCTTGTTCTTTCTCCTCACCAGCATCGGTGAACATTTACAACGGTACAACGGGGGGGGGGGGGAATATTAACACGCTCTCTGGCCTCTGAAAATTACGCGCGCTGGAGGGGGGACGGATTCCGCCCCCCTAAGATCTGGGCTCCCATTAAGTCTAGAGCTACGGAACACGCAGGATGGATGGGCACGATAGTTAACTCTATTGTGTGCAAATTTCGTGACCTTAGGTCAATAACTTCAAGGTCAAATGAGGTCAAAATAACAAAATGTGCTGGTTTTGCATGGCTTGGCTTGACATTATTATGGATCGCTGTGATTGTGTTTAAATGCTTCAAAATTGGCATTAATGATGCTTTGGACATTACTAATGATGCAATACATATGCAAGATCTGTCATTTGACCTCAGGTCACCTATATAGGAGCACTTTATCAGGTCATTACCTGCTCCAATTACCGGAACCGGGCTGCCCACCTGACTGCTCCGTTGGGTAGCTCGACACAATCGGCTTCGCAAAGGAAGGAGTTAAATATATGAATAAAGTATAGAAACGCTTAGGCACGCAATGACAAACAGTATATTTCCGGATGTGTAGGAAGTAACATGCAAAGTGACATCAATCGCATGACAGTCATTTCCATTTATGACAACATTCCAGTTGACCAAGTTTGGTTCCATTGGCCTGTCATGATGACCCCGGCGACCTAACATGACTTTTAAATTACATAGCATAACAATATGCATCAAACAGGTCGCTAGTGTTGTCAAGAACACTTCCCTTTTGCGAATACACGGGAAGCGCATCAGCGCCGATTTTTGTGGTCTGGCGCTGCGATTTTATTAAACTTTAACGGCCCATAACTTAAAAACATTTCGGCCGATTTCCATTTTTCTTGCATTAAAAGAATGCGCCGGACATTTCTAAGCAGGTACGGAAACAATGGCGAATATTGGTCGTTACTATATGGAGTTGTGTACGAAAAATGGGAGGGGTAGGCGGATTTCGCCCTCCTCTCCTCCAGGGCGTGTGTTAACCTGTCATGAACTTGATATGACTTGACCTCGGTGACCTGACATGACTTTGAAACAATGTAGCATAGCAATATACATCAAACAAGTCGCTAGTGTTGCCACGAACACTTTCTTTTTGACAATATCCGGGAAGCGCATCAGCGCCGATATTTGTGGTGTGGCGCTGAGAAACGTTTTTGACTTTACCAACCCCTAACTCGAAAAAAAAAATTCGGTCGATTTTCGTTTTTCTTACTGTAAACAACGTGACGTTCATTTCTAAGCAGGTACACAAACAATGGCGTATATCGGCCGGTAAAATCGGGAGTTATCTACGAAAAACCGGAGGGGTGGGCGGATTTCGTCCCCCCCTCTCCAGGGCGCGTGTCCACACGGTGGCAGGCTGGCAAACACACACACACACACACACACACACACACACACACACACACACACACACACACACACACACACACACACACACGCACGCACGCACGCACGCACGCACGCACGCACGCACGCACGCACGCACGCACGCACGCACGCACGCACGCACGCACGCACGCACGCACGCACGCACGCACGCATAGTACGTTTGTTTATTGTTTATTCGTTGGTTCACGACACACTTTATGCACATTCACGGCTAATGGCGCCACTCACACTGTTTCGCCGGTGGGCCGCGGGATTGGGAAATGTCCTGAGTGGCGCTAGAGTCGAACCCGGGACCTTTGGTACCCATAGCCCGACACCTTAATCACTCGGCCATCCCCGCCCCACACATAGGACGTATAGTATTATATCATGGAAACTAGGGCACACCACATATCCATTAGTGAGGCTGTAATGACCTTGCCCGCAGCTCCCCCGCACACACCTATGCGTATAGCGGAAGTTAAATAAATTTTGTTTGAACAGCAATTCTAAATGGTCCTCAGGTAGATAAACCTATTAATACACAAGAATCAATCGGTCGTGAAAAGGGTTCTAAGTACAGCGAAAAGTGTGAATCTGAAAGTACTGATGCTGGAATAATCGTTCTTTTTAGGACCACATGTTGTTAGCCATAGGCGCGCCCAGGGGGTCTGCCCCCCCCCCCCCACTTAGCGGTGAGAGTTGTGCATTAATTATTAAAAGTATCGGATTATCCCGCGCGCGTCCGGGGGGGGGGGGGGAGCGGCAGATATCTGCCCCCTGCAGTTTTTCCTAATTTGCCGCAATACTAAGAGTTAGCAATGCTAAACCTCGCATGGCTGTTCATTAGTCTTTTCCGCATATCCTCATACACTTTAAACCCTGGGTCATCTTAGGTCAGGTCATCAGGTGAGGCGAAGTGACCCAACTACACTCGGAGGTCTAGGCGGCATAACTTCCGCAATTATTTGGCGATTGATTTCAATCTTACAACACGTCATGATCTCATCAGGGACCATAATATGCATATCGCTTTTTTTCGTAGCATTGATCTTAGGTCTGGTCGCGGCCGTGGCTTCCCCATTATAGGGCTATGGTAAAATATACAAATGTTTCCTGGTTACATGTTTTCTCTCGGAATGATCTCACAACGGTTGTGGCATGTAGTTGGAAGCTATGCCCAATGTCACCGCTGTCATTTTTGCTCAGTGACCTCACCAAGGTCATCTGAGGTCACCTGAGATAACTACACATTTTTGCGCATTATATCGCACTGCATTGAGCTAGAAGGCTGAAATTACCGTCATTTTACTTGTATTGCCCAGACGTGACGATTGATACATTGCATGCCCTCACTAGGCTACTTCGTGACCTTGACCTGGGGTCATAGTGTCGGTTGACCTGACCTTAAATTACACCGCCTATTGTCGATAGCATATTTCAAGGACTGTCGAATAGCGTTCGTCGTTTGTTTCTATCTGTTACAGTTTCTGAGATATGTGTCAATATCTGAGTCTCACCCGATCTGGTCGAATTTGACCTATAATAGCACAGTGACCTGAATATTGACCTGAGCGAAAAAATGACCGAAACACTTTCGATAGAGCCCGTCACCAGCTATCCAACGCCATTTTCCGTTCGTCGCTAGCTAGCATAGTTCTAGAAATCTTAGGGGGCAGACATCTGCCCCCCCCGGACATGCGAAGTTGGCGCGGACCGCCGGACGTGCGAGTGTTATATATCAAAAGGTGCTCAACAACAGTATTTTGCGAAATTCCTGGGTACGCCCCTGCTATTGACCCAGGCCCACCCACTTTTCGAGACGTTCCTATGCCTATGCCCGGAGGCACTCTCCAGGACACTCTTTATCGGCTCAGAACATTATCCGCCCATCCGGAGCCAATTTCGTCGATTCAGGACCCTTCACGTTGGCATGGGGCCCCCACCGGTCGCTTGAAGGTCCCCTAGGGCGGCCAATTTCTTGTGTACTTCTGTCCGGCGTATGTTGAAACAGGTTACGAAATAGTTTGTTGGTAAGTAGCTACCGAATCTCAGCAATTCTCTCATGCATGGGCGTAGGTTTCTGAAAATTATTGGGAGGGCGCAATATCTACATGAAGGCAATGGACGGTCCCAAATGGATTGGCGGACATTAGGCATACTACACATATGATCGCCTGTTAAAAATTGAAATTATTGAGAGGGTACAGCCAACATTGTGGGGAATGCGCCCTCCAAAAAAGCATACGAAGATACAATTCCGTTCTCGTGACCCTTTGCGACAGAAGTTACTTCTTTAGTTGATCACTTCACTACCCATTTTTCCCCAAGGTTCTTTTTGAAAGCACCATCTCCACTGTGAAGAACTTTCGGAGATGCTTGCAATGCTATCGTTTTCTTTCCCTTTGCTGACGACCCAGACAAATTCATTTACCACGTAAACGGCCCTGCATCCACCATCCTACACCTGGTGGCGCCGCGCATGTATTGAGTTTGTTTTGTAACCTTCAATTTTACAAGGAAGATTGAATAGAGCTCAAATAACATGCTCAAGGTAACTAATTGGAAAATGTCTTCATTTTCAATGGAAAAGTCGGTTAAACGAACAAAATACTTCACATCGTGCATACTTCTGGAGCATTTGCTCCACCAACCCCGTTCTCCGCGCCAAGTGAAATATTCTTAAGTGGGTCTCTGCTATTAAGTGGGAGCCCAATTTCTGGTCCAGTCCTTCGATTTAAACATCCCGACGCTTTTACCAAAAACATGTATGCAAAACGACACGCCCTCAGTGACTAGCGTTCTATGGTGACCGGCCGTTCGCCGAAAATTAGCTATTAGACATTCTACTTGGTGTATTAATTCCATACCTGCTCAGAAATCCTCAAATGAATGGCATATGGATATACACTAAACTCAGCCTTTTGTCTTTACCCATCATAGTTCTAGGGATTTTTTTATTTTCCATTGACGTCACTTGGCTTTCCCAGGGAAACCAATCAGAGCCAAGGATTTTACCATGTGACTAATCTGCACCAATCAGGAATGAGTGGCCAGTTTTCCTCGCCTAGAGACGGGCTGTAATATAGATATGTAACTTGGTGACTAGCCAATCTCACAATACTTGTACTTTTAAACCGCTCTATTATTGTAATAGCAACATTTGAAGTAAAGCTGAACTTCCGTATGAAATTAATAAACTTTTTTAACTTCGTGTGCGTTCATACAACATTATGTTTAATGTGTACAGACTTCCTTCCACCTTTTGTCTGGCGGTAGGCGTATCGGGAGGATGAAGATTAGTGCATCAACGTAGCCCATACAAATGCAAATAAGCCTATTTGAAACCAAAATAACAACATTGAGACCAATACTTGTAAAAAATTACTCCAGGTTTTAGTGTCGGCCCATTCTCTTGTTCCGGAAAATTCACCGTTGCTCTCGTACCAGGAGTACTAGAATGTATACTCACTCCAAAAAACGAAGCATCAGTTCTACATCTCTTTCAGGAATCGCAGGGTCGCCATTTTGAATAGATCTGACGGTGTTTTTCGTTTGTGTTTATTTGGTGCTTGGAGGCTCTTTTTGGGCATATAGGTGAAAATTTCTGGTGTATCAAGTGGACCTGTAGTGGACGGTTGGTGAGAAATACTTCCCACGGGTCTTGGTGACAGTGTGTGGCTGGAGCCGCCGTGGGGGGATCTGACCTGAATTCATTGTCATCAGACCTCGCCATCGGTTTGTCAACAAAAGGCAAGCGCACCGTATATGAAAATATGACGTCCATTCTGCCCTGAAGGCTGCAGGTGAGGCATAATTGGACAATTTGCAGATTTGCGCTTCCAAAATGTTATGTTTGCAATGTACAGGTAAATTAGGTAGGTGCCAGTTTACCTGCATTCCTGGCGACCCACCTTGACCTGCTTTTTATGGTATCGCAGCTCGAGCTGTCCATTTATCTCCAACCTACAAAGCACAACGAAATGTTGGCAAGCCGTGGAGTGCAAACATGCCTCTTCCAGAGTACATTTTGATGGACATATTTGTATGCATGGAATCTATTTACTGGCAACTGATGGGAAAACCATAAACATCTACATCAGAACCTACATAATATGCATAATCAGTATACAGTCATTGTTGGTCACATCAAAGCATTGTAACAAAGAAGTGAACAATGGATGACACTGCAAGGTGGACTCATGATCATGGTGGGGAATAAGGCACTTCTTAAGAGATTTCATCTTAAAACATTTTTGCACTGGATTCATACTGGATAGAATTAGCTCCACATGTACTCTGACACAAGCATGCAGAAGGAACAAACATACCACTAAAAAACTAATACAAGATTGAAGAAAACATCCACCAAACATGGTATTCTACTTACAATTACCGAATAAACTAGCCACTTCATACCATCAAGCACACACACAACATCCAACACAGCCCAAACCCCCGCTCCAAAATTCAAACCTCTGCGCACACACAACAGTGGCCTCCGGTTACTACAAGTTTTGGGTGGGTTCCGGAAACACAACTTTTGAGACACACTGATAGAGAAGAACTGTGTTAAGAGACATCTTCTGGAGTTGCTGAGGCCACTAGTCAAAATATGCTTTGTTAGCTTTATCCATTCTGAAAACTGTGTAAACCAATCAGCAGGGTGGGAAACTTGCTTTCCGGGTTTGGAGTTGGAGTGCAAACAGATTTCTCCCAGAGTACATTTTTATGCACATATTATTTTTCATGCATGGAATCTATTTGCCGGTAACCAATGAGAAAAGCATATGTACCTAGTCAGTGTCTACGTAATAGGCATAATACACATCATTTTTGGTCACATCAAAGCATAGAAACAAAGAAGTGAGCAATGGATGGGACCTCAAGACAGGGAGTTGTGATCAGCTCAGCTTTGTCTCTCATAACTCACAGGAGCAATGCGCCTTCCTTTCTCTGTTGGTCTCAGCATAATGCTAGGCAAAATGAAAAACACAAATAATTCACGGTTCACCCTCAGCTCAGAGCACAAACCTACCTACATATACAGCCAATTACCTGCACGATACAGACCCACAACACTACCTCACATGCAGTCAGAATCAACGGCTGTGTGCAAAAGATCAGTCAAGGTCTTGTGTTTGCGGCATGACACTGTTAAGTGTTCAAAACAGGTGTTCAAAGTTGCTAATGGTTATGACGGCATTAAAAAAATACCTTGCATTGATTGGTTTTCTGATGCAAATACTGATCGGCGGCCTCCGCTGCACTCCGGAAGCGACTCTTGAAGCAGTCAGTTTTTCCCACTATAGGGTGGCTCGAAAGCGGGTTTCTGGAGACGCACGGGCCGAATTTGTAGCGACCAGAGGCCATTATATTCAGTGCGCATGCGCGAAGTTTGGCGTGTTGTCGTCGGTATTTCCGCTGTTTGTGGTTTTGTGTGGTGTGTGTGTTGGGTTGCTGTCTGTGTGCTTGATGGTACAAAAAGTGTATAGTTATTTGGTAACTGTAAGTGGAATAACATGTTTGGTGGATATTTTCCTCAATCCTGTATTAGTTTTTTAGTAGTATTTTTGTTCCTTGTGTATGTTTGTGTTGGAGTACATGTGGAGCCCATTCTATCCAGTATGAATCCGGAGTGCAAAAATGTTTTAAGAGATGAAATATCTTTAAAAGTGCCTTAATTCCACCCTGCCAATCAGTACAAGGTATTTTTTAATGTCATACCCATTAGCAACTTTGGACACATTTATAAGTGTCATACTGCAAATACAAGACCTTGACTGAGCCTTTGCTTTGCACACCACTATCACATCCGACTGGCTTGTGCAATATGGTGTTGGGTCTGTATCACACAGGGAATTGGCTGTGTATGAAGGTATGTGTGCACTCCGAGCTGAGGGTGAAGTGTGGGTTATTTGTGTTTGTTTTTCATTTGGCTAGCCTTGTACTGAGACCAACAGTGAAAGGAAAGTGCATTGCTCCTGTAAGTTATGAGAGACAAAGCTGAGCTGATCATCACAACTCCCTGTCTTGTGGTGCCATCCATTGTTCACTTCTTTGTTTCTATTCTTTGATGTGACCAAAAATGATGATGGCATTACTTATGCATATTATGTAGGTATTGACTAGGCACATATGATTTTCCCGTCAGTTACTGGCAAATAGATTTCATGCATCAAAAAATAATATGTCCATGAAAATGTACTCTGGAAGAAATCTGTTTGCACTCCGACTCCAAACACAGAAAGTAAGTTTTCCACTCTGCTCATGATGATTACCTCAGCTTTGTCTCATAACTTACAGGAGCAATGAGCTTTCCTTTCACTGTTTGTCTCAGTGCAAGGCTAGCCATATGAGAACAAACAAATAATTAACATGTCACCCTCAGCTGAAAGTGCATACCTATCTACCTACACAGTCAATTCCCTATGTAATGCAAACCCAAAACCACTACTGCACCACAGTTGGATGTAATAGCAGTGCACAAAAGGGAGAATCAGTCAAGGTCTTGTGTTTACAGTATGACACTGGTAAACATGTGTTCAAAATTTGATTATGGTTATGACATAAAACACCTTGCATCAATTGGTTGCAGACAGTTTTCAGAACAGAAAGTGCTAACTAGGCAAATTCTGATTGTCAGCCTTTGGGACTCTGGAAGATGTCTATTAAAACTGTCAAATGTTCTCAATATATGGGTGGCAAGAACCCTGGTTTTCAGAGGCACTGCTCATGAGCCCGAGAACATTGTACCCAGTGTGCATGCTCACCATTCTGCATGTGCTGTTGGCCCATTGTCTGCAACTCTGGAAGTTGAGATTGACAGAAGTGTGGGAGGCTGTGGTCGGGCTGCTGACTGCTGCAAAAAGTGGTTAGTTTGGGTGGTAACTAAGGGGAATAACAAGCATTTTTGTGGGTGTCATTCTGCATTTGTTTTTATTGACATCTTTGTTCCCACATTTGTGTTGGAGTGCTTGTGAAGCCCATCCTATACAGTATGAACCAGGAGTGCAAAATGTTTTCAGAGATAGAATCTCTTAAGAAGTGCCTTAATTCCAACCCTGCTGGTGAAGCCTAGTGAGGTGTGCAAGTGGCTGCAATTTTGGTCATAATTTGATGGCATCAATTTCAATGGCAATAATGCATAAATGTCAGACTGCAAACTGTGGTATGTCTTGATCAGCATTGCAAATAACATGTTATCCTGGATGCCTGTGGTGAGTGGACACATAAACCCTTCTTACGTGCTGCAGCAGGGTTTACTGATCAACTTTAACTGGTTGCCATGTTGCTCTTGCCATGTAAGCAAGCAGGCCAGGAAGGAGTAGCTTGCAGGGATGGACTAGATGACCACTCGCTCTCCAGAACTTTGATAAAAAAGTGCCCAGTATTTCTGACACTGGTTGTGACAGGATCTGGAGGGTACAAGGCATTAGGTGGAGGAAACCACTCAGGCAGGGTTGAATGTGTACACAGAAATACAGGTGCACACCAAAGGTGTATAGCAGTGCCAAAATAATGACTTGTCATTATGGGTGAGGTATTGAAATGAGCAGTGCTAAATTATTTGCAAAATAGGGTGGGACTTACCACTACTGAGTATTAAATGCATGGCAAGTGTATGCTTTTGGGCATATTACATATGTATTTTTATTTTTTAAAATGCTGTGTTCTTGAAAATGATTTGGAAGATGGGGGTCACTTGTTTTGTTCCTTTTGTTTGCTTTTTTTCTTAAACTATGATGGGTACATCATTACATGATGGCATCATAGCATTGACAAATTATTAATGGAATATAGTGGAATATGCCACTTGGAACACTGAACCAACATCTTTCCCAATGAAGTATTGTTGTCATGCTTTGTGATGAGTTCACAAAGTCTATATCTAATTTCTAACATTATCTTGTTCTGAGTATCATGATTATGCCTCACATTGTGGATTGTGATGCACAAACATCTGAGCACAAATTCAGGTAAAAGGACCACCTATGGTGTGGTCTGCTATGCAATATCAGTGGATGAGGATTGGCATTTTGTATTGTTATCTCTAAAATAGTTATTACTAAGTTTGGCATGTCAAATCAAAGGGAAAGGTACATGTATGAGTTTGCTGTTGGATCAAAATTGTGTTTGAAGAACAAGTTGTGTTAAGCAACATCATTTCTATAGAAAATGTTGCCATCCTACTATGGGCACTACATGACCAGTGTAGTCGATGTGCCCTAAAGCCCTAATAACTAACTAACTTGCCATCCTACTGTTTATCTTTTATTTTCAGTCATATGAATGGCACTGGGGCTTTGAATGCCCAACTGTGGTTCTAATACCTGATTTTTATAGAATGCCATGTTAATGAACATGATTCTTGCATTTATTGGATGTGATGAAGAGGATTTTATCACTCCATGGAGTTGCTTAAACACATGTTGACATCAGAAATGATTGGTTTCTTCCTTCTTTTTCTCAGATATTACACACAATCACTTTCTGACGCCAACATGGAAATGCAGTGGTAGTGAGTGGATGAGCTGCTGCCATTTCAGAATATATTATGTTTACATACAGGAACAAGTTATTTTAATACTATGTAAATTCAATAGGAAAACAACCTAACCTAATCCAACCCAACCTGACTTCATCAAATTTAATGTAATCTAAGGTAATACAATATCATTGTGTTTTCTGAAACTAACTAGTGAAAGTTGCTAATTTTGTAGGCATAATAATTATATGGGAAAACCTAACAATCAAATATAATCTAACAAACTCATAAAAACCAATAGTGTGATGTAAAAATAAAGCTGACATCCAGGCCATGACATTGCCCTTATGTCACATCCCAACCAGGTCAGTATCATATGGCCACATGAGTTTCCACTTGTGTGCATGCTCAATGATAAGTGTGAGCAATATTCTGTGGCAAAATGGCAGAATGCAAATATTTTTTTATGTGAAGAAGTGTTGAATCAACTGCATGGAGTGTTCAGTTTCCTCTTAATCACATGGGTGCAAAGTGGCCTTGTAGTCAGCATGCCCTTAAGGAAAAATACTTTAATCAATCCCCTCAATAAAATCTGAAAAGTGTTAGGCGAAGGCTGGATTAATTATGGCACAGAGAACAGCAGTGTGGCATGTATGACACAGCATAGGAATGTATCATATCATGAATGAAAAGATAAACATGATCCCAGCAAATGATTGCTAGCATCTTCCAAATTATGTTAAATAACATGTTATTCCAAAAGAAATCTCCAAACATTCTTGAAACACCATAATGCACAAAAATATAAAATTGACATCCTTCCAAAAGAAGTATCAACTACATGATTCTCTGTGAGTGTTTGTGAGGTTTTCATGCCTCATTTCAAACTGTATCCTGCTTACAGGTATACTTTTGTTCACCATAAAATATCCATGATTGTGATAGCAAGCATCCCATAGAGGAATTCCAGATGAAGAGATTAACCATGATTCTTTGTGTTATGTCATGCTATTTATTTAAATACATGTCCTCGTGCGTGGTGTGACGTCTGGGATGAACTCGATATTTAAGAAAGGATGATGTGTGGTCATAGTGGGCGATGCGCAAACATCGTACGCCAATAAACATATCCTATCACTTCCGCACTGCATACCCGTCTTGCAACACGCTATACCGTGGCTGTTGGTTAAGCGATGGCCTAGGTGACTTCGTGTGACACATATCCTGTTGTTTTTGGGACTAGTGTTGTTCGTGAGATACGCTGCATGTTTCCTTGGTTTGCTGCTGTTTACCCGGTTTTGTGGCTACCGTGCTTGAAGACTAAACTTTGAACTTGCTGAACAATTTGTATGGCAGCAACAAGCACCATGTGAGAATATGACATCCACCAAACAATGCAGTACTTGCTAGTTTATAGCATAGGTGTTTGCATCATATTGGTTGATGTCAGTATCCCAAAATTAGGCACCTTTCAAAACACAATGGTAGCAGTCATATGTATGCAATTGTCTCAAAACTGGGTTTGCAGATCTTGAGAAGATTCTAAATGGGACTACCTCCATGGTATTTTTTACATCCTGCCATACTTGTTTCAACAACTCACACCTAATGATAACTTTTTTTAGTGCTGGAAATGAGTACGTGATGTCAAAATGTCATGAAAGCAATGTCATTGTACACAACTTATAAATTTTCCATATACAATTTTGATCCAACAGCATACCCATGCATGTACCTTTTTGTTGTCAGATACACAACAGGTAAATATCTGGATGATAATGATACAAAATTCATATGCATACCAATGGGTGCAAAATGGCCAATGCAGTTGACATGCCCTGCAGCATGAATCCACTGCCACCACCAGCTATGTTTGCCAACAAGTATTGTATTCCAGACCATGCCATATGTGTTTTGGTACCACATCATTGCATATCAGACCACATCATTCCTCTTACCTGGATTTGTGTTAAGATATGTTGGTGTATCATGAACTGCAGTGGCAAGTATAAGCATGATACTTATCAATGATATGCTGCTATAAATTAAATATGAAATCGTCAAACTCATCAAGAAGCATGTCAATGCTTCTTTGGGAGACATGTTAATTCAGTATTTAGGAAGTGGTATATTTCATTCTATTTCATATTATGCACTCCAAAAAGTGTACTCCATGCATTGTTTTGTGATGGATGTCATATTCTCCACATGGTGCTTGTTGCTTGCCATTACAAATTTGTATCAGCAATGTTCAAAAGTTTAGTCTTCTTAAGCACTGGTATGCCAGCAAAACCGGGTAAACTCAGCAGCAAACCAAGTGAATCACTGGTAGGGACAGTTTTTATCTGTGAAAGGCATATTTGCTGGCCACAGGCTCATTTTATTTTGAGCACTAGGCATCATTGCTCTTCCATTACATTATCTTAGTTCATACATGTTGATTCTGAGGAAATATGAAGAAGTACTTACAAACAGTGTAAAATATGCATACCATTGACCACATAGCAACCCATATACACTATGGAGACCCAGATCTGAAAAGGAAAAATCCAGCATTTAGGAATGTGGAACAAACACCAAAACTCATCTAGTACTCACTGACTCTTAAGTAGCCTGTTGGCCTTGAAAGCATTCAAGTATGTGATAGTTATGTCTCACATATTATGGCAATTCTGAAATTGCTCCACAATGTGCAAGTTTTTCCATTTTCTTTTCCCCTAAAGTCCACCCCATTTCGGATGCAGTGGCCTATCATATTCGAATGCATGCATTCCCACATGCTCCATTCAAGTTATACCTTCTTATGGCCAGTCATCCAAGAATGGAACTGGAACTCGTACTCCACCGCCCATCGTAAGCCGGTGTTAAAATAATGGTTAACTGGGAGATGTAACGAGCACAGATGAATGTCTACATCCATGGAATTAGTATCATTTCAGATGCTTTTGATGGCTCTTGGACTCAAATTTGAGCCAATGGCGTACTTATGACTGTACCTTTATCATTTGTTGTGCGGTTCATAATTTAGGAGCTATGTTCATGATAGCGAGAAAAAACATATTGATTGTTTATTGGGTGGTTCACGACGCACTTTATGCACATTTACGGCTAATGGCGCCGCCCACACTGTTTCGCCGGCGGGCCGCGGGACTGGGAAACATCCCAAGCGGCGCTAGTGTCGAACCCGGGAATTTTGGTACCCAGAGCCCAACACCTGAACTACTCGGCCATTCCCGCCCCGAAAAACATATATGCCCTATCGGTGGATATTCCCAGGGACATTAAGGGCACGTCACAGGGTCCAGCGTGGAATATCGTTTTCCATTCGTATGGCTTCGATAATGTAATATCAGGCCGCGTTATGTAGCACGTGTCATCACGCCGAGCACTACCCCGTGGCACGTTGTTCCAGTGCAAACTGATGTGACTTTGACCTGCTCAAAGAAAGGACATATAAATGCGGAGGAACTCTAAATAACATTGGAAAAATACACGAATATCACGACTTCGCGAATTTACACAGACGGTTCAAAGTCAGTCTCTGGTGTTGGGTGTGCTTATATCAGTCTCCAGTGTTAGATCCTTCTGTTTACGGACGCAGATCTTTCGTTCCAAAACTATCTTTTTGGAAAAGTCACCTTTCGCAGCTCGTCACATATTCCCTGGTACCCGACCTTGGCCTGGTCGGTGACTGACAATTGATATCAAAGTATTGGACGAAGGCTTAGGTTAGCATATCATTCATGCTGACGTACGAGATACATTTGTTTTACTACCAGGACCTGAAGAACCTGAAGACAATCCACCTTTGGGCGGATTGTCCTCAACTGTCAGCTGAGTGCTGCTGAGTGCTGTCTGCTGAGACGTGTGAACGTGGCGATACTCATTGCTGGCGTGTCTCGGCAGGTAGTGGTGCGATGGCCGAGTGGTCAGCGAACCACCCCGAGTAAGAAGTCAGCATACGGCGCACCACCATGGGTGACCACCTCGGCGAGGGGCCGCCCACCAAACGGCCCAAGTTCGCCGAGGGATATGGCTCCGTCCTGGCCGATTCAATCGCTAACGGTGGGTGCACGTGCTCAGTTTGTGGTACAGGCATGTGGGTTTGTGGATTCCGGTTATCGTTTCAGGGTGTCTGTCCTTTTTGAAAGAAAACTGCTTTTTCTTGTCCTCGATTTAATCTTGATTTATGAATGCAATCAATAAGTCATCCACATAACGCTATCCAAGTAGCGTACATTCGTTTTAAGCTGAATGGTAAATATTGTTCAGTATTGCGATGGCCGTGAGGTCAGTCGTGTTATGCCGTGCCATAGACCTTAAGAAAATATCAGTGCGATTGTCTTGCTACCTCGTCCAGCCGTGCTGCACTGCAGTGCTACTAATTTGATGAGTGAGCTGATGTATGACTGGTGTATTTGAGTGTGTGTGTGTCTGTGTATATGCAGACATGGCCGTTTCGTCTTTCGACCTGGAGTCGTCTCTGCCGGACGAGCTGATCGGCGGTCTGGACAGCGCCGCTCCCAAGATGCCCAGCCAGTACGGCTCCACGGCTCTGGCCAACGGCTCCGTCGACCCCGGCCACATGCACATGATGGTCAACAAGCAGATGACGATGACTCCGGCCGGCATCGTCGTCAAGAACGCGCACAACCCCATGCAATCTCCACCGAACGCGGTCGTCTCCAAGGGCCTCGGCGCGCTGCAGCAGCACCCGATGGACAACAACATCATGATGACGAGCATGCACAGCCGACTGCCCAACTCGGCCGGCATGGTGATGTCCAACGCCAACTCGCTGCACCCGGCCAGCGTGTCGATGCAGGCCGGCGTGGCCATGTCGTCGATGGGCAACGTGCTGTCGAGCGCGCTGTCGGGCCCGCTGAACTCGATGAGCAGCGTGTCGGGCGGCGGCGCGGTGCGGGCCGGCCTGTGGACGGGCCGCTCTGTGGCGCAGCAGCTGGCCAACGGGCCGGCCACCATCAACGTGCAGGCGCGCGCCGTGTCGGCGGCGGCCGTCGCCGCCACGCTGCGCCAGCAGACGCCGCCGCAGATCCAGCAGCGCCAGATGATGCCGCAGACCAGCGGGCACATGCAGGTGAGCGGCGGCGTCCGGTGCACCCGGCCGGCGCCTCTCGATACTGTGTACGATGGCTCTCCGAGACCGGCCACTGTTCTGCATCTCGCTCCCCCCCCCCCATACCTCTCAGTTTCAACGCCAGTTGTTGCGAGATATCCTACTTTTATCGCCCTGTTTACGATGTGCGTTGGGAATAGTAGTTAGTCCCTTTTCGTACGGAAATATACTATTCTGTGCTTTGTAAGGAAGCTGCCATATTCTGGCGTTAATCTGGTGGCATGCAAACTTAGTAATGGGGGAAGCAGTGCAGTGTTGGCGACTATGGGAAAATAGAGTAGTGTCCTCGCAGAATTTCAAGACATGTAAGCACAAGTAAGGGCATTCTTAGCAACTTGGCTTAAGATTAGTCCTATTGGTGGGTGAGGTGGAGTCCGCTACCCACACGGCTGACCATGTGCCTATTCGAAGTGTGTGTTTAAGAAGTCATCTCCCGACTATCTTCTCACACATCCTGTTGCAACTCCTGGTGCACCAAAAGCAGTTGCAGGAAGCGAATATTGGAGACACCTAGCGTCAGTTAGTTTGTCAGTCGTGTCACTCATTGACATCCGGTATTATGGTGTATGGTGAGCTGAGATACATTAAATGGGTGTTTTTTTTTAAATAGCCAACTGATGTTTGTTTGTATAACGTTTGCGGAAAATCAGTAATATCTAGAGCTCCAAAATATGAGGGGTTTGAAGACTGGATACATCAAGATAACTGTAAATTCAAAGATATCAGTGAACAGTCAGTTTTGATCCTCCGAGTCAGTGCTATGACAGATCGCGATTTCAAGGGCACCTTTTCGCGACAGAATTCAAATTCGGCTCCTATTTTCTAAGTTATCACATGAACATTCATAATTTGTCCTATACCTATGTAGGTATTGCGTGAAAAGAAATATCCGACCTTCAATATGCCAGGAGGTTCTGAGTTTACATCAAAAGTAAACTCATTACTTTTGATTTAAACTCAGCACCTCCTGGTATATTGAAGGTCTGATATTTCTTTTTGCGCAATGTCTAATACCCAGGAGCACTTAAGAGCCATTCTTCGTTGTATTAACCTATGTTGGTAGTATATGTGATAAACTGAAGCTGTAGTGTATACTAATCACCAGTGGCGGTTCCAGAGGGATACAATTTGGAGATTTGATGGTTTGTATGCACCAGAATGCAGCGAACCGGGAGAGGTATGGGCCTTTTTCCCAACTTTGTACTGCCGTTATTGGGCGCAAAACAGTGTCCTAAAATTACTTCTCCATTAACTGTGTGGATGAAGAAAGAAGTTGCTTGGGAATAGTGAAAGATTGAAAGTAAATAAATGATCGCCACTGAAGGATTAAAAAAGCGGAATTCCTTTCACTTCAGTCACATGCATTTTACTTTTTTTTTAGCAGTCGTGTGTATAATGACTGCCCACACATGTAGCAAAATGATAAAAACCTAAGACAAGGATGAAGTACAGAATTCCATTAACTGTGAATTTCCAGGCCACATGGTCAATTATTTTACACTGGCGCAAAATGACCCTAGATGTCGACGCGCCCCTAAACTCCAATCCACCACCACTACTGCCTTTATTCGTGACTGGCTACACTATTTAAAAATGATCATATGTTCAGACATACTAACATCAACGGCCAGAATTGCCGATTTGAAAACAGAAAGGATGAAGCGAATTCTCCTGGTTTCAACATATTTTCATTGCCAATGTTTTATTTAAAAATCGAAATGCCAAAATTGGGATGCAATGGTGTGTATGGGATGGTAGTGAGGAATTGATCAAAACCACTTGGGGCTGTTTGCCTTCTATAATGTCAAAATTTTAAAGGGTTGGGTGTAGGCCATCCCTAATAATCCGAAGCATCATTTGATGTTCAATGTTCATGCATGCGCGTATAGGAACCAATGGCAAGATCAGGAGCCTAAGAAAGGAAGGAGGGGGGGGGGGGTGATGTATAATATATTTGTTGCCATCATTCGCAGTCAGTGCCACAAATACCTGTTATTTTTGTCATCCTTGCCGCATTATTATAACTTGCGGTAGTTTTTTTTTTGTCCGGAGGCGTCGCCCAGACCTGAATTTCTGAAATTTGATTCGAGACTAAGCAGATGATCAATTCTGGTCGAAACGCCCTAATGCCCAAATAACGATTCGATGCTAACTTAATGACGATTGCTTTACAGACACTTTCATTTTTATATCATAAAGTGCCACTTTTGCTATTCTTAGCACAGGTTATGAGCGTGCTTATGGTTTTAAAAGCACTCATGACCTCTGACAGCAGCACCCACCACAGGTAGCAGAAACACTACTGACATCACCATCATCAAACAATCAACAAAGGTCATACAAAATAACTCACTAGTGGGTAGTATCCATATATGCATGTTTCTTTTCTTTTGTTTTACATTAGTTTGCCTTTTTGACATCACAACTCTCCCCTCAACTCTACAAAAAGTAAATGTCAGGACACTGCGTCATCGGGACACACTAGGGAGGATTCTGAGATTCTTCAATGGAACGGTTGCTATTATCCAGATACGATAAGATCCAAAGAAGGGCACTGGGAGCTTGCGTCTCCCAATCGGTTAATATAGCTTGGTCGAAAGAAGGCGCCCCATTGGAAAAGTCGAACTGCGCTCTAGGTGCTCCTCTGGTCAGCTTCATTGCGTCTCAGTCACTTACGAGTCCGCAGGTTATTGGAACCACTCCTACTCCCACCTGATTGGTCGGTTTTAGAAAAACGTTCGATCTTTCCAGCGTTTTGTTTTTAAATAAAAATAAAATTATATACATGTTTTATTGGATAAATATACTTAGAATGATGTTTAGCACACAAGCTGTTGAAATCCAAGTATCTTTGTTTTCGTTTAAATTTGTCATGCTTTTGCTTCCTTAGCCGGACTTGCCCCCTCCCTTTCCTTAACCGTTGGATTGGATCCGCCAATGCTCTTCGTCATCAAAATTTATCAGTGGGAATCACCCCTCAGAGATAAATCTGCATCCCTTAAGGCGGGTCCGAGTTACCCACCCAAAATGGTCCAGATCCATGGCTTCCTTCCCGGGGAAAGGTGCCCGCAGGGTCGGTGCTCGTCCCCCCCCCCCCCCCAGAATATGGCAGGAAGTCTATCAACATTCAGTCAGCGAAGGCGGATGCAACATCTAGCTTGTGTACGTTACGAAAGAACTTGTTTCTTAAGCTCATAAGAGGATGATTTCGTCAGGTTTTATTACTCCGCGAACCATGAGTAGCAGACGGATAATTTCCATCAAGTCGGTCGGCTATTTCGGTGTTTCGGGCCAACATCCTTCCCCGTCGCCTAATCCCTGTCAGGTGTCGCGTTGAGCCAAACTGGACGTTATGAGCCATAGGCGTGCGTAAGCTCATATATCAAGCATGCCATATCTGGAAGCGATATGGACGTGTGCCGTTTGCGCTAAAGCTACAACTAACTACCCGATGAACCGTGATGAATGTGATTCGGAGTTAGGCGTGGGAGACCCATATCTCATGAACTTCATTGTTTATGGACATAGTACGCAGTTCACCATAGTTCGCGATATGCGAGCAGATGACTCGAAAATAGTTAATTCTAGAAACATTTCCGACAATCTGAGAGCGGGTCGAATTTCGCGTTATCTACTCATCTCGTTAAAACTTTCTATAGTGTCCTGAAATGCTAAACTGAAGGTGGTGGGTTCTAAATTATCACATTTTCGTTCGCAGCGCCCTTAACCTCAAATACTCAGCACCTAACATTAACTCTTGTGCTGTGCAGGGTGGCGTGAACCTGCTGGGTGGGCACCAGCTTCAGCAATCTCAGCCGCAGCCGCAGCAGAGCTTCACGTTCGGCGGTCAGCAGCGGCTGATGACCGTGCCGTCTTCGGTGAACGCCGCGTCGCCGGCCGGCCTGTTCACCGGCAGCGCCATGACGGCGGCGCCGGCCGTCGTCGTGGCGCAGCGGTTCCCGGTGGGCGCCGTGGCCCCGGGGCCCGCGTCTGGACCCGTACCGGGACCCGGGGCTGGACCCGGGGCTGGACCAGGACCCGGACCCGGACAGGGACAAGGAAACGGGCCTGGCCCTGGACCAGCACAGCAGCTGGTGCCCCAGCAGCCGCAGCCGCAGCCGCAGCCAGCCGCCGGCCGCGCCCCGCCATCCACCGGCGACCCGGAGAAACGGAAGCTGATCCAGCAGCAGCTGGTGCTGCTGCTGCACGCGCACAAGTGTCAACGCCGCGAGCAGACAGGTGGCGAACAGCCAGAGGTGAGTACATTTGCCGACACGGATTATTTACAGCGTTGGTCGTGTCATATGCGCATAATTTACATGCAATGCAATGTTTCTGCTTGACTGGACTGGACGGCAAATTCCGGCAATTAATTCTCACATATCACATATGTGCATGCAACAATTCAGTTATATTGCATGACTTGCAATAATGTATGACTACAAGCACGATAGGCTAGCTGTACTCAATCGTTCTTGTTGCTTTGCTATGCAGTTGATAAGTTGTGTGAGGCAAAGTATCAGGGGACGCCACCCAAGTAGCAAACCAACCAGTTATTGCTCCGCTGTATTGTATCCAGAGTTTTAGCGATTTCACAACATCTGCTTATTGCTCACAAACCGATTCGAAACATTTTGTTTCATGTGTGCTATGTCGTCACCAACGCGTGTGGGTGCTGATAGGCTGACGAACCGCACTGCATGCTGAGTATGGCCGGCTTTTCAGCCTGCTGCAATTTGTATGCCACTAAGTGGGTGAAGGTTTTATTTGGGTCACATTGGCAGAAAAGGACATTTTTTGGTAACTGTCAACTAAGGAATATCTCAACATAACTAGATAAGCTGGGGAATTGAAGTGCAGTAGTGTTTTATAACAACTAAAACCAATTACGTATTTATCTATAAAATCGGGTGTAAATTGCATAGACAACATACACTTCTGATAAACCAGCCAGTATAGGCTTCAGTTATCTTTTTTCTCGTCAAAGCACCATTTCTGGTGTCCCAACATCAGAATGGTGTTGACCATTCCTGAAAAAAAATATGCACGGTAATAAGGTTTACTAACTATAATTTAATTCAGCTCAACACCACATCATAAAAATTGTGCTTTACTATCAGCATACAGTTAGTGTCATGAAGTATTATCTGTCTGACCTCAACATTATTGATGGAGAATGGTAGGAAATATAACGTGCCAGTTCCTACCTGCAGCAGTACCTGTCCGTTCCAGTTATAAATGATTCGCGAAATAGGGTGGAATATACCACTCACTGAACACTGAATCAACATCGTGCATCTTGATGTGTGCTTGCGTAGTTGCCTAGACGTCGTGCTTCGTATCTTACTATCTAGTTTACAAGCACCATAATTTTACTCGTAGTGGATCAGTGTTAAAATAATGGTTTTTCGTTAGGTGTGAGATGCCGAAACGAGTACATTAGATGTCGAATTTTGCCATGGAAACGATGTCATGTAACGGGAATTACAAGAATTATAACAGGAATATGTTTCTTTGTAAGCAATTGCGACAGCTGTATTAATCAAATGTTTGCAAAATATCGTCCGATTTTGTTTGTGGGTGGGGCTGAGGAAACCACAATGAAAGAAGAATACATTTTCCCCAACTAATTTCTTTATTGATTGCAGTGGCCTTTGGGCAGACCTACTGCAAACGGCGATGCAATGCTCTGAATGAATCAATGACATTCAGACTGTAGCAATGGCTGCTGGCGACAGTGGGAACTGAACTGTTATAGGTTTTGGTTTAGAACGGTAACAGGTTCTGAAGCGTTGGTTCACATTTGTATTCCTATTGAGTGAGGAAAGGGAACTGTTATCGATGCCCTGTGTAATGACAACCCTAAGTTGTGTTGTGACGGATGCCTTACCTATCTATGTGGCGGATGCCTAAGCTATCTTATGCCATTTTCTCAAATGAGATGAGGTTGCACATGTCCGGAACTTCAGTGTTATAGTACGCCGATGACACTCGGATACTAGTTTGCGGACAGAAATCCCAACTCCAGAATCCGAAGGTATCGTTGAGCGGGCATTGCGTTGTATAACTGCTTTTGTTTTAATACTGCAAGTAAATACCGCTAAAACACAAATGGTCGTCTTCGGAACCTGTTGCGTCATGATGTATCATATATTGCTGTTAGATTCAGTGGTACCTTCATCAGCGAGTCCTCGTATCCAAAAATAATCCACGTTTGTCATGGATACATATTTAACGTACACAATCCACATTGACAGGGTTGTTGGCAACCGCACGAGAGTGCTGGTAGCTTTAATGCACGCACGTTACGTCTTCCCGCAGACCGTCATACAACTTATAGTCGCATCACTTGCACTTCCATTTTTATGCTACTGCATCGGAATTTACGCACTTGTGGTAGCCCCAACTACACCGGGTATGTCAAATTATGAGTTTCCGTCCCAAGGTCATCAGGCCGAAGAAAGTTTGATGACATCAAATGTGCTATGTGAATTGGCATGACTGAACGCTACAAATGTCATATAGCATCGCCTACGCGCAGTTTACCGTACCATTCAATCAGGACGACCTGCGTCGATCGCAGACTGATAGAATCGAACACGACCATCACACACAATGCCTACGCATGCCGACTACCAAGAATATGAACCAAGACAGGCAGCAAACAACTCGTTTATGGCTCGTGGAGATGTGCAACAAACACAGTCATGATTTTGAAGCGGGAGCGGAGGAACACTTGACTAATCTGTGAATGGCTCGCGTGCAATGCATGATGTTTGATGGCGTGCACTATTTGCATTCCCTTTTTATGTATCCAAATTACTGAGAACGTGATAAGCCACATGTGTGGGTGTGACGCCAATGAAAGTATCCGAGTCCTATCGTCTATCTGGGGAATTTCTATCGTCGGCCAATTCAAACTTTTTGACAAATTCATTTTCTTAGCCAGCCAGTTCTTAGTCAAATAATGCGGTTCGGCGATGCTTCAAATAGAAACCCGGCTTGTTTGAACGGGTTCAAGCACCGTCATAAATCAATAACGGGCAGTTGCCGCAGATGGCTGTGCACATGTGCGTCACAACGTCTCTGTCCATGTTTCAGTGCAAGCTGCCACACTGCCAGACAATGAAGGATGTGCTGAACCACATGACGTCGTGTCAGGCGGGCAAGTCGTGCACCATACCGCACTGCGCGTCGTCGCGTCAGATCATCACCCACTGGAAGAGCTGCCGCCGCACCGACTGTCCCGTCTGTCTGCCGCTGAAGCAGGCCGAGAACCGTCGCAGCCAGCAGCCGCGGCCGCCCTGCGCGCCCGGACAGGCTGTTAACGCGACCGCTCAGCCGCCTCTTTCAGCGGCAGCTCAGCCGTCTCCTCAGCAGGCGCAGCAGCAGCAGCCGCAGCAGCACCAGCCGGCCGGCCAATTCAACGCGGCTGGTGTTGCCGTGCTGACCAACTCCGCGGTGGGAGGCGGCGTATCGCAGCAGCAGCAGCAGCAGCAGCAGTCGCAGCCGGTCGGCGTGCAACAAATAAACCAGCTGAAGCGGCCGCTGCACATGATGGGGATGGCGCCGGCGGCGTTGGCGGCTGCCTCCCCGCCACAACTGGGCCAGGAGCTGAGCGGAAGCGCCAAGCTGTCGGCTCCACTGCCGACTGCACCGGGCGCTGCCTCTGGGCCCGGCTCTGCTCAGGCCAACAACGCGTACCTTCTCAACAGGAACGAGCTGCCCAGCTGGGCGTCCGACCTCAATCAGGACAGCAGCAACAACGTGAGTGCCTGATCACGGCGCCACACAGACTGCCAGCGGGGTGCCCACACGTTCTGCGTGAACTTAGTAACACAATCGATTCATTCCGACCACGAATCCCTTACCAGCTTTTCGTACGCTTAGATGAACTGTTTTTAAAGATTTTTTAACAAGGAAAAGTTGTGTTCAAAATAAGAGCAATAAATTAATTCGGAAAACAAATCATAGATGCAAAGTGAGTGAGAATTAGGGCGATAATTCATCCGTTAATGATTTGCGTTGCGTTGTTACCATACGGGTCACGTCCGGAAATAGCCTGACACTGAAATGAAGCGGAGGTATTCGGTAAATTGTTTCTCCATAGCGTAATGGCGAAGCCAATTTCTTACCAGTTTTTTAAAAGTAACGGTGTGTATGGAAATGTAGTTGAGCTGCTTGTCAATGCTGACGTCCTCCGTCTGCTGATGGCCCTCGAAACAATCGTTGCAGAATATGTGCAGTGACCAGCGCCCTGTTGTGCAGGCCCAGTGTGGCAGTGCCAAGTTCCGTCAGATGCTGGACCCCGTGACAGCGTCGCCGGTCAGCGACACCAAGGAGTGGCACATGCAGGTCACGCCCGATCTGCGCACACATCTCGTCAGGAAACTGTGAGCATCGGGCGCACTGTCGCCCTCACTGCTCATAACTAGCCGAATCGTTGCTCCGCACGCCATTATTTTATCTTGCTCGCTTTTCTGAGGATGCTTCAGTGAGGTTGCGGTAGATATATTAACGGTCACCCGCGCCGATACTTAACGATGTCAGCTAAATAGGCGCGACGTTTTCTCTCACGACGTTCCGACTCAGTGTCGTGGCATGGCAGCACGTTTTTGAAGCGGTAAAGTCGACAAGTGACACGCCGTCGGATGCTCCAACCAGGGGTCCGTTAACACGCGCCGTTTTCCCTGACCGTGAGACCACTGGCGACGTGTATTTACAGTTCCCACGCGCAGCCATGGATGTATGCTTTAAAACATTATTAGTGTTGCCGAACCGAATTGTGCGTCCATTCTTTCCATGTACCACCATTGTTTTATTATTGTTTATTGGTTGGTTCACGACACACTTTATACACATTCACGGCTAATGGCGCCGCCCACACTGTTTCGCCGGTGGGCCGCGGGATTGGGAAAGTCCTGGGTGGCGCTAGAGTCGAACCCGGGACTCCGTGTCCCACCATGGGACACAATACATTTGAAAATTGTGTTGTATTGGCAACACCAAAACTGCACAGAGTTCTACCCCTGCCCATAGCAGCCAGTTAGCTTGATGCCCATAGTGCATGTAGCTTGCTAATCATCGAATACAGTTTGTTGCCGTCCACCTTATAATTGAGTATTTTTGTCGGATGTTTTTGATGCTAAGTTTCCGCGCATTGCATGCGGCCTGATGTTGTTTGTTGTGCTCGGCAGGGTCCAGGCGATATTCCCGACTCCCGACCCGTCGGCGTTCCACGACAAGCGCATGTTCAATCTGGTGACCTACGCTCAGAAAGTCGAAGGAGACATGTACGAGATGGCCAACTCGCGCTCCCAGTATTACCACCTGCTGGCTGAGAAAATCTACAAGATCCAAAAGGAGCTGGAGGAGAAGCGGCAGCGTCGTCAGGCGGCCGTCGGTGGGAGCGCGCCGACTGCGGCAGGTGTGGTGCGGCCGGCCGTCGCGCCTGTCGTCGGGCCGGCCGTGGTCCGGCCGGGAGTCGAGCTGCCCGGCCTGGTGTCTCAGCAGCAGCAGCAGGCTGCATCCGCCACGCTTAGACAGACCGTTAGTCTCGCTGCCGGGAACGTCCGTCTGACTGCCCAGCAGCGGCACCCGCAGCTGCAACCGCAGCCACAGCCGCAACCGCAGCCGCAGCCGCAGCCGGCCCAACAAATCCCGCCGACGGCCAGTCCGGTTGGCCCACTCGGTTTGCCACCCTACAGCAGCCTCGCCACCACTGCCGGACACAATACCAGCATGAACTCCACGGCGCAGTTTGGCGTGCAACAGCCATCTGCCGGCTCTGTACAGCAACAACAGCAACGGCAGCAACTGCAGCAACAACAACCATCACCACACCAACAACCACTACAGCAGCAGCAACAACTAAAGCAGCAGCAGCCACGACAAGAACAACATGAGCGGGAACTGGAGCAACCACAAACGCAACCAACACTACCACCGCCACTGCCACCACCACCGCCGCCATCACCACCACTGCAATCATCACCACCACTGCCACCGCGACAGCAACAATCACAACAGCAGCTGTTACAGCAACAGCAGCAACAACGGCAACAGCAGCAACAGCAGCAACAGCAGCAACAACAGCAGCAGCAACAACAGCAGCAGCAGCAGCAACAACAGCAGCAGCAGCAGCAGCAACAGCAGCAACAACAGCATCAACAGCATCAGCAGCAACAACATCAGCAGCAACAACAACCACACCAACAGCAACTACAGCAAGAGCCACAGCCTGAGCACCGCATCAGCTCTCCCGTCTACCTGCAGAAACAGCTGAACAATGGACTGCCTGAGCCGGCGTCAGTCAGCGGGCCACAGTCGGTGGGTGTGGCCCGGCCGGGCTCCACCGGGCTGCCAGAGGTCAGTGGTGCCTCCGCTGACCCGTTTTCTGGCCAGATGACGAGCACGCCCACGTCGACCGGCTCTGTCCCGCCGCAGCTCGCCGCCAACATCAAGGTAGAGCAGGAGAACTCGTTCGACAGTTTGCTGCGTGATGGCGACAGTGTGGCCGGCCAGCAGCAGCAGCAGCAGCAGCAGCAGCAGCAGGCTGTGGCGCAGGCCGCACCTGGGACGCCCATGGATCAGCAGCCGGGGGTGCCGATCGGCTGTGCGCCGGCCGCCACCGACGCGCCAGATACACTGCCAGCGTCCCAGACGGACGTCAAGATGGAGCCGGCAGACAAGCCTGAGCACATGGACAAGCCCTTGTGGCACCAGCGCGGCTCCGTCAAGTCCGAGCCGCCGCTGCTGAAGGAGGAGAGCCAGAGCCCGCGCACCGACTCGGTGCACACTCCCGGCGCCGACAGCAAGCCGTCCTCGTCGGGCGCCGCCACGCCCAAGGCCGAGAAGAAGCACAAGGCGTGTGAGTAGAGGCAACTCGGTCTCCTTGGCTGTGTGGACCGGGCCGCCGCACCGATCTGTGTATGCCCGAACAGTGTTGGGATGGGCGCTGAACGATCGCTCGGTCGACGCGAACATCGCACTTGTTTTGTTCCACAAAAACACCGCCATAACGACCACACTAACGTGATAACGACCCAACGAAACCGACCGTTATGACTGCTTATGGGGAGCGCAAGGATAAAAGCAAAATCGATTAGGAGGTATGGATGTGCAGCTGTTACACCATTCGAATTGATCTTCCCACATGGTCTTTCGGCCGTGGGTAGGTAAGACTGCACGGTGCGACTATTATCAGAACCTATTAAAGCATTCAGCGGAGCACGTTTCCCTGCCCCATGACTGCCCCGTGGTATACGACATTTGCACGGTTAGCTCGCAAATGAAGGCTGTCCCGGACAGTGCATTCGCAACTGGACCCGTCGCCGGATAATTTGTCCCGCTGGTATTTGCTACCGCTGTCACTGCCCCACTTCTCTCCATGAGCAAATCATTAACGTCATCGAAACGACAACCATCGGGATTTCATACGGATTTCTCACTGATTCGCCCATTATTATTTTGGCACTTGATAGCATCAACGCATAAAACGTCATTGTGCAGAATGTCTGGTTGTAGCTATCTTCACTACGACAGTATACAGTATATGGGATAATCCGTTCCTCTGTTGGATTCGAGCACATGTCGGTTTCAGCGGGGATGTATCACGTCGTTTTGCGTGTTCGATATTCAGTATCAACCAGGGCCTACCATGTCACGGGCAGCCCATTATGCTTGTCAGATGTCCCGTGCTTATGAAGATTAATTCAGAAAGCATTTCAGCCTCGCTGGTCTCCCACAGCCGCGAGAACGGTTTTTAGCATCATTAGCGAGCATCGAATGAACTAGTACTGAGACCACGCTCCCATACCCTCAATTAAAGTGAGCTCGGTATGTGACTCAATGCCACTCAAACGCCTGCATCGCCTATATGGCTTACGTTGGCGTAACTGTAATTAGCGTGATTGCGTACCTCAGTTCATCGGCGGTCTATTTTGGAACACCATTCGTCACTTACTGAAGTGAGACGGTGACATGGCATTGCCTCCGGCTCCTCGTCATGTTCGAGAAAGCTATCTTTAGTTGGTGAAGTTGTTTGAGTTTCGGTGCGTATCGACTCGGTTCGGTCATTTAGCGCCCGTAGGATGTCGGTGAAAAACGGTGTTGATGCTAGTGTAATTTGCCATTAGGGGCGCACGACGAGCGAGGCTGGGTCCCCTCGCTGTGGGCATGCGATCGAACATAACTTCAGAAGGGATGAACCGGTCCAAGTCTGCGCTGCTTTGGCGGCCGTAAAGACATTCACCTTGTTGCCTCCAATTTTCGCAGTGCGCTGAAATTGCACACAATGAAATCTATTTATAAAATTTTGCCTGTTTCATTCACATTTGCGCCACGTGGAGGCGACATTTGTGGAATCCTCATCAAGACATAAATGCTTTCCTTTTATCTCGCCCTGTCCCATTTTCTTTGAACTGTGCATGCATTGATTAATTGTTGAAAACAACTGTGTGCACTTTATTTTTGGGATAAACATCAGGTTGAGGTGCCGTTGGGGCCACTGAACTTTTAGCTGACCCATTATCGTCCGAACTTCTGAGATCCTGTAACTCCGGAACTATTTGCCTAGAGGTAATATACTTTCACCCGCGAACATTAACAACAAGCTGTGATAGCAGCCCCACAGATTGATTATAATACAGTTATTGGCGCAAAATGACCCTGGAAGTCGACGCGCCCCTGAGCTCCAGTTTACCACCACAGGAACTATTTGTCACGGGGTTACGAAACAGCCTATCTGATGGGCAGGTGATACACCAATGGAGTACACCATCCAAAGTGGCTAGCATGTGCATTCTTACAATGGGCCTTAAATCAACCGAGCATTTAAGGTCAGTGACCTCATGTAATTAAAAGAATGAACTCGACCTGATTATTTAACTCGTGCCAGACGAATGGACCTCTTGGACTGACCGTAAGGTTTTTCTCTCTAAGAAAAAAACTTGCGGTCAATCACCAATTTGGTGCCTGACACCAGATTGTTGCCGCTTGTTTGGACATCTTTTTTCGCATCTTTCGGTGCCAAAGTATTTCCTATGTCATGTCGAGTCACAAGTGAGGTCACCGCTGTTCATGTTTATTCAAAATCTGTTCAGACGGTTTTTAGCTACATCATGCAGCAAATGGTCCATGTTCGATTGTTTGGAATGTTCGGAGACCAGACTAACACCATTGTGTAGGTCGTCCATTCCTAGGTCATCTGGGTCCTTCCCCTAAAATGAACTTGCATGACACTTTGTATGGTATAGGACTACCCTAGGATGAATTTGAGCTAGTTTTGCCCAAAGTAATGGTTTTCATTGAGTAATGCCAGACAAAACTGGACAAAACTCAAATCATACAAATTGTAGTTTGGGGGTTCTTGCATACAACTAATACATTATGAACAATTTTCATGACAATCACAGCAAATGGTAAACCTAAACGCCAAATATTCGGGTTGGGGTATTAAATAGATATCTGCCTTGGATTATCATGCCATAGTGTGAGTTTACTTTGACTACCACATTTTTTCCCAATTTCTATTAGTTTATTGTTCTGTCCTTTAGCACTCGACGAGCACCTCTCGCCAGATATCGTATCAGTTCTTCAGTGTCGTACGTCCATCAGCATCTCGAATGCTGGTCGCAAAGGAGCCATGGCAACATCCAGAGCTCCACGGGAGCATGGGAACAGTTGTATTGACCATCCTGTTATAGAGAGACCCTAGCTATTTGCAGGTTACACATGTTCCTTGTTGATGTCAGATATGCAAAGCAAAGACGCTATGCTCTCCGCTCTGCTGCTGTGGTAGGTAGTATCTTTATAGCTGAGGACATTGTATCGATCAGGATGTTTGAAGTATTTCCTACTCGTCTCATAGTATCTTTCTGATGTAGGCTTATTGCAGATCCGCACTTATTAAGCCTTAGCATTTTGACACCTGAAGGACTGAGACCTGTCCTGTCTGTCCTCGGACTAAATAAGTTGCCCACATATAATTTAAGTGCACCAGTTTTGAGGTTCTCTAGTTTTGTTCAATTCTATGTATTTCAGATTGATTTGTTTCTACAAACTGACAACTTGGTCGGCGATTTTCCTGGTTTCGAGAGTTCGAGCCCCAGCTCCGTCCTGGTTGAGATCTCCCACCTCAGAGCTTGTTTGCTGCTTTTGTTTCCCATTATTTTGACTCGCTTCACAGTTTAAAAAAAAATTGTGCATGGGCAACACGGTTAGGGCACCGTGGGTCCTCGTCGGTGCGCCCCAATCCGTAATAATCAACGGTGTTATAGAGAAATAGAAGCAACTTGCACTTACCAACCTGCGCTGTCATACCATCGGTTGGAGGCGGTTCAGGCTGCAGCGGCTGTTGGTCATGCTCAGTGGGGACTTGTTCAACGCTCCTAGGACGTGGACCCGCTGCGCCACAGATGTGCTGTCACTGGCTCTGTCCGACTCGTGCTCCATCCCGCCGCAGTGTTCTCACCGGACGAGCTGCGGCACGCGCTGATGCCCACCCTGGAGAAGCTGTACCGTCAGGAGCCCGAGTCGATCCCGTTCCGGCAGCCGGTCGACGCCGGCGCGCTCGGCATCCCCGACTACTACGACATCATCCGCAACCCCATGGACCTGGCCACCATGAAGCGCAAGCTGGACACGGGCCAGTTTAAAGACCCGTGGGAGTACGTCGAGGACGTGTGGCTCATGTTCGACAACGCCTGGAGCTACAACCGCAAGACGTCCAAAGTTTACAAGTTCTGCACAAAGGTAATTGCCAGCCCACGCTGAGCATGTTCAGCCATTCCATAGGTTCTCTCCGGCTTACTGAGATTGGCTCCTTGGAACGATGCAGTCTCTAGGGTTTGGAACCTCCATCCAACATCAGCCCATCTATTGCTTTGTGACGACTCGGTTTATCTTCTACATCCGTCTCCGTAATAGCATTCATCCTACCACGTATTCGAAATGCCCTGCTCTACCCAACTGCACTACCCATGGTTCTCATATTCCCTCAGCTAGGTGTTGGTCGGTCCAACCAGGGAAGGGGTCGCAGCAGCGCGGTGGGTAGGGTGTTGGACTCCTGATCGTAAGATTGTAAGTTCGATACCCATAACCTCGAGGGTTACCGAGTCCACCCGCGACCAATCGGCTTGAGTGGTTGGTACAATATGACCGAACAGTCGAATACGTTGTAAAATATCCCAAGATTCTTTTTATGCCAAGGTACGACCACAGATGCAACTATTCAGCTCATGATTGGCCTGTCTTGCTGACCGCATTTCTCCGCCCCACGCTCATGGGTACTGTACTTGGGTTCTATTCTTGGCGCGAAAATGCAATCTCATGGATGAGGGAGTGTGGAATTGCCGATTGATAGCAAAGTAATTGAAGCAGAGAAAATATACAGGCACCGTGGACGTGACAAAGCCTGGGGCTAAATCTTCCCGCAATTTTACAGCTTTATTCTATATGTCACCATCGCTGTTGGGGCATGACCAAATGTTACGATAGCGACGTGTACCCCATTGTGCCACGATGGAAGGCTGCACGTGCACGTCAGGGCCTGTAGGCCAATGTGAAAAATGTGGCTGGTATATGGACCTCGTGAATACAACCCTGTTTTTTTTTAAAATCATTTTTGAGAACCAAACCCAATCTTGAAAACTGAAGAGATTGATTTTTATTTGCACCCTTCCGTTGGGCGCATGTGGCCCGTGTACACAAATGTTTGCACGGGAGAACTTTGCCGTTGTCTTGGCCACACAGTGGTGTCGATTTGGCGACAATCTGTCCATGGACTGGCGAACTGCGTCGCCAACATTGGAGTCGTCTCGACGCACCCAAACTGGTCGAAATCCGACCGAATAAATTTCCGTTTCCTATGTTAAGCCAACGAGCAACGGTCAATTGAGTAGAACCCGCTTTCTTATCACCCATGTGCTTCTCATGTGCAACGTGCCGATAAGATCGTGTCGGAACCTTGCCTAGTGGGTGGCCAACACCGGAAACTTTCGCCTGCTACGAACCCCTGCTCTCGCCAGCCCAGCAGAGCTGAAATATGTGCAAAATTCGTTTTTCGTCGGAAATTTGTCAACTCGATGCTAAACCAATCAGTGTGTCGGCTCGATGCTATCCCATGTAGCTCGTGCCAATCGTTGACTACGGGCACTGGTGCATCGAAATCGGTGCGAGACGGTGGTCTGGTCTGTCGCCAGCTGATACCAGTCACAACCAACGTGGTACCTGTCGCCGATCGGGCTGTAATTGTGACAGAAGAATGTTTTGCAGAATCATTCGGGTGATAATGCATACGACAATATGCTCATGATTGGTTGTGGGGAGGAGCAATGTGGTCAGCGAAGCAATTGCTCGACCAATCTTGGGCTGAAGTTACATGCCCGATTTAGTCGACACCTAACAGAACGAATTTGATAATAATCTCCGCCCTCCTCCCCTCCCCTTCCTCTCCCCCGGCTGATGAAACCCTGGCGGTTGAGGTCCCCGCCCAACAGCTCCATGGGCAGCGGGGTCAACACGCCTTCTGGGCTGTGCCATTTTGAAGGGGAGGGCTGGTCCGTATGGCCCCATGTAGATAGAACGGCTCGTCGCTGGGTTGGGCGTAGGCTTCGGCCTTGACCCTTGTCGTCCATGGCCGGCAAGGGTCAAGACTGCTGTGCAGAGCATGAGTTGCAATGATATCACTGTGTAGCCTCCATCCGCCACTTGTGCGGCTGTTCCGTGAACACCTTTTCGCCTGACCTGGTGACCATGCGTGTCTCTGCAGTTGTCGGAGATCTTCGAGCAGGAGATGGACCCGGTGATGCAGCAGCTGGGCTACTGCTGCGGCCGCAAGTACACCTTCCAGCCGCAGACGCTCTGCTGCTTCGGCCACTCGCTCTGCAGCATCCCGCGCGACGCCAAGTACTTCAGCTACCAGAACCGCATCACCTACTGCATCAAGTGCTTCAACGAGATCGCTGGCGATACCGTCAGCATCGGCGAAGAGACGTCGACGCAATCTATGTAAGTGCCTAGGCTGGATTCAACAGCCGCTACTTGTAGTGCCTGGTTCCTGACTGAACCCATGACTCATGATTAACGTGGAGGTGGTTTCAGGAAGGTTCTGGTGTTTATAATTCACTGCAAATAAATGTATTACTAGTCGTAGCTGCTTTGGCTATATCCTTATCTTGCAACAAATGCAAAACACGAGTAATATTACAGTACCACACTGAGTTCCTAGGATGTAAACAGCGAAGTTTCGGAAACAGTGTCGTCTTTTTCCTTTTCCGGCGGTAGTATTGCTTTTGTAGCGGTTGTGGACCGCCAATATAAACGCTACGCGAATGTTTAGTGAAGTACTGATGAAATCTACTTTTTGCCATATGTGGTATTGGCAACAAAAAAGCATTGTCTGGCGACAATTGTTAACCCCGCAGCAAACCACGATGCGCTCGTATCTCTGGGACCCCGAGAGCCTTCTGATCAAGAATCACGAACCTGTCATGGTCTCCTGCACAATGTGGATGTTCCTTGACAGCAAATGTTTTTTTGCTAGATCCATGGTGTTAACCACTCTATGACATCATCTTGACAACCCTGAATACGTCCTTTGCTCGTTTGCCTGCGTGACTGTAAGTTTTGTAACTGGCAACAAATTGGCAGTGGCATGTGTTTTGATAACACTGTGTTTGCAGGACAATAAAGAAGGACGCATTTGTTGAGATGAAAAATGACAACTTTGAGATGGAGGCGATGGTGGAATGCAGCGACTGTGGCCGGAAGCTGCACCAGATCTGCGTCCTGCACATGGACAGCATATGGCCACAAGGGTGAGCCACCTCGAATTTATCCGGGTGTGTATTGCAGCTTGTAACCGGCCTGCCTGAATTCACCAGAAGTAAATAACTTCTGCAGTACGTTATTGAAGTGTACGACTAGGCAGTACTTGCATGCTTGACACGAAGTGAACGTGATGTTTTTCCTTATTATGCCCTGGATTCCTATTTGGAACATTAACATAGCTTACGGAATAACCTGAAAAAATAGCATGCCCGACTTCAAAAGATTAGAAAAGCCAACCACATGGAGCATTGCTACTTGTTCGCATGAACTTGAGTATGCCGGCGTATGCTGTCAGCACTTCATCACTTACATTTGCAGTAGCAATTAAGTCCCTTTAAAGAAGAAAACAAAACGGACTAGGACAGACAAATGTATTCGCAAAGCTACCTGTAGCACACCAAGCAGCGCAAGCAGACGAGCGATGACATTGCGCTTGTCGAGTTGTTTCAGGTAAGAAGGAATGTTCCACAGTAAGTGCGGTGAGCAGGATGAGCGTTACATGTTTATGCACTGATTACTTGGAAGCGTCACTACAACCACATGTGAACAGTGGACAATAACAGGAGATATGCAATGGCGCCAGCATTAGCCGGCAGCACATAGCTCGGGCAGCCGGGCCACCAGCCGAGGTCGCTCACGAGCCGACGTTAGCCAGCCACATGCTGACCAAAGTTCCGCCGGTGAACACGTGAGATGCATTTCACAAGGTGGCATTTCGACGGGAGATCAGCTGCCTCTGCAGAGTACATGGCAGGCAGGCTCTGGTCCAGAAGAACGTTCTTCATGAAAATGTTTCGTTCCAAAAGTTAACGCGTTATCGCAGCTCTATTCCCAGGGAATCTACACAGCACAGCATAAGTGTTGCTGTATGATGCAATCATGCAGCAACATGGATTCCATCCCATGGATATGTTATCTAATGATATGGAAGCCATTCTTCAAAATCCGCTTCAATCCCGTATCGTTGGTCTATTGCACAACGCATACCATCACTGCTTGGTATGGTTGGTGTAGCTGCTCGCCACCTGAGTCCTCGGTGAGGCCGACAGTCGAGCGAATATGGTCGATGCGTCGTGAAGCCCAAGTAAATAACTAACGACTGTCGCGCGCCCCGTCAACGTCACAGAATGCTAAGTTTTGTATCAGGTGTGGTGCCCCATAAAGTTGCATTTTGGTGCTGTATCTACCTGCACCACAGACGATATTTATTTATTTGTCGTGTTGTCCGTTTGTTTTCAGTTTTACCTGTGATGGCTGTCTGAAGACGAAGGGAGGTAAAAGGAAAGAAAACAAGTCGAACGCAAAGCGGTTGCCAACCACTAAACTTGGCACATACATCGAGAACCGCGTCAACAACTACCTGAAGAAGAAAGAGTCGGGAGCCGGCGAAGTTTTCATTCGAGTTGTCTCAAGTGGTGATCGTGTCTGTGAGGTCAAGGGAGGAATGAAGACTAGGTAAGTTATGGCATATGGTGGCAGCGCTATAATTATGGTTGTTCGGTAGGAGTAAGATGTGTAAGTTAATACAGTATACAAATGTTGATTCAGTGTTCAGGAATGGGCACATTCCACCCTATTTCGCGAATAATGTATCACTGTCCCATCAGGGTTGGCAGCAGTTAGCTAAGCTTATTTTCTACTTCTTCACTTTGGGTCAAATTTACCTGGAGACCGCAATCAATTTAGCCGGAGGCTACTGAAAGTATTGACCATTCCAAAGGGTTACGTCCACCACTGAAATAATCCTTGGTCATAATTTTTATGTGCTACTCGCTAGTGCGTGAAAAGTTGGGGATCGGGGCACACCTCAGAGCCTCTTTCAAATTATTTCATGCAATAGTTGTCAATCACTGGCTTTTTTATTGGGAGTTAAGTATGTCTTGGACCCCAGCACCTTCAGTACATCCTCTAGGTGGGTTCGGTGTGCTAGGCATTGCTAATGAAGCGAACCGCCTACCCCGTTGGAAATGTTCCTGCACGGACGCGTGAGACACACGTGCAGGATCCTAAACGGGAATTGAAACAATCATGTGGGACACCCGCGCAAAATCCTGCAAGGGATCCTATAGTCCAAATGTACACGAAATCACGCGTGGCTCCTAAAAAAGCGCACGTGACCGCTGTGACGACAGAGCCCGCAATGTCACGATGGTTGCAGTCACGCTATTAACGCGACTGTGAGCAACTGGGCTTGTCATTAATTGCGTCGAAATCAGCTAACCACGTTGGTTAGCTGATTTCGTATTCTCACTGGTGATTGCATGCTGAGGGGCAAAGCGTGAATGAGAAACCGACGCCATCACAGCCAGCCCCATGCAGGCATTCCCAGCATTATTTGTAGCTGGAATTCGCATGTTCGTCGAGCCTGGGCTATGCTGGGCTTCATTTGCGTAGGTATATCTGTCTGAGCCTGCCAAGGATTCATGGCCATGGCTTGGACGACAGGCAAATATCGATAACAGCCAGCGTTTGCATTTGCGATAGCGCGTGCGGATTTTACCGAAGGTCTCCGGTGGATACACCGAAACCTTCCCAACTAACCGCGTCTCTTCCGACAGATACTGCGATAGTGGTGAGATGCCGTACAAGTTCCCGTATCGTGCGAAGGCTCTTTTCGCTTTCGAGGACGTGGACGGCCACGAAGTGTGCTTCTTCGGCATGCACGTGCAGGAGTACGGCTCGGACGCGCCGCAGCCCAACCGGCGGCGCGTCTACATCGCCTACCTGGACTCGGTGCACTTCTTCCGGCCTCGCCAGTTCCGTACCTCCGTCTACCACGAGATTCTGCTGGCCTACCTCGACTACGTGAAGCAGCTCGGGTACGAACAGCGCAGCAGTGTTCTGCGGTGCACTGAACCGACTCACAAGGCCTGCTGTCCGGTCTGAAGCTGTTTTAATATGCCCTTAAAAAGTGTATGCGTCTTCTAGATACTTGCAAATGGAATTGAGTCTGCATTCAAAGAATGGATTTCGAGGCTTGTGTATGCATCTTGCAGAGAATGGGTTGACAGGCTTGTGCATGAAAACACTGTTGCATGCCACCGTCTACAGGTAAAAAGAGATCCCGGCCGGTTATGCGATATAATTTATTCATGGCAGTGAGTCCTGGCTTCCAGCTCACTGGTGGTAGTTAACGGAAGTACAAGGTAATTGTGCCCAGATATGTGTGGACTAGAAATGTCGGCACTGTTTACCTCGCTGTTGTCGAGAAGGTGTGCATGAGGTTAGTAGTGTTGATTAACGCGGCCGTCCCGGACCCCAGAAGTTAGTATAATCGCGAGAATATCTGGACTTCGCAACTATTTGCATGGTACGAATGGCGACAATTACCTGAAAGTTCATTGGATCGAAAAATAACCCTGGGCTGATTTTTTTTAAACAGACCAGTTGAGTCATATATGATACGCTTCTGAAGTGCTGTAGGTGGCAGTATTTTACATGCGCGTTGTATTACAATTTGGATGTGCGCCACTGTAGTCAATGCTTACACCTTGAAGCACACTGGCCTATCAGTCCAATGATTGAGTGGCCACCGTGTGCTTTCAGGTACACGATGGCTCACATCTGGGCCTGTCCGCCATGCGAAGGCGACGACTACATCTTCCACTGCCACCCGGCCGACCAGAAGATCCCCAAGCCGAAACGGCTGCAGGAGTGGTACAAGAAAATGCTCGACAAGGGCATCATCGACCGTATCGTCATGGACTACAAGGACATCCTGAAGCAGGCGATGGAGGACGGCGTGCAGACACCGGCCGAGCTGGCCTACTTCGAGGGCGACTTCTGGCCGGGTATCCTGGAGGAGAGCATCCGCGAACTTGACCAGGAGGAGGAGGAGAAGCGGAAGCAGATGGAGGCGGAGGAGGCACGAGCTGCGGCCGCCGCCGAGCCAGAGGCGGAAGTGCCCACACCAGACGGCAAGAAGAAGGGTGCCATGAAGAAGCAGAACAAGAAGAACACCAAGTCTAAGTCGACAAGCAAGAACAAATCGAAGAAGTGCAATCAGAGTGGCAGCGATCTTACGGCGAAGATATTCGCGCTGATGGAGAAGCACAAGGAGGTGTTCTTCGTGGTGCGACTGCACTCTGCACAATCGGCAGCCAGTCTGCAGCCGATCCAGGATCCCGACCCGCACATCCAGTGCGAGCTGATGGATGGCCGCGACAACTTCCTCTCGATGGCGCGCGAGAAGCACCTGGAGTTCTCGTCGCTGCGCCGCGCACTGGCCGCCACACAGCACATGCTGTACGAGCTGCACAACCAGAACCAAGACTCTGTTGTGTACAACTGCAATAACTGCAAGAGTAACATCGATACCAGATACCATTGCACCGTCTGCGATGTGAGTACACTATCTGCATTGTATATTACAGCAATATTACAGCAAAACTGTTTTTGCTTCAATATGTCATGCTAATTTTGTTGAGCCTACACAGGGTTAAAATGCAATGGAAACGAGCAAATATATTTGCTCTACTCTTGAAATCCAAATCCAACGAACCCTGCTTGTCAATGATATTGATAGTCTAATCAATCAAGGTGGGAATTTCATCGTAATTAGCGCTATTTTGTATGCTGTGTGTAAAATCAGACACGTTGATGGTTGCCGATCGGCTGATGGTCCTCTGTCTATGTCCGACCAGGACTACGATTTGTGCGTGCACTGCTACCAAAAGGACCAGCATCCGCACCGCATGGAGAAGCTGGGCTTCGACCTGGACGGCGGCTCTCCGGAGCGCGGCCAGTCGACGCCCGAGATCCGTCGCCAGTCGCTCGAGCGCTGCATCAAGTCGCTGGTGCACAGCTGCCAGTGCCGTGACGCCAACTGCCGACTGCAGAGCTGCCAGAAGATGAAGCGGGTCGTGTCGCACACCAAGTCGTGCCGCAAGAAGGTCAACGGCGGCTGCCCCATCTGCAAGCAGCTGGTGGCCGTCTGCTGCTACCACGCCAAGTGCTGCAAGGAGGACAAGTGCATGGTGCCGTTCTGCAACAGCATCAAGTCGCGGCTGGCGCACCAGCAGATGCAGGCGCAGCTGCAGAGCAAGGCTCTGCTGCAGCGGCGCATCGCGCAGATGCGCTCAGCCAGCGGCGGCAGCATGGCCGCCTCGGTGCAGGCGGCCGCGTCGCAGCAGCAGGCGGCACCACCGGCGCCCGCCGTGATGCTCGCCTCCGTCGACGGTGTGCCGCCGGCAGTTGGCGTGGCCGCCAAACAGCCCGCTCAGACGCCGTCACTCAACGTACTGAGGGCCGTCAAGCAGGTGAGCGCCGCTCGTCGCATGTGGCCCCGCCGCTGTTCCTCGAGTACCCACCACATCGTCCCAGTTAGGTTGGCTCGGGTGGTTTTCGCTGTTTTGTTGTGCTCTGTTTGCGAAATTGCTTTTGTGCGTATTTATTTTTAAACATATTGGAGGTCATTTCAGTTCATCACAGGCGCGACCTAATTGTTCAGAGGTTACCATTAAGAACCGAACAGAACCTGGTTTTCAATAGAAAGAAACCACAACTACACAGGAAGAAGCTCGAAGGCCCTATCTCCTGCATGACCACTGCAGTCGTGCAGTCGATGTTGCCCCTTAACTCCGAAGGCCCTGTCTTCAACATGTGACGATTTTTCATAGTTCTGATGGACGGGCATATCGTCAAAATTTCAAGAAAATGTTATGAAAAATTGAAGTGCTTTTCAAGAAAATTTATTAAGGAATGTTTTCCCATTTTCTTTGTTTCAATTTTGAAATAACAGTCTGGCGCGACCGTCTATTCTGGCTGTTTATGTCTGCGTGTTTGCGCGCAGACTTGCATATAACCGAACATAAATGCTGGTACTGGCATGTAACCGGGCCTTACGTCGAGTATGGTCCGCCGTGTGATCGCCGCCGTCGCAACGGAATAATCATCACCGCTCATCAATTGCGATATCAACCAAATATCGCTTGCGGTTGCTATTGAACGGCAAAATGTAGTGAATGAATATGAAGTTAGCAGAAAGTATAGACATTTTTCATCAATCACAACTTTTGGTCACCCCTCCCTCATCCTCCCTCCCCACGAAATTTAGTGGAAAATACGTTTTCATCCTCTGTCTTGACCCAGGGCTCCGTAAAAATATGCATAAATTTTGTTGCATGTTGAGAGATAAGGCATCCATGCTTTTGACTTACATAAATTAGCTGTTGCAAGATTTTGTTTTCTCCAAGGCTATATGGCAATGGCTTTTGTAGCTTCACATTTTTGAATAGGATAAGTTTATTTAATATCTCTGTAGTATGTTGAAAGCCTGCAATTAATTCCAGCAAACTACACTGCCTGTTCGCACTCTCACTATTTCTCTATGTTTCTATTTATCTATCTATCTATCTATCATATCCATCCATCCATCCATCCATCCATCCATCCATCCATCCATCCATCCATCCATCCATCCATCCATCCATCCATCCATCCATCCATCCATCCATCCATCCATCCATCCATCCATCCATCCATCCATCCATCCATCCATCAATCCATCCATCCATCTATTTATCTATCTATCTCTCTATCTCTCTCGCTCTCCCAGCTATATGATCAACATGGTCGATGCGCCCTAAAGCCCAAATAACCAACTAACTCTCGCTCTCCCACTCTCCCTATCTTTCTTTCTCGCTCATCTTCCCTTCATCTCCCTTCATCTCTTGCTTTCTCTTTTCCCTCTCTCTGCCTCTTTCTTTCTTTCTTTCTCTTTTTCTCTTGCTTCTTTATCTCCTCTCGCTGTTGCGCTCTCGACAATGCTGTGCCGCGTCTGCCTGTTTGTTTTGTTTGCGTGGTTGGCGCTGCCCCGGCCACGTCTGACCGGGCCGCCAGTTGGCTGCTGCACTGTCGCTCCGCTGTGCTTGCACGCACCTGGTGCCGTCGTTTAAAGCATCAGCAGCCGTCGGTGGCGCAGGTGCAGGAGGCGGCGGCGCGCCAGCAGGCGCCGCCGACGGCCGTCGGCTACGGCAAGAACAACCCGCCGGTGGTGGTGGCGCCGCAGCAGCCGGCCGCAGCGGCGCAGCAGATGCTGCGCCAGATGGGCCCTCAGTCGACAGGACGACTTCTGCCCAGCATCAACGACTGGGGAAACAGGTGAGGCGAACACGGGTGGCGGCGGAACGGGCCGTCCTCGGCGACGGCTTGCTCATCGGGAAGGCAACGTTTAGTCGGGGTTAGACTGTGTTTTGTGCTTGGCGTTGTTGCTGCTGGGCCAAGTCGGTTGGACCCATGAGTGTGGTGCATAAAAGGGTCGTTTTCACGTAGAAACCCAGTAATTTTGTTTTGGAATCAGATGCAATGAATATGACGCCTTTCCTGTACTTATAACCACAATCGTGATGTATACCAAATATCAGTGTCAAAGTGAGATTGAGGGTGGCATGCTCAGGAATATAAGATGCAGCTTGGAGAGTAGCAAACTGCAGGGCATGCTCGTTTTGAGGAACTTACGCCGGGCATAATATTGTTCGGGTTGAGTGTATGTTACGCACGTTTTTTGTTGCCAACCGACGTTGTGTGCACTTATATTTTTGGTATGCTCTCCTGAATAGTACAGTCTGGAACCACAAAGCGATGACGCCACTAAGGTGGACGGAAGGTTGAAGGCAGAACCCTTGCTCCAATCTTTAGTCTTCAAAATAAACAATACAAATTTATCGGCATCCGTGAGGATTAATAACTGGCTACAGTAACGACATTGCAGATAGTATATAACACAGTTCTGGGTGAAAATGGCCATTGTGTTTGAGGCGCCACTAAACTCTAATTCATCATCAAAATGTACAGGCTGGGACCAATAATTTGGCCAACATGAGCAGGCACAGCGTTTGTCTCGGCAGCCAAGACGTTACCGTCAGGGAATGCAGCGCCTGTTACAGCGCCATCTGCAGGCGCAACTTAGTTTAGGACATAGGAACCCGTGATTGATGGAGATTATTCTGGACACACTTCAGTAAGGCTTTATGCAATTCATCAAGCAAGCATTGGTCGTGTAGACACTAACGGAAGCTCTGCAAAGCACAAGACTCGAAGAGAGTTGAAGAGAGAGTATGTTCCTTGATTTTTGGTGTCCAGGACATTGTCCTCATTTTTGTCATTTTAATGTTGAATGACGCCGTTTGACAATGAACGTATTGTGGTGACGTGCCCGATATTCGCTGAAAAGTGCAAGCTGAGATCCTGGTGTCACAGGTTGGAAGAAAAATATACTCTCCGTATTTCACCACTCTAACATTTTCCTCTCAAAATCCAAGATTGCAAAGCACAAATCCAAACCTGATCTTTAGTTTTTTGGTTGATGAAGAGATCGCTCGTATCACATCAAGTTTTAACAGAGCTGCGGTGTCCCTTAATGTGCATTACTTTCCACTCGTCAGCATTCCAGTATGCTCTAGGTGGTGGTAAATTAATCGTGAAATAGGGTGGAATATACCACTTGCTGAACACTCAGTCGACATCCTTCTGGGCGCTACATGACCAATGTAGTCGATGCGCCCTAAAGCCCTAATAACTAACTAACTAACATCCTTCTCCAAGACGTATCGACATCCTGCTCCTTGATGCGTGCTTACGAAGTCTTCGTGTCTCCTTACTAAAAGTCCTCGTTTATAAGTATCATGTGCATGCTGTTCGATAAGGAATGGTGACACGCGAGCATTTCGCAACGAAGTTTCAGGTGGAGGGGTTATCTATAATGTGCACCAGCAGTGTGCATTGTGTGCCGACATGTGCCACTGGTTTCGCGGTGGCGACCGTCCAGATTGCTCAAATAATACAGCGTTGGCTTCGCATTTATTTTCCCCCTGGTCTGGAAAGACGAGTGTCGGGTCTCTACATTCTCTTCCTATTGAGAAGACACTGGTATGGTAATATGTCATGATAATTTGGACAACGCGATTACTTGCCAATCATCTGGGTCGGTAAATGTGGCAAAAGAAGTAAAAGCTACACACCACAGGGTTGTCAGGCTGTTGGTGTGTGTGTGCGCGCGTGCGAGCGCTGTTTGTCGAGCTGCAGCAACGCGTGGTCACTTGTCGGCAGGTTCCCTGGCGCCGGCCCGGCTCAGGCCGGTGTGCAGGGCCAGTCGGCGGCGGCTGGCGCGGCCGGTCTTCGCCAGCAAGTGTCGGTGGCGGCCGCCAGCGGCGGTGGTGGTGGCCCCATGCTGCGAGGTTCCGCTTCAATAGCGACCGGCGGCCAGCAGGGCCAGCAGCGATCCAGCATCCCCGGCCTTCAGGAGCTGCTGCACAGCCTCAAAAACCCGACCGGACCGGGCGCGCAGGCTGACGTCCTGCAAATTCTTAAATCGCACCCGCAGCTAATGGCGCAGGTCATAAAAATGCAGCACCACAAGGCCCAACAACAACAACAGCAGCAGCAACAGCAGCAGCAACAGCAACAACAGCAGCAGCAGCAGCAGCAGCAACAACAGCAGCAGCAACAGCAGCAGCAACAGCAACAACAGCAGCAACAGCAGCAGCAACAACAGCAGCAGCAGCAACAGCAGGCGCCTGGTGTTCAACAGCAGTTGTTGCAGACTGGAATACAGCAGCAGCCTCGCATGCCCTCTGGTGGTATTGTAAGTCAAGGACAGCTAACACAGCACCATCAGCAGTGGGCTGTCAAGCAGCAGTTCATGGTTATGCAAAGGCAGCAGCATGGCTTCCAGCAGCCTCAGGCCCCGCCGTATGGCCAGCGGCCGCGACAGCCGCATCCCATGAGCATACAGCAGCAGCGCTTCCAGTCTGATAATACTCAGTTCAGTGGGCAGTTTTCTCAGCAGCAGCAGCAGCAGCTGCTGATGCAGCAGCAGATGAAGGCGAGTCCGCAGTCGGTATCGCCGCACCAGAGCATGATGGGTATGGCGGTGCCGTCGCCGCAGCAGATGCTGCAGCAGGTGGTGTCGCCGCCGCCCGGGCGCTGTCGGCCTGCCGCAGGCGGTGCGCTCGCCGCAGCCGATCGCGTCGCCGCGCCAGATGTCGGCCCACCACGCGCCGTCGCCGCACCGGCCCGCCTCGCACTCGCCGCACCCGGCCGCCGGCCACGGCCTGGCCGGCGCCGCTGCCAACCCGGACATCGGCAACGAGATGATGCTGTCGCAGCTGACGGGCGTGTCGGGCCCGCAGGCGCACGGCCTCCAGCTGCAGGGCATGCCGCCGGTGCAGCACCCCGCCGCCGGCGTCGACAACGCCGACAAGCTGTCCAAGTTCGCGGACACCTTGTAGCGGCCGGCCGCCGGCGCTCGTGATAACACGGTGTGATATTTGTAGCTGTTACTGGCGGTGGTGTGGCGGCCGGGCGGTGTGTGTTGCCGCCGGACCGAGCGGCTGCCGGCCGGACCACGTGACGGTGCCGTGCGGGCGCGCCCTGTTGTTTGACGTTGATGGGTGTGGCTGCCGAGGCGTGGCGGCACGGGTCGCCGCCGTCCGGTGCTCCTGTTGCATGCATCATCGCAGCCGAGCCGGTACCAGCGGGCTGCGTGCATTTCCCTGTACATACTGCATTGCCAATATTTTATTCGACATTAAGAATCATGTTCATGTTGATTTACTGTACAAATCGTATTGCGTTTTTTTTTTACTATTTATGGTAGATGTGGAGTTAGAGTCGGGCCGCTGGTCAGTGAGGCATTTTGGGGATCTTAGAATGTGACATTCCACCAAAGTTTGTTTTCCTCTGAGAGCTGGCAGTGGAAGGACTCACGCTCAACGTCGGATATGGCGTAGATAATTGTTACGTTAAAGGACAGCCAACTGCGTGTACATCCTGTAAAAAGTTTTCGTCCTTTTTTACCGGGGTAATCAGTACAAAGGTGATCATTACCCTAGTGCTAGCATCTTGTAATATGATCATTGTAATACAATCTAGTATTGATGCAGTAGCTTTATTGGTGGCACGTGGACTTCTTTGGACGTGATGTCTGTCGGCACGGCAATAAGTTAGTACGCGATTCAGGCGTGAAGCTGGGTAAGTGCTGCATTTTCGACGGTACTATACTGTCGGTCAGCGGGGCGAACCGATGGTTTCGTCCCCCACCCCGAGGGAGAGAAATCTAGAGGTGCCTTTTACCGACGTCCAAAGTTTGCCTAGTTCTTTAGGCTTTAGGCCGCTCCGACCAGTTTTGGGTAATTTGGTAATCGGACCAAATGCGAGGTCCGAAGATTGGTAGGGCGGGCGCGGGAATCGCGAGCCACTACGTCGGTACACGAGGACCCTAATAAAAAAGCGGGCCCGGAACCAAAGGCGAGACCCTCTGGATCAGTGACGTACCGAGGGGCAGAAGGGGCCATGGCTCCCCGTTCCCAGAGTGGTAGAGTCTCCAAGAATCACTCCGGGGTTTGGAAAGAACCAATCGCCCTAAAAATCCCGTTGTGGCCCACAAAAATCGCACGGGCACCAAAAACTCGCATCTGGGGCCCATACGAAATCGAGCATGTACACTTGGAAATGACGCTTGGATTCACGAAATCGCAGCCACGCCCCTGAAAATCACATTGGGGCCCCCAAAAAATCGCACTGGAGACCCTAAAAATCATGGGGCCCCAAAAAGTGTCAGGAGCTCGTGAAAGTGACACCGGGACCCCAACATCACACCAAGACAGAAAAACCACGGCCCCGAAAGTCCAGTAGACACCTGAGAATGACGTTGGGGGTTCCAAGACCCAAACATCATGGACCCGTACAAATTACTGGGGGTCCTAGAAGTCGCACAGGGGCTCCTGAAGACGTTGCTAGGGTCCCCGAAATCGCACTGGCCTCTAGAAGTCACGTCGAAGGTCCCAAAAGGTGGCACGGGTTCCGCTGGAATTGTCCTGGCCCCTAAATGCACCATTGCCCCTGAAAATAACATTGGGGCACACAATAGTTCCGGGGATCCCAAAAATGTCGCTGTGTTCCAAAAAACGGCAGCGTGCCCACTGAAAAGACCACTGAGGAGGAATTCGCGTTTTGCGCCGGGGCCTCGAAAAGACGCACCGGACCACAAAAAGATCATGAGGCGACATCAAAAAGTTTCCCCACCCCCTAAATCACGCTAAGGCCTCAAATAGCGCCGGGGTCCCTGGACATTACGCTGGAGCCCGAAGTGTTGTCGGGGTCCCTGAAGGCTGAAAATAACGCTGCGGCCCCAAAAAGATCGCGTTTGAGCTCCTGAAAGTCACACAGGGCCAAACAAGTCGTGCTGGTGTACTTGAAGCTCAAGATGAGCCCCAAAAAGACAGGCTAGGCCCCTGCAAATCACACTGGGGTCCAAAAGCTCTGGTCAAGGCCCTGAAAATAGCATTGTGGCTTGAAAAAGTCGGACTGGGGTCCCTGCAAATCAATGGGAGTAATCAAACATCGCGCTAGCTTTCTTGAAAATTGCGACAGAGCCCTAAAAGATCAGACCGGAGCCCCTGAAAATCACACTTAGCCTGGGGGTACCAAAAAGTTGCGCTCGGATCCCTGAAAATCACGACAGGGGCTCGACAGATCATACTGGGGCTCCATATATGTCTCATATCGGGATGTCGGAAGACGAAAAATCGCTCCTCTGGTCCCAACTCCAAAAGAACCAAAAAAAGTAAAAATGTTGGGCCCTCAAAAACGTGCAAAGACAAATAAATATCGCAATAGGTATCCCAACGAGGCCCTCCGAAAATCACAGCTTGACCCGAGAAGTCGCGTCGCTGCCCTTGAAGATCACAGCATAGTGGCCCAAAATGTCTGGCTGGAGCTCCACAAGTCGCAGCTGGCTTCGCGAAAATTAAAGTCTGCCGGAGAATGTCTCGCCACGGTCACACAAACTGAATTAAAGACCCTCCCCCTCCAAAAAAAAAACGCGCCGCACTACGAAAAAGAAGTTTGTTGGGGAACCGAAATAAAATGCACCGGGAACACGAAGAATCGTACCGGGGCCTAAAATACTCCTCAGGGAATTGAAAAAGCATAGCTCAACACCAGAAAAAAATGATAAAGGACTCCATCGAATGGACCAGGACACCGGAAAATTCAGAACAGGTTCCGAAAGATCACCGAAGTGGCTTTCTGAAGTGACTTTCCACTCTGAAGAATGCCATCGGCAGAAAAAAAAATCGTCGAGCATGGCCGCAGTAGCATACCAAAGGGGAAAATATCCCCCACCCCCTCCTGAACCGGCGGGCTCCCAAGGATTGTGCTGGAGTCCTACGGAAAATCCCCCTGGGGCCCATAAATACACATTCCTGAATAAATACACATTCCAATGCACATTCCCGAATGGGAATATGAAAAATGCATGGGAATGTGTTGGAAGCAGTGCTGTAGGGAATACAATTACATAATCGGTCAGAACTCCTTAACCGTTTGTTGCCTGACAACTGATAGCAGTTTCTGAATCAGCGTGTCGCTGCGGATCGAATGGTCTTTATACCGTTAATTTTCCGGCATTATTTAATTGTTGACCTATGTTGGCCTCTGGAGGTCAAACCATTCGATGCCCCGTGGAATGCGTCTGCATGGTTGATCAGGGGCCCTGGGACTAACGTGTCACCGAGCTTGGCCGTAATCGAATGGGTAGTTGATTTCTGCTGAACGTGAATGTCGAACTACTGCGAACTTCACGGACGTAGTACAACGCGCCCAGGGAACTGGTGCGAGTCCCCAAAAATCCCGCTGGGAACCCACAATTTCCGTCAATAATCCAACAAATTATTGTCTGAGCATCAAAAATTACCCTCCGGCTCCCAAAAATTAACGTCGATGGCTCCAAATAAGCACAGTGTGGCCGAAAAAAAATCGCATCGGGCCCCACAAAAATTAAGTCGGAGCCATCCCAAATGAAGAGATTCCGAAGAAGAAATGTTCGAGCCAGCAAAATCGCTCCAGAGCCTCAAACATACCATCGGATCCCGTAAAATGTATCTCAAGGCCCCGTAAAAACGTCACAGAGGTGAGAAAATCCCGGTGGGAAACGAAAACATTGGACTGCGGACTGGAAAAATCACACCGGAATCGGACTTTAAAAAATAAGAAGAAGAAGCAAAAAATGGGTCGAGCCCAGAAAACTGGCGTCCGGTCTTGCTGAGGTCCCACAAATGTGCGTCAAGAGACCCAAATAAGCACAGCAGGACACAGGGTGTCGATTTTTGAAAACATGGGGGGGGGCGAAGTGTACTGGACCCCCCCAAACAAAAACTTATCGGATTACGCCCACTATATTTTCAGACCTCAATAATTCGTATTTTTATTTGACGATGTGTACGTTTATGTTTATTCAGCATCCTCGTCAACGGGAAAAATCGTCCAGTAACAGATGAAGTCACATAAGTAAAAGAGCAGTGCACCGTACATGTCAACATAAAAACCTTGAGTCGTAGCATGCGACTATAGTGTCATACAGCGTACTCAGGTCCATCATCTTCGTCAACGTCATCGTCAACGTTACCGTCACCCTACCCACACTCCAAACACCAACAAACACACAACAGCTTAAATAAAATCATCGGAGCACAGCCGGCCTGGACTGTGATGACGATGGGTGAAGGCATTTCCTTGGTGCCGAGCATTAGGGAGGGACAAAGCCAACGTTTTGGTGAGGCGAGTTCAGGGCTGGGAAGTCCACTATCTAAGCCTAATCCGTTTCTTTACATTACAAAATATGCTGGTTAACATCAACTAATTTTTATATGTAGCATGGTGCTTTTCTTTTTTCTTCCTTTAGCTTTCTTATCAGCATAAAAACAGCATAGATTATTGGGGGGCCAAAACCAACATGGGCGGTCCAAGATCAACATTGGTGGGGCCATGGCCCCCACAAAAGGATACAAATCGACACCCCTGGCAGAACCCTAAGAACACAACAGGAAACCGAAACTGCACCAGCCCTCCAAAGCATACTGAGTCTTGCAAAAACCAGCAAGGCCTTAAAATATGCGTTGCAGCTGAAAACAACACACCGCGAGGTCTAAAATATTACAAGGGAGTCCCTCAGAGCACACCGGGCCATGAAGCCGCATGAGGTCTCAAAAACCGGCTAGGGCCCTCAGAAAGCGACATGGTCCTAAACAAATGAACAGAAAAGACCGGCACTTGAACACATCGAGGTCTTATAAAACATGCCGGTACCTCAAAAACACCAACAAAAATGCAACACCAACAAAAACGCAACACCAACACAAACGCAACGCCAACACAGCATAACACCAACAGCATAACACCACACACTGGAGTTAAAAGGTGATTTGGAAAGATATTGGCCATTAAGATGACCCTAAGCATGAAGGTAGATATGGTCCTGGTCCCCGAGGCGGATCGCGACGCCATTGACTACCAGGAGTCGGTGGAGATCATGAACTACACGCTCGGCTTCTCCAAGTACTACCTAGTGGCCCTCAAGTTCGATGAGAACACCATGGTAGTGCTTCGGAGGGTCGAATCGCAGTTGGGCGTGTTCATTCAGGGATACGGCGTCTGAACGCTGGGAATAGCGAGTCGCCCCTGGGGTGCTGGGATCGCCGCACACACCATGCTCACGGCCACGTTCCTGCTCTCCACGCATCCACGGTGGCTTGCGTCGAGTGGACTGTCTCTCTTCAGGGATGCCTCATGGGCGACCTTGGCGACAGACTCTCCGACCAGCCCGTTGAGGTCGTGATGAAGGTGCGATTCATCCACCTACTACACGCCCATGGAGCCCGACGAGTTCGACCACAGCAGCAAGGAGCACAAGAAGAATAACGCCGTCGAGATCGAAGACAATATCACAAAGAACGATCCGCCGGCTGCGTTGGCCGTGCCGTTCATCCAGCCGGCCCTTGTGGCAATCTATGGAGAGGACGAAGATGACCTGCAGATCCTTGACGTCTACTGAAACTGGTTACAGATGTTCCGTAGAAATGACCGGCTGTTCAAGCCTGGTGAATGTTAGAGTGCATGAATATCCCACTAAGAAGTTTGAACCATCGTCTGAGGTTCCAGATGCGACTGCGAAGTGTTTACGCGTGATTAAAAGACTGAAAAATAAAACTTGTACAATCAATTTGCACAGCGCATGTAGGAATCTGTATCCGTTGCAAAATGGTTAACCAAGTGGATTTATGTATTACAAATACACGGTTCGAATCATTGCGCAGGCATTTTCGACAGCCTCCGCTCTCCACAGCCGGCTAGCCGGGTCAGCTAGCCCCCTGCGACTAGCCGATCGATCGGCGGCTAGCCGACATGCCGTCTAGCCGGAAACCAACGATAACCAGCAAATAACTTTCAACGACACATTTACATTTTAATGTTTTGCAAATCGAAGCCAATAGGGACGAAACGCGAGGCCATCGAAAAATTCATATATATATATATATATATATATATATATATATATAGCCTTTTACATTGAGGTTTAACCTTGACATTTCCTGGTTTGAAATGCTAATCAAAGGTTGACCACGAGCTATCGCGTGATACCAGATTGGAGTGGATTTGGCATAAACGGAGAAATCAATTTCAACTTTGACTTTTGACCTTTACTTTACTTCTGAACAAGTTGATGGAGCACCTCACGGCACTTCGAATGACGCCAATTTTATGCAAACTGTAGCCATACGTAGCCACGGAACGCGTTGTCATAGAAAACATCAAGCTAGCCTTTAATCTTGAGATTTCTCCTTGACATGTCCCTAGTTGAATTGCTACTTGAGAGTGAATCACGGGCTAACACCAGTTTCGAATAGATTTGGACGAATACGAAAAATGTGAGGCGACCGATAAAATCGGATTAACATTCCACAACGAGAATCAGTTGGATTTCTCATGTATCTAACAGGAGTACAGCACAACGCATGGAATAATACTGATTTTCTGCAAATTATGGCTACAGTGAAGAAACGCGTAGTCTTCTAAAAATTAACACCAACGCCCAGCAAACGACCAACCGCTATCCACTCGCGAGCAGGTGAGGGCGAAGTGCGGGCAAGCACCGCCCACAAGAAACTCGTGATGGCCGAATACGAACCCCTCAGCGATATCCCCTTGTGAGCTATTATTAACAGGGCCTGTGATGCCCGCCAGCATAACACCCACCCAACAACGATTATGTCACGAGACAGCGTTGGTGCTTTTTGCATCTGATGTGAAGCTTTCATCCATGGGTCATATAAGGGTATTGACCTAGCTCAGGTCAAAGAGAGTCACTGTTTTTTAGGTCCTCGATGCCAATTTTTTTTGTGGGCCCGACATCAAGTTTTTTTTAGCACACAGCGATTTTTTTTAGGGGGTGGGGCGCAGTATTGGTTCCTCTGGGCGAATTTTCTGAGCCGTGCTGTTTTTTTTGGACTCTGGATGCCAATTTTGAAATCTCGTTATGTCTGCAACTTGAATTTTGGAGACAAAGCACAATTTTATTGGGAACCAATGCGATTTTCGGACTCGGCCCACGTTTTCGGGGTTACACTGTCTTTCTGCTGGGCCTTAACTGGATGGTTAGGAGTCCCCACGTAAGTTTTTGTGGTTCCAGCACGATTTTTCTGGGCTCCGACGATGATTGTCCGGATCCTGACGGGAGTTTTTCCGGCTACCGGGCGATTTTTTTCTGTGCCAGCCGTATATATATATATATATATATATATTTTTTTTTTTGGGGGGGAAGCACGATTATGTGCCATCCCCGGCACGAGTTTCGGATCCCGGCGCGGGTTTTCTGGGTCCAGTTGTGTTTATTCGGGGGTCCCGACCGGAATTTGTAGGACATCAGCTCGATTTATCGGGGCTCGCTGTATTTATGAGCCCTCGACGTGAATTGTTGGGTTCCGAGGTGAATTTCTGTTCCCAAGCACAATTTTGTGTTAGCCCCGGAACGAATTAAGCCCCGGTGGGAGTTTTAATGACCCAACTGTCTTTACTTTGTGCTTCCGACGGAAATTGTTAGCGCCCTAGTGCGATTTGTCGGACCCTTGATGCATTTTTTTCTTCTGAAAACTGACGAAGTTTTGGGAGCTCACAATCTCCCAGGGGCCAGTTGCTACTGGTTCACAGCGGGCAAACAAAGCTAAGTTTCGGCGTGCTTCATGTGCCGAAATGGGACCCCTCTGGCACGACAGAAGAGGGAGGCTGTAGCCCCTTAGCCCCATCAGGTTGCGTGTGTGTGTGGTGTGTGATTTGGTTTAGGGCCATCGACCATGGTTGGTCATTTAGCGCCCACGCTAGTGGTTGCTGAGGGGGGATATTTCCTTTTTCATGGTCAAAGCTGCCCCGAAACCATTTGTATCTAGCGTACGCCGATAGGCTCAATGACTAAGCTTCAGCTTCTTCAGCTTGATTTGGGAGAGCCAATGATTAAGGCGAAATGCCCCAACCATATATAACATGATATTCCTGGAGGATGCGACAGTATATATGGGGGTGAAACCATTGGTTAACCCCATGTACATGCTATGCTCCTCGTTAATTAGCTGTCATGTACCTGCAGAACGTCGTATACACAGCTGGCGTTTGTGTTACGTTTATGCGCAATGCATTTTTGTAGTTGGGTGGTGACACATCACCTTGGGGTGCAGCCTTATTGGGAGTGTCGTTTTTTTCCTCAGAGGGAGTGGCTGTTCATCAAAGGTACAGTGGTGCAGTCAGTGCTCTTTTTCCTTTATGTAGCTTAAAAAAACATATGTAGAGATTATCCAAAATTGCGCGGTACCTATTTCGGGCTGTACCTTATGCCCTTGTTTCAGCTTGTTATGATTATTCCATGCAATTTTTGTTTTGTTTGAATACCTACCTACCTCGGCATATCATCTATGTAGTGCATGAAGCTGGAAAAGTGTCACAAAGAGCAATTGGCAGGGTATTGATGTGGAGCACTGACAGTGGTATTCCTCATATTCATATCCATATGTTTTGCAAGATAACGATACCTACCTACCAAATTTAGATTTTACTTCCATGAAGTTATGGAATTGTGGAACATGTTGAGATAACCTCTGAAGCATGTTAGTTTTATGTTATTAAGTGCAATACAATTATGGAAAAATATAATGGTTAGAATTTAATTATATGGCTGTAACCCATGTGCTTATATGTCATTGTTTTGTGAAGAAAATGCTTGTAATGGCTTGAACCTTGCCAAGGGTAAAGCATGACACTAGGTTTCATGAGAGCATCAACCCAGAAAATGAAACCTTAGCAAGTATTAGAAGCAGTTTTAATAAGATAATGGCTTTTCATTTTATGTGGGATGTAAAAACTGGTACAATACAATCCAATGTCAAAATTTGACATGGAACCATGCTGATTATAATATTATTTATTTCTTGGAATTCAATGCTGAGCAATTTGTGCACTGATAAGTACAAGTGTGTTGTTAAATTTATGGGACAATATATAGATACATATACCACAAACCATAACAAGTGCAATACTATGGCATCAGCAGATGCATTATTTCACAGACCACAACATATATAGCCTCTATGCCTGCAATTGTGTTAATTGGTGCTAAATGACCTCATAGTTGGCATGGCCTTAAGCCCAAATAATCAACTAGAATTATGTTACAAGATACTTGCTTATCATAATCCATAATGGTGAGCATAAGCTTGATACTTATACAAGTTTGATCCTTATACAAGTATTGATACAAGTTCTTGTTGAATTTTCACCCAAATTCCTTCCTCCAGTGACAGATAAGTAAATATTTGGTTTTGTGTCCATCATTGACACTCATGTGGGTGAATGGTGGCCATCCATACTGGTGCCATCCCAACAAAAATCCTGGATCTGCCACTGATTAGGTATCTAAAGCCTACCAGAAAATAACACTAAGGGAACGTATCATTTATGTGTATATATTTCAAGTCAATATTCTCTTTTTCCAACTGCAGTTGCTGTGGAAATAGTTTGATGTATTTCATTATATGGGTGTAACCACATATTTGAAATTTGGTGGTACAACTCAGGGACACTGTAAGTTTGAATAGGATAGAAGGGCCTTCCCCCAAAAAATACTTGGAATTCAGCCACTTTTTCAATGCCATTTTGAGCCACTAGAATTAATTTACAATGTATTACAATTTTTCAGATTTACTATTGTTAAGAAGGATATTTTTTAACAGATGCCAAAATTAGCAAGTTTCACTACTTAGCACTGCCTATGAACATCTAGCTTTATGTCATATGAGCTGAACCAGATTTCATGATCACCATAGAGCAATACTGTATGTTAGATGTTCTCCTCTTGTAGCAGGACAAACATAATATATTGGATAATGATTTCCTGATGGAAAATATGGATGTAAAATTATCTTTCCCATGTTTTCTCTTTTACTGGCACATATTCTGATCCAATGGCAACCAAGGTGGATAAAGAGTGTGACACTGAGGGCATGCACCTCCCACATGGAAGGTGGCATCCCCCAGGCCAAGAAAAGGCACCCCTCTGAAAGGGCTCCAGTGTACCTGCTCAAATTTTTTAGTCAGAGGCACTCCGATAAAATAAGACAGAGTTTTTTTTAGGAAGGTCCAAGTGCATCCTGCCCCCTCGAATTTTACATCCAGAGGTGCCCCTCCAGGTGCTTTCGCAGTGGTGCCACTCCAAAGAAATGATGCCCCTCCAGACAAGTGCCCCCATGACAATTCCTGGATCTACACCTGATTACAATATTGCCCTCTCTCAGTTATGAACTCCTGGCTAGCTGTACAATTGTGCGCATTCACATGTGGCTTCTCTTGAACAATAAACAACTTCTGTTGAACCATTAAAAGGAAAGTGGAATTTGAGAAAAAAAAAATTTTTTTTTTGAAAAAAAAAAAAATATGTAATAAAAAAAAAAAACAACAAATCAAAATGGCTACAAACAAAAACAAATCTGACCCTCCTATTCCTATCACACTCAATCATTGTACATATGCCGGACCTCCGACACCTTTGAAATTATTTCAATATCTCAACATTATGATACCGTACGGCAAGCCACATCCAATGACACCCACAAAATGCAAATTGAATACATAGCCACGAAACGCGAGGACTCTGAAAATTAAACGAACCTTTGACCCTAAAGCATGATCTGACATGTCCCAGGTTGAAATGTTACTCGAGGGTTGTCCATGGGCATTCTCTTGATGCCAAGCATGGGTAGCTTTTGGAGAACACGAAGAAACGCGGGGCGATCAAAGAAATGTGTTCGACATTTGATTTGGAAAATTAATGTGATTTCTGAACAAATTGTTAGAGCACCATTGACATGTCCTGGTTTGCAATGTTACTCGATGTGCACCACGGGCTATTGCTTGATACAAGATGTGGGTCGGTTAGGGTGAAGAAAAAATGCGAAGCGACCAAAACAATCGGTTTGATCTTTGACCTTAGAAGTTAGTTATATTGGGTAACATTATAATATGGCACAAGTCACATCGAATGACACCCACTTGTTGCAAATTGAACCCACAGGGGCGAATCGCGAGGACTTCGAAAAATCCAAACTAGCCTTTGATCATGAGGTTTGTCCTTGACATATCCAGGTTTAAAAATGTTACTCCAGGGTTTATCATGAGCTGTCACTTAACATGCATTGTTACGATTTTCCATTCGTTGTCACGAATGACATCCATTTTCTGCAAATTGAAGCCATAGCGACGCAACGCGATAACATCGAAGAACTTCATCAAACCTTTGACCTTGACATGTTCCGGTTTGAAGTGTTACTCGAGTGTTCACCACAGGTTATTGCTTGATACCAAATTTGGATAAGTTTGAGAGAAAACAAAAAATCCAAAGGATCAGCGTGGCCTTTGTCCTTGACAAATAATTCGGTTGCTTAGCTTTCTGATACTGCATAGCAACACACGTCGAATGACGCTCATTTGATGAAATTTGAAGCGATAGGAACCGAACCTCGCGTTCGGTCGACATCGCTTCAATATCGCCATCTAATAAATGAAGGTAACATTTGACCTAGAAGTTTTACCTTGACATGTACCGACTTGAAATGTTGCAGTATGGTGCACCACAGGCTACTACTTGATGAGGCATTCCATGGTAACTCAACCGCTGGGTGCCGTCCGACCATTTTTGTTTTCTTGAAAAGTTGTGTACCGGGACTTTCAAGGGCGAACAAGTCATTTATGATGACAAAAACTCCCCCCCCCAAATATTTCCCGAGATACAGTCTTGGAAAATTTCCCAAGATCAGTGAGGAGGCCTAACATTGACGACCCATAACTCCGAGGCTAAGAGAGTATTGCATTGAACTTTTCTTTTGGTTGAATTTGGATGAAGCAAGGAACAACTTGGCTATCTCGGATTTTCCATTTTCAATTTATTAGGTCACGTGACTCCGTGACCTAGTTTTTGCGTCGTGACCTTGACCTTTTGGATGCTGAAATTAAAACTTACGTGTGATGAGCATTTGAGCCCCATTCATGATTTTTCATATATATAAATAAAAAACGTATGGTTCGACCTGCAAAAAAACACTTTTGGGGCTCGCAATGTTGGCACAGAACGCTGTTTGGGACCCCTGCCCGCCGATAACTTCGCATCTAGTTGGCATATGGCGTCGAAAGAAATGGTCCAGAGTGGCTCCTGATGACGAAACCTGTCATTTGGTTTCTGCTACACTGACATCAGGTCACAAGGTTCGACGTTGGGCGTTCAAGGTCATCTGAGGTCACGAACACGTTTATGGCTATAACTTTGCCCCTAATTGAGCAAAAGAGCTGAACTCAACGCAATTGTGTTCGTCACGTCTAGACGGTAACAGTGATACATGGCATGATCCCTGGCGTTGGCAGTCTGTGGTCTGGCACCTAAACATGTTGATTGATCTTCAAACAAAATTAATAGCTCTCAAACTATAGATTTAAAAGTATTATTGTTCATCTTGTTACAATGCTAGCTATGTATACCAGTGGCATGAATGAGCCCTTTATAGAGCAGTGAACATATCTATGCAAATAAGCAAACCTAACCTAAAACCTAACTTGGCATAATCTAGCAACAATTATTGAGTTATTTGGGGCTTTGAAGCGCTTCAAGCTAGCAACAGTGTCTTCCGACTAGTTTCTCCCACCTCATCCATGCCACAGATTCTGCGTGTATATCTACTTTGATTATCCCTCGCCAGGCCGGGGAAGGCTTTCAAAAGTCCCAATCAGATTATACTATCGCCTGGCCAGGATAGCGACCCAATGAGTAGATGCCAGGAGATGAACTTCCAATGCCTTCTTATGCATTTACTTCGCATATTTCGAGCTATTTTCTTGCCAAGGTCATCGAAGATCTTTATCCTGCAATGGATTATTTTCCAAAATTTTTCGAAGTCTTCCACATCCAAAGTTGTTGCAACATTAGCGCAGATCATTCTCTTCCTTAATTAAGACTGACCTGTCAAAATTGTAATTAAAGGTTACTTATCTGAGTTTAAGTTAATTTGCATTTTTATGGTATCAAGTGGAGGAAATTTAATTTGGAGTAATTATTCGTGACAATAATGACAAAAAGCATGTAATATGCATTCTGGTTGAGCATATGCAAAAGGTGAATGACATATGGTCAGGTCAAATATGTGTATTCTATATCATATTTGATACCATACCATGTCATGTTATGCATAATGGTGTTGGTCTCCATGTAGACATACATAAATTTGGTTTATTGGGCCACATACGTCACGTGACATAACATTGGATAGCTCGCCATTGACCTGAGATGACCTGACCTCATTTTACCATGTTTATCTTTCTTTGGAAAGTAGTTTCAAATAAGTTACACAAAGGCTGACATGAACATTGTACCAATCTATGTGTTATTTTAGCATAATCTAATGTCAGACCACTGGGTCCAAAGCTGGACAGTACATATGTACATACATACATGTACTTAAACACACACACATATTTATATACATTATATATATACATGTGTGTGTGTGTGTGTATGTAGTGTGTGCATGTATGTATGTATGTATGTATGCATGTATGCATGTATGCATGTATGTGTGGGTATGTGCATGTGCATATATATATATATATATATATATATATATATATATATATATATATATATATATATACTGGGATAATGCATTTTTTATTTCCTCCAGAACGCTGCTCGTCATGGTGCTCGACATCGACTTATTTCGTGAAGAAAAGGGTGGTGACCCAGATAAAATTCGCAAGTCCCAGAGAGACAGATATAAGGATGCGACCATGGTTGACCGAGTAGTGGAGCACGACAACAGCTGGAGAAAATGTGAGCTGTAACTTCATGCATGGTTGCAATGTATCAAATTGGCTTGATGGTTTTCTTCAAAGACGTGCAAGTTTTGGATGCCACCTCGCACTCGGAGGTAGATGCGTAAAACTGGCGATAGAGGTCGGCCGAAGAAATGCAATAGGCGCAACTGATTCCCATTTGCAAATGCTTGCATTAGACATTGAGCAGATTTTGTCAGGGTAGATTAGATGGTTTTCATTTTCACGGATGCATATGGTTGGTATGCTGCTGACGGCTAAATAGTCACAGTCTGATATTCTGAAATCTGTTGACACAATCCGAGTACTGCGCAGGAAGGGATCTAACTTTAAATTCAGCATGGTGAAAGCTCAGGCCGTTTTCAGACGCCATTAAGGGCAATATTCTGGCGAGTGCATGAGGTGGCTATGCATGCTTACATATATATGCTTCTGTGCCACCGTAACATGATCGTACGCATTACCATTGTCAGTAGGAGGCTTACGGACCGACCGCAACTGCCATCTCTCGGCAGCCCGTGGAGGCACACGCGCCGTGTTGTTACTTGACGCAGCGCGTGGCATGTACGCTGAAACGGTCTCTTTAAGCAAGATCGCGAGTACAGTACATTGATATTGATTGATGTGAACCCTTCCTGACATGTGCAAGGCATTAGACTCCCGAAGGGGTTCGCATTCGTTGCTAATAAGCCTATTGCAATTCACTTGAATGTGCGCCCCTATGCGTGACTTGAATGTGATCCGCTTAAAGCGCCCCCAAACTCGAATTTATCATCATCATCACTTGAATATAGTGTCAAATGTGCTATATTGTATCCCATATCCCTTAACTGTATAGCCCTTAACTTATATCGCAGCTATGAAATCATGATGGTGAAATGCCTGTAATCTTCTATCTGACTATCATGACAACACCATTGGCTCTGGCTACAAGTTGCCATTAATCACTTGTGTGCTATTTGTATTTGTGTTTTAGTCCGCTTTGATGCCGACAACTGGAACAAGCTGAAGAACCTTTGCAGTAAGACTATTGGAGAGAAAATGAAGGCAAGTAGTATTGAATGACTGGTATATTGTACACATTTGGTAGCTGCATGGTTTGCAGATAGTGGTAACATTTATGAAGATATCGCTATTATTTGTAGGTAGACGTGCATGCCTATCCATCCTTGGAAGGTTTTGATTCTAATGTAGTTAGTTTGTGTGTGAGTAGCTGTTGATGGTGCTCGTGTTACCAGAGCTCGGCTGTACGCCTGTACACTTGTCTGTGACGTTGTCCGTTTACCTGGTCGACGATACGTTGCGTGAGCGACCACCCTGCCACCTGTCGGCAGAACAAGGAGACCGCCGGCGACGACGACACCCTGCCTGAACTGGTGATGCTGCAGTTGTCCCAGCTGACGCTGGACCACTTACGGCCGCTCACGGTCACACAGCTCAAGGTCAGTCTGCGGCCGTGACCTCTGACCTGCGACGGCCCGTCACCACCGACCCCGCGTCTCAGTGCTGAACAAGTGTCTCTGGAGACTGCACTACAGCTCAGGGGTCTGCGCACTCTAATGCACCCATCCGCCACCACGACCAACATGGTTATTCCGTGCTAGCATTAAGTAAAAAGAAATACATCGTGCCAGTTTCTGGTGTCAACTTGCAGTCTCATCAGTGAGCATGCTGCTCTCGGAATCGACTACGATCAGAGGCGAGTATATGCTCCATTTGGTTTGCTAGGCGGATGTGTTGATCATCGGCTGCTGTATATACAGCGCTAAAATAATGGTTTTCGTTACGTTTGAGATGTCGAAGCGAGTACAGTAGGAGGTCGAAATTTGACATTGAAACAATATCATTTAATATAGCTGATAAGATGTTTAAACACAATTCAGATCCAACATCGTACTCATACATGCACCTTTTTCTTTTGTATTGAGATACCTAATTTAGGCGTGACTATTTTTGCGAAAACGGTACAAAATAGCTATCATTATCAACTGACATTGCATAACAGACTACATCATAGGTAATCCTCTTATCTGGAATTGTGCTGAGAGATGTTCGTGCATCACAATCCGCAAGGATGAGTATCAACATAATTCTTATCCACAAAATACTGTTGGAAATTAGGTATGAAGACTTCGCAACGACCCATCATGAAGCACTATGTCGATACTTCGTTGGGAGGGATGTCAGTTCAGTTTTAAGAGTGTGGTATGTTTCACCATATTTCACGAATGATTTATCACGGTGTATATATTAACTGTTGAAACATGTGTTATGTTGCAGGTTGTTACACTTTAAGCGTTGCTTATATTTGTGAACGATTATTTTCCGTCTGGTCGAGTACATCTCGCTGCAGTCATGCATTAAAGTTAAAAATTTATATTTACGATTTCAGTGGTCATTTGCCATTTCCAGCGATTGCCTATACACGAGCCTAGTGTCATTGCCACTTTCTCGACATCGGTGTTTTCCATGTGCACTCCGGTCACATTCCCACACCCTGTCTGAGTGTGGACCGTCGTCTCCAAGGACGCATTATGATATCACCGGCTCGACAGTACGACCTGCCGACTTTATGCCTACTATCCCGCTGTCGGTGCATACCCAACTCGAGTCTTTCATTGGGCATCATATTCGAAGTATTTTTTTCCTACTTTCAGTGCAATTGATCAAATTTAATACAATACAATTTAAATTTACATGACCTAACTTTGCCACGCCATGCTCCCTTCAACTGAAACCTTTAGCCGAACCTCAGGATGAACGTTATAATGGTCAGTTGGTAGTGTTCGCCGCAGGGATAAGTGGGCTTGAACCGAATGACCTGTGGTATGTACAAGTGAGTCGAAGATCAAATGTCCACCACCTCCTCCCCGCCCCCGCACCCCGCTCGCACACTGACCAACTCCATGTCGGGCAGAGGGTGCGTCGGCTGCTGGACGAGGAGATGGCCAAGACGGGTCAGGCGATGGAGCGCTCCATTGCCGAGAGAGATCACGCGCTGGCAAATATCGGCAACCTGCTGCACTCTTCTTGCATCGTCAGCAACGACGAGGTGTGTCCGACTCGTGGTGCAGCAATGGGCGTCGCCGTCCGTATAGCGCACATCTGCTGGGTGTTCTCGTGCCCTGCTACACACTACTACACACACTACGGAAACTATTGCCCACTGCCACACGTACATTCACACACATGTCTATCGGACTTATGTCAAAACATCCAGTGTATCAGAACCTCCAATGTTTATACCATCGAATACATCATAACCTCCAATGTGTCTTACCTCCATAATGGTCGTCTAATAGGTGCACTCGGAGCATCCAATATGCATAACCTCCAATGTGTGACAACCTCCAATAAATAATAATCTCAATTATATAATAACCTGCCATTTATGATAGCCTCCAATGCATCACAACCTCTAGGGTATTATAATCTTCAATATATCACAACCTTCAAGGCATTACACCATGCAATGTATCATAACCACTGATGTGTGAGACGTCGCCTGCAACGGCTGGCCAAAATCATTGCGGCAATACACGGAGCCGACCCACAGGTTCTTCGCGGCCCGACACGAGCTCCAGATGCTAGACAACGGTGTCATACGCAGCGGACCGTGTTCGTTCGTACCGGCCGCTCTGTGTGCCAAGTACCTCGAGGTCGGCCGCGGGATGCACGAGGGTGTCGTCCGCGCCAGTTTAGCTGCTGCGAAGTCTGGCGTGGTGGCCGCGGATGGCCATGACGAGGGAGCGCAGCGCCTGTCAAGCAGGAGGCTCTGGTGCGACCCGGGCGTCACACCCGACGCCGATGCAGCCAGTCCCGCTCCCCGACCAACTGTGGGCGTAACTGGGGCTGGACATCGTGGGTCCGAACGCTGAGCACCCCTTCCGTACCGGTTTGCCATCACAACAACAATTGACTACGCCAGCAAGTGGCCGGTCTAATGCCAGACATCATTACTGAGGACGTCAAGTTCCCCTCCACCATGTGGACGCGTGAGTCTACACGGTCGCTGTTACATGGGCGGCATAGACAAGCGCACGCTGCCCACGCGAAGTCGTCTCTACTGGTTCCAGGGAAGCGGCATCACCGATAGTTTTGACAAAATCCTCAATCCGTTAATCCAAGAAAACACTGCCTAGCCGGGGTCGGCGAACGAGTTCGTGGAGTTCACCTGCCAGGATCTAGCATTCAACAGAATAGCGCCCTACACAACAACTGGCGCCCCGCCCTCCGAGACCGCGCATGGACTGCGGGTGCGCCTGAGCCTCCCGAACATGAAGGTCGAGCCAGGCCGCGCGTCCTCACAGCGCGTCAGGCGACAGCAGCAGACGGAACGCCGCCAGCTTTCACCGATGCCGGGCTGTCGCCGAGCCCAGCACCAAGCCGGGGGACGTGGTTCGCGTCCGACGGCCGGGTCCAGTCGCGACCAACCGTCCGCCGTTCTCGGAGTCGCCGGTCGTCCACCGCCAGGTGGTGCGAGCGACGCACGAGCTCTCCGACGGTGCCGGGTGGAACGTGGCACGTCTGACACCGGTGCCAACTAGTGCCAGCCACAGGCGCAGCGCTGCCGCCGTTGCGCCGGCCGCCGCGGCTGCAGAACGCCGGCGACGGTCCGACGCCCTCCGCTGTAGGCGGGGATCCGGCGACGGTCTGCCGCGCAGCCGCCGCGTACCGTGTCGCCCCATCGCGTGTGGCGTCGCCCTCGAGCGCAGCGACGTCACTCGCGCACACCGTGCCGCGCAGCTCAGCGCCAGCGCGTCCAGCTGAGGCTCCGGGTTTGCACGCACCTGCGCGCACAAGCGAAGAGTTGCCGAGGTCGCCATCCGGCCGCCGCTGCTTCAGACCGCGGAGACTCGACGGCTGACGCCTCTAACCTTTGCTGTGTTTGGGGGTATGTGGTGTATGCAGAGACGTGACGGAAGTCACGTGCGTCGTTTAATGCATAACGCCCTTTATTTCGTAAATACATTTTTCGGTAGTCATGTTGTGGTCGATTGAGATGCGTGCTGTCTAGCAGGTTCAAGTACCAAATGGTACACACACTTAACGGGCAACCACTATTTTGGCACTGTTCGAGCACATTATTGATTGTTGTGGTGCTGCACGGAACATTATGTGCACGACACCCCTTCCGCCATACGCGCAATTGTGAATCACCTCTGAATATATTATATATATATATATATATATATATATATATATATATATATATGAATATTTATGTATATATATATATATATATATATATATATATATATATATATATATATATATATTATATATATATATTCCTATATCCCCTTAATAGATCCCTTGAGGCAGCTCTCCGAACACTTCAGGTTGCAGCCCTATGGAACACCCCTGTAGCTCACGTGGCTCCCTCTGGCGCAGGACAACAACGGCGTGGAGCGCACATGGGGCGACTGCGAGACGCGCCGGCGCTACTCGCACGTGGACCTGATCCACATGATCGACGGCATGGACGGCGAGCGGGGCGCCGTGGTGGCCGGCGGGCGCGGCTACTACCTGACGGGCGCCGCCGTCTTCCTGGAGCAGGCCATCGTCCAGCTGGCGCTCAGGATGCTGCTGCAGCAGGACTTCAAGCCGCTCTACACGCCCTTCTTCATGCGCAAGGAGGTCATGCAGGAGGTGGCGCAGCTCAGCCAGTTCGACGACGAGTTGTACAAGGTGGGCGCCGGGGGGTTACGGGAGTGTAGGTAGAGGCGGTGAGGGAAGTGGGTGTTCCGAACAGCAGTGGGATAGCTTTAGTGTTACGAGCTCTACTGGAGTAGATCAGTCGCATCGGGTGAGGCAATGGAGGCGACGAGGATGGATGGGAGGCAGGGCTGGGGCCTGCCTCTCACTGTCAACGAAAGTCAACCAACATTCGCGGTTGGTCGGCTACCGCCCTACCAACCGCGGCAGCTCAGTTGGTAGAGCGTCGGACTCTTGATCGCAAGATTGTGGGTTCGAATCTCGCAGCCGACGGCATTCACAGAGTCCACTCGCAGCCAATCGGCGTGACAGGTTGGCGACGCTGTATGACCTAGCGGTTGAATTCGTCGTTAAGGAACCCAAGGTTCTTCTATGAATAAGGAAGAAATATCCTCCGCTAGAGCCATGCTAGCTCAGTAGGCAGAGTGCCACCCTCCGGCCTACCCCGTTCTGGCGGGTCGCCGCACAGATTCGTGTTCAGATCCCCGCTGCGACGTCAGCTGGAAGTCGGTCCGTTAAGGCCGGGAACACGTCAGCGGGTCTTGGGCATTGATGACCTGTTAAACTCCCTGATAAAATGAGCTGTCGAATTGGAATTCCGTGGCCGGATGGTGGGTTGACGGGGCGCACAGCGAGGCCCGTTCGATATCACGGACAGTGATCCCGTCATCCACGCCCGCACGCATTCGTGCTGTTGATCAATGGAATACTTTGTTGTATCCACATTGGCAACCAGAGGGGATTCAGAAGTTCAGGCCGTTTGCTCACTAAAACGCCGACTGCTGCTATTTCGAAGATTATGACGAAAATGGCGGTTGCATAACGATCACTCGTCCGACCAGTACCCGTTGCACTTGAAGCAATTCACCTGAGAAATACAGTATTTGAGGTATGTCGCACATGGGCCTTCTCGGGGCGTGCTCAGGCATACACCGTATCAGCAAGTTATTTATACCTTAAGCATTACACCATTATTAGTAATTTAATCGTTGGTGTCTTCTTGCTATCTTCGCGGTACTGGAGGCGAGCCGCCGTGGCTGTGTCCGTGGCGCCGATATATTGCTGAGGCGCGTTACTGCGCGTGTTTAGTTGGACGCGGGGCCGCCAGGTGGTGGGCAAGAGCAGCGAGCGCGGCGACGACGCGTCCGTGGACGAGAAGTACCTGATCGCCACCTCCGAGCAGCCGATCGCGGCGTTCCACCGCGACGAGTGGCTGCCCGAGGCGTCGCTGCCCATCAAGTACGCCGGCCTGAGCACCTGCTTCCGCCAGGAGGTCGGCTCCCACGGCCGCGACACGCGCGGCATCTTCCGCGTGCACCAGTTCGAGAAGGTGGGCCGGCCGCTGCTGTCCCGGCACAGACCGGGTGTTGTGTCGTGGGACAGGCTGGGTGCTGGGTCTCGGGACAGATTTGGTGTTGTTGTCCTGGTCTCCTGTAGAAGTTATTAGGGTGTTCCAGTAGGAGTTATTGGGGTGTTCCTGTAGGAGGTATTACATGTGTACGAACAGTCCGGTGATATCAGCATATGGTGGGATCTGTATTGACGTCAGGACCTTGTGTCACGAACAGTCCGGTGATATCAGCATATGATGGGATCTGTAGTGAAGTCAGGACCTTGTGTCCGTTCATGCTGCAGGTGGAGCAGTTTGTATTGGCGTCAGGACCTTGTGTCCGTTCATGCTGCAGGTGCATCAGTTTATATTGGGGTCAGGACCTTGTGTCCGTTCATGCTGCAGGTGCGGCAGTTTATATTGGCGTCAGGACCTTGTGGCCGTTCATGCTGCAGGTGGAGCAGTTTGTGTTGACGTCAGGGCCTTGTGTCCGCTGATGTTGCAGGTGGAGCAGTTCGTCCTGACTTCACCACACGACAACACCAGCTGGGAAATGATGGACCAGATGATAGACAACGCCGAGCGCTTCTGCCAGGCACTGAAACTGCCGTACCGCGTGGTCAACATCGTCTCCGGCGAGCTGAACAACGCGGCCAGCAAGAAGCTGGACCTGGAGGCGTGGTTCTCGGGCGGCGGCGCGTTCCGCGAGCTGGTGTCGTGCAGCAACTGTACCGACTACCAGGCGCGCCGGCTCAAAGTCCGATACGGACAGACCAAGAAGATGGCCGACAAGGTGAGACGCGTCCGCTGACCCTCTCGGACGCGAAGCTCGACCGTGCTGTTGTAAAAATATCGCAGCATCCGGACGGCCGTTACCCCGATCCAACACCCCTCATCTCAAGGCCATACTGACCCCAGTTGTGTGGCGATTTGAATTGTGCTTGAAATTCGGAGTTTGTTGGGAGAATGTAAATTCTCTGTTCAAGAAGTGAAAGTCAGCGTTGCAGGTCGCGTCCGTCTCGGCTTAGAAAAGAGACGAACAAATTAGCGAAGCAATAACTCTCTGAGACTGACGTGACATCGTCCTTGTATCGTTTCAATTTCCCTCCTGCTAAAGATACTTTATTTCCATCGGATATATTGGTTTTGTTTGAAAGTGAGAATATTACTATTGGTTTATCTTCTCAAGATTGTTGCAAATGAAATCACCGATGCCAATGATGTCTTCCCAGTATTATATCTCTAGTCTAATCACTGAAAACTAGCTTATTTTACTTTGTTGATTATTAGTAATTGATTCGTCAGTCAATGAATGACGACGGGTAAATAAGCAGTTCATGATGTGTAGAGATGTCCTATATCGATGGCTCAAGCCTTCTGATAATATTTTTTTATGCATGGAGCCCAATAGGAGATTAGCTGCCGATCATTATATTCAATCTACGGATATACGCGCTTAGTGACGCCACGAACCTGTGACGGCTATGGTGTCGGGTGCTGGCTGCCACCTTTACGTCTCGACACCGAATGCCCACAGGTGGAGTACGTGCACATGCTGAACGCCACCATGTGCGCCACCACGCGCGTCATCTGCGCCATCTTGGAGACGCACCAGACAGAGACGGGGGTGACCGTGCCGGAGGCGCTGCGGGACCTGATGCCAGACAGTGAGTGTTGTGACCTAGCGGGGGGGGGGGGGTGCAGCGGTGCAGCTGGACCGGCGAGGTGACACCAAGACTAGCAGAGCTCAGCTGGGATGCGTGCACTTCCGAATCCTGGATTTTGACTGGATAATTGTTTGCCATCAAGTTCGGAGAGGATAGTCTGCATTGTTTTGGCGTCGGGGTACGGCTCTTCCTAATTGGTTTAAGGTCCGATGATTGCATAGCAACAGACTTCCAGCAGTGACGGGCCCTGTAAGCAAGTCACTCGCCGGCGTCGCCGAATGCGTGTGGAGGATGTTTACCGCATGATATGTCGTGACTGGTGGTGGGACTAGTGGCCTGGTCGCGAGCTGGCGGCAGTGTGTCTCCACGGCCCTGGAGACGCGGGCGGCGGCGGTGCACGGGATCGTGACGTCAGCGCAGCTGGTTCTGACAGGCCGCCCTGTCGCCCCTCAACCGGAACCAGTCTGGTTTACACCGCGCGGCTGTTTACGCCGAGCAGACTGCGTCCGGCCGGAGTGCACCGAACCAAACATTCCGCCTTTGACGCGTTGGTCCGGCGCCCGGCACTGACACACGTGAAAACGTCGCGCCCAGCCCGTACCAACGGGTCGATGTAACGAGAAGCTGGCTTCAGTCGGAAGCGCGGCTGCGTCGCCGCGCAAACCTAGCCGGCCGTAGGCAGTCTGGTCACCGAAAGTGTTGTGCCGCGCCGTGCGCCGGCTGTCCGGACGGGTCGAGGCCGCGGACAGTCGGTGGACGGTCGGGGCCGGGCGGTGCCGCTGTTTTGCCGCCGCTCTGTGCCAGTCGCGGCCGGCGCGGGCGGGTTTTCCGCCTCGCTGTGCCGGTCGAGCGGCGACGGCGTCACACGAATACTGCCGGCCCGAGCAGTGTGGGCGTGGTCGGCCGACTGGATTATGGGTCCCAGTAACGGGCCTGGGTGCCTCAGCAACGGTTCTGAGTCACAGGCCGGATTACACATTTCTGTAACAGGCCGGGTTACATATCTCAGAAGCAGGCCTGATTATAGGTCTCACAAACGGGCCGGATTACGGATTTATGTAACAGGCTGGGTTGCAGATATCAGAAGCACGCCTGATTATAGGTCTCAGTAACAGGGCGGATTACAGATCTCAGTAACCGGCCGGATTACAGACCTCTGTAACAGGCTGGATTACAGATCTCTGTCACAGGCTGGATTGCAGATCTCAGTACCGGCCGGATTGCAGATCTCTGCAACAGGCCGGAATAGAGGCACACCACTCGCCGCTAAGCGCGGCACATCTGGTTGGATGTCAGACGGACGCGTTAGCTCTCCGGTTGCGAATGTGCTGAGTGTGGCGGAGGTTGGCCGAAGCAGTCGATGCGCCCCTGCGCCCAAACAACCAGTCAACTGTGGCAGAGGTGTCAGCGGGCATGTTTTGATGTCAGACGGACGCGTTAGCTCTCTGGTGGCGAATGTGATGGGTGTGGCGGAGGCGTCAGCGAGCGTGTTCGGATCTAAGCACTGAGAAGGGTTGATCAACGATTGTGGTCAGTGCCAATGGTCTAGAGACGAAAATGTTTCGATAGTTGCACGCATGGACCCAGAATCGTCTTTGTAGTATAACGTATGACGTTGAGATTGCTTTGTGTGGGGGGGGGGGGACGGTTAGCAATGCATCGCTAGCCTTGCGCACGGCCTATAGTCTGAATGCAATAATCGGAACCTGGTGTCGTTCCCACCAACACCTTTCAATGGACAGCCGGATGGCATGTGCCTCGACCACATGGTGAGGACGTTTGAACTCCGTCTTAGTTATGTTGAAAAATCTGATCATGTACGTTCTGCGCTGCGCCGATATTCGATCACCTTTCGGGCGATCAATTTTGCATCTTCGATCGATACAGTTGATGCAGTTACGTTTGCGGGTGGGTGTATGACTGCTTATTTCTAGGCGCAGATATTTAATATTCTTTGTATTCTATTGTACTGTTGTTTTGTGGGCGCAAATAGTTTTCAGTGTGTTTCAGATACTTCCAATGGCCACCAGGAACAGCACGTCCTCAGTGTGTCTGATCGAGTGGTCTTCGGTTATGATGACTTCACCATTTGCATGTCTGTCGCAGAATACCGTCTGGAAATACCTTTCGTAAAGCCGTCACCAATCGACCAGGAGGAGACCAAGAAGGCGAAGAAACAAAAAGATGGACAGAAGAAAGGCAAGACGGGTGCGTGACTTGGACAGTCTCACGCTGCTTTTTGGATGTATGCCTGAAGTATGTTTTGTTTTATGCTTGCATTGTCATGACAACCGCGTGAGTATTTGTGATCTCGAGGTTAGCCTACCAATCAACTAGATATCCCTACTGGTGTCGGCGCATCATTACACATCTAGTTTTATATGAAATACACCCAAAGACATGTCGCTTTTTGCATGGTTGTGCTCGACGGGAATTATGGACAGATCATGGTTTGTTTTATATATATTAGAATCAGCGACGGTGGAACATATCACGTTGTGCTCGGACATCCATTTTTCGGTGGCGGTATTAGCTTGCATTAACGGCAATTTGTTGTCACTCAGGTGGCTATTTTTTTGTCGACGCATGGTTAGCTGGGAATTGTGCTGCCCGATGGCAAAGCGACGCCACAGATCTGCTATGTTGAAAATTGTATTAAGTCCATGTGCGCGAAACGGGTCGAACATTGCTGGTACGACATGGGGAAACTCCAAAATCTCGTTCATGCAGTATGATCGTCTCAGTAAGGGTAAGGTGAAGGGCGCTCCCTGGCAGCGCCTCGGATTACGCGTTCTTTCATATAGTTTTGTTTGGTTTTGGTTGTTTAGTTGTAGTGTTCTAGTTGTAGTGGCTTTACAGGAATTTTGCAAGCTTACACCGATGATTTTGGTTCCGTTGGTGTGGTCTGTTCACGTCGTTCATCTAGCGTATTGCCTAAACGCCTGGATATAATGCAATGCAACTGACCTCTAGACATTCATTGAAGAGCTTTTGCCATGAAACTTGTTGCCAATTCAGGTCGTGTCACTGACCTGAGACATCACGTCGTGAATAGTTCGTAAACACGGTGGATTTCCGCAAATTTAGTTTTTTTTGGGTCAAGTTCGGACCTAAATAGGTGACGCACTATGCATGCTGCGCTTATGAAATGTACATTCCCGTGCTCATCATTTAATCGATGTCCAGTGTGGTGTCTCATGGTCTTATATGGCTCCATAACATCCTGTAGCGTTCTATAGCATAGCTCACCATAGCAACGCGGGACCAATATTGGGCTTGGAATATTTGGCCCAAATCAACTTGCGGACCTGTTGGTAGAAATGGCTGCCTAATCCGAAATGAGCACACATGCCTACCCTGGAGTCAGCCCTGAATCTGCTTAGTTGGCATTGCGACATTCTCTGCACAGTTGGTTGGGTAGTTCAACGGTAAAAAAATACATTCCTCACTTCCTCATGAACAAGTTAGATGGATAGACATACGGTGCAAGACAACGACAATGAGGGAATGAGGGAAAAATCAATCAGAATGAGCGATAATATGGCTGGGCCCGGAGGGTCTAGAAGATAATCCCGTGTTTCTACACTCGCTGTCGAACCAGTGATAATATGGCTGGGCTCGGAGGGCCCGGACACAACTCCGTATTTCTACACCAGTTGTCTGATCAGATGTGGTTGCCGTGATAGCTCGAAAAATCCCCGGTCAGCTGGACAACGGATAATCCCCGGTCAGCTGGGTGGCGGATGATCCCTGGTCAGCTGGGTGGCGGATGATCCCTGGTCAGCTGGGTGGCGGGTGATCCTCGGTCAGGTTAGTTTAGGTCTAGCTGGGTGACGGACAATCCACGGTCAGCTGAGCGACGGATAATCACGGTCGGCTGGGTGACGGATATCCCCGGTCAGCTAGGTGGCTGATAATCCTCGGTCAGGTTAGTTTAAGTCTGGCTGGGTGACGGATAATCCCCGGCCAGCTGGGTGACGGATAATCCCCGATCAGCTTGGTGTCAGATAATCCACGGTCAGCTGGGTGACGGATAATCCCCGGTCAGCTGGGTGACGGATAATCCCCGATCAGCTTGGTGACGGATAATCCCCGATCAGCTTGGTGTCGGATAATCCCCGATCAGCTGGGTGACGGATAATCCCCGGTAAGCTCGGTGTCGGATATTCCCAGATCAGCTGAGTGACGGATAATCCCCGATCAGCTGAGTGACGGCAGTTGGATGCGCCGCAGCGACACATTCCTCTTCAAATCGCATCATATCATAGGGTGGCCCTGCAATTGCACACCTTGAGGAATGAAAGACAGCCAAAATGGACAGATAGGCAGAATGATAGTAAAAGTGGGTAAGCTTGGAAGTGATATTGGATGTTGCAAGCCATACGAATCCCTGCTTGGGGGGTACGTGCTTTTTGGAAGTATCTCTTTGTATTCTGGGATTTATTTGAGCATATTTAATGCCCTGGATGCGCACGACCCAATCTCGCACGCAGGCCTGCCTGTTCAGTGTTACATTTTGCTCCTTCCCTGTTTTTGTCACTTCCATTTGTTTGTGTAGCCGCTGTGCAGTTTACCAGACACACCAGATATCGTGAGGACACGGCTGGTTTCTGATGATTTATGATGGTCGGGCGTTCTGGTTTTTGATGATCGTGGGTGACAACACGTTCTGATGTAGGCTAGATGGCGCCCGGGCCTCTGATCAGTTCTAAGAAATATAAGCGCAGAGGAGCTGGCAGATCACCTGTTCTGGATATTAGCTGGTACAACTCTAGGCCACCCAGCAGTGCACATATGCCACCATTGCTGGCTGCACTCTTACTTCCTAGCTCACGCTCACTTATTGTGACCCATTCACTGACATTCCCAATCCGGCCCACAGTTTTGCTCTGTTATGGAAATAACTCAGCGCCGGCTCGGACATCTGCAACGCATGATGCAGCGCGAAGTTAAAATAAACAAGAGGCTTAAATGTCACGGGAACTTGCGGCCAGTGGCCCTTACTGATCGTAATGAGGCTACAGTGTAGCAGCGTGGTCCGGGTCGAGTTACAGCGACACTGGGGACGCTCAGTGTCGCGCCTGAGCTGGGACGGTGTGGATCAGTGCCAAGCCCTGGGACGGTGTGGATCAGTGCCGAGCCCTGGGACGGTGTGGATCAGTGCCCAGCCCTGGGACGGTGTGGATCAGTCCCAAGCCCTGGGACGGTGTGGATCAGTGCCCAGCCCTGGGACGGTGTGGATCAGTGCCAAGCCCTGGGACGGTGTGGATCAGTGCCGAGCCCTGGGACGGTGTGGATCAGTGCCGAGCCCTGGGACGGTGTGGATCAGTGCCAAGCCCTGGGACGGTGTGGATCAGTGCCGAGCCCTGGGACGGTGTGGATCAGTGCTGAACCCTGGGACGGTGTGGATAGATAGCCCAAGCCCTGGGACGGTGTGGATCAGTGCCGAAGCCCTGGGACGGTGTGGATCAGTGCCGAACCCTGGGACGGTGTGGATCAGTGCCGAGCTCTGGGACGGTGTGGATCAGTGCCGAACCCTGGGACGGTGTGGATCAGTGCCGAGCTCTGGGACGGTGTGGATCAGTGCCGAGCCCTGGGACGGTGTGGATCAGTGCCGAGCTCTGGGACGGTGTGGATCAGTGCCGAGCCCTGGGACGGTGTGGATCAGTGCCGAACCCTGGGACGGTGTGGATCAGTGCCCAGCCCTGGGACGGTGTGGATCAGTGCCGAACCCTGGGACGGTGTGGATCAGTGCCGAGCCCTGGGACGGTGTGGATCAGTGCCGAGCCCTGGGACGGTGTGGATCAGTGCCGAACCCTGGGACGGTGTGGTTCAGTGCCGAACCCTGGGACGGTGTGGATCAGTGCCGAGCCCTGGGACGGTGTGGATCAGTGCCGAACCCTGGGACGGTGTGGATCAGTCCCAAGCCCTGGGACGGTGTGGATCAGTGCCGAACCCTGGGACGGTGTGGATCAGTGCCGAACCCTAGGACGGTGTGGATCAGTGCCGAACCCTGGGACGGTGTGGATCAGTGTAGATCCCCAAGACGGTGTGGTTCAGTGCTGAACCCTGGGACGGTGTGGTTCAGTGCCGAACCCTAGGACGGTGTGGATCAGTGCCGAGCCCTGGGACGGTGTGGATCAGTGCCGAGCTCTGGGACGGTGTGGTTCAGTGCCGAACCCTGGGACGGTGTGGATCAGTGCCGATCCCCAAGACAGTGTGGATCAGTGCCGATCCCCAAGACGGTGTGGATCAGTGCCCAGCCCTGGGACGGTGTGGATCAGCGCCAAGCCCTGGGACGGTGTTCAGTCCGAGCCCTGAGACGGTGTGGATCAGTGCCCAGCCCTGGGACGGCGTGGTTCAGTGCTGAACCCTGGGACGGCGTGGTTCAGTACCGTGTCTGGGATGGTGTGATTCCATGACCATCCTGTAAATTCAACTTGGTTATTCGGAATTCGGACTTGGTTATTCGGAAAGCATTGGCCCGAGGCTCTAGAGAGGCCGTCACAAGGAAGCGTTAACTATGTCCGGATGCGCGTAACCGAGTGAGCCTGTTTTTGAACAAACATCCGGGTCCTGGCCGTACTGAAATCCCAGGAATCTAACGAGGCTGCCTTTGAACCCTCTTCCTATAACCTGATATTTGACTGCTTTGATGTGTATGGATGATTCAGACCCCTCATAATGCTGACAGCAAGCACCCCGTCTATCCTGAGCTGTCTTGGAGACCAACGATTAGCCCCTAGGCGACCTGAAGCCGACCGTGAGCGCCTCACCAACCTTCAGCCCGGCAGTGAGCCCGGCTGGTCCTGAAGGTGGCCGGTGAATCTTTACCCCCGAACCGCTCTCGAGTCTAGTAAGAAGATCGATGGTGAGTAAGATGCCGGCGCCGTGCTGTCACGATGACAACAAAAAGCTGATAACGGGGACCAAATCTCACCGGCAACCGTCCGACGCCAGCGCCGACGCCGACGACCCAGTGCTGGACTCGTGCTACAGCTGGGTGGTGGTGATGGCGGCCATCGTGATCTTCACCTTCCACCTGGGCCTGTACCGGGCGTCCGGGCTGATCTTCTTCACGCTGGTGACGCAGCACGGACAGTCTGAGGCCGACATCATGGACATCGGCTCCATATTTCTGTCGGCCACCTTCCTGGTGTCGCCCATCACCGGCGCCCTCTGCTCGCGCTTCGGGCCGCGCCCGGTGGCCTCGTGCGGCGCGACGCTGAGCGCGCTCGGCTTCCTGCTGAGCAGCCTGTCGTCGACGGCGCACGTGCTGTGCGTCACGCACGGTCTGATGACCGGCGCCGGCTTTGGGCTGACCAACATGCCCGTCCTGCTGACGGTGGCCGCCTACTTCCGTCGGCAGCGCGGCCTCGCCAACGGCGTGGTGCTGATGGGCGCGGCGGCCGGCGGCGCCTGCCTGTTGCCGCTGGTCGACCTGCTGCTGGCCGAGTACGGCCTCGCCTGGACGTACCGGCTGCTGGGCGCCGCTCAGCTCAACATGGTGGCCGCGGCGGCGCTGTTCCGGCCGCTCGAGCTGCAGAGGAGGCTGGCGCGCCGCGCCGCTTCGGCGGCGACGGTGGCGCCGGCCGGCGGCGGCGGAGCTGGACTGACGCTGTGTGATGCGTGTCGTCAAGTGAAGGAGTCGGCGTGTGGAGGGGAGGAGGCGGCGACGGTGGCGCCGTCTGGGGAGAGTGGAGCGACGGAACCGGCGGTGGCGCCACCTGCGGAGCTGCAGCTGGGCGCTGCAGCGGAGCCGGCGCCGCTCGTGCTGGCCGTCCGTCGCGCCAGCATGCTGCCTAGCCCCGGAGCCGGCAGCTCAGTTGCTGAGGATTTCGAGCCGGCAAATCCGCACTGGTGGCGCCGGCCGTTCCGCTGCCTCGAGCTGGGTCTGCTGGCCGAGCCGGCCTTCCTGTGGATCGCCGCGTGGGTGGTGCTCTTCAACACCACCCTGCCGCAGGCGACGCTGCTGGTGCCGATCGTGGCCGGCGAGCGCGGCGTGTCGCGCGCCGAGTCGGCGGACATGGCGCCGCTGGCGGCGCCGCTCGACTGCGCCAGCCGGCTGGCGATGGGCCTGCTGCTGGACAGCGCCTGGTGGCCGCGCCACCTCAGCATGGCGCTGGTGGCGGCCGCCGCCGCGCTGGCCGCCCTCCTGCTGACCGTGGTCGCCGACTGGGCCGGCCTGTTCTGCGTCACCGTGCTGCTGTACGGCGCGCTCGGCTCCTACTTCGTGGCGCTGCCGGTCGTGTGCGCCGCCACGCTGGGCGTCGGCCGGCTGACGTCGGCGCTGACGCTGGCGAACCTGGCGGCCGGTCTGAGCAACCTGGCGGCGCAGCCGGCCGCCGCGGCGCTGCGTCGCCGCACCGGCTCGCTCACTGCCGTGCTGGTCACGATGGGTGCCTGCTCGGCGGCCGGCTGTCTGGTGGCGCTGGTGGCGCCAGTCGTGATCGAGTATCGCCGCGCGGCCTCTGCCGCCCGTGGCAAGACTGAAAAGCCAACGGTTTGATGTCGGTAGATCAGGTGATGAACTTGTTTTGTTGGTTAATCTAATCGAGAAGGAAGAGAAGTGAGGTTAATCAAGTTGTGAAGTCAAACGAATATCGATGTTCAAAGACCAGATGGAAAAGTACACCTTGTTGGCATTGCCACTCGATTTGAGCAGCATGCGCCTGCATTCACCACTGCCCTCTCCATGTAGGCAATACAACACAGTTGTTACATGGCTTTCGATCAACAGCGAAAACCGAAATACAAATGCGTGTCTCGCGCGACGGACATTTTCGTGATATACCGCAATGACCCATGCACAATTACAGCGCAGCTGACCTGGATGTGGGTTCATCTGACCTGGAGAACACACATTTAGTTTTAAATAAATTAGAACAACACTGGATTCCCTTTAGGAAAGATCAGTGTACTTACACGACAGAGCAGTCTACTGTAGCACAGCTCCCGCCATTCAAAGCTGCTTGATGCAACCCCCTATTGTTTTTCCCGACTACGGGACAACGGGATGAGCGGACCCGGCGTGGTGATATTTATTATTAAGACATTAAGATTAAGATATTTTGATATTCAAAATACTGCCGGGGAACTGGAGCATGGCACAGGCATGTGGCATGCTTGTAGATTCACCGAAGTAAAACGTCCTTGACGGGAAGAGCACATTCTGTGATGCGTCGACGCGTCCTTAAACTCCAATCCACCACCACCGCATTCTGTGATGCCTCTATCATACTTCACGATGGTAAATGAGCATGAGGAGGTGGACATGACCCTATAGACTGACGGTGCCTGCTTAGACGACGTTTGTACAATGGAGCTCTACTGAAGCTCATCGGGGCTTCGTGACCAACATCTGCGACAGAAAGTGTCGGTTCATAGCCACGACAAGCGCAAAGGCCGTTCGCTTAGGAAGCCGTAAATATATTATTAATGGTAGGATCAGACACGTTGTACACATAGGCATCGCGATAACTGGGGCTGACAACCCCGTGCTTGATGGCTGCTTTATTAATAAAGTACCCCATCGGGGCGCTGTACGATTATGTACAAGTGCAGCTCTCCATCGGAGGAAAATGCTGTCCGATACGTTCCAATACACCACCAGCAGTGTACCTGTCGCTCCGCACAGCTGCAGCACTTCCAGCGTGGTGGTGTGGCGCCGGCAGCAATTCAGCATCTTTATTCCCTGTCGATGAATGGACCCGGTAGTCTCAAACGCTTTCTCGTTATGATGCAACTGGTGATGCCGGCCGCGGCACAACACACGCCGCTCGGAGCTGGCCACCGTCTCTCTTGTCTCCAATGACACTCGACACTCGATGGAGACGACCACTTGCAGCTCTAGTGAGAACACGTCCTTAGACTACACTCCAGCTCGGCACTGATGATGCTACCTCGGCTGGCGCGGCTCCCATGACCCCACTGAGCTACAGAATCCTGAGCTGCACGCTCCACAGCGACACAGTCGGCACGCGACAGTGGTCACGCGCCACCTCACACGGACACAAGCCGCGGACACCACTGGCCAGCAGTCACTAACATCTGAGATATTACTGGGACGGCTCTGACGGCGCCGCGAAAGTCGCCAGGCGGAGCCGCGGTCGGCAAACTTAGCCGGGGCAGCCGGACACGGTGGGTCGGCAGGTTCGCCGACCACCGGAGCACCCGGCGCTGGCTCCCGTATCGACACGTGCCGGCCGCCCGGCCACCAGTCGCCCCAGCTGGTGGTGGCGACCGCACGGCGGCGGCCGGTGCAGGACCGGCGCGCCAGAACCTGGCCGACGCGCCGCCCGAGCCGGCCGCCGGCAGCGACGCGGCGCCTTAGTTCGTGATGAAAAAGAGCGCCACAGCGAAGATGACGCCGAGCACGATCACCGACAGCGAGATGAGCAGCACCTTCTTGAGGCCGCCGCAGGCGACGGGCCGCTTCTGCGCCGGCGGCGGCGGCGGCGGCACCAGCGACGGCTTGCGCGGCTCGCGCATGGGCAGCTCGCGCGCCGCGCCGTTCTCGGCGCGCACGATGGGGCGCGGCCGCATCAGCGGCGGCAGCAGCGCGCCGGGCGGCAGCGCGCCGCGGCCCAGCGACGAGCCGGGCGGCGGCGGGCCGGCCATCAGCAGCTTGCGGTCGACGGTCATCACGCCGGGCGGGTAGCCGGCGTCCGGCGGCGGGCCGTACACAGAGTGCGGCGTGGCGGCGCGCAGGTCGTACAGGCTGGCGGCGCGCGGCGGCGCCGGCAGCGACATCGGCCCGGCCGGCATCGGCATGGGCACGGCCAGCGGCGGCGGGTGGTGCACCGGACACGGCTCGCCGTCCCAGGTCAGCGGCCCGGACGGCCCGCTCATCAGCATCGGCACCGACTGCGCCGACAGCACGGTGGGCGGCCCGCCGCACACCACCGGCCCCAGGTGCATGGCCGGCGCCCTGCAACACACCGCCGCCACGGTCACAGTCACGCCGACGCCCGACACCATGCCCGTCTGCTCGTGGTGCGTGTGCGTGTGCGTGCGCGTGTGCGTGAGCGTGAGCAGCACCTGTGGGAGCATGTCTAAGCATAAGAAACTTATGCTATTGTACCAGCCGACATCACCACACGGTGGCAGGCTGGCCAAACTCACCCCACCCCCACACACACACATACTATTGTAGGCGCACTCGACTGCAAGACCACATATCATCGCCAATCTCTTACGCCGATTTGTCGTGGGTGGACTTGGTCTGTTGTGGAAATCGAACCTACGATATTACGATCAAGAGACATAGCTTTTCTGCCGACTTAGCTACCACGACCAAGTTCCAGCGTGTCTGTGGGCTATTGGGGTATGGGCTATGGGCTATTTGGGTAGGGGAGGGGTGCGTGTGATTGTGGTTGAAGGTGTATGTATGTTTAATACATTTTACTCCACTCGAAGGGAGGATGTACGTGTTCGACTTTGGCATCATGGCAACTTGAGGGTTGTGTCCGCGTTCTCCGAATTTTCTCCTGGGCTGAAATCCGTACGGTTTCCGCATTGCTGTTTGAAGACTTTACAACTTTACAGGAGTTATTATCCACGAAAATATCTGACTTGAAAATTGTCTTTACCGGCCCGGCGTTCTGCGGCGGCGGTGTTTTGCAGCATTGAAACGTGTCGAGATCGGCCTAAGATCATCTTAAGCTTTACACAGGCATTAGTTGTTTCAGAGGAGTTGTCAGTTACAGGCAATTCGCTCAGCTTGAAAGTAATTGGCATATTTTCTTGTGGATCAGTTGCTAAAAAATAGTGTCCATAGCGGCGTGAACTCGGTCTCGGGAGGCTCGCACAGCTTCCGCTGTACCGTCCGGCGGGCCTGGCCTGCCATCAGATCGCATCCTAACTGAGACCTGCACTCTCCGGGACTAGCTGAATGGTGGTCACACATAGTCATCTGAGTGCCAAGACCGTCCACCTCGGCTTGTGGCATTATCCAAACAGGTGGGCCTAATGTGTACCACTGATGCATACAAATGCTCGGGGGCAGACTCGTACGTCTTGCTTTCCAAAGAGGTGGCTTGTTTTTGGTTTCACGAGCCTCAGCTATTGAAATCGGATGTCTTAACTTAAGTGCCTCTTTGTAATTAATTGGATTTCGAGGAACACATCCTGAATGTTCAAAGAATAATAATTATATGATCAAGGAATAATTAATTTGTATTCAAATCATAGTATTTGAATCTGACGCAGAGGAAAATGAGAGCCAATGCACGAGACAGTCCAGCATTCACAGCATTATAGCATCATTTCTGAAAGGAAAGACGTAGCTCAACACGTGGACTCAGAACTTTAAAATTAATCTCCGCTGATACTTGTGTTAGTTAGTTATTGGGGCTTTAGGGCGCATCGACTATTTTGGTCATGTAGCGCCCAGCTGATACTTGACTTGTGCATACATTAATTGGTCACGGGTTGAACAATAATATCCAACCTTTTTTGCATCTAACGGGGAGCAATTAGGGCGACACTCGGATTTTATCATTTCACTTCATCCCTGCATTCTAGCAGCGCTAAAATCAGCAGAACACAATATATTATCCGAGCAGTCAGCTGGCCCGGGCTCCATAGCTCGTCACACTGCCGGTGGCTTTGTCTCGGGAGCATTGTTGCTGCTCCGGCCGTTGCACTGGCTGCGATAACACTACACTAACAGTCGGCTCACACCGTGACGGTGACCCAGCTGTAAATGCTCGTGACTCGCGTATGACGATACGTTACCTGTCCGTGACGGCTCGAGATACGTTTGCGATGGTTCGTGACCCGTACGTGCGGCTCTCGATCAGCATGTGGGGCTTGCGGTGGTTCTTGATCTGTCTGTGACGGCTCGTGACCTGAGAGGTCTGTGACGGTTCGTGACCTGTCTGTGAGGTTCGTGACGGTTCGTGGCCTGTCTGTGAGGTTTGTGACGGTTCGTGACCTGTCTGTGAGGTTCGTGACGGTTCGTGACCTGTCTGTGAGGTTCGTGACCTGTCTGTGAGGTTCGTGACCTGTCTGTGAGGTTCGTGACCTGTATGTGAGGTTCGTGACCTGTCTGTGAGGTTCGTGACCTGTCTGTGAGGTTCGTGACCTGTCTGTGAGGTTCGTGACCTGTGAGGTCTGTGACGGTTCGTGACCTGTCTATGACGGCTCGTGACCTGTCTGTGAGGTTTGTGACGGTTCGTGGCCTGTCTGAGGTTTGTAACGGTTCGTGACCTGTGAGGTCTGTGACGGTTCGTGACCTGTCTATGACAGCTCGTGACCTGTCTGTGAGGTTTGTGACGGTTCGTGACCTGTCTGTGAGGTTCGTGACGGTTCGTGACCTTTATGTGAGGTTTGTGACGGTTCGTGACCTGTCTGTGAGGTTTGTGACGGTTCGTGACCTGTCTGTCAGATTTGTGACGGTTCGTGACCTGTCTGTGAGGTTTGTGACGGTTCGTGACCTGTCTGTGAGGTTCGTGACCTGCCTGTGAGGTTCGTGACGGCTCGTGACCTGTCTATGACGGTTCGTGACCTGTCTGTGAAGTTTGTGACTGTTCGTGACCTGTCTGTGAGGTTTGTGACGGTTCGTGACCTGTCTATGACGGCCCGTTACGTCCCGTGATCTGCCGCATCTCACCCGTGAGCGCCGCCGTGGTTGGGTCCTTTGGTGGCCTGCGAGCTCTCCGTCGTGGTGGAGGAGCCTTCAGATTCGGGTGGCGGTCGGCCGCGATACTGCGTCGCCGGAGCTTCGCGCGCCGACCGCTTGGTGCGCGACGATCGCTCCGTGTTCGATGTCCGGTCGGAGACAGACTGCGGGCCCCGCCGCACGTGGTCTGTGGGGGAGGAGGTCGCGGGTCACGACAGTGCACGTGTCGTTGGTGCAAGAAACAATTCACACACGATCACGGTAACTGGTCCAACAATGCTTGGGGAACGATTTTGAAGTCGCCAGAACTGAAATCGATCCATTGTAAGCGCTACGAACTTCCATGCGATCCATAGATCGTTCGAGTCTAGGTATAATGAAAAAGTTCCAGAATTTTGAATGAAATGAAGTTAGCAGGGTGGCTTCCAGGTTTGCAGAGCAGTTAGCCTACCATCTTGTACTTATGGTACGTACATATATTGAATTGTACTCAAATATAACATCTGAAGAGATTGACTTGCGAAATGTAATTGCGATTGCATGTAAGATATAAAACAACTACCCTGGCATAACTACTTACTTTTTCGACATGGTGTCACATTCATAAAATGCCGAAGACAATCGAAATGTTGAGCAATTTTACACAGGCAAGACTCAGTACAGAAGTACTGCTTGTGTGGGAGAAGACAAACCATATTTTATGTACAACAGTCTTAGTTTCTTAAACGATGTGGTATCGGTACATACAATAATCTATGTCCTTCAAAGCCCACCTGATTACGCTTTCCTTCCATTGACTCAATGATTCACTCGTCATCCCAAGAACGAGCTTCGATCTCAGTGTCCCTTTCCCTACATCCGATCTTTCAGTTTTGTTGTCTGTGTTCCTCTGAACACTTTCAAGATCGTCCGCCTAGCTACAAGGTCAGAGGGATCACCTATTGGTCTCGATTACCATCCATTCGTCAGCATTGCCATCACGGAGTCCTGTGGCGTTCCTGCACGGTTCTCAAACCCTCCTTATAATCTCCTCCCATCAGCTCATACCTCCTTCGGAATCAACTGAACATGATTTAACATCGCATATGGTTTATGGTGCAGATTTGAGGTGTGGACTTGCCATCTATTTCAGTATCTCATGACTATGTCTTTGCAAGCACGAATGACACGCGTTTTCTTCATTCAGCTGCTATGAATAAACAGTCATTTCTCTCCGTCATTTCTCAGCTGCCAGTTTTTCCCGTCCCCCTGAACTACTCTCCTTTCTCCGCTCGTCATGAAGAGGCGTATCACACCTCCACTATCTACGCTCGTATCACACCTCCACTATCTACGCTCGTATCACACCTCCACTATCTACGCTCGTATCACACCTCCACTATCTACCGTCACTCTCAGTTTCCGCGGCCCTAGTTTATTGCTCAAGGAGGCACATTCCAGTTCGACCCGCATTAAAGTGCTCTCAGGCGGTCTCGTGGTGTTCACACCATAAATCCATTTCCTTGAAACAAGTCAGCGAATGGAAAATCGTGGGTCATGATTCTGGACTTCGAAGGCCAATGCAGAAACGCTCGCCTGCGGTACCGTGAAACACTCAATATCAGCTCCCGCATGGCCCTCACTGAACAAGCTGCATTGAATACTCGCGTTCCAGTATGGCTGAAATGTGTGGGCTGTTATTGAATTCATTTAGTATTGTAAATGCTGCATTGACGCGAATAATTGGCACGTGTAGTATAGGGTACAGTGTGTTTCACTTCAAGATAAACACATGTTAATCGGACACGTCACATCGAACATCGAACACGCCGATTTATGCTGCATACTGCAAGCCTGACCCAGCCATATTCAATATTCCCGAATGAATGTACTGTCCGCATAAGCTGCTTCAAGTTCAAGCTCGGACCAATTAGTCGTCGGCCAATTTATTACATGCTGGGATAACACTATTGCGGCTCAACACCCTGGATCCACAAGACTGCAGCTGTGCTGAATAAATCGCCACACTTCGACGCAACAATGCAGAAACTGCACCAAAAATGGATATGACGTGAGTGTAAAAGTCTACTCCCTCCCCTAGCCATGCTGCTGGCAGGGAATTTCAAGACAACTACAGACGAAATCGGCGGTGTCTAGCGTATTCCTCTCGCCTAGACACATCACTAACATATAATTTCAGGACAACTCCAGACGAAGTCAGCGGTGTTAGCACACCACCACTTGCCAACCAGACTGGATCATAAGGCTTGTCATGCCGTTGTCTTGGCTGCATGATGGTGTCTGTTCGTGTCGATTCGTACAGTGGTTGGCATGTATCGTACCTTGAAGCCGTCCGGCGCACAGAAACTGGCCAAAATCTGACTGAAAACTGTCAGATTTACCGTGTTAAGCGAATGAAAGTAGGTTAATTTCCTGTCAACTGGCTCTCTTCTCATTCATTCGCCGGTCCAGTACCACGTGATGGTGGGATCGCAGTGGAAATGCAATCGATAGGTAGTCCACAGTGAAGGCTTTCACATGGTGTCCTTCACGGCTTGGTTGGTTGGTTACTACAGTTTTGGGGCGCATCAACTGCATTGGCCATGCAGCGCCCATAACATCGCCAGTCCTACAAAGTTTTCAAGCCGAAACTAATCGAAACCACCAAATGCGACACATTATGAAATCCATGATTGAGACGTACCGCATAACCATCTTGGTTCACACCACACAACTAACATCGTATTAATGGCCGCATTTTTAACTTCACAGACAATTTAGCTTCTGCAAGGAAGCGAAACAGCTGTCCCAATTACATAAAGGACAATTCATCGTACTTCCAGTAGAGAGACTGAAGTACGTCCGAAGTGACGTCCCCGGTCATGAGCAAGTCGGGGGCACCTCCTTCACGGCTTAAAATGCACCACGTGAACCCAGCGACGGGTCAATATTGTGACGCGTGGCCTTGTAATCAGAATCACTCCAATCAGAATTGCTCACTCATTGTAAAATGGCACAGGTTGTGAACAATCACAAAATCGTATCCAAATTAAACCGCACGTTGTAAGTTTATAACATATGATTTAACACAGCATTTGATTTGGAATCAACTTGAAGTATTGACCTTGAATGACCTTGGAAAGTTACAGAACATGGTCCGGATTTGAATGCAGTCATCTATTAGCCTAAGGCGCACGAACTGTGTCATTTGAAGTCGGTGCCATGTGAAGATAGGATAATCTGCGATCCGGTTAACAAAGTGTTTTCCTTTATGATGTTATAACTCGGTGACCTGACATAACTTAACAGAGAATACCAAAGGCTGGGAAAAGTACACCCCAGAGGCAATCGAAAATTTAAAAGGATTCCTTTGAGATGTTTGGAAGCTATCTACGAAAGGCTCACCGGGGATGCTACATCAACCCCGTCCTATACTAGCGAAAATTAAGAGTATAATTTGAATTTGGATATATCGCTGGACGAATAATGCTTGATGAGTGATATGATCGTTGAGTATTCAACGGCTGGTGCTAGGCAACGAAGGTGCAGCTTACCATAAATAACAACATAAGCAGGAGCTAAAATATGTTGAAGTAGGCTTCTACATACGTACTTTGTTTCCAATGGAAAGCGTGTTTCTGTATTTTATATTCCAAACATTTTCTTGCATTTCGATGGAAACTGGGAAAAAAGTGAGCTGAAGCAACGCGCAAACTCATGACACTCAACGATGAGAGAAACCGTCCAAGCCCAATGATAAGCTGCCACGAACCTCTCTGTGGTGTCGTGGTACGCTACTCGTGACTGCTGTCGACCCCCACTTCCGGTGGCCGGCTGCCGGCACAACAGTCGCGCATCACTGCCGCCAAAGGTCGGCTCGTGTCTCTGACGCACCGGTCGTGACATTGGCCGCCGAGTCAACGGGCCGTGTTGTGACCGATGTCAGGTCTCACTGTGGACATTCTATAGCCGTACTGTGACCGTACTGTGACCTCAGTACACCGTATAGCCGTACTGTGACCGATGTCAGGTCTCACTGTGGACATTCTATAGCCGTACTGTGACCGTACTGTGACCACAGTACACCGTATAGCCGTACTGTGGCCGTACTGTGACCTCACTGTGGCCATTCTATAGCCGTACTGTGGCCGTACTGTGGCCACAGTACACCGTATAGCCGTACTGTGACCGTTGTAGGTCTCACTGTGGACATTCTATAGCCGTACTGTGCGTATGGCCGTACTGTGGCCATCGTATAGCACTGGACCGTTGTCGGGTACTGTGACCGTTGTAGGTCTCACTGTGGCCATTCTATAGCCGTACTGTGACCGTACTGTGGCCACAGTACACCGTATAGCCGTACTGTGGCCGTACTGTGACCTCACTGTGGACATTCTATAGCCGTACTGTGACCGTACTGTGCCGACGTACCTAGAGCCGTACTGTGGCCGTACTGTGACTCACTGTGGCCATTCTATAGCCGTACTGTGGCCGTACTACCATCGTATAGCCGTACTGTGCCGTACTGTGACCCACTGTGACATATAGCCGTACTGTGGCCGTCTGTGCCACGTGGACATCTATAGCCGTACTGTGGTCTGTCACTGTGTGACCGTACTGTGACCACAGTACACCGTATAGCCGTACTGTGACCGTTGTCAGGTCTCACTGTGGACATTCTATAGCCGTATTGTGCCCGTACTGTGACCTCACTGTGGCCATTCTATCGCCGTACTGTGGCCGTACTGTGGCTATTCTATAGCCGTACTGTGGCCATACTGTGGCTATTCTATAGCCGTACTGTGGCTATTCTATAGTCGTACTGTGGCTATTCCATAGTCGTACTGCAGCATTACTGTGGCCATTCTATAGCCGTACTGTGGCCGTACTGTGGCCGTACTGTGGCCGTACTGTTCCCGTACTGTGGCCGTACTGTGGCCGCTATCTCCGGTTGCCGCTATCTCGATACGTGCAGGCGTCGACTGTACTCTGGTAACTGCAGAATGTCCATACTTGGTTCTCATCAACGGTGGAGTAAGTACAGCGTAACGACAATTCGGGAGGGTGTGTTGCTGATTAAACAGTGAACGCTGTCATGTCGACTGAATGATCTTTCTGGATCAGGGAGACCCTTTTCCAGAGCTAGCTTTTCACCGATTATGTTATTATGCGCTCTGCCAGGTTAGGTTTCTTCACAATACCAATTTCCCTTGTTATGTTTATTTCATACTACGAAAGTCCTTCGTTGTTAATACATATGTATATATATATATATATATATATATATATGTCTTAGGTAAGTTTTTGTAATAGCTTCAGCGATATCCAGTTCACGATACCAAGGCCAGTTACGAAGTCTGACCCACTCCTGTGTGCGGTATCTTGCCACCTTCGTTAGTGGAAAACCTGACATGCCTCAACAATAGATTTAAGCGAATGCTTTAAAAAAGAGTTCCCAGAGGGTACGATAATTTTATCTGGGTTCCGTTGAGCGTTTCAGAAGCTATCCATGAGAAGCATCAGGGGGTTGCATCCGCCCCTCTACTGACGAGAGTCAAAGCCTCAGTGCATTTTACGAAATGTACGAACGTACGTGAGAATGTCAGATATTAATGCTGCGAAAGCATTCATAGAGAAAGGGAGGATTTGAATCTGCATGCGGTTGGTAGCAAAACATCCACATCGAGAGTAACTGTCACAATCCGTAACGCTAAAATATATCATTAGGAAGTCATAAGCTGCGTACATATATTTGAGACCTCCAGCTGCTTGCTCACACACCCATCATTAAACTAATAACACTTCACACCAATAATGTATCGCCGTAGTAAAATTAGTCCCGTTTCTATTGGCGTTCTCTCCGTGATTATTATCAACGCGACCTTAACAACAATTACCAATTCGGTCTGGTTTCGAACCATGAACTTTCTCATGCTCTATCGAACACATTTCCCTTGGGAATTAAGCAATGTTGGAAATGTTACTGTACTGACCTGTGCGGTAGCGGTCACTATAGTCGTGCTGTTGGTAGTTGATGTACTGACCTGTGCGGTAGTGGTCACTATAGTCCTGCTGTTGGTAGTTGATGTACTGACCTGTGCGGTAGCGGTCACTATAGCCCTGCTGTTGGTAGTTGATGTGCTGACCTGTGCGGTAGCGGTCACTATAGTCCTGCTGTTGATAGTTGATGTACTGACCTGTGCGGTAGCGGTCGCTGTAGCCCTGCTGTTGGTAGTTGATGTCGCGATGTTGCCAGGCTATTGGAGTCCTGGCGTCCTCTGAGGTCGCCTGAGAGCGACGGCCGCCCCGGTAGTTGGACATGACGTCCCCTGAGATGAGACATGCCTGTTACGAAAGTCCGACTGGCCCTCAAGGGCCAATTGATGACATAAGTACACTATAGCATATAACATTATAAGGCATAACCGACACAGCGCCTTGTCGGGCTCATGCTAAGCGAGGCGTACTGAAAAACAGCCGCCATTGCGTATGCGATGTCGGATGGTGCTGCAGCATAACTACTCGGCACATCTGTGTTGAACAAGCCTACACGTACAATGTGTCTGACTGCCGTCCGCTGCGAAGGAACGGTTCCCCTTGAAAAACATATGCACATTGAACATTTCTTTTTCTGAACACTTTTAAATATGCGTAAGGATTTCTACAATAACAACATTGTGGGCCTGTGGCACGCCTGAGCCTCATTTTTGTTGTGTGTACTTTGAGCCATAATGGTACAGATTGCACTGAATGAACACTTTATATGACTATCAAAGCACTGTAGCACGTCAATTTGCGTGGATTTCCCTTCTCGTTGAACAATATGTTGGCAGCAGATTAACTAAAATAGATACGTTCTTTTCATGTCGGAAGCTTTTTCCCACCTGATTGCAACCTTACATGTCCGAAAATACCCATTGCATGGTCCCGTCATGCTCATGGAAGATCAGGTTCTTCATGCTATGGGCCATAATTGTATGCCATTTGTTGGTATCATCATATGGTTCCAAGTTAGATGGGAACTACGTCAGAAAATCATCGTTGTCGTGTGCCTCCTCAAGTGCGCATAAGGTACATCTTGCACACGAATTACCCATGGAAGTGTAGAAAACGATTTTTTAAAAAATGGAAGATCCCGTTCGCATACTGTGCCTTTATCTTATACTTATACTGCAAAATCGTCACGTTGTGTTTATGAGTGGCAACTGAACAACCATGCTGATCAGAATTGAGAAAGACGAGAACAATAACTTGATCGCATGATTTGATGCTAAGTTGTCTTCATCGGCACCATCATTACGATAAAAAAGCGACAAACTATACTTCATTTTCTCTCCAGAAATTTTGCATGAACCAGAAAGATAACGCTTTACTCGAAGACTAGTTAGCTAGCTGCTACTTGATAGCAACGCGCACTATATTGAAATATTCGAAATAAGCTCCATTTCCCAAAGGTTGGTGAGTTGCAATATCCGATTCATGCCTCATGCAAGAGACACCAATTAGTTTAGCTATGTGATCTACGTTCCATCCATTCGGTCATAGCGTCGTTGTTAGTGAAAACTCACAAGTTCCAAGGTCTGTTTGTTCGTTGGGTGGTTCCCGACACACTTTATGCACAATCACGGCTAATGGCGCCCCGTACACTGCTTCGCCGGTGGTCCGCGGGACTGGGAAGTGTTCCGAGTAGTCCGAGTGAGATCCAAGGTCGATGCCTAGCTGCGCTACTTTGTCGGTCTGCATGATTGATGTGAAACCTTAAATAGCAACAGTTAAGACATTGTCACCAATGCACGGGCTGTTGTTCATGTCGAGATCGTTCCTGGGTTTGTAATGTAACCCGTGGGTAGCATCAGAGCAACCATAGTTTGGGACGTTGCTTTAAACAAATCGGATGCACGTCCATGGGTGTAGTTTTCTGTACCCTTGGAGAAGCGCGTGACCCCCAAATTCCCAAATGTGCACAACATGTGTCAAATTACGCTCGATCAATGTTGGGCTGGAAACATTTAGGGTGATCCCCCGCCCATAGTGCATTCAAGATCTCCCAATGCCCTAATTCGGTCCAAATTTGTTCAAGACGAACTCGACGTACCCACTCAATCATGTTCATAGAAGGTGCTTCCCTGTATATGTATTTGGCAAACTGGCGAAACAAATCAGCTTCTTACCTCCTCACTAATAAGCTCATTCTTACCAAATAAGCTTCTTAGTGTGATTTGTTAATGGCTTTTTGTAGTGTCCGCATCATCGTTCATGAGATATTCTGGCAAGACGATGCATTGCGAACAATGCGTCTCCATCTCCTCTGATATTATTATTTCATCGCCATGTCATGCTCTAAGGAATGATGCAGTCATCGGTTAGTCGATAGAGAACAACTCAGAATGTTGTAAGGCTACACGAAGTTACCATTCTTTATGTATTGCGTCGAATCTAATGGCAAGAGCAGAAAGAACCTCTTTATTATGGACTCGGCTACCCGACATATTTTAGAATGGAATTAACCAAATATGTTTTTCATATACAAAATTACCACTATTCAATTGGGCGCTGTATATCCACTGCCACTGCAGTTGATGCGCCCTAAAACCCTAAAAACTAACTACTCCTATTCAATAATATGGCATTCACAGTGGAAAAATGAACCTAAAATCCTGGTAACTTCCGAACAAAATTTCCCGTTGCATAGATCCTATGCGCTGTGATTACTCCGCTGCTTAGCACAGGAGCGGGCTGGTACCACCTGTTCAAATGAAACTAACTATCTCCACTAGCTCGGTAACTGAGTGCTGTAGGCGGAGAGGCCCACTTCGCTCCCTGATCTTTGAGGAATGCTCGCCGCCTCATTAGTTTTCAAGTTAAAAATTCATCACTACTGACAGTTAACATAATCGTCGTCTCGGTCACGCTTCAGGGAAGGTCTGATGGGAATAGGATACATGGCTTTGTCCTTCCTCATGATGGTATTTGCTAGGCGATGACCTGTGATAAATTAACATTGTAATGCACATGCAAAGACTTGAAGCCTGTCTTTTCTCCTGATATTTTGTGCCATGTGTGAGTGCATTCCAACTGGTGACCGCGTAGCAAAAACAACTTAGCTATGGTCTTGGAACCACTTGCGCGAACTGAGACAATTGAGAATGTGGACATTGTAGTCTAGGCCTAGGTCAGTCATCCCAAAAGCCACGCCCATTGTCAGGTCCGCGTCAGCTGGAGCTGCTCTTGCGAGATCCGAGTGATTACGAGTCACATGTGCACACTGCGTATTTGGTAATGTCAGCCCAGCTTTCGGCTGACAGCACGAGCGCCAATAGGCATTGCATGTATCCAAGTACGCAACATTTAACAGAACCGATCCATACTGAGCAAGGAAATGTTTAGCACCGGTGTTGAGCCTCACCTTAAAGTAAGGATTTTGAGTCTTGTCATCACGTGTGAAGGATTCAACAGCCCTTTGAGTCATTTTATGTCAACACACAGTGTGATACGCGTGGGAAAGGTGAGTTGCCATGGCTACCAGAGGATGTCGGCTGTATTCGTGATGCACAACACTGAAAAAAAAACAATGGAACCAGAATGGTAGAGCACATCGTCAAATAAATTACAGCGACTGGGGTGTCGATTAAAATTGAATGGTTACCTTCTCTGCTACGCCGCGTAGTACTGTCATGGGCTCGGAAGAGACAAAAGTACCCCTGTGCTTTGAATTGCTTTAATGTCTTTTAACCGTGAATAACATTCGCTGCCTGTGACTCATATTGCTCTGGTTGACATACACCAGTCACTCCTGCAAAAACGACAATGTCACGAATTCCAGTTACTTTCTCACCACATAAACACACTGGCGCACAGGCACTTTACACAGCCCGCTGAGAGAGCTCAAGCCACCCCGGCGAGGAAACTACAACGCACCATAGGCGGCTATCGGAGACTGCAGCGTCGCAGGGGAACCGATCCTAGGCCTTCCGCGCTGTGGGCCTGCGGAGGGAAGGTCAGGTCCCACATTTTGGTCAGTTAGCGTCGGGAGACGATCCCAGGCTTCCCACGCTTAGGGCCTGCGGAAGGAAGGTCGGATCCCACAGCTGAGTCAACTAGTATCAGGATATTCAGAACCTTTGAGCTCAGATCTCCACCAGAAAAGCAATCGAAGTTACATAGTTCACCCAGTGCCAGGCTTCTTCACACCACCGAACACCTTCCGTAATGTTCTGAACATTGTCCCGCATCCGCTAAGGTACCCAACTGAAACATCCCGTCAGCATGATTTTGCAGCGTCTCAGGTCCACCGACTGGGCTGTCTGGGCTGGTTGTTCTGTAGGCTGTCAGGGCTCGCTCCACACAGGCGCCCGTCGTGCCTGCCTGACGCCCTTGTCAGTGTGGGTCACGGCGGAGGCTCGCGGCACAAATTCGAGTCGCGCCCACGCACCGAGAACGGCGGTTCGCACACCGTGAAACAGACCGCAGCAACCGTCACACAGTCATAACGCCGACGGAATGACCTGAATAGCCGCACTACAACCACGGTGGCAGACGATACCTGCATGCTGTGGTCTTCGGAACACTTGGCCAACTAACGTTACGACTTCGGCATTCAATTTTGCCTGCCAATTTTGGAGTTCAAATAAAGACGTAGTCCACAGCAAATTTTATTTCAATACTTAGACTCCTGTAGACTAGCTGTAAATCACAAAGCGACAAGGTACGTGGCTGAGGCCATGACGAATGTTCAGAATCAGTCGGGATTCGTTCCGGTTGAAATGAGCTGAAAGGCGTGAAATTTGACTTGCCGCCGCATAACGGTGGCCTTGCGACCTGCGGCATTAGTTCTACTCGATTTCTTGACGACAATAGGCCACAGTTCCACCTGAACAGCCCGGCGCTGATGTCCAATTAATGCCGGCCAACAGCTCGGTCGGCTGCCAGCTGGTGCGACTCGACAGGTCTGGGCCAGTGTGATGGTGCCGGCTGGTCAGGTCGTGGCCGCCAGCCGGTGCGACTCGACAGGTCTAGTCCAGTGCGGTGGTGCCGGGTGGTCCGGCTGGTGCGACTCGACAGGTCTGGCCCGGTGTGGTGGTGCCGGCTGGTCCGGGCCGGGCTGCCAGCTGGTGCGACTCGACAGGTCTGGCCCAGTGTGATGGTGCCGGCTGGTCCGGCTGGTGCGACTCGACAGGTCTGGCCCAGTGTGATGGTGCCGGCTGGTCCGGCTGGTGCGACTCGACAGGTCTGGCCCAGTGTGATGGTGCCGGCTGGTCCGGCTGGTGCGACTCGACAGGTCTGGCCCAGTGTGATGGTGCCGGCTGGTCCGGCTGGTGCGACTCGACAGGTCTGGCCCAGTGTGGTGGTGCCGGCTGGTCCGGCTGGTGCGACTCGACAGGTCTGGCCCAGTGTGATGGTGCCGGCTGGTCCGGCTGGTGCGACTCGACAGGTCTGGCCCAGTGTGGTGGTGCCGGCTGGTCAGGTCGTGGCCGCCAGCCGGTGCGACTCGACAGGTCTGGTCCAGTGCGGTGGTGCCGGCTGGTCAGGTCGGGTCGGCTCGGCCGGTCCGCGGGTGGCACCGGTCCCGTCACACCGGGCGGGTCAGAACCACTCTGCCGCCGTGTCTGCCGCGACGCCAGCCGATCCGGCCGCGTCGGTCAGCCGGTCAGCGGGTCGGGGTCACTGTCGCGGTGTCCGTGGCGGCGGCTCACCTCGGCTGGTTGGCACACACTCCACCGGCTGATGCCGACTGCCGCCAACTAAGCTGATCTCGTCCACTACGCTGATGCCGCCAACATGGCTCACCATATCCACCGTTCGACAGTCGCATTCAGTTCGACACACCCTCTTCGTCTGATGTTCGCTCCCAGTTCGTACATTGCTCTTCCTTCAGCGACGATCGGAAGCGAGTTCATGCCAAATAATATTTTGTCCGCCCACAGGCATGTGACGCGATGTCTGGGCCCAGGGCCAGTTTGGACGGCAGGTGGAGGGCTGGGATACCCGGGGAGTATGTCAGGCATTGACCGTTCGGTCACTACTTTGGGATATGCGCCGGCAGCGGCCCGTCTGTGGACGCAGTGCCAGGCGGACGCCTCAGGCGAGACCGACACGAACCAGCAGCGTCCGACGCACCGCCGACGGCCGGGGCGGCCACAGCCGGCAGGGTTCGGAGTCCCTGCAGACCGTGAGGGCGTCAGTACAGACTTCGCGGAATTGTCATGGAGCCGCATCATCGAGCCATCGCGGGGATGCACAGATCCGCCCCCGAGCCGTCACGCATCGGTGGTGCAACCGCAACGGAGCCGTCATGGAACTGTCACGGGGCCGGCATGAAGGTGCACAGAACCGTCATGGAGCTGTCACGGGGCAGGCATGGAGGTGTACAGAACCGCCATGGAGGTGTACAGAACCGTCATGGAACTGTCACGGGGCCGTCATGAAGGTGTACAGAGCCGTCATGAAGGTGTACAGAGCCGTCATGGAACTGTCACGGGGCCGTCATGAAGGTGCACAGAACCGTCATGGAGCTGTCACGGGGCAGAACCGCCATGGAGGTGTACAGAACCGTCATGGAACTGTCACGGGGCGGCATGAAGGTGCAGATGAGGTGTACAGAGCCGTCATGGAACTGTCACGGGGCCGGCATGAAGGTGCACAGAGCCGTCATGAAACTGTCACGGGGCCGGCATGGAGGTGTACAGAGCCGTCATGGAACTGTCACTGAACCGCCATAGAGATGTAGAGCCGTCATAGAAGCGTACAGAGCCGTCATATAGATGTACAGAGCCGCCATGGAAGTGCACAGGACCGTCATGGAACTGTCACGGAACCGTCATAGAGATGTAGAGCCGTCATAGAAGCATACAGAGCCGTCAAAGAAGCGTACAGAGCCGTCATATAGATGTACAGAGCCGCCATGGAAGTGCACAGGACCGTCATGGAACTGTCACGGAACCGTCATAGAGATGTAGAGCCGTCATAGAAGCATACAGAGCCGTCATAGAAGCGTACAGAGCCGTCATATAGATGTACAGAGCCGTCATATAGATGTACAGAGCCGCCATGGAAGTGCACAGGGCCGTCATGAGACTGTCACGGGACCGTCATAGAGCTGTGACAGATTCCTACGGAACACCACGGAGCCGTCATGCGCGAGAGATTCGCCTGTCACGGCATCGTCATATACCTGTGACCGAGCCGTCATGTAGCTGTGGTGGAACCGTCATGTGCATGTCACGGGACCCTTGCGAAACTGACACGAAGCGACCAGTGCTAAGACGACATGCACCGTAGACCTTGAGGTAGCCATCATGGAGGTACTCCCGGCGGTACGTTTCAGTCTTCCCGAAGAGCGTTTGGCGTTAAAGTCTGGATAACTCGTACCCGCGCAGTCACACGAACAAATGCATTAGTGACCATGCGAAATGGCTGCTGGGCGGAGGACGGGAGAGGAACACCACTCTGTGGCCTGGCAGATGTGAGGAATAAGGAATTTGCCACTCACTGATCATTTTGCCAACGCAAATTACCAGAACGAACGAACAGCTGTCCAGTGCCAGGGCCGGTCACGTTCGGCCTGCACGCCCGTTGACCATTCTGGCACGTGTCTTATGCAGAATGCAAGCTGCTCCAAGTTAACTGACATCGTCAGTCGTGTCGGTCACGCCCTTGACATTGCAGGGCTCTGGCCATGTTGTGGTCATGCCGGTGACTCGCTCACATGTGCATTCTCATCGCGTACAGAGCCGCAACTCCCTGGCCGGGGCCGGGCGAGGCCGGTCCCCTCCCACCCTGAGTCCCCTCTCCCCGCGGGGCAGGCCCGCGTGATTCAGGGAAGGGAGCCTCGCGTGACACGTCCCCCCCCCCAGATGGGGTTCTGGCCGTTTATCTGATGCAAAACACCATCACACAACCATGCCACGCGGGGTGCAGCGAGACTATTAGGCAATTGCACATCGGTCACTCGCATCCCCCCCCCCCCCTGAGGCAATGATTTGTCCGAATATTTGTGACGAGATATCGCTGCGCGCGCTCCGCTTGTGATATTCGTTGCGTCAGGCATGTGAAATACGACAATGTTCCACCGCCATGCACGCCCGGCGATGACAGCGGTCTGAACGCCAAATAAATCATGTTTATTGAGTATGAAATTGCTCTGAACTTTGAGGTGCTGCAGTGACATAATACGTCATGGTTTTGAATCATGGCTACAAGTGCAGTTTCGTGTTTCTCTGGAGGGGCCCGAGGCCCTCCAATATCTCTGTGAGGTCGAACCCCTGCAATGGCCACAGATGCAAACCAGCCAGTCTATCTACAATGTGCTTTCAAGTCATCAGCTTTAACATTGCTGGTTCCTCCAAAATACTTTCGTTTGATCTCGTCCTTACCCATCTTCCCTCCTTACGCATATATTCGGTACGGAACACTCATGTTTATACGGTATGTTGTCGCCAGCCACAGCAAAATAAGTTGTCATCCGGGTCCAAAAGTCGAATGGTTGTGGAATAAATGCGTACCTCAAATTTTCACATTCTGGTACGCAAGATTTTGCGGAGTAAGACAATTAACTTTTCACTTCATCTGCCATTGAAGGAGCCGGATTTTTTATCTGTAATTCCATCATTTTCCTATGCTTGTATTGAAGTGGATCTCCCTTAGCTTTTCTCCAGATGTGTGAGGGTTGTTGGACAGGAAATATCTGGATCAAACCTCACGTGCACTGCTTCTAAGCCAGCTACACTCTTTAGCTATCGATGCATGAATCCACCATACATTTGTTTTTTCCGACGTCTCAGCGTTTATTATAATTGCTTTACTGATGTGAGATGCAACGGCGATGTGTGTGTAATTTTTTTTTTTTTTTTTTTGGTTTGGGGGGGGGGGGGGGGGGGGGTTTTTCAAAAAGAGTTTTTGGGCGAAACCCCCCCCCCCCAACCTCAACCAACCCCCCCAAAAAAAGGGAAAAAAAAAAAAAAAAAATAAACCGCCAAAAAAACCCCCCGCCCCCCCCCCCCCCCCCCCCCCCCCCCCCTGGCCGGCCCCCCCCCCAAACCCCCCCCCGGGGGGGGAAAAAAAGGGGGGGGGGGGGCCAAATTTTTAAAAAGGAAGAGGCGGGTGGAAGTATATCTCGACAAAATGAACTTATGTAGCACCCACACACCATATTGTGCTGCGCAAATGTTTGTAATCATACAGAGGCTCCAGTATTGTGCACAAAAGTAACTACACAGCGGCAACACCGCACAAGCAGGGGAGAGAATAACGTTTAATAAAATATTGGGGGAGGGGGAGGGGCACAATTCATGGAGGAAATGATCAGACCTGAATTGATCTTTCTTGGGGGTTGGAGCACACTCTAGAGTCCCATGTTAAAGCTGAAGTTATGGGGAGGGCAAAGCCAACATGGAGTGACAATTACCCCTTCAGACACAAAACAACATCCATGCTCAGAAGCGTACGCCAAATTTCCAAAACAGTTTCAGAAGGCATAGAACAAAACAACTTGATCCACGTCCCGTTCACAATTTGTTAGATATGTATGTGAGTCGTGGAAGACGAGCCACGTACCAGCAACCTCACGTGCTGAAGGCACCGCCTGCCAAACGTGGGGTGTTACTCCGGCCTTTCCCCCACCTCTGCCGCATCTCCCCAGCGTAAGCTTCCCGTCGCACCTGCGTACGGAGCACCGCAGAACGCATTATTATTCGGAAAACGGCGGGCCGAGTTTAATGACCCTACCTGGCGCTGGCCAACGGTGACTTCACTTCCACTTCACAGTACAGGGATGGAACTACCGTCTGACGTTGGAGTACGGTGTTGTAGTGAGTTATACTACCCACATAATGAATGAAAAAAGGGCACCGTGCCATTCCAATTGCCGGGTAGACATACCTGAAGGTTGGAGGCAGCGGGCAGAGCTGAGATGTCGGCCGACCCTGGGCGTCGGAGCAGGCGCTCGGAGCTCGCCTGCCCTTCAGTGGGGCCGCCGCCGGTACCCTGTCAGCGATTGTCTCCCACACCTGACACACTGCTGGGTCGCTCGTAAATAGTCGCCGCGCTCGGCCACCGCCTGCCACGTCCGTCGGCCTATCGAACGAGCGGTGCGCTGCTGACGCCTCCGCTGCCGCCGCCGCCGCCAGCCCGCGGTCAGGTGACGCTTCTCGGCCGCGTCTGACGGCCGCCCGGCCGCCGGCCGCGTCTGACGCCGGCCAGGGTTCAACAACACACCGTACGGACAGCCTCGATCGCACACAGACATACGCCGCACGAGGGGAGTCGACGCGTCTTCGCCGGCTGGTGGCGGCTGGTGCCGGCGCGGGCCGCCAGCGAGATTCCAGGCAGACGACACAACACGGAGCGCCGGGCTGTGCGGGGGCGGAGGGGTCCCCTCAGTGCGGTGGGTACGTGCCTGAGTGACCCACCAGGCCGGCATCCAGGCAGGGAACGAGCCGGACGCGAGACAGAGCAGCGGCGAGCGGAACCGGGAGGCGGATCGCCCCCGCGACGCCGAGCTGGAGGTCGAATAATTGAGCAGCTGAGAAAGGGACACACTGGCGCGGCGGCAAAGAGCAGGGCCAACGGAAAGGGAGAGCCGGCCGTGAGCAATGCACGGCTGCCGTACGTGGCTGGCTGCGCGGGGATACGTGACGTAGTCGACAGGCTGACCGGCCGGTGAGGGCACGGCCCGGGCACTCGGCCCGGTCCGCGTGACCTACCGGCGACCCCGGCCGGTCACTCGGCCCAGTCACTCGGCCTGGTCCACGTGACCGGCCGGCGGCCCCGGCCCGGTCTCTGCCCAGTCCACGTGACCGCACCGGCGGTCACGGCCCGGTCACTCGGCCCGGTCCGCGTGACCGGCCGGCGGCCCCGGCCCGGTCACTCTGCCCAGTCCACGTGACCGCACCGGCGGCCGGCCCGACTGCGGGGCGTCGTTGTGGCTCAAAGGCGGCAGTGGCGGGCTCGACTTCCGAACGCTGGGCCGAGCCTCGCTTCCGAGCCGCACCACCGATCCCCATCACGAGCCTCGCCGTCACCTGCGTCACCGTTAGCCACGTGTTGTCGGTGCCGTTGCACGGACGCGGCGGAGGCGACCGCCCGGTACCGTGGCGCCAGTATCGGGCACGGAACGTGGCGCCAGTATCGGGCACCGACCGGGTGGTGCCGGCTGTAGCGCGGCATTCAACGTTCGCCGGCTGGTTCGGCCGTGAAATCGCGAATTGCGGTGTGACGCACCGCCACGACCCAGATTGACCGAATTATTCGCGGTCATTGCTCTCTCACACGCAGTGTCCGACAGAAACCCACATCCACCGCATGGCGCCCCAGAGAAAGCTTTCTATCGCACGCAAAACACCATCTGATTTTTCTGCCACAGAATATCCGGCCGAAATCGTTTTATGATATTCAATGTCCTACAGCGATGTTTTTTTGTGGTAAATTTCCGTAGGGTTTCGACACTCACTTAATTCGCCGTTTCCTCATCTATAATTCGTGCGTAACTTTCGCATGATCTATTCCTCTTGTTCCTACGCTGCTATTCAGGGAATCGTCGTAATCGTGAAAATAGGCGTTTCGTGTTGCAATTTTCTGTTGCCCGTTATTTTACAGGGATCACATACTAATCGATGTCGCAGAAAAACAATCTCATCCTTCGTGATATGATAAAAGATTTCATTCTGTAACACATGACAAATTTGTTCTCTTCATTATATTTCGCAGAACTATTTCTGTTGTCATGTTTCGCACTGTCAAGATGAGCGACTTTGTATTGCCAAGCCTTCCAACACGAATGTGAACAAAATACATGCAAGTGAGCTGGTACATTGTGAAATGGTCATGCACAACGCAACACAACATTGTCAAACACACACAAACACTGTCGACTCAATCACCAAATTCGAGTACGAACTGCCTGCCTGGGAGATCTTATCATGCGGCGATATGTACATGAGATAGCGGTGTAATAATCTCCTGGTGGGTTTGTTGTACTTGATTAATTCAATCACCATTCCAAATTGGAAAAAGAATGTGATGGAATGCCGTTAGCATGTGGATTGAAAGAACGGTATCCAGGAGCTGCTGATGTTATCAGCAGGATGAACTGAACTGCCAGCCATCAGGCAATCTTTTTCTCAAGACGACGAATTGCAAGACACTGAGAACATTCAAGACTAAGGTGATCACAGTTTGAATTGTGAGCTATACACAGCAACAGACAGTGAGGCCCTTGACTGATCGTGGACGATTGTATTCGCCTCAGCGCAGGATCACACGAACGTCACCATAATCGGCCGAACATGATCATTGCACACGAGTCCGGCTTCATTAAACAACTACTTCAAGCATTTCATGACAACAGTTGCACCCGCCTAAAACACAAAGTTGCCGCCGTGTGATCCAGACCCTACACCAGCCCCGGTCGTTCGCGGCCGACTCATACGCGTTCGTGACGTGCCCGGGGGCGGGCGGCGTGACGACCTTCGCTCGCCAACACCGGCTCTGGGGGGGGCGGCGGCAGGGGAGGGCGTCACTCGCTGACCTTCTGCAGGGAGGGCACGACTGCACCCGTCTTGGAGACGGCTATGCCGTGACCAGAGCCGGTGATGCTCATGCGAGAGCCGCGCTTCGAGGTGGTCGAGTGTATGGCGCAGTTGGCCAACGAGGCGGTCTTGTTGGCGATGGCGTCGGCGTCGTAGCCGATCAGCTCCCAGACCTCCGTCTGGGGCATCTCCGTGCTGGGGATTGCCATGATCTTCGCCAGCACTGAGGCTTCGCTGGTCTCGTTGATGAAGCCCAGCTGGTGCACGGTCCGCGGAATGTACGCCGGCGCCGTGAAGATCTGGCGACGAAGACCAGTCGGTCACACATCACGGGCCCGCCAGCTGCTGCTGAGCCGACAGAGGTAATACGTGACCTCTATGGATCACTGACAATGACTTTCCGAGGTGGTTTAACATTACGATAACGGTGCTTACATGGTCTTGGGGGATTTGATGTACCCGTGGAAAAATATATTGATTACTTCAACTAAGAGAACATTGCTTTGTCTTGCCGGTAAAAGGCAAACTGTGTGGTGGTGGGGGCACGCGGTAAATACATTTCAGACCGAGATATATATATATATATATATATATATATATATATATATATATATATATATATATATATATATATATATATATATATATATATATATATATATATATATATATATATATATATATATATATATATATATATATATATATATATATATATATATATATATATATATACACACGTATTCCCACACATGTATGCAGCTCTTGACCACAGCAGCGTATGCTTTGATGTGTCCATGGCTTTCTTACCTCCCGCGTATGTGGGTTAATAACCCTTCCCTGGAAGAGAACGACGTCCTCCAGGAGATCCACCACTGTGAATGACTTATTGTAGTCCAGCTTTGGTAGGAACGCCTTTTCCACGTATATCTTAATCTTCTGCTGGGTCCACGACTGAAAGTGGCAAATGTCGTTCTGTTCACGAGTATTTTATTGATGATCACCCGGAGTTGGTGGTCCTCCTAGACGACTTTCGCTCGGTGGGATTTCTATTTCACAACTTAGATCAACGAACCATGAGCAATTATTAAGCTACGGTTTATTTATCGGTACTTAAGGTAAAGTGTTGCTCTACAAAATTATTGCTGTGTGAGGAAAAATTATCCACTAAAGCCCTCATGTTTTCGTTGTCATCATATGCAATTTTAACTTCGCTTTTTATACATGCACTGTAGGAAGCCAAAATCAAAAGAATACAAATTAGGACGTAAAAATAGAAAGTTCGTATCGTTCTATATGTACAAGAATCACCTGTGCGAGTCCGACTGACACTAGTTACACTTTCAAAGCACTAGGTGGATGATATTCTACAGGTAGAATATCATGGCTATCAAGGTCTAGATCGGGGCAAAGATGTTTTTGTTTTGTTTGTTTGTTGATTAATCTACTTCAGAAGACGATTTTCTCGAAACAAGGAACAGAGACCTGACGCTAAAGTTTCCTACAAGGATACAAGTTAATCGAGTTGCGGTACAAAGTACCACAACCAGAACCTAAACAAGCACCACAGACACCGGCTGTCACTAGACTCCATCATATTTAGCACTGACATGGGAAATTTGTACGGCAATATACCACTCATGTCAGGCATTGATTCTCCTAAAATTGCTGTCAGGTCATCAAGACGATGTATACCTATGCGGTCTTTCACTGGCAGACATGTCGAACTACCTTTGTTTCATTGTTTACACAATAACACGTTTAGATTTGATTAGATAAAAGTACAAGCAACGACTCGGAATTGTAATGGGCAACAAGCTGGCATCACCTGTGGCCATAACCTTCGTGCACAGTTTTGAGTAAATAGTCATAATCAAGCCTGATTTATTCTGCCATTACATCGATAACTCACTGGGTGATTGGAAAAACACTCACCCAGAACTCTTGACTTCATCACTCACCTCAACAGCCTGCACAGCACTAGGAGGTTCACATTGGATGACACTCACAATAAATATATACCCTTTCTGGACACCCTGATTACTGTGGAAAGTGGCAGGAAATTTTTAATCAAACTTTACATCAAACAAAACCATTCCAGCATTGGTCCAAACTTCATGACTCGTCAGCGCACTGATGGTTACTAAGAAATCAGTTATTCGACCCGAATATAGACGAGCGATCTGCCTTCCGTCAGACGATGCTGCGATGCTGCGATGACGATGATCATCACAAGGTCGACAAAAAATATCGACTGACTTTTCGAATAGAACGGATACCCATCATAGCTTCTGCATCGGCTGAAACGAGTCAAACCGACCGTACAAACGTCGAAAACTGAAGAGAGCGACCAGATGGATCACTTCAAGATACAGATGGATTTCTAGCACTGCCATTCGTCGACGACTCACAGCAAAAATCAACTCAGTCATGAGATCTTCAAATTTAAGAGTGTGAAGCCTGGGCGAGCATCACACCTACAAAACGCTTACTAGTTAGTTCAGATATCTTCCATCCCCAATGTCCCGCGGGAACCCGGCGGTGTTCGGTGTGTTCAGCCGGAGTGGCTGGGAAGTGTTACCTACCTGAGATGGTGTACTGGTTTAGCTACAATGTTTGCACCAAGAATGGCCAACAGGTCACAGCGCCAACAGGTCACTACATTGGCGAGACAGCTCGCATAGTTCGTCTGCGAACTAGACGTTTCAACAAGCATCCACGTGATGCAAACAAAAACAGGCCGTTTGACACACCAATGCCAGGTCATTCTAGAGAACCCTAGTGCAGTAGCAGTAAAACATCTGCCACCATGCCTCTCGCTTTGTAGATAATTAGAACATTGAACGACCATCCTAAGCGCGAAATTACTGTCAATGTACATTTGCGAATGCAGACTTACGTATAAATAGTAGCTGTTCATCCTGAAATTTGATGAGGTGAACGTGTGTAGCGCATTGTCAAAGTAAAATGTATTTTGCTAGCTCTTGCTATCCATGGCTGTGCTCTTGTATAGCCTTCACGTGTGCGGATATATACCCTGGCGATTTTTCAATGTGTCGCATAATGTCACTTATTTAGGTGTATGTGACCATAGGCTGGATGAATGTAGTGATAAATGTTTCATAAAGCTAATATCCCACCCGAATAATGACCAAAGAACATGTCGTTGAATAGTCCGGTTGCTTCATATTGTTCTCAAGTTTAGTGCAACGAGGGGCAGATGACAATGCTCCTTTCTTGAATATGTTTTCGCCCACCAGCAAGGGAATAATAGCGCACGCTCATACAAGGAAATGCGTTTGATTGGCCATGTGCCCCCAATATAAATATTTGTGTGATCCCTCAAAGCAGGTGAAACCTGAGAGTGAATGTTGTGTACGTACACTGCGATTTGTGGCTTCCATACAGAGGAGCAACCACACCGCATTTGTAGCGCCTTGCTGTCGGCATTCTCTTCTCGTCATTCTCGACCGGTGCCAAGTCACTATAGCCACTACCAATGCCTCTGCAAGAAGTCCTCGTCGGCAGCTGCCGACGCCTCCCGCCTCGGAATCATGGTGTGTGTGGGGGGGGGGGACGCCCTTGGGACGCCTCCGACCGCGCCAGCTACTGCCAAACACACGTCCACCCAGTCGTGGAAAAACGGCCGCGAAAGCCGCCGGCCGGGGAACCAGGCGCACCGCAGTCGGCTGCAGCGAGCCATGGACGGACGAGCCTCTGAACGAGACGCGTGCACCAGTTAGCCGTTCATGGGTGGTCGTTTTTCATCTGAAAATCGGCCGTCCCGGGAACTAGCACTGGACTCAGCTTCGACTCACAACAGCGGTACGCGTGGTGTGGTTCATGGTTTCAACCAGGCCATGGATCGACCTGGACTTATGCATGCCATGATAAAATGCACATGTTTATGCTGAGGAAAGCTATTGATTTAGCGAGAATGATTGGCACATAGAGAACTGAATAGTCAAAATTAACAGATTAGAACTAGTGACCATGAAAAACCAGGGGCAACACAATAATGTATAGTTCATTGAGAAAAAAAAGCAATTTCAAGATGGTTATCTGCGACACATTTACAATAAAGAGGTTGGAAGGGGGCCAGGAAGACGAGGCTGCCTCACCTGATACTGCGCTTGGTCCATGAGAACATTGATGGAAATCCGCATGGCAAGACTTCGCCACATCATGTACTCGAGGTTTTCGGGACTCTTGCCGAACTGCTGCATCAACTCCGCCATCCCCTGATCACGAGCTGATGTCACAACACGCCACTACTAGTCCTGCCACACCGCAGTGCTCAGAGCTCTCTCTGCAGTGTTTGTCTCATATGCTACACAAGATGAACAATTGCTAATTGTTCAGCTTTTCAGCGTACGCTATTGAATCCGCCTGCAGAAGGATATCGGCAATGGGCGAGGGGATAAACACACTACTCATATGCCATCAATGACACACCCCTCATGCAAATCTGAGGGAATTGTTCAAAGGCCAAGCGCACCTCCACATACGAAGCGCAACAATGGAACAGAGCACAATAGGGCATTGTGGCAGTGCAATTACATAATGAGCCAAATGACCCTTGCATGGTTAACTATCTGACCAAACATGGGTGATGGCCACTCCTCATCAACAGGTAAGCCTGAAATTACCGCCTGCCTCTCAGGAACAGTGAAACCAACTACACACACACACACACACACACACACACACACACACACACACACACACACACACACACACACACACACACACACACACACACGCACGCACACGCACACGCACACGCACACGCACACGCACACGCACACACACACACACACACACACACACACACACGCGCGCGCGCACACACACACATACACGCATATATATATACATACATACGGCTGCTGGCCAGACGGGACAGACCTCCTTTGAGATGTAGTAGGCCTGGACTGACGTCTCGCAGACCACGCTGGCGTCGCGCGGCCGCCCGGTCAGCAGGCCCACCTCGCCCACCACGTTGCCGGCGCCCACGTAGTCGCGCATTACCGCCACGTCACGTCCCGGCGCCAGAATCTCAGAGTTGGGAACCACGCCCGTCCGCAGCATCTCCTGAGAGGCGGACGACAGACGGTATACTGAGGACGCCTCGGTGTCCAACTGTTGCACATTGTATGATGTGCTGCATAATTATATTTGCGTCATGAACGTAGCTAAGCAATTTCGGATCAAAATGTCTACACGATGTTGATTCATGCATGTTATTGACTAATCTACCGCTCACTATGCTTCATATATCCATATAACTGACAATGTTTGATTAAGTTTTTCACTCAATGATAATCGAAAAGGCATGGGATGTCCCCCTTGCATAGTGTCGAGTATCCCATACTCATATGTGTGAAGCTGATTAATGAGACGCGGTTAAAAAGGTTTCTGAATATTGATAAAGCCTTAAGAAACTTCGAAGCGAATCCATTTGATGCTCCGATTTTGCCATCCGTGGCGGTAAGATGTAAAATTACCTGATGACACATGGCATTTGACATTAACACGAATATAAAGTAGGAGACCCCAGGAAATAACAACTACAAAAGCATCCAACATATTGTATTCGTTCAAAATATTGGCTACAAAGCTGAAGAGCTAAAATTCGCGTAACGAAGCACGTTTACATGAACAGCACACATTGCAAGGGGACCTCTTGCAAATCAGTGACGTTAGTTATAAATATTACCAAACTGCGAATGCCGGGGGGGGGCGAAAATAGCGCCAACAGTCCCCAAGCTAATATCACACAACGATGGTACTGCGAGTCGCCACCACCGACGTAAGCTTTTACAATATTCAAGTAGAACGGAGGAGGGGGAGATCTCGCCACCTCCTGTGGTTTTCGCCTGCCGTTCCCTAACGCTTTGTGATAGGAACGTGAAGTTGCTTGACCGTTTTTGACATTATGTGTTCTACTTCGTATCATGACATCTAACTATATCGCAGGCGGCTTCAGGAACTAATTGTACGAGGCACTCTCACAGGTGTTTTTTCTAAAAAGAATTAGGAACAGCACATGTGTATGGCGTTTTTGAAAGGACTTGGGAACGTGCATTACATGATATGTCCATTGCTTTTGGACTTTTGCTCATAACTACCTTGCTTCATAACTACCTTGCTTTTGTTCCCTACGAAGATGCTTGGGAAAAAAACAAATGGTCAACATGTGACTGATTGCTTCAAATTGGTTTCATTAAAGGTGCCATTGGGAAGTTGAGGGGGGTGGAGGGGGGTGGGGGGTGGATGGTGAATTCGCGACAAACGGTAATAATGCACGACGAACTGTAGTGGAGCCAGAATATTTTCCCATTGGTCAATTTTGGAGGTGGCGAGAGATTATCAGGGCTTACCCTATTCAAATCATTAAAAGCAATGGCGCAACATGGGTGACACTTTGCCAATGGCGGCTGAAGAAGGGGAGAAGTGATTTCAGAGCAAGCGATTAAAATAAATCACACGCGGTGACGGAACCAGGATATTTTCCCAATAACCAATGATGGTAGTAGCATTGTTACTCGGGCTTCTCAGATCCTTCATGGTATAATTTCTTGGTGACGACTCTGGTCAAAAACCTCACGGGAAGTTTTGACGGAATGTAGGAATGACAAAATATTAGGTATTTATGGTACCGATTGCGAAAAGAGACCAGCCACCAAGAAGAAGAAACACGATATCCAGCCATTCTCAGTCCCTTGGTTACATCATTGGCTGTTTGTATGTGCATGCATGGACACCAAGTGGTGCCTTGGTTCATAAAGAATGATTTATGCCTGTCTAAGCACATTTTTTTTCGAAGTAAAGTTGCACAGTTCAGAATGGTTTCATCAAATTGCCATCAATTATTTGCTTCCTGATGATGCTATTTGGAAAATTTTAACATTCAAATGGTGTAGCTAGACCAGTAGAGTTCGCTTGAGTTATCCAATTATGAAATCGGCCTAATAGATTCCAAGATGTAAGGGTATGCCCATTTGCATACCCTTACATCTTGCATATCCATTTGCATACCTTACCCTTACATTTGCTAGCGCTTCAGCCTGCATGTCCGTTGGTGACGCTGCAGGCGGTTCATTTTAAAGATGATCTAGGCAACCTAAATTTGCTTAACTATGCGATTACAGACTCGGCATATTCTCTTCTGGAGAAGCCACCTAATGCATAATTGACAAGGACAATGCAACGAAAGTGGTAATACAGGGAGCGGCGGTACAAGAGTAGTGAAACTGCGTACATCGACCAAGACTGGTGACACAGAGGGTGGCGGTGTGAGAGTAGCGCAGAGTTGCCTTCCTCAGCCAAGAGTAGCGATACAGGGAATGAGGATGTGAGAGTAGCGCAGAGTTGCCTACCTCAGCCAAGAGTGACGATCAGGGAATGGCGGCGTGAGAGTAGCACGGAGTTCCATACCTCGGCCAACGCGCCAGGCTCTCGACACTCCACCCGGAGCATGCCTGACACCACCACGTAGATACCATCCAGCTTGTCTCCTTGCTGGGTCACCTGGTCGCCGAAGTCCAGGTTCACCAGCTTGGCGTGACCCTGAAAAGGTGGTCACCATTACGTGGCCACCGCTGACTTTGTGACGAGAAGGCACGTGCTAGCAGGCGATACATCGATTGGCTAAGCAACGGACTTCACACTGCATGAGGAAACATTTAAAATGCGACATTGTGCAAGAAAATAGCAGTGGCAGATAATCGCCAGTTTTCCTGCATGATCCAGAAAGAATCCTGAAGATCCAGGATCATTTCGAGTGCATTGCTTCACGGATAACAGAGGCGGACTTAGGGGGCGTCACCGATAATTTCGCTCCAGCCAATAGCGACAGTGCTGATTCAGAGCCACTTCTAGGAATTTGTGGCATTTGTGATGAGACGTCGGTTCGCAAGCCTCATCAGAGTTTCTCTCCAGGGAGTTGTGGAGGTTCCTCTACACGCTATGTCTGAATAATGCTAGGTCCCAAATTGAATATTGTACTTAATGGAGAATTATCCTAATACATATACCCATTGATGCAGATGCATGACATGTTGATAAATACTATGCATATATATATATATATATATATATATATATATATATATATATATATATATATATATATATATAATGTGCATGTTCGGATGTATGTGCATTTCGTGCTTGTGTGTAATGTATATGCGCACATGGACAAAGGATAGATGGTACCTATCTTTGCATACCGAATGCTGCACCTGTCCACTGTTCACGATGTGTTAACTCTAACATCCACTGTTTTAGCACCATCCGCATAGGGTGCACCAAATACATGTTCTAGTCGAAAGCAAAATCAACCAATACTATCATTCGGACGGGGATGGCCGAGTGGTTAAGGTGTCGGGCTATGGGTACCAAAGGTCCCGGGTTCGACACTAGCGCCACTCAGGACATTTCCTAATCCCGCGGCCCACCGGCGAAACAGTGTGGGCGGCGCCATTAGTCGTGAATGTGCATAAAGTGTGTCGTGAACCACCCAATAAACAAACAAACAAATAAACTATCATTCGGACTGAAAAACAACATTTGGTCTCTCGGTTCCGCTACAGCGTGGAGTAAGCGCGACAAGGATTTGCAGTCAGATGCCCACCTCCATGTGAGCGATCAGATCAGGACTCCTGCCGACCCAGTGAATGTTTTTGAGCAGCTCGGCGGGTGGCAGTGGAGGTAGGTAGTGCGGGGCCACCATGAGCAGCTTCACTCTGTCGTCTATGACGTGCTCCAGTTTGTCGTACTCAGCTTCGTCCAGCAGACCTGTACACACACACCAGTATACGTCAGATCCAACCATTCGCTGAATATCCAGCATCGCTTCGTTGCCCATCTATTTTGGATAAGGTCGGTCATTAATCTTCCCCCGTCCTTCCGTTCATATCCTCACACCCTGTCTAGGGGATACAACACCCTACTCTAATATCCAAACTAAACATCGCACGAAAGCGAAAGAAGTATCATCGGAAAGCGCTCGACGAGTATGGCCGGACACCCTCCAAAACGTTATCCCCAAAACGTGACATCACTAGGGGACTTAAGTTTTGACGACTTGCGTCATGTCTTTGGCTCTGGTGAGTTCATTTTGGGGAGATGTGAAGAAAAAATTACTTCGAATCAGAAAAGGAAGGCGAAATTGACCAGGGCCCTAAAAGCTTTTTTTGCACACCGAAAAATCAACTAAAGATTCAAAATTTGCATTTTCCATTTTCATTAATTCTTATTTTCCAATGGGTATGGCGGACAGAAAAACGTTATTCGAACCAAATTTGCTCTCATAAAAATAATTTTGGCTAGAATCTTCGAATTTAGCTCTAATTGGCAAATGTGCAAAACTAAGTAGCCAAAAATGAAAAAAAAATCCTCTGATGCGTTTTGTTTCATCCCAAACGATAAGCAAACGCTGAAAGTTCAATTAAAATATTTTTATCCGTCAAAGCGTGATGACTGGTTGAACATTTCTGGACGTGACCTCACTTGAAGTTGACGAACTCGTTGATCCTAGATGACCTGAACTAAACATTTTGACACCACACGCCAAATTGATGTGGGAAAAGGTATACAAAATTACGGCGCGCTTCCGCGCGCCGTTCTTTCACTATTACCGGCAAACCTTAGGGGATAGCAACCCCGAGACTGAGCGGGTTGACACGCGCCATGGAGGGGAGGGGGGGGGGTAAATCCTCCCACCCCTCCGGTTTTTTGTACATACCTCCAGATTTTACCGGTCGATATACACATTTTTTCAGCACCTGCTTAGAAATGTCTTGCGCATAGCTTAAAGCAAGATAAACGGAAATCGGCATTTCTTTCTCGAGTTAGGGGCCGTTCAAGTCAAAGCAGTTTGTAGCGCCAGACCACAAAAAATCGGCGCTGATGCGCTTTCCGTGTATTGGCAAAAGGGAAACGTACTTGGTGACACTAGTGACTTGTTTGATGTATATTGTTATGCTACATAGTTTCAAGGTCAGGTTAGGTTACCGAGGTCAAATCAGGTCAAGTTTATGACAGGTTAATGGAACCAAACTTGGTCAACTGGAATGTTGCCATAAATGCAAATGACGGTCATGCCAGTGATGTCACTTTGCACGTTACTCCCCACACATCCTGAAAACTGTTTGTCGTTATGTACCTGGGCTTTTCCATACTTTATTAATTATTTATGTACTTTACTCCTTTCTTCGCGAAGCCGATTGTGCCGAGCCACCCGACGGAGCAGTCGGGCGAGTGGCCAGTTTCCGTCAAATGAAACAGGTAACTGACCTCATGAAGTGCTACTATATGATCTGATTCTGATCTGAGGCCAAATTCCGGGTCTAGCATCTGCATTCAATCATTAGTAATTCCCAAAACATCACTGATGCCCATTTCGGAGTATTTAAACACAATCACAACGATCCATAATAATGACAAGCTAAGCCACGAAAAACAATAAACATATTGACATATGACCTCTTTTGACCTTGAAGACATTGACCTGTCATGAAATTTACACACAATAGGATTCACTAGCGAACCCATCCACCCTGCGAATTTCGCTACTCCAGCTTTAACACGCGTCCTGGAGGGGGAGGGCGAAATCCGCCCACCCCTCCGGTTTTTCTTGCATAACCCCAGATTTTACTCGTCGATATACGCTATTATTTGTGTACTTGCTTAACAATGACCGGCGCGTTGCTTAAAGTAAGAAAAATGAAAATTTACCGACAATTTTGGAGTCAGGGGTCATTAAAATTTATAAAAAAATTTCAGCGCCAGGCCACAAATATCGGCGCTGGTGCGCTTACCGTATATTGGCAAAAACGAAGTATTCTTGGCAAAACTAGCGACTTGTTTGATGTATATTGTAATGCTATTTGTTTCAAAGTCATGTCAGGTCACCGAGGTCAAGTCAGGTCAAGTTCATGACAGGCTAACACACGCGCTGGAGAGGGATGGCGAAATCCACCCACCCCTCCGATTTTTCGTACATAACTCTATATTGCAACGGCCGATATACGTAAGTTTTGCGTACCTGCTTAGAAATGACCGGCACATTGTTTAAAGTAAGAAAAATGAAAATCAGCCCGATTATCGTAACTGGAGCAGGTAATGACCTGATAAAGTGATCCTATATAGGTGACCTGAGGTGAGATTGCGGATATGGCATCTGCATTGTATCATTAGTCATGTCTAAAACATCATTAATGCCAATTTTGGAGGATTTAAACACAATCACAGCGATCCATAACAATGACAAGCCAAGCCACGCAAAACCAGGAAATTTTGCTACTTTGACCTCATTTGACCTTGAAGACATCGACTAAAGGTCATCTATTGCACACAATAGAGTTTACTATCGTGCCCATCCACCCTGCGAATTTCATTTATCTAGCCTTAATAGGAGCCAAGATCTTAGGGGGACGGAATCCGCCCCCTCCAGTGCGCGTAATTTTCAGAAGCCCTCCAGGGCGCGTGTTAACCCGCGCCGTCTTTCCGGTCAGATCCTCATGCCCTGTCTCGGGGGGTGGGGAGGCGGTTAGCAACCCCTCTAAAATCCAAACTAACCATCGCACGAAAACGAAAGAGATGTCATCGGAAAGCGCTCGACGAGTAGGGTCCGGGTCCACCCCAAAAACAATTTCCCCCAAAATTGACGTCACCAGGGGGGGGGGGGGTAGACTTTCACTTTTCACGACTTACATGATGTGTTTGGCTCTCAGGTGTTCATTTTGGGGATATGAGAAAATAAAACTGATTTGGAATGAGAAAAGGCCATCGAAAGCGACCAGGGCTCTTTTTTGCCCCCAATTTTTTTTTTGAAATTCCAAAATTTTTAGTTTTCAAGTTTTATTTAATTTTAATTTTACAATGGGTAGAGCAGACCGAGAAACGTTGTTGGAAGTCAACTTGCCTCAATAAAAATGCTTACTTTAGCCAGAATCCTCTATTTGAACTGCAATTTGGCAAATATGCAAAATTTGTATGTAGTCAAAAACGAAAAAAGATAAAAGTTCCACCCGTACGTTTTGTTGCACCCCTAAAGATAAGCAAACGCTGAAAATTTCATTAAAATATCTGTATCCGTTAAAGCGTGACGACTGGTTGAACTTTTTTGGAGATGACCTCACTTGACCTTGACTAACTCGTTGACCCCAGATGACCTGACTTCAAAATTTTGAAACAGAATGGCAAATTGATGTGGGAAAAGGTATGCCAAACTTGGGCGCGCTGCCGCGCGCCGTTCGTCCACTATCCGCGAAAAACCTGAGGGGCGGTTGAAGACCCCTCCCCAGACGGGACGGGTTAATAGGAGCCGAGATCATAGCGGGGGGTCTGCCAGCTTTCGCCAGTGCGCATAATTTTCAGAGGCTCTCCAGGGCGCGTGTCAAGAGACATCAAATCCCTATGGCTAGCACTGACACTGTTTATGGAATTTGCCCATGTCCACGCACACAAGTGCATACATACGTAAACACAAAATGTGCCAAGGTCGAAATGCTTCACCACGGCACCACTGACGAGATATTACGTTAGGTTCACCATTTATATCCTAGGATCATAAGCGTAATGCCAAATCAAAATACCGAGGTGTAACCCCTTTAAACTACCTTGGAGTGGCAAAACCGATACCGTGTCTTCAAATGTGCGACTTTCGACGTCGTGGCAAGGAAGTAGAGATCACTTTTATTTGAGATAGCATCGAAATATTGAGGAATGCAGATTCGAATATCGAAATATTATCCTATTTCGAGATGAGGAATCAATTTAATGCGGTTCCACTTCTATTTTCTATGATAAATTCGCCGAGGGCATTTTTTATTCACATCCTGATGCCTAACTGACCGAATTTGGACACACTGCACGAAATCAGAGCTCAAGAGCTGATGGTGTTCCATGTGATGCGATGTATAAGCTCACCAGCAAATCGTACGCACATCACAATGCGTAAGTTATTGTTCCTCTGCTTGGATATGTTTCCACTGTGGAAGATTCACCTGCCACGAGCTCTGCGACATCCCCTGGAGCTTAAAGTCCCTGGCAAGTGACGCGCGACACCACCGCCACCATGCGGCTGGGGCTGTTGTCACGGCCGGCCGCAGCGCGGCGCCACATACCTCCCTCCTTGAGCTCGGTGATGGTCTCGCGCACGTTGTTGAGCACGGTGCGGACGGCCTGTCTCGTTTTGACGGCGATGGCTATGCCGGGGTGCTCCCGTTGTAACATGCCCAAGTCCCGGATCACCATCAGTCTGCAGGGAAGCCGGCAACATCGGTGGGGGTGTGGTGAGACAACAGTTCGTGTCTGGTGACAGTACAATTCGCGCTTGGTCTCCACCACGTTTCGGGCGATGAAGGTTCCCTTGTTGGAGCTACGATTGCCGATTGATTGGCAACTTGGATCCTAAAGTGACTTACCCGAGGCTCGAACGGACGCCTCCGAGACTATAAAGTTGCAACAAATGTTGAGATGGCTTTAATGGGTACCACAAATGGAAGTGTGTTCGATGCTGAAAAAGCCCAGTGTTAGACAGGCGCTTCCGTTGCCTAGTGGGACGCTCAAAACCCTGACGATCATGCAACAGGCTTTATAGGATGCCCTGATGCCTGAAATAGCGGTCCTGAAACTTTGAAATACATTACAAGACTTGAAAGAGCAACGTGAAAGGGCACTCTAAAATTTGAAAAGGCGCCCCAAAGTCCCCGGAAGGCATAGCTTGAAATTATGTCATGCCAAAGAGCGGCGAATCAAATCGGAAAACACCTGCTTCAAGAGCGTCGAAAAACATAGACCTTTACCTGTAAGCCCCTCCACGAAGCTTGAAGGTATCTAAGATGGTACGGAAATGTCATTTACTGGCTCTGAGGTTTTAGTGTGTCAAGAGATCAGAGCTGCATTGTGCATTGTCTCAGTTTGCCAAAACAGTGTCCGACTTGATCATGGAACAATATCTCGGGAAGCAGCTGCAATGAAAGCGGCCGATGTATATGGCCGCTACAACTGCGCTCGCTCTCCCAAATCGTCATACATCAAACGCTCAACAGCAACACCACCACATCCTATCATAATGCACTCCTTGTTGAAGTACTAGACTAACACATGATAACCAACCACGTCACCCCATTCACATACATATTAACGGTGAATGCCGCCTTGCTGAGGATGTCACAGCCCATATGCAATCTACCAACCTCACCTGCTCTCGTCAGAAAGACGCTTGAGGCTCTCCAAAATCTGCTTATGATCCACCATGTGATCTAGATACTTTGACACCTCCTCTTCGCCAACCACATAGCCCTTGCCGATGTCGTATCCCAGCGAGAGACGTTGGTTGATTTGACGGTTCAAAGTGTTCAGCATTCTCGGCACGGCTGGCTGACGGACACATGGATATATATATGTCAGACGATCCGCTTCAACCCGTCGACGATATCATTTTCCTTATTTTTTATTCGGAACGGTCGGGACGAATTTTGTGAACCGAATGTTTCAGTGACTTCTAACTGTGCATAGCTACATGTCGAGTAGAATACTAAATATATCCCAATGCTTTTGGATTTGTCCTCAAGGCACTTCAGAACTGTCTGGACATTGGCTGCATTCTGAAGCATAATCTGAAGCCAGGTATTATATGCTACAGCAGAGGCGCAGCCAAGGTGTTCCACCCCCTCCCCTTAGCAACCAAAAAAATAACTAGATTAGAGAAGACATTTTGATATTGTATCACGCAAAACCCTACATTTTCGGCGCACTTCCCACACTGAAATATGTGTGTTTCATTACATTTTATTTTCGTCGACGACCCCTTAGCGAAATCCTGGCTGTGCCACTGTGCCCCAGATTGATATATTGACATCTCCCTTTCTCCGCGTTCACTTCCTCTACTCCAACTCCCAGATTATACGACCGCTTTATTTATTTTTTTTTCTTCCTATCAATAGACTGGAACTTGCGACCAAGCGATTATCTATTGAACTCAGCAAGTCAACACATTATGAGCAATAGTTCAATCCAAGGAACGAGATTGCATGGCAGTAAATCGGTCGCAAGTAGAATGGTGGCGACTGCCTCTAAGTAGGTAAAATGCATCATTGAACACCCAAATCATTTTCTATCAGCTTTACCAAACATCACCAAACGGTAACTGTTGTCACCTTGATGAGGCGCAGGACTCTGGTGATGCGGAACAACCGCAGGAAGCGGATGTTGCGCAGGATGGCCGGACTGATGATCTTGTACTTCTCCTCCACACCCTCGCGCACCACCATGTCCGTGATTTCGAACACGATGTCAGCCACAGAGAGCAGCACCACGGTGAAGTCCAGCTTATTCCAGTGGGAGCGCAAGTAGTTGCAGAAGCCCAGGCCCAGAATCTGACCATCACAGTCACTTTGTGACAGACATGGCAGTTCGGCGAACAAGCGTCTTCCAGTTCCTTGACATGACCACAAGACACCCAAAATGCCACGGATATGAAAAGTCGTGAGAGTACTATGATCAGTCATGATATTGGCGCTAAAACCAGAACAGTAAGGCGATGTCGCGTATGTTCATAAGATAAAAACATGTTCGAAGTTGCTGCCTGTTAATACCATATGCCTTAGTCATGTTTGTTGGGAGTGCAATTGGGATTATTCCATCCCACATAACCCTCATTACAGCATCTCACCTTGAGTACAGCTTCGGCCACGTAGAACACGAAGAAGAAGACGTTGAAGGAGAACCTGAGCAACTCTAGTTCCCGCGTGTGAGTTCTCCGGTAGTCGTGGTTGCCCATAGCCATGCGCCCACTCGCCGCCGTGGACGTGGACAGCATGGGTAGAGGCGTGGTGAAGTTTGCGCTGGACGACGACGCCTTGTCGTTATGTGTATGGCCGGTGCCATACCAGGTGGTGAACTCGAGGATCATCAGCACCATGTTCATCAGAATCACCGAGTACACCAGCACTTCGAACCACGTGGTGTTCACCACCTTGTGATAGATCACCTGGAACGTGAGGCTGGTCAGACAATGCGGCAGCGGTGCGGTGCGGCACTCGACACAAGCCAAGTCACGTCACATCTTGACTAGTGACAGCTTAATGCTGGTACGGAACAGAAAGGATCTCATGCTCGGACAGCTCAGCAGGCAATGCTCATCTCACCTGACGAAAATTGGCCTGCGGTAGATCCTGCTCGTCTTCGTCTAGCTCGGTGGTTTTGGCCACGGACTCCAGCCGCTGTCGCATCCAGGCGAACACACCTCCAACCTGAACACCAGTAAAAAAAAACATGAGAATTGACCACAGATAGCGTGTTCCCTTATCAGCATGTCGTGGCAGCAAAATATATTTAGGACTTAACCTTCGCCAAACACCAACGACCAGTATCGTCAGATTCGCACCAGGACTTCCAGCAACAGCAGGAGTGGGGTTCTCATGGCTTTTGTCATCGTCATCTTCATCATTTATTATCTTCATCGGCAATGCTCCCATCAATAATAAGAATAAAAATAATATTAAGAACATTGACACTAAAAGCAATACTATTAATGCAACATTAATACCATAAGTACTACAACTACTCACCTCACCGTCAACAATACAACAATAATACACATCATCGTCAACATCATCATTATCATCACGACCGACTCCACCATGATTATGTTCCTTAGCATTGCTTGCGCCATTGTCTTTGTCGTCGCCACAGAAATTGTCATCGTGATGGCTTAATGTGCCGTCAACTTGCCATTTCCCACTAGTCTTAGTCTTGCCAAGTACTACAACTACTCACGTCATCGTCAAAAATACAACAATAATATACGCCATCGTCAACATCGTCATTACCATCATCATTATCATCACCACCGACTCTACCATGATTATGTTCATTAGCATTGCTTGCGCCATTGTCTTTGTCATCGCCACAGAAATTGTCATCGTTATGGCTTAATGTGTCGTCAACTTCTCATTTCCCATCAGTCTTAGTCACCATCGTACCGCCAACATTATTTTCCTAACATCGTTGTCATCATAGCCGTCATAGCTGATGTTGTCGTTGGCAGCATATTCAGCATTAGGACTGCAGGATTGTCATCACTATGGCGGAGATAGGCCATTGCGATTTTGAGGAACGATTTCAGAGGGAACGGTTCACCAGCCGCTGATTATCGAATAGCGATGGCTATGAGGAAGCCCTATCGATGCAAGTAGCCTGCACTGTCCTTCATGATACGAGGAGCTCCAACCGACTTTGACGATAAAGACTACGACACGTTCGGCATGATCAATGAACTGCTGGTCGGAGGGCTGGTCAACATGCTATTGATCGACATTTAGAAGTTTGGATCGACCCACCTCCCACGACTTGCGCAGCTCGTCGATGGAAAGGAAGGCGCCCTCCATGTCGGCGGCCACCTCTGTGGAGCTGACCAGCGTGCGGACGGCGTCGGCACTGATCATGCCGTGCTCGAACTGCCGCCAGTAGGATATCTGCAGGACGCCGCCGACAATCAGCAGACAGCTGGGCCACAACTGTCCACGGTCAGCCGGTACACTGTCGTCGGTCGGCCGATACACTGTCGACGGTCAGCCGATACATCGCCGACGGTCAGCCGATACACTGTCGATGGTCAGCCGATACACTGTCGATGGTCAGCCGATACACCGCCGATGGTCAACCGATGCACTGTCGATGGTCAAATGACACATTGTTGTCAGTCAGCCGACACACCACTGACAATCGGTCCTATGTGCCGCTGGCATTTAGTCCATATACTTTTGGCATTCGGTCCACACACCACCGACAATCAGCCGATAACCTCTGGCAGCCTACATGAACACATACATGCCGACATGAGGGAGGAAGGGCAGTGCCCCGGATTGGCAGCACCGGTTCACCTCACCCGCTCCACTTGCAGGTAGCGCCGACGCGCGTCGTCCAGCGCCTCATACGTGGGGCCTTCGTCGTTGTCGTCGTCGCCCGACTGGCTGTCATCGCCCTGCGTCCAGCCTGCGCTGCTAGCACCGGCCGCGGCCGGCAAGCTTGGCTCGGTGCCGGCAGCCACCGGCACCGGCTCGCCCGTCTCCGAGTCCACCTGGCCCGGAGCAGCCGCCCGAGTTACCGGCCAGGTGGGGGACAGGAAGAGGGAGAGGGTCTCCGAGTCCACCTGGACCACGTCCGAGTTACCGGCCAGGTGGGGGAGAGGAAGAGGGAGAGGGTCTCCGAGTCCACCTGGCCCCCGCCCGAGTTACCGGCCAGGTGGGGGAGAGGAGGAGGGAGAGGGTCTCCGAGTCCACCTGGCCCCCGCCCGAGTTACCGGCCAGGTGGGGGAGAGGAAGAGGGAGAGGGTCTCCGAGTCCACCTGGCCCCCGCCCGAGTTACCGGCCAGGTGGGGGAGAGGAAGAGGGAGAGGGTCTCCGAGTCCACCTGGCCCCCGCCCGAGTTACCGACCAGGTGGGGGGAGAGGAAGAGGCAGAGCGAGCGGAGGAGGACGAAGTGCGCGGCTGCTGACAAGATGCCCCTGTGCCTCGGCTGCCTCGAGTCACGTGCAGCCGGCAGTGGGACATGTCAGCGCTGACTGAGGACTGAAGGTCGTGCCCACCTGGGGCCGGTAACTCGGGCGGGGAGCATCCGACAGGCCGACACGCAACTTGTGACGCAACAGTGTCGTCTTCGCATTGGCGCCGGCGGCGCCGAGCCCAAGTGCAAGGCTTAAATAAGCGACGCGAAGTCTCCGACTCACGGGAGGTGGCACTGTCATGCCAGTTTCAAATTGGCCGACCACTGCGCGAGTTGTGTCTCATCGTGATTTGCCATTGAAGATTGCCAGCTTGTGGAGCGCTGTCGGACAGGTCGGCCTTCTCGCAGCCGTCTCCACACGTGAGCAATCATCGGTGACTATGGACAACAGCTGCCTTCGTTTTTACACATTGCATGCCATACTAATCTCCACGCACACGGGCAGACGCATTGCTGTCAAGAACTTGCACAGCGTACGTACTGTTTAGATGTATGGCATGCTGACATGCTGTATGTACGGCATGCTGTTTAGATGTATAGCTGACGTTGTCAGTGACACTCACCTTCTCCGTCTTGAGGTAGCGGATGCGCGCATCGTTGGCCATTTCGAACTGCTCTTTCGGAGTAGGGTCGTTGAAGACCTTGCTTTTACACTCCGGACAGGTGGAGTAGCGCCTGCTGGGGTACAGGAACTCGTCGATCAGCAGCACCTTCTCGTCCGTGTCCTTGGTGTGATACGGATTGATGATGAGGGTGTATTTCTCCACCATGCCCCAGTTGGCATCGGCTAGGAATCGGTCCATCTTGAGCATCGATATGGCCCTGCAATGCATAGCGCATACGCTATGGTGAAGATGCATTTTCAACATTGACAATGCCCTGCGATACGTAACACTTTAGCGACGGTGTTACCTCGCAGAACAGAACACTTCCTCATTGGCGATATTTCTTCCAACTCCGGAATTACTATGCTCAACACCGATATAGCACTTTCCGACAGAACATTGTCAAAACGGGTTATGACCCAACCGACAGAACTTCCTATGACATAATTGCTGGATGGATGAATCACGGGAAAGCTGGCGGGTCAATTATGAGACAATTTTTATGTTAGAAAGACTGAGGACCAGTACACTAGATGGTACTTAGAATCTACGTCCATATATTGCACTTTGAAGCCCAGGGACGATTCCGGCCCTTCTTGGGTGGGCAAACTAATTTTGCCGGATCTCTTCTTCTAGAACGCATGCTAATCATTACTATTAACACGCGGCAGCCGGCGTGAGAGACGGTGTAGGAAATTACTTCTCTGCCGGCACAGTAAAACCCCCTGAATGTTCTTCGACCAGAGTAGGCTAATCCTGAAACCCTAGCAAAATTAACTTTCTTCCCAACAATCACCCCCCCCCCGAAAAAAGCACAAATAATATTGTGAAGGAGTAGGTAAAATGTACTAGGCTTTATTAAAACCATCCGAACCATCTGGCAAACGGTCCCCCTTCACTGCCTTGAGTAGCTAACGATCTAACGTCAGATAAAACTGTAGCATAAAACTGCTTCAGCGTAAATGCACATTCCTCAAGCTTTTCCTTGAGCTTGCATTCAAAACCAACTCGCTTTAAAGACGGCATAAATGACCCCTGAGGTTCGGTTCCCCTCCAAGCATTCTCCTTCCACCTTCCGGCAGCTCTGCGGAGCGTCAGTAGACGCCAAATGGCGCGGCCCGTGTTAGTTTTGTCGCCTGCACGTCAGATGTGCCAAAGCTCTCAGATGTAGGCAAACTAGTTTCCCCAATTTACGCTGCTTCAAAGCGCGTAAGTGTTCTGGTCGATTTGTTTACATTTTCACGGCCTTGGGTCGTTACTGGGCCTGGCCAGCTGATTGCAACATACAAGTGGACACTGCTTATTGACGAATCTATGTTAGTTCTGTTTTCCGGACAGTCGTGGGGCTAAAAGTAAGTCATGGGTAAGTAAGTTACGCGTGACCGTGTGAATGAAGGTGTCGTACTGTTGATAAAGGTCAATGCCAGACTGCCTAGTTACGTTGGTGTAGTTCATGGTGCAGACTAACTCTTAGCTAAGCATATTGGTTGCTTCACATTTCTATGCATAATTGAAATTTGGGAACAGAAATGCAGATCCTGAGGTAATGTAAAATGAACGCATAGTAACATGCACCAGTGGTATAAAAAGCTACACCAAAATTTAACACGCTACTAGTCACCCTCCGGATCTTATGGTCTATGCTTATAACACATGCTTAGTTGATAGGTCTAGCATACGAGGCAAATTAATATAGCATACGAGATAAAATAATCTAGTGAATCTAGCAAAGGTAAATTAATCTAGTAACTCTAGCAAAGATAAATTAATGCGAAATAAATTAGTTTGATGGTATACTTAATCAGATTTAAGGAGATATTGGGTATATTTCAGCGCAGGCATTGAACTGGAATTGGTTTGTCCTGCATAATGAATCATTTGCATTAATTTCTCATGAAGATATATGAAAACAATATCCCCAAAATGTTTCAGAATTGTGAAAACTGGGTAAACTGTGTTTACCCCACTTACCCTTGAAACTCCAGTTGAATCCTATGTTACTTTGCGAGCAGGTTGTGGAACTGGGAAACAGTTGGTGCGAAAATATTTGTGCGTGAGGGTATTTATACTGAAATACATAACGAAAATTATGTGTGTGTGTGTGTTTCAAGGAAAATCGCGAGAATGGCACCATTTCCAAGTGCGGAATATGTTTAAAATCCATGTATCTATTAGACCCTACGTACCTATTCATCAATATTTACAAACTCATTGTGCTACGGTATTGAATGTTCGTATGTTGCCAAAATGTATGATTGACATTTTGTTTTACACAGCTGCAGCACATGTGAGCACTTTTAAATCAGCAGATTGATCGATAATTCCCGAGCACTGTTCACCCGATCAGCGATTATTGTGGTTGTTGTGGTCAGGTGAAGCTCGCCCCCAATAAGTACACCACCCTACGGAAACTGTTAGCTTGTACTAAAAATATGTGAACGAATGTGTACGAAAGATTAATTCCTTCTGACAAATTAACTAGGATACTCTTTAGTATATGATTACGCGATTATCGTTAAGATTTTACCTTGCCATGGAAATATGTAGTACAGGATGTGTCAAAAATCGGCTCTAGTCTTTGTCCCGACCAGGTTCAAACACCAACGAATCCAGGAGAGGAGCAAACGGGCAATTTTCTCCTCCCAATGTCATGTGTCTAGACACATAATTGCAATTATCTCAAGCACAATCAATCTTAGAGCAAGTACATGGTCATAATAAATACCCGTGTAAGCATAAAGGCACGAAATCGAAGACATGCTCGGGACAAATATTTGGTTTTGAAATGATGCCCCATAGGACTAAAATATTTCCCCTTGTCAGCAAGCCTCCTGGAACCGCCCCTTACTGGAAACATCCTGTACGCGTCATGCAAACCGACATTTGCATTGACACAAACTTGAATGATTTCGTGCTTCAGCATTTATCAACCCGTACAACCCGTCAGTGCAGGGAATTAATACAGCATCCTAAAGTTCTCTTTGTGACTGCGGATGAACGATACAGGTTCACGCACCGCCGCTTGGCTAGCTGATTTGCATTATTGAATGATTTTATTGCGTACAGAATCTGAAGATAGCTTCTCAGGCCACTGACCTGTGATGCCATGAGAGGAAGCATGTCGAACCGTGGCACACCGATGCGGAAAATTTCCGGCAATTAACCCTAGTTACTGACCATAAATTGTAAATGTTAGTCGTGGTCAGGTAATCAGCAACTCACCTAACGTGCTTACGTAGGCAATCAATCTTTCGAAGTTCGTTCGCGATCTGCGCCCCGGCACGACCTCAGACGACCTTTTTCGGCTAGTAAGTTGGTCTTATATTAATTTAGACGTGGGTGCTTGGTGTTCATTTTTGCACTTCAGTACATGCTAATATTGTTTTCGAGCATTATCTCGAAATCAGGCGCGGCATCCGGCATTTTTACATAGACAATTACACAAAAGATTCGCATTTGCGGGGTATTGACACTTGAACCCACTTCCATGACTTCCGTTCGTGTCAACTGTGCTATCTCGTCGAATGCAGCACGCCGGCTATGTTTCATGCCGCTAGCACTTACCGTTTAGAAACGCTAGGAGGCGGCAACAATTCCTCCCCAGAATATGAGTAAGGCAACAGAATGCCGCGCATGGGGGAGCGCAAACTTACTCCGTATTGATCATTGCACCGCTCGCAGCACAGTACCAGCAGTGCCGGCCGATTAGTGCCTCGATGTGCTGCAGTGTGTGGCATGAACGTTGCTCGCTGTCCGGCGGCCGTTTTCCCGCAGCGCAGACAACAGAGACGTGACGTCATCCCTCGTCCCCAGATCCATTCCCCACGTCTGCCCGTTGTTCGATGCCCGAAGGTGGCTGGAGCGGCAGGCACAGTGAACCGGGCTCTTGGGTGCCGAGTGGGGTGGTCTCGAGATATTTTTCTGGCCATTTGAGTAGGCCCGAATAAAGGTAGGGCAAACCCCTATTTAATTCGATTCACTCCATGCAGTACTCATAGGAACAGTAGCTGTTTATTTTGAGAAAAAATTGATGCTATAGCTCCCCGTCCCTTTTACTACGCCCCTGCTTTAGGTTGCGTGAAGACCCCAGCTATTGTGGTATTCAAGTCCGGCGTCTCGGTTCGCGTCGGTTTGGTGGAGACGTTCGCAATCCGTTTCATTTGTGTTATAACTTAGAACTCCTATCTCGAAAAACGAATGGAGGAACAATCAGTATAGGACACGTTTAACTTCACCTTCTTAACCAGGTCCTCGCGGTGCATAACGTACTCAAAGTATTCAGGGCCACAGCATTTGGCATTCCTGTATAGTCCAGCTGACTAAATAATCATCTCATCGGAAATCGACCAGTGGAGGAAAACAGTTGATTTATGTAGAAGGCAGCGAGTGTCGGCAGCCGGTTGGCGGACGATGGCCTGCGTGACCTCTCTGAATACCATAGCGCAGCTCACAAAGCACCCTGCAATAACGATACGACCGATAATCGACTATCATCTTCCGGCTGGCGCCCTGCATTAGCGTTTGATGGAGTTTTTCAACTTGGCTGTTTTTTCCTTGCTTCCGGGGACTAAGGTTATCGTGCGAGGAAGGCCACTCGAATGCCGGCCGCTCCCCAGATGCCACAATTCTGGGCACAAGAGCAACTTTGGCCCTCAGCCTGTCACAATCTGAGACTATATAATACATATTAATAGATATAGCAATATAATAATATATAATATAAAAATCTGAGCACACGACCTACATGGTAAAAAACTTTCCAAATAGAAATCCACCTCAACTACTAGTATGAATGAAGTCCCGCTGAAAAGCTCTGTTAAGTCTCGAGAAACGCTTTGAATTCGTGAGTCACTAAATCTAAAACAAACGGTTGGTCTGCAACTGCATGCCAGTCCCACTTATTGTGAAATGGCTATGGATTCTAATCGACGTCGGCGCGCATGATAACCTTGAAACATTGCCGTGCTTCCTGGAAACCCCAGCCTTCATGTTTTCATAATTCGTTAGCCAGCTGAACGGAACTAGGGCCAATTGCAATTGCACTTTTTGCAACTTTTTTAGCTGTGCGTTCTTGGAAATGACTAACTAGTGCCTGTAACCTCTTAGTCTTCGTAACCTCTTAGTCTTCGTCGACGTTAAACAGCATTGGCCCTAAGTGGAAACACGTTGCTTCTACTGAAGTTGGTTGTGGACTACTAAGCCCGCAAAACATTTCTGAAGACGAATAGAAACTTGTGGACTTACTCAAACATTTCTTGGTCTGGCACTATAGTAGAGCTCACCATAGTCAATAATGACCGCCATAAGGCGACATTAGGGGAGCTGGCGACTGAGGCCACGACGCTGTATGGCTATATGGCTACATGAGTACAGGCTCACGATACGAGATCGTAGCGGGCAGAAAGCATGTGAACCTACTGTAACTGAACTATCGTGGTAGCCCGTGGAAACATTACAGCATTGTGCTCAATTTTGTGGAAAATGCAGGATGATTTCATGTGAAAAAAAAACAAGCTGAATGTATTTTGGCACAATGCAATGCAATTCGGGGAAAATGCACCAAACCGGCAGAGGAGTTTCATTTTTTAGCCGTGCATCTAATGTCGGCAAGAGCGCCTTGCAAACCAGTCCGCTTTAGTCGAAACTGGTTGCACCCTCGTCGACATTACGTTTCATCTGACAAATACCGGACACGCGGCATCTCACCATCGAGTGCACCCTCGTCGACATTACGTTTCATCTGACAAATACCGGACACGCGGCATCTCACCATCGAGTGCAGCATGTCGACATTACGTTTCATCGACAAATACCGGACACGCGGCATCTCACCATCGAGTGCAGCATGTCGACATTACGTTTCATCTGACAAATACCGGCACGTGGCATCTCACCATCGGTGCAGCATGTCGCATTACGTTTCATCTGACAAATACCGGACACGCGGCATCTCACCATCGGTGCAGCATGTCGACATTACGTTTCATCTGACAAATACCGGACACGCGGCATCTCACCATCGAGTGCAGCATGTCGACATTACGTTTCATCTGACAAATACCGGACACGCGGCATCTCACCATCGAGTGCAGCATGTCGACATTACGTTTCATCTGACAAATACCGGACACGTGGCATCTCACCATCGAGTGCAGCATGTCGACATTACGTTTCATCTGACAAATACCGGACACGTGGCATCTCACCATCGAGTGCAGCATGTCGACATTACGTTTCATCTGACAAATACCGGACACGTGGCATCTCACCATCGAGTGCAGCATGTCGACATTACGTTTCATCTGACAAATACCGGACACGTGGCATCTCACCATCGAGTGCAGCATGTCGACATTACGTTTCATCTGACAAATACCGGACACGTGGCATCTCACCTCGAGTGGCATGTCGCATACGTTGAAATACCGACCGGCATCCCATGTGGTGTCTTTTGACAATACCGGACACGCGGCATCTCACCATGTGAGCTGTCGGCATTACGTTTCTCTGACAAACCGGGCATCTCACCATCGAGTGCGCATGTCGACATTACGTTTCATCTGACAAATACCGGCACGCGCATCTACCATCGAGTGCAGCATGTCGGCATTACGTTTCATCTGACAAATACCGGACCGCGCATTCACCATCGAGTGCAGCATGTCGGCATTACGTTTCATCTGACAAATACCGGACACGCGCATCTCACCATCGAGTGCAGCATGTCGACATTACGTTTCATCTGACAAATACCGGACACGCGGCATCTCACCATCGAGTGCAGCATGTCGGCATACGTTTCATCTGACAAATACCGGACCGCGGCATCTCACCATCGAGTGCAGCATGTCGACATTACGTTTCATCTGACAAATACCGGACACGCGGCATCTCACCATCGAGTGCGCATGTCGGCATTACGTTTCATCGACAAATACCGGACCGCGGCATCTCACCATCGAGTGCAGTGTCGACATTACGTTTCATCTGACAAATACCGGACACGCGGCATCTCACCATCGAGTGCAGCATGTCGACATTACGTTTCATCTGACAAATACCGGACACGCGGCATTCCCATCGAGTGCGCATGTCGGCATTACGTTTCATCTGACAATACCGACCACATGGCATGTCGCATACCAACCCACGCATCTCACCATGTGGATGTGGCATAGTTCCTGACAAATACCGGACGGGCATCTCACATCGAGTGCAGCATGTCGACATTACGTTTCATCTGACAAATACCGGACACGCGGCATCTCACCATCGAGTGCACCCTCGTCGACATTACGTTTCATCTGACAAATACCGGACACGCGGCATCTCACCATCGAGTGCACCCTCGTCGACATTACGTTTCATCTGACAAATACCGGACACGTGGCATCTCACCATCGAGTGCAGCATGTCGACATTACGTTTCATCTGACAAATACCGGACGCGTGACATTCACCATCGAGTGCAGCATGTCGACATTACGTTTCATCTGACAAATACCGGACACGTGGCATCTCACCATCGAGTGCAGCATGTCGACATTACGTTTCATCTGACAAATACCGGACACGTGGCATTCACCATCAGTGCAGCATGTCGACATTACGTTTCATCTGACAAATACCGGACACGGCATCTCACCATCGAGTGCAGCATGTCGGCATTACGTTTCATCTGACAAATACCGGACACGTGGCATCTCACCATCGAGTGCAGCATGTCGACATTACGTTTCATCTGACAAATACCGGACACGTGGCATCTCACCATCGGGTGCAGCATGCCGCACTGCCGAGAAGTGGTACAGGTTGCACAGTGTGTCACGGCCATTTCGGTCTCATACTTTGTACAATCAATGTACGCCATACACACTTCAGCTCAATTGTGAAATATTTACTGTTAGAACTGTTACTGTACTGTGGACTGTTAGAACAAAGGTGGGAGGAGGGACCCACTCGAACTTCACAACCCTGCGTGATTGTTCTGTGACTTGACCAAGGTTGGTCATTATATCCAGAAGTTGTGGGTAGCTGCTTCCACTGTTCCTACATTGCTGGATAACATTTTCGCCTAGTTGGTTGGTTATTTGGGCTTAGGGGCGCATCGACTGCTTCGGTCATACAGCGCCCATACATTTTCGCCTATCTCACCATCCCAACAATGCTGAATTAAAAACGCTTTGAGATATGATGCACCGTAAGTAGTTTTATCTTAATCACAAAACGAGCTCACAGCCCATTGCAATTCACAAGCATGGTGGCATAAAGACATAAAGACATAAAAGATTTGTGCAACTATGAGCCACAAGGGCCCTTCTTGGTTGCACTCTGTACACTGAACCAGTTGCACACCAAAACTGTTAATCAGCCCTCCCTGTAATACTGAAAAGCAAGCCCTATATTCTTATAATGATTGTCTATGCTGTTTTTAAGAATGTTCAATGTGCTGCTACTGACGATGTTTTCTGGCAGCTGGTTCCAGTGTTCCACTACCCTGTTGGTGAAGAAAGTTTGCCTTAACCTTGTTCTGCTGTGGTTAACTTTAATTTTGAATTTATGACCTCTAATTGCATCATTTCTGTTAAATTCAAACATTTCCCCAAGGTATCCCCTCTCCAGACCATTGACAAATTTAAAGACCTCGATGAGATCTCCTCTCAGCCTTCTATATCTAAGTGAAAACATATTCAATTTCTTCAATCTTTCCTCATATGCCAGGTTGCTTATGCCATTAACCATTTTTGTAGCCCTCTTTTGTACTCTCTCCAAAAGCCAACAATCTTTTTCATAGCTAGGAGACCAAGCTTGGATGCAGTATTCCAAATGTGGCCTGACGTATGCACAGTAAAGCTTCCTGATCACTTCCTCACTTCTGTATGATACATTCCTATTTATTGCCCCGAGCATTCTCAGTGCCTTCTTCCTGGCTTCCTTGGTCTGTTCTGATGCTCCCAGTTTTGTGTTTAGAATAACACCTAAATCCTTCTCCTGTTGAGTCACTGATAGCACTTGGCCACCCATCAAGTATGGAGCCTTCATATGCTGCTTACCTACATGCATGATTTTGCACTTATCAAAGTTAAATTTCATTTGCCATTCTTCGGACCACTGCACAAGTTCATCTAAGTCTTTTTGCAGCGAGATATGCTCATCCTGACCTGTTATTGCTCTAAAGACCTTCAAATCATCCGCAAATTTCAAAACTTTACTGCTTAGGCCACTTTCAATGTTATTTACAAATATAATGAACAGTAATGGCCCTAGTACTGACCCCTGGGGGACTCCACTAAGAACATTTTGCCATGATGACTTTGTACCATTTAGCATCACTCTTTGCTGTCTATCTGAAAGCCACAACTCTATCCATTTTAAGATGCTACCTGCAATACCATGGGACTGAAGCTGTATCATTAACCGTTTATGGGGTACCTTGTCAAAGGCCTTACTAAAGTCAAGATATGCTACATCAACCTGATTTCCCTGATCAAATTGTTCTGTGGCGAAGTTAAAAAAGTCCAGGAGGTTTGTGAGACACGATCGTCCTTTTCTAAACCCATGTTGAGTATTTTTAATCAATCTGCTACCTTCCAGATAACTAACTATTCTATCCTTGATAATTGATTCGAGTACCTTGCATACTAGGGATGTGAGACTTATTGGCCTATAGTTTTCAACTTTCCCTCTTTCTCCTTTCTTGAAAATAGGAACTACATTTGCCCTTTTCCAATCGGTTGGAATTTCATTATGTGAAACTGATCTACAAAATATTATACTAAGTGGAAATGCCAGTTCCTTTTCAGTTTCCCGCAACACCCTAGCATAAATTCCATCAGGTCCTGCTGCCTTATTTTGCTTTATTTTCCTGATATGATTGTAAACAACATCACTATCAATGAAATCAACATCATTTGTCAGATCCCATGTCACTGAACTATGGTGTATGGTCGGCAGATTGGTCATATCTTCCAATGTAAACACTTATTTGAACTGCTTGCTCAGCTCCTCAACCATCTCACTATCCTCACCCAATGTAGTCCCGTTTACTTCCAGTGGACCAATTGTGCTAGAAACTTTACTCAGCTTGTAGAAACTAAAGAACTTTTTACTGTCCCCATTACAGTTTCTAGCTAAATCCAGTTCTTTTGCTCGCTTTGCTGCTCTGGTTTTTTGCTTCACAGTGTCTCTAGCTTTTCGATACGCCTTTAGATTAACGACATTTGAGGCTTCTTTAAAAACTCTAAATGCAGTTTTCTTAGCCTTAATTGCTTTTATCACGTCTGGTGTAAGCCATGCTGGCTTTCCTACCCTTCTTTTGCGTCTTTGCTTTTGGGGGACATGTCTAATCTGAGTTTCCTTCAAGTAAGATTTGAACTTTTCCCACATTTCACAGGCATTTAAATTGGAGAATTCTTCTTCCCATCTGATGGCACTTAAAGCCTCTCTCATGCCGTTAAAGTCTGCACTGTTGAAATTTGGAACCTTTGCCAAATTATCCTTGATAATTTCCCCTACATGTGCCTTGAATCTAACTATGTTATGGTCACTTTTTCCCAGAGTTTCGCCTAGAGTCAAGTCTTGAACCAAGTCACTTAAATCCGAGAATACAAGGTCCAAGAATGAACCATGCCTGGTAGGTTCCGATACAAACTGGTGTAAGAACAGGTCCTCTTCAAGGCATTTCCTAAACATTTTGCATGATGGGGTGCTAACACCAGCATATTCATAACCTTTTAGATTAAAGTCACCGAGAATAAGGCACTTCCTCTTAAAGTTTCTACTGATTTCCTCACAAATCACCTTGTCAAGCTCCAGTTGCTGAGAATGTGGTAGGGTTCCTGATCGGTAGAAAGCTCCTATCCTAAGAGTATTGCTGTTGCCTTTTCCCACAGTGACATCAAGCCAAATGGACTCCACAGACACATTTTTATCCCCACCTGCTACTTTTTGAGAACTGAATAAGCTATTCATATAGAGCATTACACCACCGCCTTTCATTGCTGGACCCCTATTGCACGAAAACATATTGTATCCCTGGATCTCATAGTCCTGTAAGTTATCTCCAAAATACCCTTCACTGACCCATGCCTCCGTAATGCGAACAAAATCCGGTTCCTCCTCAGCAACATAACACTTGAACTCATCAAATTTGGAACGGATACTCTGAGTATTAAACATCATACACTTAACGAATGCTCCATAACCACCTTTGGCTTTTTCATATTGAGGAGTATTTCATTTCTGAATGTTTGCTTACCGCAGGTGTTGTAACTCTCATACCAAACATCTCCTCTCTGTGGTATCTGATGGGTGAAAAACCATATGAATATATCAATTATCTAGTAATTTTCTGGGTGGAACTGAAGGGTGTACAGTCTGTATTTGTTACCGCATACCAGACCTAGATTTGGACATCATGTTCTAGAACTAGTTAGTTGGTACCAAGAAGCATACCGATTGATTTTTACTTAGCTTCAGAGCAAGGATTAACAAATTGCTATTGTATTTATCATTGTGAGAACATTTCTGTACATTGGATGGGGATCTGAGATTATTGGAGGGATACGTTCAACATTACAGGGGAGTGCGCCCTTCCAAAGTGATACAAACCTACGCCACATGGCCTGACATATGGTTCGGTGATGCGCGCTGGCCTGTTGGCCGGCAACGTGGCAGTTCTTGCCTGGGATGCCTCCTGATGACCGGGTGATGTGCGCGTAGCTCAGCGTCATGACAGTTCTCGCCATTGGCATGGACTGCCAATTGACTAAATGCTCTGCGCACTAGTCAGTGACGTGACAGCTTTTGCCGTGGATGCCGCCTGACAAACCAGAAGGCAGTCTGCGTGTCGGCCAGTGACGTAGTAGTGGCTGCCGATGTTTCGGCTATTCTCACTTGTTCCTGGTCTCTCGCAGTTGCGCGATGGCGTGACTCATGTTCATCTTGGCGGCCGTGCTGATCTCGGACATGCCGAGCATCTTGAGCAGGGGTGCAGTCGTGGTGCCGTTGATGAGCAGCGTGAAGAACACCAGCGACGCCGTGTGGATCAGGAACTGGCGACAGGGGAAACGTCAGATCACAACGGCTGCTGATCCCACACCGCCGACACGAAGCGCTTCCTCACACACAGTGATTCGAGCACCATGTGCGTAAGACGCGAAAATGCATGTGAACGGCTGTCCTGTGATTGCCCAGCAATGTCGCCCCGAGGTCGATGTCATACTTTACCCTTACTTTATCTTTATCTCACCATTAATGGAGAATGGGGCTTTCATGTCGTCTCGACAGCTGAACGGATGTCTTGATGCAATTACGGACGCATTCCCAAAGCACGCAGAACACTCAAGACAAAATACTAAAGGGAGGGAAAGGAAAGAGAAGGAAACGGCGTACGAAGGTGGATCACAGGGATCGTCCGCCCGACAGCTGCTCGGCCGTGTTCATGCCGCAGGGCGCACCTTCTCTCCGACCACCTTATGCACCAGCATGCTGTGGCCGTCGACGCCGGTGACGTTGACGGTGCGGTTGGAGTTGGCGCCCAGGAACGGGTCCCGGTAGATGATGAGCGCCAGCGCGAGACCGACGGCGCCGCGCAGTCCGCCCCAGATGATCACCATCGCGCTCTGCCACGACAGCCCGTAGCCGATCCGACTCAGTAGAGGGAATAACATCATCACCATCACTCCCCTGTCGAACAGCATGCAACGCGTCAATCTGCTGCTGCCGATGGCCTCTCTCAACTGCAAGACACGAGGTCTTTCGCTAGAACCTTCTTCTTGAAGTTCTGAATATAAAAACTAGAAGTGCTCGATCACGTTCAAACATTCAGATTGTTTTGCTCTATGATGTGATATTTTGTTCTTAACAAAATGCTTAATGACTTTTATGCCCGACGACTGCGGGAGTGATCAAAGCTGAACTCACTCTAAACGTCCTTATCGTGCCCAAACGCAGTGCTTTTCCATCTACCTTCTGAAAACACTTGAAAGACACTACTCGCTGCACTCCCCTCGTCGTGCTGGCTCGGCTCTGTGGCGACTATGAGGGAAGACCGGCGAGGAAAAGGTTGGGCATAGGTGATTAGTGGAGGTACAATTTGTTCTTGTAGGTACCAGGCTAAGTTAAGAATGGATGGACAAGGGATAGAATTAGTACGGGATGCAATCGGACAAGTTGATTTTACATGCATTTCGTTCTAATCATGCCGTATGTGTCATCAAAACCGATTGTTTCTATGATATCATCATGTCACCATTTAGGATGACATAAATCTTGGTATTTCATCATTGGGGCACACAGGCTTTCATTCTAAAGTATCTCACTTTTACGTTCGCAATTGTTCGGGATGCAATCGTGGATACGCTGGGGATATCTCCTGGGTTATCGCGTGACAAACTTCCTTTGCAAGGCGTGAACTGTGACCTTTAAATATGTTATACATCTGTCGCATGTTTTTTTGTAAGCAATAACTGCTACAGTGCAATGCGAAATATTCGCATTTATTTATGCCTACGCCTTCATGCAAACCTGCTGTGAGGAGAGTCGTGCGGTGCAGCCCAAGTAACTCGCACGAGAAACAGAGTGTGGTCCGAGGGAGCACATCACAATACCCACAGGTGAGCTGAATGGAGCCTCTTATCCTTCGTGCTGCAAAGGGGGCAGAAATTCACAACCCTCCCCAGTAATTTTTCTTCGACAGCGGAAAACTGCGCGTTATAGTACACCCAAACCTGACACACCTTATTCTACATCAAATTTACGCACTTTTAGATAGCACGTTGGGGTGAGATCGTTCAAGGTCACTGACATTCGTCGGGTTACGTGAGGTCACCTAAACAACCTTCACGATGGTGACACACATTCCCGACTACAGGCATTTGCATGAAACTTCCCAGAATTGCTCATCACATATTGTGATTTTTGTTGACGCCATATATCACCATTATTACATCTTAGGGCCAACATCACGAATTACGATCGAACAATGCACTTTTCTAGATAGCTAAATTGACTCAGAATACCATTTCTAAGTCTGGTCTACCTATCTCCAAAAATCATAATACAAAAAAATTACTTCTCAAAATGGCCCCGAACATATCTCCTCCTCAGGGCCTAAACGTGACGTCATCCATTAGGCCTTAAAGCGCACGTCGTGACGTCATTGTAGAATGTGGTCGCATTCTTCCGGGATCGCTATGGACTCTCCGACGGAATTTGTTCAAATTTGTGGATGCCATAGGTTCTGAGATCCTCGGAGGGGACCCATACCCCGCCGAGCGGAACATGACCGAGGCTTGTCCGGAGTACAGGGTAGATGAGTGTAAGAACAGGTAAGCATGCTGAACAGTTGCTCGATAGTTCTAGTATTGACGGTAACAGCATTATATGGGAAGAAGCAGATTCAAAATGGCTGCCGCCTCCGCTCGGTACGATGGAATCATTCCGACGTCCCCGCGACGCGGGGCTGGGGGTTAACGTTGTGGTGCTATGCGGAAGCTGATGGTGCCTGATGCCAAAACCTTGTAGGGACAGTCAGATTTGAAGTCATTTATACTCCAATGTTCACCATTTAACTGCGGATATCTAGCACTTATATCCATTTAGTGCAGTTTCGTCACCGTCGTCATTTGTGGCGCGGGCGCATGGTGCGGGCTGCAAGGCGCGCCAAACCCGGGCGTTACTTAATTGTTGCATTTACTTTTCTGTCAACTCGCTATGTCTACGCAAGCTGGCAATCTAACCGGATTAGATTGGCTCCGATGTAGAGTACGCAGATGTCGAGGAAGTCCTTTTTGGTGAACATCACGGCCGCCTGCTCCGTGATGACGATGCCAACCAAGATGAAGATCACCGTGTTGGCCAAGTAGGCCAGCATCTCCCAAAACCTGCCGCATTGACGTGTCATCGCAGTGCGTCCTGCGTTCTGCCTACACGGACTCCAATGGCGGGTTGTCATGGCACAGCCAGATAATATCATTGTTACAACATGTCTGGAAAGAGAGTTATCATCCAAATTCCACATCGTTGTGGCACACCCAAAGGACATTGTTGTAGCACACCCAAAATGCACCACTAAATGAAGTCAACAAAAATGTGCACCGTCGTGACTACTGTTCTTACGTACATCAAGCCAGATTTTGATTCAGCGTGACTGGCACATAATACTTTCCAATAAGCTGTGGTGTCCGCTCTGCTCTAGTGCCTCGTATCAGTTCTGACGTCTGCTCCGCTCTGGTGCCAGTCATCAGTTCTGACGTCTGGTCTGCTCCAGCATAACATCAGCTCTGGCGTGTGTTCCACCATAGTGTGTGGCATCAGCTTTGGTGCCTACGCTGATACCTGGTTCTGTCGGATCGCTATCGGCGGGCCGGTGTTCGGCGTTGCTTGCGGACATTTCTTCGTGTTCTGGCTGTCACGAATCTTCAACGACGTAGTGTCGGAGATTACGCTCACCATCGTCGCCGCCTACTTCACTTTCTACGTTGGTGAAGTTATCTTAGGTGTGCATCGTTCCACCAAGGTTGCCGAATTCCGGGATATGATTCGTGATAGTGATATCGGCTTGCTATATTCGTGATACTATATTTGCTCTGTTTTTGGTGCCTAGTATCGACTGTTTTCTCTACCCTGGTGCCTGGTATCAGCTATGATGCTTGCTCTGCTCTCGTACCCAGCATCATCTCTATTATCTGCTCTGATCTGATATGTACCAGGTATCAGGTCCAATGTCTGCTCTGCTCTTGTGTCTGGTATCAACTATCGTGTTTCCTCTACCCTGGTGCCTGGCATCAGCTGTGGTTTCATCTGCTCTTGTGTTTGGTGTCAGTTATGGTGCTTATTCTGCCCAAGTGCCTGCTACCGGGCTGCTATGCTGTTTGCTTTGTTCTGGTGTTTGTCATCAGATACGGTGCTTGTCCTGTTTTGACGCATGGTATCGGCTATGGTGCTTATTCTGCCTCGGTGCTTGGAATCAGCTAGTGCTTGCTCTACTCCGGTGCCTGGTATCAGCTATGGTGCCTGCTCTGCTCTGGTACCTGGTATCAACTGTGGTGTTTGCTTTGCTTTGGCGCCTGGTGTCAGCGGTGTTTGCTCTGCTTTCATGCTTGGTATCAGCATGGTGCCTGCCCTGTTCTGGTGCCTACCACCAACTCCGGCTTTCAGCTGGTGTTACCGTACATGTGCAAGGATGGTTCCACTTCTGGTGAAATTGACGTTTTCTTTGAGTTGATGACAACTCCCAGGCAGACAACTGCCATCAGGCCGGAAACCTCTGCGACAAATCAGTGTGGTTAGTACACGGCTAAGCGTTTGCAATGTTTTACTGAGCTTCACACAACACATTGATCGTGTCTTGCAAATGAAAGTCTCCGAGGCCACATGACAAAAACATGTGGACGCCGAAAGATAGCAGAAAGCTCAACTTGGATCACACCCGACCACCTAGCATGGCCATGTCATATTCAAATAATCTTGACACTGGTCGCAAAACAGATTGCTGAATCCGTGTCTGGCGTTGAAGACTACCCCCGAAGTCATTGTCCGCAAAAATAGGATCAACTTAGACCAGCTGGAGTCACCTGGGTCATTCATCTTGGAAGCCTTTTAGAGGGTGCAAACATTGAAATACACGTGGAAGACGTTTGAACGCATATATTAAGAGCGCAAGGTATCGTTCGGTTCCGGTTCCTAAAAATGACGATCAATGACACTTCGATATTTCGCTATTCCTGCGGATGGACACAGATGAACAGTTGTAGTCATGCCTCTGTACTCCAACCTGATCGACCTGCGATCTGGAAAAAAACTTTGCACACTTATAGAAGACAATTCGTTCTATCGTATACGGAGAGGTTTTGCGCTATGATTGCCAGATTGGAAGCACTGAGCACTGAAACGGACATTAATTTTCACCTTGACCTGCCCTCGTTACCTGACCTGAGCTCACCCAGACTGTTTTTGGACGAATACACACATCGAAATGGAATACTTTTAGGGATCTTTGAAATCATATTATTGACAGCTCTTGGAACAGCATCCTAAATGTGTTATCCTTACAAACCGGTGATATTATTTCGACCTCGTCTAGCTCGTGGATCCTGGGTCTCGAAGCAAAATTTGAGATACAAAATTAAAAGATCCGCTATTTAATTGGCAGATGGCATCCCAAACCAGGGTGTGACGGTGCTACTCGTTCGGCGGCTGTCCCGAAAATAAATATAGCAGGGGAGGGAATTCCCCCGCCTGAAACAATTATGGGGCTAAACTGTACCGGTATTTTGGACCTGGCTCATTCGACAAGCGTATGTTGAAAAATAAAGCAGTGACGCTCTACCACGGCTCCTATATCACTATCACGAATCATGTCCAGGAATTTGACAACATTGATGGAACGATGCACACCTAAGATAACTTCACCAACGTAGAAAGTGAAGTAGGCGGCGACGATGGTGAGCGTAATCTCCGACACTGCGTCGTTGAAGATTCGTGACAGCCAGAACACGAAGAAATGTCCGCAAGCAACGCCGAACAGCGGCCCGCCGATAGCGATCTGACAGAACTGGCCCAAAATTGGACCCACTGCAACAGCCAGATTCAGTACAGATACACATTGCACACGAAATGCACACATATGTAAGCGATGGTTGACAAATTGTGCAGCACTTCATTCCAGACGGTCTTGTATTCCAGACGGTCGTTCAGCAGACGACAGACGATCAACCATACACTGCCACATTAGTTAGTACGATACACCTATGAAGTGAAGCAGAACAACAAACCAATATGCAGCAATGTCGAGGCTTGTAACATGCAAACATAACGAAGGTGTTTCTTAAATGCACTGGCTCCGCCACTATGCACATTTTGGTGATGTATAAATTCCTCTTTTAGTGTTAGTCCAATGAGCGTTTTCTGGAAAAAAGTGAATCTTAGTTGCTGCAACTCATTTCTATCCTTAATAAATCCTTTCATAGACAAAAATGAACCAGCCCCGTAACTTTATGCTTTGGCAGAGTTCATGCCTGCAGGGCGACTTCATGAAAGAGCAGCCATTGAACACACAACGTTCAAGTCAAGAGGATCAAGCAGGGTATGCTCTAAAATGGCATTCCAACAGCATTCGAGTAGGAACATCCTGAAAACGATGCCAATGAACATACCCGCTATCTCAGCTGTGCCTTTGCAGATATCTAGCATGATGATGAACAGCACGATGGCAGATCCATCGTTCATCAGCGATTCACCTTCAATCAGCATACTCAGTGGTTTTGAAGCTCCTGCGAAGAGACCGGGAGAGTGGTTTGCATAGTATGTAGGGAGTAAAACTTTGTAAAACGTAGACAATGGGTATGATGATGGATGGAGCGATCAATGCTGCGTTAAGTCTGACCGTTGCTCCATGAGGAGTGGGGAGAGCGAGCTGGCAAGGCAACTGGACCGGCCGCGACAGACAAAACAAATTCAGACAGAAATGCTGCAAACATTGTCCCTGGCGAACAACATTGGCTTCTGACACATCGGCTGGTCTGCATACATTTTTTCGCGCGCTCCGTATCACCGGCAAAAAATGTCTCCCTGCCAACGTCTGGCGCAAACGTTCAAACTTCAATGTCTCTGGCCGTCAAAATCTCACGTGGTCTGACGAGAAATGAGGCGGATGTTCCACATTTTCATTTACGGATATAATTAGCGTTTTGATAGGAAAGGTTATTAATATATTAATATATTATTTTTGTTTTGCGAGAACAATGTGGGCTTGTGGGGAGAGGTGCAAGAACTGTCAAGGCTGTTTCCTGCACGGAAACGAGTCGCTCAAACTATCTCACTTGCAATTTGTGCGGTAATGTACATGGTAAACATGGTGCGCCTTTTCACTGGCTACGTGCTGCCTGCAGGCCTGCCTTGGGAATCCACGGGGACAGTCTCAAGAGATAGCCAGTGTGGGCAGTCGAGGACCAGAATGTGTAGCGCGGTTTATGAAGCACAATATAAAAAATAGTTTGTTTCTATTTAAAAAAGTGACGGAAGTACATGAGTGCATGGGGCTCGAATAACTTCACTCTTGCACTACTTTGAGGTAGTGCAAGAGTTTACATTTAGCGGCTGGCTGAAGGGCCCAGCTGGCGACTGGTTCGGTGTGGCTGGTGTGCGCTAGCGAATGGCCACACAACACCAGTACTGAGTGACGTCACACTAAACTACCAGCTAACGTCTCCCATGCACATGACATTATCAGATCAGATGGTGGAACTTGACAAGCTCTGCACGACAAGCTCTGCTAAACATGAGCCCTGATCTCACAAAGCCACCCCAGCAAACATTCCAGATCGCAAGTTAGACTGAGAGAACACCAAAAGAGACAGTGAAGACCCCCAAGGAAAAAACTACCAGACTTACCGACTTCTCGCAGCAATGAAACCACAGCAACAGGATCGGTAGCAGCAGTGACGGCCCCAAATAATAGTCCTTCTTGGAAGCTCCAGTTGTAGTCGAATATAAACGTAGCGACAAATGCCGTCAAGACAGCTGCGATACACATTCCAGGAATAGCAAGTAGAAGTATCTGAAATCGGCACAAACATTGAAGACGTCATTGTATCTGCGTTGCGATTAGTGCTGAGTACATGTATTGAATTGGTGTGAATCAGCACGTCTTTTTCGCTTCCACGCGCTAATACGTAGGTTGGCGGCATCCATTTTCAAGAGGGGGGGGGGGGATGCAAGAGTATGGCCCAGGTTACCGGTACGGTCGTATTAAAACGAACAAACCTAATACTGAAGCTGAAGCCTGACCCGGCCCCTACATTCTGAAATACCCACACCTACCTACCAGTTTCCGAGAAGCTGGACGCATTATTTTTTGGCCGATCTGCCCAAATATTATACAGTCCAGTGTAATGAGTTGTTGACATACTCAACACTACGTCACCTAAAGGGCCGCTATCCTCCTTTGACGTCGAAAGTCTCTTTACTAACGTATCTGCCACTAAAACAATAAATATATTCAAAGACTATCTCAAATATACTCAGTCTGTGTGGGCGCACATGCTCAAAGTATGCACAACAGAGGCTGAATTTAGGTGTCGAGAAGGTAGGCTCTATTTACAAGTTCGAGTGGCAATGAGTTCCCCGCTGAGCGTACTATTCGCCTAAGCGCACACGTGGCATGTTGAGCAGGAAGTATTATGCCACCGTTACATAGATGATATTGCAGATGTCGATGGAGCTCATAATTTATAGCCACTGCGTAGCACGCCTGTAGATAAATACTTAACACTGCCGTTGAATACAGCTCGGTCAACAAATCACCTTTTCACGACCGACTGATCGACACATGCGGTGGTACGTTTAAAACAGACGTATACAGGAAGCCCACTAATATCGGCAGGCGCGTGAGTGATGCCGGTGACTGCACTGATTTCCGTAAGGCGGGAGTGGTCAGGGCTTAGATTAGACGCGCCGCAAAGAATTGTTCGACATGGCAGTTAGCAGACCGAAAACTTGACAGTGTCCGACAGATTTTGGTACATAATGGGTGCTCGAACACTGATTTTGACTACACTGCTCATTCCATATTCAGTAATTCTGTATTGTGTGCCGTGCATTATAATAATGCAATGTATATTTTCTTGAAAATGATTTATGGAACTGAAACATCGACCAAGAATGTATGAATAGTTTTCTAACATTTTGTATATACATGCCGATGAAGACCGACGAGCAATCCGAAATATCGAGGCGACCCAGAAAAAGGCTCAATAATGCAGACCATGGTGTCGTTTATAATAGGCAATGTTTAAAGGAGAACCTGCTTAACAAAGCACAAGAACAAAATGCCTGTGTGTGTTTAAAATGCCTGTGTGTGTTAGAACCTGTTTAAAAATGACCAAAATGTTTGTTTTTTATTGCGTATTATTTATGACTTAAAGTGTGATCGTCAAACGTTAATTTACAAATTTGGCACTACTACTAAGAGATAAAACACAGGCTGTGCATGAGAACAAAATTCGTCATGCTCGCAATGGAAATAAATCAGGTATTTAAATATAAGTCCTTACCGAAACACTGCTCCTCAGAAACGTATGAGTTTCCATGGCGAATGCTGACTCGAATATCAGAATGGGCAGAAACGTATGCAGGATGATGTGGGGGTTTTCCCTGCCGAGCACGGTGTACACTTGCAACTGTTTTACGCGTGCCGATATCAGACCGAACATGGCTCCCAGGATGAGCAGCACCACCGTATACGGCAGCTTGAACCACGTCAGACGCTTGGTGATCCCGCGCACAAGCACTCCGGTCGCGAACGACACCATGAGGAACAAGATGACGTAGGGGTGGTGCTCGTGTTCGGGCTCGCCGTGCTCTTCCTCTTGTGGTTTGTCGGGCTGCCATAGATTGTCAACGTGAGCATCTGTGACCGAGTTGCCGGCGGCAGTTGTCGAACTGCCCAGGGGCACCACAGTCACGCTGCTGTTGCCAGGCAGAGGCTGGCCGGCAGACTGATTCGACGCCACTGCAAAAGTGGAATAGAGTCAACTTTGGGTCCTGTCAAAATGTATGAGATTTGACCTGCATGTACATGAATGAGGTGGAAATGACTTCGCTTCTGCATTTCTCAATAAACGCCGAATGACAACTGCTCCATTTACAAAGATAAAGGATAGGTAAGTGGGCTGTGGAGTATACACAGTGTCTATTCATCAAACTATCTGTTTATCCGTTTATCCGTTTATCCGACTATCTTTCTAGTTGCTTATCTATCTGGCTACATGGCAGTCCGCCCGCCTGTTCCTCTGTTCGTTTGTCTATCTGTTTGTCTGTCTGTCCGTTTCTTCGTCTTCCACCCCCTCTCTCTGCCCCTGTCCCTGCCCATATCCCTGTCTCTGGTCCTATCCCTGTCTCTGGCCATGGACAGAGCTGAGCTAAACTAAGCAGAGTCATTGCTGTCTCTGTCTTTCTTTCTCTCTCTTCTCTTCTTTTTCTCTTCTCTATCTCTATCTCTTCTCTATCTCTATCTCTTTCTATTCTATTCTTTCTATTCTATCTCTATTCTATCTCTATCTCTATCTTATTCTATCTCTATTCTATCTCTATTCTATTCTATTCTATTCTATTCTATTCTATTTATTTATTCTATTTATTCTATCTTTATTCTATCTCTATTCTATCTTATCTCTATCTCTATCTCTATCTCTATCTCTTCTCTCTCTCTCTCTCTCTCTCTCTCTCTCTCTCTCTCTCTCTCTCTCTCTCTCTCTCTCTCTCTCTCTCTCTCTCTCTCTCTCTCTCTCTCTCTCTCTCTCTCTCTCTCTCTCATTCGCTACTTCACACATGTCCGTTGATGATTTCGGTTCTTGCGGAATACTCAGCACGAACCGGTTCATCAATTCATTTCGTTAGGGGTCGCTTTTGCTTCCGAATAGCACCATAAATCCGACGTTCAACGTAAGACGTTGGTTGTTGTGGTACTTCAATTTGAATGCCCCACTACTTCCTGGAACTTATTTTGTGAGCTACTTCTTTCCGTCCACTGGCATGTGTTTTCCTTGGTGTATATGACCAAGTTGCATTTATTTTGGCATTTAATGATGCGGCCCAAGAGACCAAGAGTTCAGCAGAACGGTAAAACGACACATTTGAAAACCTGACACGCTAAAACATGTGTATGGAAGCCGAACCCATCATCAGATAGCTTGTAGATTTCGAAGCTAATATATCAGAATCAACCGACCTTTCCCGATTGCAAATAGCCCGGCAGGCACAAAGTATATCTTCGAAGGGGAAACGAGGTCCGGAAGAAAAATACAAAGAAGCTAAGTATGCATAGGCAAACATATTTTAAAAAATCAGACGATTGAAAAGATGGCTAAGCTTGGAAGTGCCGCAGTGAGGGGAAAATTTATCACTAGCAGTGCAGAAGAGAGGCTTTTCATCCAAAATACCTCTTGTTCTAAGCAAGATAGCGAGATGTGGTAAATAGTAAGGCATAGCTACTTTCTCAGTCACCTGCCTTCTCCGTGGTTTTTTAACCCTAGTCGTAAAACAAATCCAATATCGTGTTTAAATATCGATAATATGCAAATTAATGATTTAGTCTAACACAGGTGAAACGCGCAAAGGGCAAAGGTCATCAATACCTGGAAGACAGGTGTTTGACAAGGTCAAATACTTGGAAAATGTGAACTGTTGTCAATAACAATCATAGGAACATTCGCGGGCGAGAAGAGGTAATGGGTGTCACCAATGCAAAACTATATGTTTTCCACCTTTTTTTGTAGCTTAACACATATGTTGTAAAAATTCTCACTATGTTTGCGAAAAACTGTATCTTTTCAAATCGAGATCAGTGGCCTCCGTCACATCAGAGTTGAACTCAGTGTGCAACATTGCCCAGACTCAAAGACTTGCTCCATTCGTGTTTTGACATCCAAAGCGAGTGAAATACACGCACAGTCTCGACGTTTCAGCTCATGTTTCAGTGATCTGACCTGATAATAGCTTGAAATCTGGCATGCTTTCAGCAATATAATTTGCTGACAAACGTATTCTGGGTTTTCAGAAATATTGATAAACAACAATGCTACCCGCAAGGAAATATCTTCCTAATTTCACCCTTCATTTTACTTAGGAACTTGACTTGAGGTCACATTTTGTATTTATGTTATTCTTTGAGCATTTGCTTGTACACTAATACTTCACTTTTTACTGTAACTTGCATGATTTGCTTATAGCAGTAGTGACCTTACGAGGTGTTGCGATTGTGCCGTCCCGGCCAGCCACCGTCTTCCCGCCACATCCCAGTCCGTTCGGGCTATCGGCTCGCTACAGAGCTGTGCTGACGTCATGAAAAACGGACGGCTATGTAGTGGCGTACCTAAGGAGGCACACGGGACAAATTCCCTTTTCCTGAGAGATAGCTGGCCCCTAGAATCGTGCCAGGATCGAAAAAAAACTGCCGATTCCACGAAAAATCGCACTGGGGCCCGAAACAAAATATGTTTGGTCTCCAAAAATACTGGTCTGGGACCAATATAGATGCAGCGGGCTCAGAAAACTCGTGCCGGAGCCCGAAAAATCGCATCCGGACCTACAAATTTCCATCAGAATATCCAAAATTTGTGTCGAGGCCCGAACTAAGTACGACGGTGCCCCTATAACAAGCGCCGGGACTAAAAAAATACACCGGGTCCGAACAATCGCCCTAGGCTAAAAATAACCGATCGAGGGCCCCAAAAATCGTGTTGGGGCTCCATAATTTCCCTCGGGACACCCGAATAATGACGTCGAGTACCTGAAATAAATATAGCGGGGACCCGAAAGCTCGTACCGAGGCCCGAAAGTACCGCCGGTGTTCCCAAAAGTCACGTTGGGGGCAAAGATAAACACAACGGTACTCAAACTCTCCCAAAGACATGAAAAGAACCCCAGGTCCCTTCCCCACCCAAAAAAAAAATTGCGCTGGCATCTTTAAAAAAAACCATACTGGGGCACATATAAGCAAGCTCAAAAGCAAGCCGGAGCCCCGAATAATTAAACAGGAACCTCGAAAGACCAATCATGCTATGGCGGATGGCTTCGAAGCACCACAAATCGCGCAACAGGTCAACAAAAAATCACGTATGCTCCAGAAAAAGCCTGCTGAGGCCCCTAGTCACTACGTTAACGGTAAAAACAAGCATATTTTATTTCAGGAATGCTTCCTGAATGCTTTTTCTGCTCAGGTAGGCATAAGATGCCAAACTTCGCGCTTATTGTCGATGAGATATTCATCGATGATCAAAATGCTGAAAAATTATTATATATAATCGGACTCCTTCTGGGTAAAGCGAAAAACATGTCCGCCAGCCAGCACTTCGACATTTATTGATAGGTCGTCTTGAGAGCAATGAACTAAATCAAACAAAACATAAAATCCGGGTAGCAAGTCAGTCACGTGAGAAGACCTTCAATGCACCTTTGGGTCTCCACTGTCACTAACATCGAGGCTTTACTGAGCATGATACTCTGCTGAGAAGAGCATATTTCATGAATGCTCATCTCGCGCATTCGGCGCATTTACCACACTTCGTGCGATGCTACGGTTTCTGCTGGACCTCCTACGTTTTGCTAATTGCTGCCACATGATAGACTTGCATCATGTTTGACGTGGTGGAATGCTTCGTTTGGATGTCCGCTGCGAAAATTGTATTAATTAGCTTTGATCATTAGTTCCCTGCTTCACACAAATGCTTTCTGGTGGTCAAGAGATGCGGATACCCGCTGAGCTTTCATGCATCTCATATCTTTGATTAAATATATTCCCAGACTAGATACTGAATCGAGACGCAGCCGCTGTTTCAGGGCTCCAATCCACTTTTGTTAGGGCCAGACATATTTTAGAAGCCTCTGTTCGTTTTTTGGGCTTTACTACATTTTGTGCACCTATTTTTGTTTTAATCTGTCAGGGCGTTTTCGAGGATCCCAATGTGTTTATTCAGTGCCCGGTCCCGTTCGATTTCGGACCATTTTGCCCTTTGCGGCCCCAGCCTCTTTTGCAGGCCCTTGTGCGGTCTCATGGCCCTGTGTGTCTTGAGAGCTTCCGATGTTAGAGCTCCGGGAATGCTTATTTAGAGCTGCAACCTCATGTCTTAAGGCCCTGTTGCTTTTCGGGACACTGTGCGCTTTGGTGGGCCAGTTGCATTTTCGGCACCAATTTTCCTCTTAGGGTTCCGCTGTGTTTTGTTCTTTTGGCTTCTGACGCACATTTATGGGCCCCAACACGATTTTGGGGCTTCGGTGCAATGTTCCTGGGTCCAAGCGCGACTTATCGCGCCCTGGCGCATAGTTCCGGGGACTCAACGCTAGTTTTCTGAGCTCAACGCGACTTTTGTGGATCTTTTCGGATTAAAAATGTCCGAATCCCGGTCTGATTTTTCGAGTTCCTCGCACCGTGTTTTTTCCCACCACGATTTTTCGAGCTTTGAGATGTTTTCCTGGCCGTACGCGATTTGAGCAGGCTGGTGATATGCTCGGTGTACCAGAGCCATTTTCCGGACCCGGACATTTACTTTTTGGAATCCCTCCTTATTTTGGAAGGCTCGGGCTTGAGTTTTTTCGGTTACCGATGCGATTTTTGGGGTCACACTGTGCTTATGTGGGGCCCTATACGCCAATTTTTGAGAGCCCTACGTGAATTTGTAATGCCTTGACGAAAGTGTTCGGACTACCGATGAGAACTGTGGGTCTCGAGCGCGATTTTTTTGGAGGGGTGGGGGGACCGGTTCCTGTTGCAATTTTCGGGCCTCGGACCGAGATTTCTGGGGCACGCCGAATTTATTTGGAGACCCCTGCACGAATTCTGGTGGACCGACGCGAATTTTGGTGTCCCCAAGCGCGACCCTTCGTGGCACCTGGCACGATTCTTGGGAGCTTATCCCTCTCAGGAGGAGGAGGAAATTTGCTCCTTTAATATATCACTGCCGCCACTAAAGGTGATTTTTTTTTCAGCCGATGGCACCTTTCGGAGTGGAAAAGCCCTCAGGATAATTATTTTCCGGATCTGTTCCTCATTTTCCGGTGCTAAGGTTGATTCGATCGAGTCTAGGTGTGAACTTTTTCGACATCGAGTTTTTTTTTCAAAAGGTCCTTGTCTGATATTTTTGGATCCTGGTACGATACTTCGTTCTACTGGTGTGATTTTTTTCCCGCTGCCCTGACACGCCTTTTCCGGGGCCCAACGTTTTTTATATTTTGACCTGACTTTGGGGCTATAGTGACATTCCGGTTAAGAATTTATTTTTTTAGAGCAACTCCAACTTTTGGAGGCCCAGTACGGCCTTTTGTGACCACAGTTTGATTTTCGAGGGCCGCGAAGCGACTTTTTTTAAATCCAGTCCGATCATTTAGGCCCCGACGTCATTTCCTTGGATCCCTAGCGCGAGTTTTAGCGGTCTCCAAATTTCTTTTTGGCCGCCTCCCTGTGGGTGCATTTGAGCAGTCCCCTTCCCCATGAGAGGCTGTGGGCACCAAATATCGCACCGGGGTTCTGAAAAATAACTCTAGGCTCCCTAAACATTCTGCTGGTGTCTCCAACAATCACATCGGGGAACATAAAAATCACTTCGGGGTCCCCCAAAAAAGTAGCGCAGGGGTCCCTGAAAATGACAATTTGCCCACAAAATCCAATCAAGGCCCCTGAAAGGCCCTTGATTGGATGGAGGACTGAAAGAAATTGGGACCTCAAAAACCCTAAAAATGAGGCTGAGGGCTCCAAAATGTTGAACTGGTCCCCTGAAAATACCACTTGGCGTCTAAAAGGTCGCGCCGGGACCCTGATAAATCGCGCCAGGCTCCCACAAAATCACGCTAAAGCCATAAGAGGTCGGGCCAGGCACCTGAAAATCACAACGGCGGCTAAAAAAGACCGGAAGTCACACTGGGGCCCTCGAAAACGACATTGGGCACCAGAAAGACCGGCCAAGCCTTCAGAATCACGCTGGATCCCAAAAGGTCGGGTCGGGGCCCCTGATAATAACGCTGGGCCACAACATCTTGGACCGGGAACCGAGAAAATCACGCTGGGAGCACAAAAAAGTCGTGGCGCTGTCCTTGAAAATCATGTTGGGTGCTGCAAAAAGACGGGATGGGCCCCTGAAAATCACACTGGGAGCTTCAAAGGTTCGCGCCTGAGCCCAGAAAATCAATCTGGATGCTGAAAAAGGTCGTTGTTGAAAATCACAATGGGGACTCCAAAAGATTGGGCTGGGATCACTGAAAATCACGATGAGCCTGAAAGTCCAGAAAATTTGGGCCGGGGCCCATGCAAATCACGCTAGGGGCTCGATAGGTCGCACCGGCGCCCTAAAAGTCTCATAAGGAACACCCAATAAATGAAGCCGGAGCAACGGAATAAAACAGTCTGGACATGGAAAATCACTCTGGTGTCCCAGAAATTGTTCCAAAAGAAACTAAACCGTGTTTGACCCCCAAATAAGTGTCCAGGCCAGTAAACCTCGCGATAGGCATCCCAACAAATGAAGACAGGGTCTAAAAATCGCACTTAGACGCAAAAACGTCATGCCTCTGCTCTTTAGAATCGCCAGGGGCCCAAAACGTCGTGCAGGAGTCGCACAAGTCGCAGCTGGCTTCCCAAAAATCAATTCCTGACCGGAATGTTACTCTGCGGCCACAAAAATTGCGCCAAAGACCCCAAAAATGAGTCGGGACCCGGAAAAGAAGCACATACGAGTATCGAGAAGAAGAAAAAGTGGACTGGGAGCCCGAAGAATCGCACCGAGGCCCAAAAAATAGGCAAAGACAAAGACAAAGACGTATATTCGGCCCATCCACAATAAACGCGTGGCTATTACAGCTTATTGTTGATTTTTAAAACAAATGTCAAATGAAAAGGGCTGCCGTAGACACATATAAAACATAACAATTCCTCATACTAGCGGCACGGAAAGAGTCAGCAAGTACGGCAAGCATAATAAGAAGTCAGCAGGTAAGAAGATTAAACAGCAAGTACGAAAAAGGTCGAGTATGATATGAAGTCAGGAAACAGATCAGGTCAATCTGACCGGTCCCCGCACAAATGCCGCATAAGGCGGTGACCAAACGTGGGAACTGGCAGTTTCTTCAATTCGTATGGCAGTTCGTTATACAGGGCAGGACCTCTGGAGGAAAAACGGCGTTTGCCCACCTCTGTACGCGACCTGGGGAAGTGGTCCCGGTCCTGACGAGTGGAGCGGTCCCAGTGCTCGGCGACTGTTGAAATAGCGCCGGCTAATAAAGCCGGCTCCTGCGTAGGAGCGCAGGAGGCTTACAAAAAATAAGTCAACCCCAAGCAATCACAAAAGGACTCCTTCGGGTCGACCCGAGCACCGGAAAATTTAGAAGTCATATTTACTCTGAAGGTTGTCCTCGGCTGAGAAAAAAAAACTCGTTGAGCAGCCGCACTGGCACACCAAAGAGGCAAATCTCCCCCAGCCTGAAGAGGTGGACTTCAAAGAACCCAAAAGTCGCGTCGGAGTCCAAAACAATGATTTTGGGGCCCATAGATTCGCGTCGGAGCCCCCAGAATTAGAGGTTGTAAATAAATGCAACCGGCGCCAAAAACAAACTTGCACGGGCCCAAACATTTGCGCCGGGGATGACAAAATCGCACCGAGGCCCAGATATGTACAACGCGCCCCGCGAACTAGCGTAAGCCCCCAAATATCGCGATTGGAACCCAAAATTCCAGTCAGCATTCCTGTCAGTAGTCAGGATCAAGCCGGCGCCCTCCAAAATAAAGAGATTCGAAAAGGCAATATCCGAGCCAGGAAAATCGCTCCTTTGCCCAAACATACCATCGGATGCCTTGGAAAATCGCATACGGCTCCGAAGAAGTGCCGGAGTTCGAAAAATCGCGACGAGGCACTACACAAATGTCGCCGGGGGACAGGAAAATCAGGCAGTGCATCGGACATTACATAATTCAGAAGTCCCCAAAAATGCGTCGAGTCCAGAAAACTGGCGTCGTCCATAAAGGTCTGCGCATGGTCATCTTCCATCTTGGGGGCCTCGATTTCCAAATCAAGAATATCCTGCCACCCATTGGAATCATTCTCGTCTAACCTGGGTGACTTATTGCCCGTCTCCGTAGCATCCTTTTCGTCCTGAGGGCCTCCACCAGCCGATATCACCACACGGTGGCAGGCTGGCAAAACTCACTCACACACCCACGAGGGCCTCCTCCAAATCTCTTTCCTACGTCTCGTATAGGGATCTGATTATATATTTCCTGGGGGTCACGTTGCCAGTCTTGGGGCCTCCTTGACAGCATGATCTTGTCCCGTCGGCCTCCTTGCTCACCTTTTTTCTTTGCATTTTCGGATAGGGACCTCCTCAAATTCCAGGGGTGGGAGTGGCGCCCACAGTTTCACGGCAGGGGGCGACTGACTGCCCCTCTCCTCCAATTGGCGACGCCCGTGACTACAGGTGTATGTATATATATATATATATATATATATATATATACATATATTAACATATATATACACCATGTTATTTCCTGAAGCTTTCTGTATTTTATTCGCAATTGAGGTTGATCACATGTGCATCTCGAGATACGAATGATCTAGAAATGAGTCCCTCCATCAGTTGGCATCTTACCTTGATATGCGTATAAAGGACCATGCTCCATTCCTGCATGGACGTTGAGGCTATTAGCAATATTGCTAAGAATAGAGAAGTTGGAATATATCGACATGATTATGTTCCACTTGAAAACAATTACGTTCTTACGTCATCTTAGCACACCGGCACTTAGTCCACTGCTATTCGACGACATATCTAGGCATACTGCACGACACTTCTCTGAGTCTGACACGCCATCCGGACCCGTCAATCCTGCAAATAATACTTCGTAATTAATCTAGACTTATATAGCATAAAGCCTGACGCTGATTGAGACGAAACCGAACTTGTAGACAGCCGATAGGGAAAAAGAGGTTAGCAAGGAAAGTTGTCGGCGCGAGCACTACCACGTGAATGAGGTGTGGCAACGAATCTCCAAACGGAAGACTGGTTGCGCAAATCAATATCGTAGCGCGCCACTTCAATAACTCCTGCTCTATTTCCAAGCATGCAACGCTAACCAGTTTCTGTCATATTGCCTTATATACCAAGTAAGTTCTGCGTGCATGTATTGCGAGCGCCCTCGATCGGGATCCGAATTCTTATATGCAATGGTTAATCCTCTTACAAACAAGCTACGTGGCGATTTTCGCTCATTTTTATTCCATCATTCCAAGCTCATTTTCAAGTGTGGACATAAATGTGGGATATCTGGAACGGCTCTGAAATGGCATAAGTCATAGTAGGCAAACAGACTACAGCTTGTGACGGTAGGTAGAAGTCTTTCTTCCCCTATATCTATCAACAATGGACGTTTCGGGTCCACCTTTGGCATTTAAGTATTTAAATGACTTGACCGGTATGACTTCGAATAAGATTATGTTCATTGTTGATGGTGCGTCACTATTTTATGAACGGTTCTTTGGTGCTTTGATTCTACGGTTCTTTGGAGGCCTAGATCGGCCTTGAAAAAGATCTAGAGGTCATGGGAAAATTTGGTGCGGATTTGTTTAACAACATTTAATGCATTGAAAATCATCCAACAAACGTTCACGACTAACAATATCAAAAGTCCACTTAACCATATGCTGGGGTGCCAATCGATATCAAACGTACCAAGGCATAACCACTTAAGGTCAATTTTGTTTCCAGCAGTTCTACGTTTTCATGTTTACAAGAATGACATAATCTTGAAGGTTAATATATCGCAATGCATTCTTTGCCCAGATTCCTCGCCAGTTCTGAGACTAATTAGAATTAAGACCTACAAAATGTATGTTCAGTCCTTTTTCGTTTGTTATGATACAGACCATGATGATGACGTTGCCATTAACGACGGCCTTCGATTAGACACATTGCAAAACAGGCTAGGCAGAATTGATCACGGGGTTCTATGTAGATCCTTATCAGCCAGATTAAGAACATTATTTAGATGGAAGACAAGTAAAAGGAGTCATACAATTCACAAACTGATTTGATTTGCTAAAGTGAACATGAAGACATGAATAATCGTTTTTCCCGATTATGTTGCACAGTTGGAAACTCAAGCGCGCGAAAATACAACGGAGAGACGATTCAGAAATGTCACAGCACGTACCGGTCCAGGAAATATGGTTATCTTGTTCGAGGTGTCATGTTTGTATCCACATAACAAACGTGTGGAATAACTTGCGTGAAGCACTCCGAAATATCGAATGCTTTGCTAAATTTAAACCACCTCTCCAGAAGTTCCATTGGTACCAGTACACCCCTACTGTTCTATCACTTTGGTTCAGAGACAGGCATCATGACACATTCACGGCTTAGGCTAGGCTGAACATAGTTATATGTAGACATCTTAGCAACGAGCAATCCTAAAATACAAGATCCATCCTGTAGCTGTTGCCATTATAAATAAGCTGCATCACATTTTGTACTCTACTGTCTTTGCGCTGAAAGTAAACACATCATCTTTTGCTCCCATTGAAAACAACACAAATTCATTCAGAAATACCACGGAATAGCAATGCATGAAAACGCTTATTTTGGCTTCGGTATAGTGAGGAAGTGGAACAAATTAGTCACATCGCAGCAACGTTGCAAGCAGCAAACGACGGTTCCATGCAAAATAATACCCTTAAATCCATCATTATCAACATAGATACAGGCCGAATATAACATCATTGAAAAAAGACCGGACGCGGGAACGGGAGATCGTGATGACATCTGCTAGTGACCGTCCGTGCCAGTGTGGTAGAAAGCGCGCGATGGATGAGTGCGTGAGTGGTTGATCGGCAAAAAGATCCAAAAAGGGAAATGGATATCGTGTGGGTATCCACGAGTGACCGTCCGTGTGCCTATGGCGGAATGTGTGATGAATGGTTCATCATTAGCAAAGACTCGGTGAAGGAACTGAGATCGTGGTGTTGTCCGCCATGACCGTCCGAGTCAGTGTGATGGAGTACGTATGTGATGGGTGGTGGAATGAGTATACAGAATATATTTCGTCGTGTATCTGCATATCTAAACTGCGACAGGAACAATGTCGTAGCCAGGATTTCACTATATCTTCGAAGTGGGCTTCGAAGTGGGCTCCTAATATATATATATATATATATATATATATATATATATATATATATATATATATATATATATATATATATATATATATATATATTGTCATTGCATCGAAATGTGTCTCCGTAAAACATGAAAACATGGTAAATGTTAGGTTATTGTATGTCCATATTTACTACCATAAAATCATTGTCCGGATTTTATATATATATATATATATATATATATATATATATATATATATATATATATATATATTAGGAAAACGTGGTTAAATACGCGGGGAAATAAGGCACTCAGCACTGGCTTGGCTAATGCGAATCATTTAATGAAGGCTCATCAGTCCGGCAAGGACCAGAAATAAAATAAACTATCTAGTTGCTGACAACAATCAAGAAAATAAAACCTATTACGGAAAAGAAACGGACGTTGGCACATCACTGATAAAGACATGAATTGGATAAGCTTGAGCAAAAAAGTGATCATCTGCATAGCCACAACTGCTCTCTTTCTGTTATCCGCTACGTTCAAATCTAATCTAGTCTAGATCTATATTTATATTAAATTCAGATCTAATCTAGTTTACACCAATACGGTGTTCATAATAAGTGTGGTGTTGCGTCTTTTCAACATTGCCATGCTTTCTCAAAGTGAGGCGTGCACACCAGTGGGGAAAAATTAGTGTCATAGTCTGCGATAGGGCAAGGGTGAGCAACATGCCTGGCCAGCTTTGGTCAACGCACAGTATCCTGCAATTTATTTTATTTAAAGAAATGTTTTGCGTATCCGGTGTCATCTAGATCAAATGCGAAGCCAATGGCAATGCTATAGCGGTCATCGTCACAGCTTTTGCTGGCCCGTCTGTTTCGCCATCACTGGAGCGATCATACCTGCTGGAGCAACTGTGGCTGCTTGGGCGGCCTTTGCCGCCAGGACGGCTGTGGCTGTTGGGGTGACCGTGGCCACAGAGGCGGCCGCGGCCGCTGAGGTGGCGGTGGTTGACCTTCAAAGCCCCTCAAGTCCTTCAGTAGAATCCCTGTGATGCCTACTCCGGTCACTCAAGAAGACCCGGCGACCCCTATAGCTGCTCATGGGCTCCCTAGCCAATCAAGATGGCCACGGGGCACGTCTGGACGTTCAGGTACCCCTATTTTGTCACTCAGTGGGTATCAGGGGGCCCTGTGTTTCGCTCAGTGGCCATTCTTTTGCCACCTTTGAGACTCACGGGATCCATGTGGCTACTTAGAGACCTATCTGGCCAGTCAGGGGTCATCATATGGTCCTTCTGTCTGCTCAGGGGCCCTCTTTTGTCACTGAAAGGCTCTATCGCCACTGAAGGGCCCATTTTATAGATCGGTGGACCCTAATTTTCGTCAGGGGACACTTTAACAACTTAGGGAACCCTGGGGGGAATGCAGTACTCAAGGGTCCCTCTGTTCGCTTGGAGGTACCCTTGTGGGGGTGGAAACTGGTTTTCAGATTTACCATTGTCAAAATGATATTTTGGCAACAAAAAGGTCCGCGAAGATTAGTAAGTTTCACTCCTTATCACAGCTTATGAACATCTAGCTTTATGTCGTATGTGCTGGGTCCGACTTCACAATCACCATAGAGCAACGCTGGAAGTACGTTAAACGTTGCCCTCTTGTAGCAGAAAAAAAAAGAAAAAATCGGACGATGATTTTATGGTAGTAAATATGGACAAACAATAACCTAACCTTTACCATGCTTTCATGTTTTACGGAGACACATTTCGATGCAATGACAAACAGGGCGGATAAATGGTGTGGCACTGAGAGCATGTGGCACCACATGGAAGGTGGCGTCCCTTCGGCCGGGAAAAGACCCCCTCTGAAAAGGTTTCCGTGTATTCGCTCGAATTTTTCAGCCCGAGGCGGCCCCTATGAAAGAAGGTACCCCTTGGAAGGAAAGGTGCCCCTCCAAGTGCTTTCGCATTGGCGCAATCAGAGAAATGGCACCCTCCAGACAAGTGGACTCCAGACATGACAATTTCTGGATCCACCCCTGTACAACATTGCCCTCTTGCGGTGGTGAACTGCGGCTGGTCATAAAATCGTGCGCATTTACGTGTGACTTCTCTTGTAAAGTTGAAAAGTTCCGTTCAGCCATGGAGAGGAAAGCGGATAATTTGATCTTAAAAACTTATATTTTATGTCCGAAACAGCAATGTGGCAGTGCAAATAAAAGCCATCGATGGGAACGCCGTCCGAACAGTTTATAAGCTTTTTTCCCCGCTATTTTTCGGGGGGGGATGGAGAGGGTGGGCTCCTAGTCATATATGATGATGAATGCCTGCTATCACAACAACCGCAAACAAAGAGATTTGACCTACTATTCCTACCATACTCAATCATTGCACACACACTGAACCTTCTACACCTTCAAAAATTATTTCGATATCTCACCATTCGGATACCGTACGGCAAGCCACATCGAATGGCACCCGTATAGTGCAAATTGAAGCTACAGCCATGAAGCGCGAGTACTTATAAAAATAAAACTAGCCTTTGACCTCGAGGCTTGACCTGACATGTTCCGTGTTGAGATGTTACTCAAGGGTTGCCCACGGACTATCTCTTCATACTAAGCATGGGTAGTTTCGGGAGAAAACGAAGAAACCCGGACAGCCGAAATTCGTCGGCCCAATTGCCCCTTCTGACCGCTCGAAGTCTCCACCGGGAACTAGGGCCCCTCCGTCGTATCAAGGGCCTTCTTTAGCGACCCACGGCCTTTTGCGGCAAGCCGGAGACCTCTGTTCAAACGCTCGAGCCATGTCCACCAGGATAAGAGCCCTTCCTTCGGCTTGTGCACCGCCGTCAGCCCAGGGGCCATTCACGTTGGCTCGGGATCCTCTCCGTCAGCCCGGGCCCTTCCGACTTTTCGGGGCCCCTTCCGACACTCTAGAATGCCTACACGTTAGTCCAGTCAATGGCCGTCAACATCTTCCGGGGAGCACTCTCCGTTGACTCGAGGCCTTCTTCATCGACCCGGGACGGTTTCCGCCAGCCCGGGCCCCTCTCGTCGGTCCAGGGGCGGTTCACGTTGGCCCAGGGGACTCTTATGAGCTCACCGCACCGACCTCTTGAGGTGCCCACGCGAGGCCCTTAAGGCGACCGCCTAGAAAACACACCGACCCTCCAGGTTATTCCACAAGACATAGGTCCTGTCACTGAGTTAGCCAGTTAATGACGTCGGCATGGCCAAAAATAGACACCAGCCGTGATATGAGCTGTAGGGTATCCTGGTTTGCCAATGCCGCTCTCCCTGTGCTTATACCATGCATAGATGGGAGGCTGGTTTTCAAGCTTGATGCTGTCCAGATCTGACCTACCCTAACCTGACCCTTTTTGAAACTATAATTAATCCGACGTTCATTGATGTCAGCTCTCGAAAAAAATGCAACCGAAAGCAAACTGCACCATTTTGAAACCACTGAGGGATTTTAGGCGAGGGTATATGGACCTAATATTACCTCCGACGAGCTTATTATCAGCCAAAATACACATCAATGTTTCACTCTCCGTGACCAGAGTTTTTTTTACGGTATTTTGCATTCTACCATAGTCTACATAGGTAGGAAGTTAGTAGGGAGGACGGGGTCAAGAATCTACTGCAGTTGATTTGCTGGTCGGCCGGCAAGGGTTAAGTATGACATCAGTAACTGTTCTGGTGGTAGTTTTAGCTCCGTAACAAATCCTCCATAATCTTTGGTACCGATAACTTATGCGCAGAATGTAAAACTTACGCACGTTCCGCGAGATCACGAGTAGTTCAGTGTTAAGTTAGCCGGATGCGTGTCAGGGAATGTGTAGCCTGCAAGAATCACGAATGTTCACAATATTCTGTAAAGAAAAACAAGAAATCTAGAGCAACAGACAAAAAGTAAGAAATAGTCAAGAGAATTACAGCATACACCGGCGTCTACAAAAAAAAAAATGGACAGATGAAGAAATCCGTTCTCTCGGGGGCGCGGATCGGGTAGCTGGCCACATGATGCTACGATTGTTCCTCAAGATAACTATTAAAGAAAGGCAACAAACAAAAACATGTTTGACATTGAAAACCAGTGGTTTAGAAAATCACTAGACGTTGTACATAGTAAATGTGGGAATGCAGACGCTGGCAACTGCCCCAGCCGTGACAAGTTACCCGTGAAGGATGTTATTTTTGAAAAATCAGAAAACAACTGGGCGGATTCTAACCAGGGCGCACGATCGACAGGAATCACGACGCCCCAGCGCCCTTCGTCAGAGAAGGGAACATAAGGCCGCTGCTCTAATTTTCAGGGGCGGTCCGAGGCATCGAAATCGGGTGAGGCACTCACCACTGCACCCCCCTCCCTCCCTGCAAAAAAAAATCGTCGGATTTTGACCACTCTATTTTTCGGTTCCCATAATTCGGGACTTTCTTTAAGGCATATTTTCACAGTGCATATGGAAAATGACAAACTAAGATTACCAGGAAACCAAACCAGGGGGTCCAGACCACATACCAACTCCAGGCATGGGCACTTGGTTACCAACTATGAGAAACATGAACAATATTATAGGACCAAAGATCAGACCAAACATTCGGTCAGACTAAGCCTGGTTTTCAATTGGGAACAGTTCAACTTACCAGTACAAATTGGATGCATTGGAAGATCCAGAACTGGTTTTGAGTTGCTTAGCGGTACCAAGCAAAAATAATGATCATATGTTTTAATATTTTGCACAGGTTTTCTAACCCCTTGCATTTGGCATCAAATGTTTCTAGTTTTGCATACATTGTGTACCATATAATAATTCTGCTGCAAAGCAGGCTGTTAGGTGGGATAGCTGAGAATGACCACATTAAACCCCAGTCTTAGCCCACCGTTCTGAACGCTTTAAGTTGAGCAGAATTTCTCACCTCTCCTACCCATCTATGCAGTTAGGGAACTTTTACCAACCCCACAGTGTCGCACAATTCCTTAATTTCATGAGTCAATGGGAATTTTTTTTGTGTGAGGCATGTTCCGATGTAGCCCAAAAGTCAACTTGCAAACAATTCCCTCTGCCGGTGCAATGCACTCCGCAGAAACGTTTTAGTTCATCTTGCGAAGGCTGCTTTTTCTTTTTATACCCTACGCTTCGTATGAAACGAAAGTGCATATGGCGACATTTGGATTAAGGCCGGCCTCACTCATACGTAGTTGAAATTAATGATAGAGCTGCTCCAAATTGGATATGTAAATCTTAACTTAAATTTATTTTCACGATGATTACGAATCGCCAATGAACGTTTCATGTCAACTTGTTAATTTTGTGATTTTCAAATGTATATGAGCATCGTTATGTACGAAAATAACATCAGAAAGATCTCTCAGCTCTACTGAGGTGAGGCACTGCCTTAAGTGCCTTAGTGGGCGGACCGCCCCTGTTAATTTGCTCTCGGAGCGAGATTTGCTCGCTTCATTTAGAGCCTTCCCAAATGTAACCACAAATTTATCCTAAGTAAGCAGTCTGTATAAAAAGGATCGGGCTTGCGGCGACATCCCCGCGCGGCGGCTAACCATAGATCTCGCACCATGGCCGGCATTCGCCATCCGCCAGTGGTGGCAGGTGGGCAACGCTTCAGTCTGCATCCAGAGGTCTCGAGTTCAGGCCCATGGAGGGACGCTCTTTATTTCTTCTTCTAGTAATGCAATTTGGTGAATGTATCGCATCTGAAATCCCTGGGTTTGTAGCCATGCTTGAAGGCGCGTGGCTGTGCAAACACCGAAAGCAATGTACTGATGAACGACTACGCCCGATATATGCAGATCTTCGATTTCACCCGCGTGTTTAATCATAAAACAACCGGTTCAAGGAAAATTGATCTACCCCCTGCCTGGCGTGTTTCGCGAGAACTCTCCTTAGTAACCCGGGATAACCCTTGAGATAGAGATACAGACACAGACACAGACAGAGACAGAGACAGAGACAGAGACAGAGACAGAGACAGAGACAGAGACAGAGACAGAGACAGAGACAGAGACAGAGACAGAGACAGAGACAGAGACAGAGACAGAGACAGAGACAGAGACAGAGACAGAGACAGAGACAGAGACAGAGACGAGAGACAGAGACAGAGAAGAGAGAGAGAAGAGAGAGAGAGAGAGAGAGAGAGGAGAGAGAGAGAGAGAGAGAGAGAGAGAGAGAGAGAGAGAGAGAGAGAGAGAGAGAGAGAGAGAGAGAGAGAGAGAGAGAGAGAGAGAGAGAGAATCGCCAAAACTTTCCATATCTCCTGACTATTAAACCGGAATGACTTCATTGCCGCACAGGTGTCCCACATAATTTTTGGCTTAGCATCATTTTTCAGCCAAAAAGAAACATTGCGTGATATTCTGAGGTCAATCAACATGCCCTTCACGATTGCAACCTTTTTCAAGGTCACAAGGTTTGCAATTTTTCAAGGTCACTCCATGTCAATTACTCGAGTGACAGCGTGACAGAGGTTTGTTTGAGGAAATTATATTGCGATGATTGGTGCTGAATTATATCTCAGTGACTTTTCAAATGTATGCCTAAATTCTAGAAAATAGGGCCCTTAGTGCGTGACGCTGCCTGATCTATTGTAACTAACTGACATCACCGTTGTTCGCCCGGCACCTGGTCTCTTGCCTACTATCGCTTCCTACATGATTCCCGTCGTTACAAGCCTTGTTTGTATCGCCATATCGTGCTTAGTTTGAAAGTTATAGAAAACTACGCGCCCAGGCGTTAAATATAAGTTTGTTCCACGCCTCCCATGCATGGTCATGACCTTACGTTTTAACTTTTTTTTTTCAACATTGCGAAGGATTGTCAATTGCACCGCACATATAACACTCTTATGCAGAGTTGCGAGAACGTGAATTCTTGCTGCATTTCGCTCGCTTGGAGCCAGGTTAAGCTACATTGTAGCACCAAATGAACAGAGGTGCAGATACGTAGTATATTGGAAATATCAGTGAGGCAGGAGAAGACACCTAAAGATCTATTTGTGGCACGTTGTCGCATTATACAATACAAAAAAAGCAGTTAACAGCACACTTAAGACGTCTCTCACCAGGACATCATAGGCCCCGGAGACCTCATGGCTCCTCCGAAAGACCCCATGAAGCGCTCTGGAAAATGCAGCAGAGGATGGCAGTACCATGTTTCTAAAACAAAACAAGAAGCCCAGCTTCATTTTTCACATAAATAACCATATCAGCACACAGTCAGTCAGCTCACTGAGCATGCCGGAGCACCTGCTGCCTCATTTCACAGTCCTCCTTGATGGCGTCTCTCGCATCGCCTTGTCAACCATGGCCTTGCACTTGGCCTCATCTGAAATTGAAGGTCTCCATGAGTAAACGTCACCAGGGTGATCAGGAATTTGAGCGGCAGGTCCAACTCTGACCGATATCACACTGGCAGATGGCCTCCCACTTTCTGTAGATAGTTGACCTCCATTGGCAAAACGAAGCTGGTCAACCCAACGTTTCGGTAATTATGGATGGGTCTGGATGGTGAAGGGACGAGCGTGGTCCCTAATGGAGATTTGTCACGCCTGCAACAAATAACCAATGATGTCCCAGAGTCACAGTTAAGAACCTGAAAACCTTCAGCACATGTAACTTTGTGACAAGGCGTAACTGCATAGTGACCTCATCACTGTGCTAACAATTCAGCATACTTGCAGGTCTAACAAAGTTTACTGATCAAAATAAGATATGAGCAAAAACGCAAATGGCTGTAGGAGTAACCATTATTGCTGACTGATATGTGGTCTTCCCGAATAGCAAACCCGAGCATTACAGCAAACACAAAACATGGGGACAATCAGAGTTTGAACGAAACACACTTAGGATATATCATGATAATAATTACACGTGCCATTGATGTATGTTTGTTGAGGCGGTCATATTATATGGTGTGATCTGTTTGCTTAATCGCGCCAATATGCTGGCGTGCTTTTCAAATGGGTCTTGTTAAGGCCACAAGCACCTTGGAAGTCATAATCACCCCAGACATTTCATCGTGACAGATCCGACAATTCCATATTACACACTTCACATGCTTAAACCAGCTCGTTCGGCTGGTTGGATGACCCTTCAAACCGGTCGTCGCCTAGTTACGACGACGCTGATATGCTCACCTATGGACACATGTTTCTGCAGATATTCATGTGCCAGCTGACGCGCCAGCACCTTGAACTGCTCCTTGGAGGCGATGCGGCCAGTCTTGAAGTGCGGCATTAAGTGCTGAACACAGAGGTCTGCCGCACGCCGTTTGTCTGAGGACGTGTGCCGGTGACCTGGCGAGTTCTTCTGGTCAGCCAACACTTTCAGATTGGACGAACCCTTGCGACTGGGTATGGTCCTGTGATTGGTGGAACATGTGACATCTGATGCGTTATCGTGGTCGGACATCGCCTTCAGATTGACTGAACCCTTGTGATCAGATGAGGTCTTATGATTGGCTGAGTTCTTGCGATCGGGTGCGGTCTTATGATAGATAAGACTGCCGTGAACAGCTGAGTTGATGCAGTCGGTAGATGCCTTCTGTTGTGATGAACTTCTGTGGTCGGATGAGCTCTTCCGAGTGGATGAGCTCTTCCGGATGAGCTTGGCTTGACGCCTTTCTGCGGTCGGGCGCGCTCCCGTGGCCGGCTGAGATGTCGAGCTCAGACAGACGCCGTTTAAACGGTCCAGGCCCCTCATCAGTCCGGCGCTGTGTCGACATCGCCGGGGCGCCGGCAGCGGCGTCATCGCAGTCGTCGCCGAACAGCGTGGCCAGGCTGCGTTTTCTGTCGCGCCGTAAGGCCACGGCCGGCGAGACGGCAGCACTGGCGGGGGCGGGCTCTTCGGCCGCCGGCCGCCACTGGTCGCAGGGGGCCGCCGGCGGCCGGGCCCGCTGCCGGTCCGCCGGCGCCATCCCGTCGTCGGAGTGGACGATCGCCGCCGACTCGTCCTCGCCCGACAGGCCCGCCTCGCTCGGCGGCTCGTCCCCGTCCGCCTCGGCCGGCGCCCGGTGACCGCCCGAGGTCGCCCGGAAGAAGGCGGTGATCGTCTGCTGTGTGTCGGTGCCTCGCCTCAGCCGGAATCCACCGCCTGCCCTCCTGGCACCGACCTCCCGCTGCCGACGGTCCACGCCACTGGAGTGTGCGCGACGCTCATCAGCGGCACGTTCCGCGTCGGTGTCGCTCTCGAAACTCCCCAACGCTCGGCCAGACATGGATTTCAATGGGCAAGAGGCACTCTCATAGCGACTGGAAGCTGGCTGAAAACCGACTCTGGGGGGCTTGAAAGATACCGTAGTATATGAGATGTACTCACTGTGTGGATAAGTCCTCTCGCACTTCACCGTCGCTAACTTCACCTCTTCCACCTCGGTCTTCACATTCGGAATGACGGGGTCGCGCGCTGTTTCCGGACTCCCCGGACCCGAACCGAGCCAGCTGAGACCGTCGCAGTCCGCAACTCCAACACCTCCCGGGTCACCACTGTCAAGGGGATCCATCTTCACAACGCTGCTGCACTCCGTCGACCAACTCCCGACGGCTTCCTCCGTTGGCTCGACTTTGACTCTTTTGTTCACCGGCTCAGCCACTGGATCCACTGGCTCGACCTTCACAATTGCCTCCAAACGCTGGGTTTTAACACTGCCGTCTGTTCGCTCGTCCTCCAGCATTGTGCATGTTGCCTCGGTTTTGATGTGAATACCAATTGGCTCAACTTTCACCACTGCACCTCGTGGTTCCACCTTCACCGTAATATCTTTCGGCTCGGCCTTCACAGCTTTACAGGTTGGCTCGCTGGTGACAGGACCACCGGTCGGCTCAGCCTTGACAGTGTCCCTGGCGGGCTGAACGTTGTCGGTCTGCGGTCCTCTGTCGGCGGCTCCGGTGCCGGCCAACAGTTGAGCGGCCGTCTGGAACGGGTTGGCCGGACGCGGGTCGGCGGGCGGCGCCGCGGCCGTCGGCGGGTCCACCAGCGAAGAGTGCAGCTCACACCGGCTGGTCTGCTTCTTCACGGCGTTCGTCTGTCGACACGGACCGCGGGCACAGTAGCGCAGGGCACACAACACAACAACACCGCACAACACAACAATGGAGCACCGCCAATGGAAGTCCAGCACAACAACACCACCGGCCATGTCACGGCGGCACGTCAAAGAGCCAAAAGGAACCGCATGATAAGCGGAGAAGCATGACAAACGCAAGACGTATTTCTTGTTACCAACTGTAGCAACCGAAATAAAAGTTCGAATATTTACGCAAATTATGTTCAATTGGTAGACGCATGCACATCAGCATGCCAAGTAGCCGTCCAGCAGCTGAACACCTGTACGAGTAGAACCGTACGGGCGGCGGCGGTCCGCGTGACGTCACACGTCGCCAGCCACACACGCTGCCGCTCAGGGGCGGGGATGGCCGAGTGGTTAAGGTGTCGGGCTATGGGTACCAAAGGTCCCGGGTTCGACTCGAGCGCCACTCAGGACATTTCCCAATCCCGCGGCCCACCGGCGAAACAGTGTGGGCGGCGCCATTAGCCGTGAATGTGCATAAAGTGTGTCGTGAACCAACCAGTAAACAACGCCGCCGCTCACCAGGAACGCCATGGCGCGTCGGTACATGGTCACCACGCGGTTGGAGGTGAACAGCTGGTACTCCAGCTGGACGGCCGCCTCGGTCAGCTGGTCGGCGCTGGTGGTCGGCAACACCACGCACGTGTGCAGATTCCGAGTAAGCGCCTCCGCCAGCAGTCCGAGGTAATCCTCACGCGTCTGAACCACAGCACCCGCGTGCAACGTCAGTGAGGACATCTCGCTCAGCAATACATATTTCAGACAATACTCCGCTAGTTAGTTATTTGGGTTTTACGGCGCATCAACTGCAGTGGATATACAGCGCCCATTCAGAAAATACTCCAATTTATAACGAATATAACCATACAATTTTGCGCACTTTGTACAACCTGAATGACATCAGAGGGTCATGGAGTGCCAATACACCTCATAATTATCAATATTCCGAAATACCCACCAGCCGGGCGATGTATCTCAGGCTGAAAAACCACTCCGGCAACGCTGACTAGTCGGTATACGCGTGCTCAACAGGCAGGAATAGATGCGTAGTGTCGGATACGTAGTGTGCAGACACATCAGACAAGATGGGACAAATGTTCCAGTAGTGGTTCTGATCCAACAGCACCTGCCTCCAGCTAGCCCCATGTAGTTTCAATGGAATAGTTTTTACTGATGTAATTCGAGATGTAGCATAACGCAACGAACTTGCGTTGAAATCACATTTCTTAGCTGACGAAATAAAGTCAATTAACGGAAGAAACAAAGGCACAGATCCATTTGATACTTTCAAAATGAGCAAAATTCCGAATTAACCCGAAAGTATCGTTAATTTCTGGTTTGAAAACCGCACCAATATTTGAAGTCTGGTTCAGCGAAGCTGAAACCGAAACTACATTGCTGGAAAGATTCAAGGACCAGGCCGAAGTGACATAGCTAAAAAGAAAAAAACATACAAAACCGAAGTTGAGACCAACGTAATGAAGGTAATACACCAAGTCAAGGCCAAAGCCGAAGCTGAAACAGAGGCCGAGAACTTCCCTTCATCTAAAAGAACTCAGCTCGCGAAGGCCAGACCAGCTTCCGCCCCCGTGCATGGCCCATGCAATCGCACCTGGTTGATGTCTCTCTTGTGCTACCTTCAATGGACAGGATTGGCGAGCTCAAGAAAATAGTTCAAACAAAATATTCCCATGCCACGATATGCCACCTCAAAATATACGATATACTAGAACTGCTCAAACTCACAATGCACCACCATGCACCAGTCCAGCGGATACATGGTAAGAATTATGTCAGAACGTCCACCGAGTTCGTTGTGCCCCAACAGATGTTGGACACAGATGTTGGACATTAGTCAACTCGCACCCCCAGTCTCCTCTCACCAGCTGATAGCACCAAGACGTGCCGCTGCCCACCGCCCACCTTGAGCGTGAGCCCAGCGATCTTCTTCTCGGTGGCGTCGGCCGCGCGCAGGCGGCTCGCCTTAATGGCCTCCTCGTGCTGGTGCTTCTCCTGCCGCTTCTCCTTGTCGCTCTGCTTGGGCGGCGGGCCGCTTCGACGCAGCTTCAGCTGCCGCCTGACGACGCCCTCCAGACCGGAGCGGGGGTCCGGCTTGTACTCCCCATTCTGCTCCTGCTCGTACATCTCCAGCTCCCTGCAGCCAGGGCGTGCACGGTCGTCAAAACGCACTCGCACGCATCTATTCACGTGTGAATACAGGGCCGGACCTATAGCAGGGGAGAAGTCGCGCCGACCCTCCCCAAAGCACCTGCGATACATGCACTACGGGACCTTCAGACCAGATCTCAGTGACCTGATCTAATATTGACTTGAAACGTGAAACATGAAACTTGGTTTCAACCAAGTTACACATAATGAGGAATCTATAGCGAATCACCAAATGTGTTTCAAGTTATTCTCACATCTTTACCTCCCTTAAGTAAGTTTCTCGAGCACGATCAACCACCAGACTTCGATGTACCTTCTCCCAGAACGGCGGTTCTTCAGAAAGCAACATAACCACTGTAGTGATGAACCAGACATAAGGACAGCAACGGCGACCGAATGCAAAATATTGCGGTTGATGGATGTAACATTCGAAATTACTCCAGTGGAGTTGCTGCCCTGGTGCATGCAATTCCAAAATGCAAGCAGAAACCGTGTGCCATTTGCATCATGCCGGTGTAGACACTAACTCGATGGGCGCTGCATGACCGATGTAGTCGATGCGCCCCTAAACTCCAAACACAAACCAACCAACACCAACTCGGAGACCTTTGTTCTGCTTTCCTTTTCTTTATGTGGGGGAGTAGAGGAAAACAATCTGCAAAAGTTTAGAAATTATGTACCGCTAGCAGAAAGACAAAGCCCGGACATAGGTCAACCCTGCAGTCATCACTCGATAAGCACGAGTCGGTGGTAGTTGGTATTGACACGGAACAACTACCGGCCATTTACTCATACATAATGGGGACGGCCGCTGCACCGCATTGGTCGCTTGCTCTAGCCGTGTTTGCAGTTCTTCTGGACTGGAGAAACTAAAGTGCATTGTTATGCAAATGTACGACATTGCAGCGACACAGTCACTGCAACGACAGTAGTCCCAATCCATGTAAATTCGGTGTTTGGGAAAATTACATAGCTTGCACTTCTAAACTAAAAATTCCCCTTCCCCCTAAACCGTGCTATTAATTTGCCTGCCGGGATCTCCAACTGGTCGCAGTGCGATTGACTTCAACACAGCTCCATATTGTGCATGCTCGTGGCGTATCCTGACATGTCGCATATTTCCGTAGCAGGTGCACTTCACTCCACAATACATCAAGCTATATTTTAGTGTGTTACATCCTACACTGCACCAAACTAATTGAAACACTACTGATACACCTTCAGCAGCAGAAAAGGACGGTAAACAGAAATCGTGTATCAGCGGGATATCAAAATTATACGCAGTACAAGCGAATGAAGCATTTTATGGGTCACGCTTTGAGGACATTTTTAGCTCTGTTGATGAATGAATGAATGAATGCATTTGTTAGCGATGCCATATGCATAACCCGAAACCATCGGAAATATCAGCAGAATAGTATTAGAAATGTTAAAAAACGATAAGTTGTTTCCCGTAGGTTAAGCCAAGGTTTCCATTAGGCTCAAACCAATTATTGGAGCCCAGTCACGAAATTATCGAAAAGGATTAATTACTTTTCGATAATTTCGATAAAATTATATGCAGAACAAGCGAGTGAAGCATTTATGGGTCACGCTTTGAGGACATTTTTAGCTCTGTTGATGAATGAATGAATGAATGCATTTGTTAGCGGTGCCATATGCATAACCCGAAACCATCGGAAATATCAGCAGAATAGTATTAGAAATGTTAAAAACGACGGTGGTTTCCTAGGTTAAGCCAAGGTTTCCATTAGGCTCAAACCAATTATTGGAGCCCAGTCACGAAATTATCGAAAAGGATTAATTCTTTTCGATAATGTCGATAAAATTATATGCAGTACAAGCGAATGAAGATTTTATGGGTCACGCTTTGAGGATATTTTAGCTCTGTTGATGAATGAATGAATGAATGTTTGTTAGCGATGCCATATGCTAACCCGAAACTCGTAAATATCGCGAATGTATTAGAAATGTTAAAAAACGATAGGTTGTTTCCCGTAGGTTAAGCCAAGGTTTCCATTAGGCTTAAACCAATTATTGGAGTTGAGTCATGAAATTATCGAAAAGGATTAATTACTTTAAGAAGTGGACAAATCATTACAATGTATTCATAAGAAACCTTGTCATGGGAACAATTTCGCTTGGTATGAATTAAATTGTCAAAGCTTTGTACACAAAACATTCATTAGTAGTCTATCTTCCCACCAGACGGAGAAGACGCCACAACGTAAGCAATTCCTCTTATGTCTTAATCTTATGGCCTAACCCCAGGTCAAGTCAGACAGGTCAACGTCTGGGTCAGATGGTTTTGACCGTAGTTCTCTGGCTCTGGTTGTGAAGCAAGTGTGGTTTCTTTCTTCAATGTCATGAAATACGATCTGAAGACTTAATCTTACAATACGACACAGCTCGCAAATCAGATTACGGTCAAGTACCAGAAATAAGTGAAGAACCACTGAAGATGACTATCTTCGACATAGGTTGCGTTCAAGAAAATATATGCACTGTCACAAACGCAAAGCCGGCTGTTTTCTTCTTTTTCAGAATGTCGTGCAACACCATATTATTGCTAACATTTTGTTATTGAGTATTTTCGAAACTTAAAAACGTCCAAGATCATATCGCGCGACCCTAATCACATCAGGTACGAAATTGGTGTGCACATTGGCCCTCGTCTAGCCATCTTTACTTCGCAATAGACCACACTTTAACTTTGAAAGCGTCTGCGATACAAATACTTATGGGACCTTCAGATTATATATGTGGTCTGACCTAATATTAGGTTAAAACATGGAACGCTATTAGAGGACACAAGTTGCCACTACGAATATTCTGGGTTTTGGGAAAATATTAGATAGTCAAAAAGGTATGCTGGTTGGTTACCACGGTTCTATTGCTAAGCCGAGCTTGTCGCGTGGACCCTGCCCCCACCACCCGATCCAGTTGAATCCAGTTGATCCACTATGAATTCCAGTTCAACGGTAGAATTTAGACCGAAAGTTTAACGTGCCGCCAATGCATCGACACGGCCGCCCGGTAGCTGGTCCCCGGCCTTATCGGGCCAGCTGCCAGCTAACCCTCCCGGCCGGAGGCTAAATGCAAGCGCGCGAAGCGACTCAAACCCTGTGTTGCCAGGACAGGGGAGACCAGTGCAGGCCAGCGCTCTAACCAACTGAGCTACCGGGGCGGCATACTCACATGCTCACGGAAGTTTTAGTTCATATTTGGGCATATGGCTAAGGATATATCAAAACCATTACCCCGTGTACAGTGCGCAGTTTCTTACCTGAGGAACACTCGGTTCTGGATAGGGACTTTTCCGTCGGAGAACCAGATACTTGAAATGAGGGAGGGGACAAACGACACAGGACATTTCAACTCCCCTTCTCCAGGTAGACAAACTTAACATGGCAAAAGATGATGCAAATATAGCATAACGTGACCTAATAATACCCGTACCCCTCACCCTATGTTACCAATAAGCCTACTTCCACTAACCTTAGCATTAAGCATACTCTCATATTCCTACTCACACTATTACTTCTACTATTATCTATACCACACATACTGTGTGTAATTCATACTACCATTATTCCCACCACACATTCTTGTGCTGCTAACCCTGATAATCATACTCCTATCGTTATCCGTATCACGCATCACTGAGCTATTAACCCTG